>OX246739.1:5589765-6789765 GCA_945910005.1 Isoperla grammatica | reverse complement strand
ATAACAGCATTCAGTTTATTATTTTACCTAATTTAGACAAAACAGACACCGATATAGCTCAGTCTAAAATACGAGGCTCTTAACTCGGGAGGTCACCATGCTCTATACTTGCTAATGTCAATCGTGGCTGGGCTTGAGTCCTACACGAACAGCCCTCGGATATTTCTCTTCAACTCTACCACGTATTGTTTTAGTTATTTTATTGTAATTATGGCCAGTATAGAGCACAATGCCCTCTTTAGCCTGATGAGTGCTGATTGATGAACGATAATGAGGAAGGGAGGAGGAGAAGCCTAGTACCGGCACGTAGCCTACTCCTTTCGAAAAGTACCAAGGGGACCACCGGCTGTACGTCCCATCCGAAAGGACGGTGTAACTTTGACCAGTCATATAGGTTCCTCCACTAACCTGGACTGCCGAGCAGTAGACGAGAAGAACGAAGCTGTTACACAAGCTTTCGAACCCTCCAATCTGCTCTAACCAACGGTCACTAGTGTATCAGAGAGTGGTCACCCATTTACTTCCTGACCTAGTCCGAGGTTGCTTATCTTCGGTGTTCGTATGGGAACCGGCTAAGCGACCGTCCTAGCTATACCAACAGCCCTCGAACATTCCTTCCCAACTATTCTAAGTACCACAATATCTAGTTAGTCACCTAGAAGGGGGGCATTCCTACGAGACACTACTACGCCGAGGATGACTAATGAAGTTTGTGCACTCGACTACGCAGAGACTTTGAGAGCGTAGGCCGCCTTTACGAATATATGAATGAACGCCAAGAATCTGATGATATACATTAAAACATGTTTATGAATAGGCAGTAGATAAGTTCGGCATGAGACCATAATCCAACAATACTTCTCGCTATCAGAGAAGAAACGTCAACGATCGAGAACACTTAATTCTGACTGTTGGGTGTCGAAGTCAGGTGACGTCATTCATTCTTCGCGTGACAGTCAATATTTGTACCGTTCCCCGGATAATATGCTCGGTTTGTTTCAAGCAACCTGATGGCTTCGTTTAATAATTTCAAGAGGTAGGTAAAGTTTACCTTGACAGACGTAGGGCTTGTTTTTATCATAAGTGAGGACGTAACGTTTAAATACCTAGATAGTTACATGAATGAATGAACTCTTACGTCAGAGGTAATTATGCGTAAATGTAGCTGGAGATGACGGAGTTTTTCGTCGAATCATCGTTTTTCTCACAAAACAAGTAAGATAGGTCTTTACTCCCGTTTTATCCTTTGCACACATTACCTTGGTATTGCAACATGTTTTGTTTCAATGATTTACAATATCTCGTTTCTTAGCAAACAAACAACAGTTAATTGAAGTTAGGTATCTAGAAATGTGTTTTTCACACGTAAATAAATTGTGTTATTTGAGATAGAGTGACTTGAAGATGTTATCGATTCGGTGCCCAATGTCACAATAAAGCTCGAGTTGTCTGAAGTAAGCTTTAAAATTAAACTGTATTTGTTTTTAGATAGCAGTAGCACTATAGTTATGCGCTAAGGTCAGTGACAAGGAAGGTGTTTTCAATTCGTGGTTTTCAGGTTAAGCTATGTTCAGTTACAAGAAAAGGGGATTAACAATTAAACCTTTAATAACGGAAAAATTCGTGGCTGTTTGTTTGTGTGTGCTGGAATGTGATCCTGGGAAATTCTTTTGAGCTGATGACGTAAAACAACTGACCCAAGGCCAACTAGGAAGGTCATTATCCAAAAACGTTAAAAGTGCTTCTAGGTGGTGGACAACTCTTTATGGGGGGAATGCAAGGGTACTTTTTCAATATAGTGGACCCAAGATTACTTTACACCTTGCTTTCGTCACATCCGGGGCAGTCGTAGCCAACCGGTGAACCGCCCGAGACACACCAGCGCCAATACCGATCGCTGATTGGCTACGAACCAGTCGCCTGTTACGAAAGCATGTGTAAGGTAGTCTTGGGACAACTATATCATGCCAGAGAACGCCTACGTGATGCGTACCAACATGTCTCAACATCAACATGTTACAGATGCCGTGGGCGTGCGTCACGTGGTCACCTTCATGTTGTTCCTGGGTATGGCGAACGCCTACGTGATGCGTACCAACATGTCTGTCTCAACATCAACATGTTACAGATGCCGTGGGCGTGCGTCACGTGGTCACCTTCATGTTGTTCCTGGGTATGGCGAACGCCTACGTGATGCGTACCAACATGTCTCAACATCAACATGTTACAGATGCCGTGGGCGTGCGTCACGTGGTCACCTTCATGTTGTTCCTGGGTATGGCGAACGCCTACGTGATGCGTACCAACATCAACATGTTACAGATGCCGTGGGCGTGCGTCACGTGGTCACCTTCATGTTGTTCCTGGGTATGGCGAACGCCTACGTGATGCGTACCAACATGTCTCAACATCAACATGTTACAGATGCCGTGGGCGTGCGTCACGTGGTCACCTTCATGTTGTTCCTGGGTATGGCGAACGCCTACGTGATGCGTACCAACATGTCAGTGGCTATTGTGGCCATGGTGAACCACACGGCGCTAGATAGAGACACTATGGAGCCGGATGATGAGTGCTTCACCGACACTGATCCCCTAGTCAACAGCTCAAGAGCCCAAGCGAAGAACGAGAGCGTAAGTATGAATATGGATTACTTTCTGTCACTATGTTGTACTGGCGACGCCGTAAGAAACAATTGGTGTCCCCTAAAATCCTGAGAAGAGACGGTCGCTCCACACGGTCTATTTCAACGGTATTCAACTCGAACCAGATAGCTGAATTGTTATTGTCCACTGTATTGACTGCACCAACCGTGAATGGGATGCGACCCCACCACGTCTGACAACATGCGGACGATATTTTATCACTACAATACCTGAGGCAGGAGAACGGGATGCAACTAGATTTAGGTTGGTAGTTGTCACACGCGTTACTTCACTATTACACAATCCGTGACGACAACACCTTGCAAGTTAACGCGACGCGACTATACCATCAATTGGAATACACCCCTGTCCCCCTATACAACATCGAACTCTAAGCGACGCTGAGTTCTCTCCACAATGACACCAAAACCAAGTTGTGAAAATGGTTTAAAGTTAACAAGTTAAAAAAAAATAAAAAAAAAACTTAAAGGTACCTACCTAAAATGTTGCAAATAGTTGAGCCCATAAGTTCCCAGCTCTTTTCTTTGTAAGGCATACAGGTGTACAAACATTATAAAAATAGAGTCGAAATTGTGAAATCAAAAATGTACAACGTTTACGTGGCTGTGATAATTTCTATTACCTTTAATAGGCAACCCAAGACTACCTTACATATGCTTTCGTCACAGGCCAGGTATTCGTAGCCAATCAGGAACCTCCCGAGACAAGCGCGCGCAGATACCGATCGATGATTGGCTACGAACCCGTCGCCTGTGACGAAAGCATGTGTAAGGTAGTCTTAGGACAACTATAACATATTATTCTGTAATAAAACCACTGTAGGACTTACACAGTTAAAATTTTCTCGATGTTGTTCAACATCGAGAAAATTTTAACTGTGTAAGTCCTACAGTGGTTTTACTACATATATTCCAGTTAACGAGAGTGTTTTTATAATATTATATTATTCCGAGTTAAACTTTGTCCCCTGTAGATGTCTGAGCCGGACAAGGAGGGCGAATATATCTGGAGCACCACGATGCAAGGCTACATCCTAAGCAGCTTCTTCTACGGCTACGTCATCACGCAGATCCCCGTAGGTATCATGTCCAAGAGGTTTGGTTCCAAGTACTTCCTGGGCATCGGGATGCTCATCAACTCTGTGTTCGGCCTCCTGGTTCCGATAGCTGCCGACGCCGGCTTTGGGTGGCTGATGGTCGTTCGCTTCATTCAGGGTCTAGGAGAGGTTGGTACTACTTGTTAGAAACATGTTAATATTAAATGTACACAAGAGAAAAAGACTCAATAGCGGACAGAGTAAGATCACTGGACTGGAAACATTACAAGATAAAGGAACAAAGAAGGACAGCAAAACAGAAATAGAAAGAATTTTAACAAACCGTTAACGAAAAGAGAAGAGTAAGAAGGGAATGGGAAAGATAAAGACAGAAATGAAAAACAGATTTACTGAACGATCCCTATATACCTCAACAAATATGAGAATTCCAAAAAATCAAGGAATAATCAATTTCTTTATTGAAGTCTTTGCCTCGTCACGTCAACTATAATTGTCACCTATCTATCATCGTCGGTGTTTATCCAATAATATATTATTCTTACCATACCGACGACTATCTGGTTTGCAGTATGTCCTTGTGACCTTGAATAACACCCTTCATGCAAGACTCTCTGCTGTTTCAGGGTCCCATAGTTCCCTGCTCCCACGCTATGCTGGCCAAGTGGATCCCTCCGAACGAGCGAAGTCGTATGGGCGCCTTCGTCTACGCAG
The DNA here is from genome assembly GCA_945910005.1 of Isoperla grammatica. Taxonomy (NCBI): domain Eukaryota; kingdom Metazoa; phylum Arthropoda; class Insecta; order Plecoptera; family Perlodidae; genus Isoperla; species Isoperla grammatica. The sequence goes on along the minus strand of OX246739.1, from coordinate 6,785,331 downwards.
GTAAGACAGGCATGAGTCAGAGAAATGTTTGCGTTGGAAGTTGAAACACTTAGAAATATACAATATTCACAGCACAGACAACGCATCTCACAGTACACAATGAAGTCAATTTCGTTTTCTGAATAGAACATTAAATTATAGTGACCGTTTTAAAACAATGTTTTCTGCTTGACAAATGGACATATTTGAGTAAATATTTTAAATTATAACTTGATATGGTTTTACCATTTTTCATGTAATATATATCTTTTACTTTCGCGTGCTTTGTATCGGTATTGGAAACAAAATGTTTAAAATCTATGTGGTTACGCAACTAAAATCAATGAAAACGTAGTATTAAAAACACAAAGATGCTGGTAAGTTACTTATTTACAGTAATTTATCAGTGGACAAGCGTTTCTGGGTTAGCGGACATAACGTCCATTAGAAATAAATGAGTAAGCAATAAGACTGATTGTATATTAGTTAAAAATTAATCACTATTGACGTCTTGACGGAGAACTTTTCTATAAGTTTTTTGATCCTCTACATGGTTGGGTTACAACTAAATTTAGTCTTTGGTTCAGTCGTCACTTACGCTGAATCAAACTTGTATAAACCACGCAAAACCTATTGTAAAGCCCGCAGTGAAGTTTCGAAGGTTATTAAATATTAATAGAGTCTGATGCACTTGGTGTTTGCATAATGTGTACAGTGGGATGCAATAAACGAGCTCCTGTTTACATTATTACGTGGAAGTGATAAATGTTTCATACAAAATAATCGGGACACGAAGTATTCATAAATGAGACATACAAGACAATAGACTTGACTATACTTGATCTCGAGTTGTCTCTCTGAATTGTTTTGCTCTTTGTCCAAGAAAACACAGCATACATATTCCAGTACTTGTGTTGTTACATTCTAATATTATGTCATACACTACCATGCCACAAAATATAGAGTCAACTTATAGATCCATATCTCAACCGTCACAAGTAAACATTATGTCATGAAATCCATTAATTATTTATTTTGTATAGGTATAGATGCTTTTAGATGGGCAAAAATCAGAGTATGCACCTATAGACATAAACAGTAACGCACATATTTAAACGATTTCGCCACGATATCGACTTTGATGAAATTTGAACTGGAAAGGATGATACTATTTTTTAAAGTATTACTTCAATTGACAGGGGCGCAGTTTGGCACGGTCGTATCAATGCCTCTAAGTGGCTTGCTAGCTGAGTACGGCTTTGCTGGTGGTTGGCCTTCCATCTTCTACGTCTTCGGAGTGGTCGGGATAATCTGGTCAGTGGCGTTCCTGGCGGTGGTCAGTGAAAGTCCTGACGTGGACCCTCGCATCCCTCAGGACGAACGAAGATACATCCTGAGCGCGCTCTGGGGGACTGCGGGGATATCGGTGAGTATACACATAACATCCAGGTCCTGTCCAAGCGTCACTCTCAAGTCAGAAACTTGCACATGCACTCGTATAGTATCTTGGAACCATCCAGTTGATAACGAAACGTATCTAGTTGGCTTTAGGCTATAACTGTGCTGACAATTTGAAAACGAAATGTGCTACCACAAGAAATTTTTTTAAAGTATATATATATATACAATTGTAAGTAGGCCTATACATATACAATTTTTTAGAATGATGCATTTTTTGGCTGGTTTGTGCATGCACGTAACGTATAGTTTTTACATCTTTATCACGCACTAATAACATCGCAAGCATCGTTGCCAAAATGTGTGACGTAAAGCTAGACTATCATCATTATCTTCGCTTTGATTAGTCTTCAACCGGACTCTTGACATATTACGGGCAAAAATTAATTTCCATTGGAATTCTGGTAGTAAGAAGTATTCTTTGTTCCTGGCAGTCCCCTCCGATCCCATGGAAAGCCATCTTCACGTGTCTCCCGTTCTGGGCCATCCTCGTCGCGCACATGGGACAGAACTACGGCTACGAGACTCTGATGACGGAGCTACCGACCTTCATGAAGCAGGTGCTTCACTTCGACATCAAGGCCAACGGGATCCTTTCCGCGCTGCCTTACCTGGCCATGTGGCTCTTCTCCATCATCGCCAGCCACGTGGCTGACTGGATGATCTCCAGTCAGCGCTTCAACCACACCTACACCAGGAAGATCCTCAACTCTATCGGTGAGCCATCATAAATTTCTTCTTCCTTCTGAAACCGGAGTATATTTAGTCAACGGTGAGTCTTCCAATCATTAGAGGCAATGGAATGAGGTCCTCCAATTTCCCCGTTCCTCCCTTTAACTCCCTTAAAATCTATTTTTCCTCCTACTTGTCCCTTTCCTCCGATGTTCTTCAAAGTGTCATGTCAAGTCCGTCCTTAAACACCAAATAATAAAACAAAACCTTCTATCGTTGCTGCTCTACTTCTTCTCCTCAATTTCCTTCTACATCTCCTGCTGCTTCTTCTTCATCTTCTGCTGCTTCTTCTTTTGCTTCTTCTCCTCATTCTCCTTCTTCATCTCCTTCTGCTGCTTCTTCTTCTGCTTCTTCTCCTCATTCTCCTTCATCATCTCCTGCTGCTTCTTCTTCTTCCTCCTCGTCCGAGGAACGCAGTGTCGATAATGCTCTGGTCGTGTTGCAGGCGAGTACGGCCCAGCAGTGCTCCTGGTGGCGGCATCCTACACTGGCTGCGACCCCGCGCTCACCGTCGCCCTCCTCACCATCAGCGTCGGTCTAAACGGCGGCATCTACTCGGGCTTCAAGGTCAACCACCTGGACATCTCGCCGCGGTTCGCCGGCATCCTCATGAGCTTCACGAACTGCATGGCGAACCTGGGGGGTCTCCTGGCGCCAATAACAGCTGGCTACATCATAGACCAGAGGGTAAGGCTAATTCTGAGGTGGTGGAAGACCTATATTGGTCACTGGCTGCTGAACTAGAGGGGCGATGTGTGGTGAACGGTGTTTTCTCATTCGACATTTTACTTGCATGCGTGAGAATGTTAATTTAATTCTGTTTCCCTCGGTAGCAACCTGTTTAAAGGTAGAGTAGAGTGGAACTAAAGGTTGTATACTCTACACATCGTGGGGAGCGTGTTGACGTTAGAGAATCAGGTATTTTGAAAAACGGGAATATTTTGAGCACTCATAAGAAAGAGCACTGCATTCTCTAGGGGATGATATATGTTGGTTTACTTTTAAACAATTTTCAAGCATTTTAATACAATTATTACCACCAGAAATCGGGGGTTCCTCAGACTAGGTCGAGATACATTCTCAAGTTTGTTTTCCTGTCTGCAGCCAACCCAGGCGGCCTGGCGTGAGGTGTTCATGATCTCGTCAGGGGTGTACGTCGTGTGCGCCACGTTCTACCTGTTCGCGGGGTCCGGGGAGCGGCAGTGGTGGGACGACCCCAGGAAAGACAAGCCAGCCGCGACGGTAGGCGAGAGCGGCGCTAAACTCATGGAGGCAGCCGAGGTACGACCCGCGTGGGACCTCCCAGATGATGACGTCACTAACGAAGATCTCAAACTCAAGAACCAGACTTCACTGTTCCGTTGATTATACTGTTTTCTAGGTACAATACACTAATTACAATGTTTTCTATACGTGAACGGTATTACACACGGCATTCCATTAATATCATACGTCCAGTGTTGACGAGGCAGATGAAATTAGCTTCAATATTTCACACAGAACATGAAGGTGGCCTTGTTCGAAACGTATGACAGTTATTGTTTATTAAGAGACAGTAAAATATCTCAGTCATACAAGAAGTGGAATGCACACTGGTATCGATGAACGCGTGTACCAACAAACTGAACTAGGAACTAATTAACATTTTCAATTACTTTAAGATGCATACTTTATTCAAGAGAAAACATAATTATTATATCATTCAAGTCATTTAGCCAGTATCATCATCGAGTCAGTTCCACACATTGCGCGTACAGTCTCGGCCAGTAGGGTTGTGCTGGGGTCGGTACAGTATACCTCAAACGCAAGACAATGAGGGATCGGGTGGCAGCAAGTTAAAACAGCGGCACAGCGGGCAGTGTTGGAGATTCAAGAATCAGTGTTCAAGAATCAGTGGATGCCATACCCAAGCTTGGAACTTCTTCGATCTTCACAAGAAGATAGGCAATCCTACAGATCATCTTTTACCATGTGAATGAATGTTTGTATTACAATATCATGGTTTTGCATGGTTAACAAAGTAAAATAATATAAGCTGCGTATTACCTATTTAAAAATTATTCGTTTATAATGAAGTTCCTACATTCGATTTTCTCCAAGAATAGTGACTTCCAACATCTTATTTTGATTGTTAGTGAATATAGCTATTTTATAACATCAGTGTGACATAAAAAAACATGTTTCTCAAGTTCCAAAGGTGATAATACCCAATACGTACCGGTATATCTTAAGAAATCTTCGTCTACTATACGCATATTTATCAAGTATGAATACAGAATACAGAAGATTTTTTAGCACTTCACTCAATATGCAACAGCAGCTGTGTCCAGTATGGACTGTCTTTCACAACAATTCCGCCTATCCTTTGGGTTTGCTATTATAATACTATACTGGTAATTGTTTTTGGTATGAATTGTAGTAAAGGCTACCCGTTTATTGTGTGTTTACCATAATATGTATGTACTACATAGTACATACTACACACTTTCATTTTTGAATCAATGATATCACCAATTGTGTTTCTGTGACCATTACAAGAACATCATTGTTCTTGTTGGCATAGCAGTTGACGTGTTATTGTAAGAAATGTTTAGGGGCCGGTTTCCATTCGAAAATATCAATTTTTTGTATTACATCGCAATAGGGAACAATAAGCATATTTTCTGAGTTCCTATTTATAATTGAGTTTAAAAAGTGTTTTAGTAAAAAAAAATTGATTACTCATTTGTAAGGGCGAAGATCACTAAAATATGAGTGTCTGTGTTATAATATTACTTGATAAAAAAAAAAGTATTTTATCTGTATAAAAACCATAACAGATAATAAATAGGAAAACTGAATCTCCTCCGATAAACTCGATCAAAAATAGCATAATGGGTGCGTAACATAAAACAACAATTATATACATAATATGTGTGTGTGTTACTATGAATGTACATAGCTCCTCTAACGACAGCGACACTAGAATACACATTTCTAAGAATACACGATCATTTATAACATTATATTTTTGTAACTGGCACAAAAGATCACGTTAGGAAGTTAGGATAACCTTATTTATTAACAGCTGTTGTTTTGTATGTTTGACTTGATGCATTTCGTGGATCAAGAACAATAATGTTCCATCTCCATTTTTATTTTTATGGAGTAAGAACAGTCCGTTTGAAATAATTCAACATAAGTGGGGACACAAAAATGTAGGCACTAGGTAATATCATTTTGTCAAATATAATATGTTACAGCAATACATTGTTAAATTAAAATTTTGTAATGTAAGATGTGTTACTGCATGCAAGGACAGACTAGTTACTAATCTAATGTTGAATTGAAACCATTTCTTACAAAAAAATACTTCATTATAATAATATATAGTTCAAAATCAATGAATCTAGAATGCGATTATGTAAAAATTTGAAACTTTAATAAATTGAAAAAAGATTAATTATAGCGTGTAACATGTTGGTAGTACCCATGAAAACAGAACTCCACAGACTTCATCATATTTACCTCTTTAAGCTTCCATCTATGTCTGTTTGTTTGTTTGTTTCAATTCTTTGTATATTTGTCTGGCCTTACGTGTGTCGTTCCTGCACATTTGTTTCACTTCTAGTTGGGGTACTTCAAGGATCTGCGCTAGTACCGTTCAATTTCACATACAAGAAACATCTGACATCGACTAACATATCGACTAAGATAGTTGTCAGCTTGGGTTACGATCATAATGCCTCACTCCTACGTTATCTTATTCTAGCACGATAAGCTATAAATTAAATATGAGTATTGTTGGTATTTGAAAACATTTGATTTTCATAAGTTTGCAGAATTACATGGGTATGATTTATACCGCTGAGATTTTATGTTGTGTGATATCTGCAACAGGACCGGAGTCCCACAAGTGCAAATTGATAATTATACTGAATAATGATGAGGTAGGGAGGAGGAGAAGCCTCATACCAGCACGTAGCCTACTCCTGTCGAATAGTATCAAGAAATCCATCTGCTTTACGTCCCATCCGAAAGGACGGTGTCAATCTTACCAGCCCTCCACTGCGATCAAGCTGAAACAAAGACCTTATACAACGAAATTAATAATTGATAGGATATGCAGTGAGACCAAGATTACAATTTAAAAAAAAAAAACGTGGTTACACCGATTAGTTGTTATTCGCTTGTAAATTGTTATCGGGACTGTACTGATTCCTAGCCCGATAAGCAGCGGCAATGTTACACAAGACGAGTATGCAGCACGCGTGACAACCATGTTGAGCGGGTTGCTTGGCTCTGTCTAGCAGGCGTGGAGAAACACGCGGGAAAGATTTATTCCGTATGTCAGTCCGACCAATGTTAATTGAAGCCAATCGGTCAACGTCTGCACTAATTCCAGTGCTTTGATATATACCAGAATAAATGTTGATCTATATTATAATGTACTTGAGACACGTTTGTGTCAGTATGTACATATGTACAGATATGATACGGGGTTTATGTTCAAATATTGACATGCATTTTTAAATACTGACGACTTCAGCGATGATAAATAACTTGAAAATTTTTTCCCCACATATTTAAACAAATTTAACACCATTGAAGAAGAAAAATCAACATTTATTAACAAAAACTGATGGCTGACCAATTGGATGACCACACGAGTCCAGCGTACCAACCAGTATAAGAAATATTTCTTAACAAAGTTTAACTATTAAATCTATAAAACAAAAATTCAACTTAAAATTAAAATATTGCGAAGGGGGGGGGGGGGGGGGGGGGGGGTGAGATTGAATATTTATTATTATAAAGATGAGTATGAAATATAATAGTGGACTGTTTTAGATACAATTTTATCTAATAATAAAACAGGTATATAAAATGGCTTTTAAGAAAACCTCTTAGTCGAGAAGGATCACCTGAACCAGTTGATGTGAACACAATACCGTATCAATCAACACTTATCTCCCCTGCAGCTCAGTCATAAACATAAACAAGTACTATGTATTTTATTGCCAAAGAAATCCCGGAGTGCGCAATAGTTTTATCGAGCCACAATATTGATACTCTAAGCCTTGCTCAAGTGCATCGAGTGATAATTGTTCGCACATGCTTTGCACGTTATGCAATAAGAATTAGCGAATTACGCAATCGTCTGTCTGGTCACCTTTGAACAGATAAACACAACATTGTATTATATTGTATCGGTCATAGATATCTGTACTAACAGTGATTGGATTATCGAGTATGATTGACGTAGGATTTGTTTCAAGTAAACGGAGTAATGATTGTGATATTGGATAGGTCGGCGTGGCCTCTTTGTGTCATGATTAATGAACTTACCGCCTCGTGGCTGATTATAAGTCTTCACTTTATGGAAACACAGTGGCGAACCATGAATATTTTATTGGGAAGACCAATGATATGTATCACCTATAGTAGGCTAGATGCGCTACCTAACAGCCACAGGCGTGTCAATTAGAAGCCATCTTGAATTGGGCAATAATAACTTGGACGGGAATAGGAGTCTCTAACTCAATTTTCTGCCGCTCGCAGAGCTAGCAATACTGAAAGGTCCAACTTAGAATGTCCCCTGCCCAATTCAACATGCTTCAATTTGCTACGCTCGCTACTGAGTGGAAGGTTGGGGGACTGGTGATCTAGCCTACTATAGGTGTTACATATCATTGGGGAAGTCATGAAGTGGAGTCTGGAGAGGCATATCCACCAGTACTTGTTCTTTATTTATTTTTCGGGATGTAGGCCTACTTGTTGTAGTTTTGTGTTTTTTAATTTCTTTTCTGTATAACGAGCAGTGGTTTATACTGAAAAATAGTAAAGCGCACTGCATAAAATAATAAAATCGAAGTAGCAAAATGAAATGTAGGCCTACGTCCGTGAATGCACGTGTAGTTGCACACGAGACATAACTCGATAGCAAATGCTTCGTCAGGACGCAGTGGGGGCATCCCCGGGGTGTCGGGGGGCTTGAAAAATGCATTTCTGACGCTTTCTTCAGATGGCTGACCGAAAAGTCATAATTTTCAAATACCGTTCGCTGATTGGCCACGAGTTCCTCGTCTATGACAAAAGCATCAAGGTTTTCTCGGGACATTATACCCAAAAGGCCTTGCGCACAAGCATGGTATTAGTTCGCCAGCGAAGCGTAAGTTTTAAAATATTTCTCACATGTAAAATAGTATATAGTAACATTTTTCTCTTATATTGGGAGCCACTACCTCAAGGTTTAACACGATGCTTCGCCACTGCAAACACGTAACAATAAACTGGATGGTTACAGTTAATCAAATAAGAATAATTGTTCAAACTAGGGTTTATTGTTCAGGAAAAGCAATTAAAGCTATCAGTTGTGACATTGTAGGATCAACATTGTAAAATGGTATGATATAATCATGTAATTTTCTTCAACATTTTTAAATAAATGTTCCCATCGATTTCAAATTACCTTTATTTAAGAAAAAGTAAGGATTTGGCGAAAAGTTAGTCTCGCCAAACTGCGAAAAATAAAATTGTGGTTTTCGAAGAACTAAAAAAATTGGGTTCGAAAGTTTCGAATATTTTTTGTATCGTTATACTGGGTAATAAGTACCTCATTGAAATTATTTTACATTAACAATAACAATAATAAAATTACAGTAATGATTAAAATATTTAACAATGGTAAAGCGCATTTTATCAAATACTATCAGCCTCGCCGTTGTAGTTTCTACGGGGGGGAGGGGGTAAAACCCCCCGTCTTTCCCCAACTCTAGCCCCCGCTCGTACATATGTGCGGTTAGTGGATATGACAGCAGTAAGTGTCGGATGAACCCTAAAGCACAATTAATATAATATGTAATAAAGTAAATAAAGTGGGTAAGATAGGAATTAGATGTAGCGGGAGAGTATTGGGTTCCTTGAGTATCTCTTTGTAATGAGGTCTATACACAATACTCGTCTCAACGAGAGATTGAGGGAGCTGAAAGAGATACACTGGTCGCCAATTAAAGGTGCATTTCGGTTACAAAGTCCATGTGATAGCAGTGGTTAATTTGTAAGGAAAAAGGTGGGTATACGCATCATAGTTTCATGTTAAAATGTGCTCGTGATAAAAATTGATTTCTCGGTGGGAAATTGAACCCCCCCCCCCCCCCCCCCATCCCGCTTACCAATTCAGCTTTTGGGCTCGTAATCTGGAATTGGGTTTGGAGTTTTGGGTTGGATTTGATACAATTTTACTCGTCTTCAAAAGCCAATCGTTATTTTAATTGTACTGTAAGTTTACCATTAAATGATTAAGAGCACATATACATATATTATGAAATATCAGTTATTGAAGTAGATACAGTAATTTTATGTGTCAACCTGGCAATAATTCATTTCCAAGAGGAACAACCTAACAATAGCAGAAATGTTTACACGGTTTACAGGCGTGTATAGGAACTCTTTTTCAAATGGTGGGGGGAGAATTGTGAGCGCGATCAAGTTCTGGGGTCTGGCGCGGAGCCCCAGCCACCGGGGGACTATCGCCGAAGGCGAAAAATTTGTGTGTTATATTAGTTATTTCTTGATTTTTAGGCTTAAATAAATATGTCTTGAGGGTGTGATGTGACTGGGTGTCCAAAATTGGGTGGGTCGCAGAAAAAGGGGGGGGGGAATCTCCCCCCATTCCCCCCCTTCCTACGCGCCTGAATGTTTATCCGTTGTATTTATTTTTATGACAAGATATCACCTCAAAACGCATTTCAGTCCATCAAACATAATGCAGGGCCAAATTTTTAGTTTTAACAGGATACCGCTTTAGTATTAAAGAGGAATCGAACGCATAATATATATCCACAAACAGAGAAATGCTGTACCAATCAAACATGTAAATCATATTTTACGGACTGTGCCATTTCCCTCACAGCAGCGAGAGCGACGTACCCTTCGCGTTGCTAACCCTTACTGGCTGGTTGACGAGGAGCCTGCACCCAATAACAATAGGAGATGATTCTATTTATAAAGTTCGGAGGTTGATTCGGAAGAAACGTAAAACCAAGAGATAAGAGTGTACTAAGTTTAGATGTATTCAAGTAAATTTGAAATATGAGCATGTGAGGAAAAAATACCCAATACAAACTATTTTTGTTTTTTATATATATTAGCCAAAATGTGAGTGCTGCGACCTAATAATTCATGAAAAAAGGTGGGTATACTGCGTATACCCACGAAAATAGGTGGGTATACTGCGTATACCCGCGCTCCATTACAAATTAAGCACTGTGTGATAGCATCAATATTTGACAGTTTGTAAACGATGTTTCTGATAATAATGTCAAGTTGACAGAGTTTTATGTAACTTGACAAGATAACGATCCCTTCTTTATGTGTGCGTGGCATATATATCAAGTAAAAGTAAAACGCTTGATAAATTATATGTTGGCAACACTCAATAGAAAAGGTAACCGCTTCTAACACAATTTAATACCGACGTCCCATTTCCATTCTAAAAAAATATTGAAAATAAAAGTGCAATAATTTCAACATACAAACATAACTAAACAGTAGTGAGAACGTGATAAAGATATATAAACAAAAACTGGCTATAATGAAACTAAATTTTCTACTTGTATATCAATGATGATACCTTATTGCAAAACTAAGTTGAGCATGATGTGTGATAGTCATGTTGAACTTAGTTTTGCAATAAGGTATCATCATTGATATACAAGAAGAAAATTTAGTTTAATTATAGCCAGTTTTTGTTTATCTATCTTTATCATGTTTTTACTACTGTTTTGTTATGTTTGTATGTTGAAATGATTGCACTATTATTTTCAATATTGTTTGTGTAAAATGTGTTTCAATATCATATTGTGTAAAAATGCAATAATTACACAAATAATAGGCAACACGCGTACGATTTTTTTTGTTAAACCAAACACTTAGTTTAATAGTATCAGATACAAAAAGTATATTAATGCAAGTCCCAAGTAAAAAATAAATTTTTAAATAGGTTTAATGTGGTCGCATTTATTAAAGTTTAAACTCGGGGATCTGAAACGCGTACAGGTGGCTGTGACGCAATGATTCTGTAGACGTAGCGTAACAGACCAATCGCTGAGGCGGTGAGCGTACACAGTACAAAACCATGACGTCAAATCCACTCTACATGGCGGCGGCCCGTTTTTCGCGCCCTTTTATTTATCGTTACTAAATCAATTATTTTGAGGCATAGAATGATCCGTTTTTCAAAATTCAAAGACACAAAATTATTAAATGAGAGACAAGGTATTTAAAAATCGATTAAAATTTTCATACGCGTGTTCCCTATTATTGAACTGACGTGATTGGCCCACTTGCCACTTCAACTATTGTGAATCAATCATTATTTTTTAGAGTGATAGCTGATAACTAGCCGGATATAAGTGGAGTGTATCAGATTAGATATTAAACATTCTTAATTGCAACATCTTCATTTTGTCGGCAGAATTACAAATACGTCACAATGAAACAATGAACTCACAGCGAGTTGGGTGGGTGGATAAAACAGTCCCCAAAGTTGTTCGTTCACAAGATCTGCAGAACCAAAAGCATACACATATAAATCAAATAGTCTACATGGAAGTGAGAGCTTCGAGAGAGAATTAAAATTAACTATACTATAGCCTAGGACTCGAAGGACGTGGGTTCACTCACACCCGGGACTTTATATCCTCTTGTCAAGACAAATGAATTATTCAACCAAAAAACAATTATTATGTTTGATTTTGTATATTGATGTACGATGATGCTTGATTGATGTTTGGTGATTATTCCTTGTCGATGTTTATTATGACAAATAATATTAATGTTTGATACTAGGGTAGTATATAACAACATTTTTTTTATTAACTGTTAACAGTTATACATTTTTCGTTAAGTATTTATTTATATTTTTAAGTAAATTTCCTGTACTAGAATCCATATGGAATGAGAAGGGGTAAAGTGTAAAATTAGGGAACATTTGTAAGGTAGGCCTCACCTTCTTAGCGTTGCGCTGTGCCATGCTCCAAAGCCATGTGAAGTGAGTGATATGTTCAATCATTTTATATGACAGTTGAGTTCAATGTTCACATGTTCCACTAACACGTGGGTCCCACGTGCGCAACGCAAAGGTAATGACTGACTATAGAACTTTACAGCGGTATAAATGCCTGACGGGATTATGATATATTTTTATTTATGATACAATATATAGTTAATTAGCCATTTCCTACGAACAAAGTTACAATATCGCAAGCTGTACTCCTCATACCCAAGCGACAAAAGCTACAATATCGCAAGCTGTACTCCTCACACCCAAGCGACAAAAGCTACAATATCGCAAGCTGTACTCCTCATACCCAAGCGACAAAAGCTACAATATCGCAAGCTGTACTCCTCACACCCAAGCGACAAAAGCTACAATATCGCAAGCTGTACTCCTCACACCCAAGCGACAAAAGCTACAATATCGCAAGCTGTACTCCTCACACCCAAGCGACAAAAGCTACAATATCGCAAGCTGTACTCTTCACACCCAAGCGACAAAAGCTACAATATCGCAAGATGTACTCCTCATACCCAAGCGACAAAGGTAAACCAATCGGTGACGGAAACCTTTCTTACTCTAAACAACTCTCGTGCACATGTCTTGTTATCTACTATGACTGCTTGTTATTGTTATTCATAGAGTAGACTGAGATTAGGAAATACCAAGGCAAGTACACGATAAAAGAATTATCTCCTACCCTTGGTCTATGATCTATGACATGACAGAAGCAAACTTCAAACGTGGATCTGATGTTCTAAGTTCGAGTCCCGGGGCAGGCATAGATAGATGCCCTGTGACTTTCACATCGATGCAAAATATGAGACATAAAATAACCAACGAAAATCAGTTATAAGTACAATTGTCTTTAATAACACACACCGGAAGATTATAATATAAGTAAAAAGTTCGGACAAACACGGTTAAACCCACTGCGTTATATTTCAGCAATATCCGTCGCCATCCTCAGACGCGAGGCAACTGAGGATGGCGACGGATGTTGCCGAAATATAACGCAGTGGGATGAGTAGTGCGTGTAATGTTTTAACCGTGTTTGTCCGAACCTTTTACTTATACAATTGTTTGTTAATTTCACCTCCATTATAACATTATATCACCTCCATTGGAAGGGTGCTGGGTAGGTAGGAATAGAATGCGTACCGTGTACTAGCATTGTGAATCATGCAGTGGTGATCAACGGTGCCTGCATGCTCTATCTCTTAGCTCTTGACGGGCCAGCTACTACTATACCGTCCTCAGTCGCAAGACGAAGCTGTGTGAATCATGCAGCAGTGAGCAACGGTATAACAGCGATATTATATTTAGACGTATCGTCGACAGGCGATTAATAATTTTGACTGTGTAAGTGTCTTCGAATGTGTTTTATTATAATATAAAAAAACTGCTAGCCTATGCTATAAGCAATTAGTTGTCATGCTATAAGTAATACTGCTGTAAGTACTACAATAGGACAGTAAGCTGGGTTTACACTGTATTAAACACCCCTAGGCATCTCGCGAAAACATTTAATGGCTATTATTAGATTGTAACTTATATTTTGTTTTAAATATTAGGCACCAACTGGATGTGTCATTGTCTCCTGATTGTATATAATGTGAAATAATACATAGATGCGTTTCTTTTTCCATTGAAATTAAACAGTTTGCTTCAGAAACGATATATTTGCATTATAAAGGAAAATCTAGGTATCTTTTTCTATTGTATCTTGGTATTCACATATTCATAATTACTATTAGGTTCGATGAGACAACCTCGATGTCATTTATATGTTCTCTAAATATTATGTACTTGGGTGAAGTAGGAAAGAAATGTAAACACGAGGATAAATTAGTAGACTTACTCGAACCCTGTGTTCGACTATGACTTGAAAAACAATAAATGGGGTTTATGATATTTCCTATAGTGGGTGTGATATTTTAATCCGCAGACAACGACAGCGCGTGCTGAATTGACACGCGTGTCCTCGGACCGTTACCTTCGTTCGAACCATCTCGGAAAACCCGCATTAGTACAAGACATGTACGACTGTCAGTGACGAAAATGATCGAGTGACGCAATGAATGGAGATAAGGAATCTTCAATCGAAAATTTGTTTTATCTCTGCTTGTACACACGCCTATAAGTACTGGTAGGATTGCTTAAGATTACGATAGCACACCGGCAGTACCAGCGCCCCACTTGTTGCCGCGAGCAACCATAGCACCATCACTGTCTACCATCAGGCATCAACTACCAAGTAAGTATGTCTCTCTGTGTACCTTGATCTGTAATCAACGGTTCATGTTAGTCATTTAATTATAATTTTAATTGTTGCATTCATTTAAAGTTTTTTTTTAAATGGGATAGTATGGAAATAATTGGGTATAGAATATTAATTTTGTATAATTGAATTTAAATTGTTTCGTATTTTAACTGTGGACATCATAATTGTACTTTTAATTGTGTTTTATAACTATTACTTTTAATTTTAATTATTGTAATATATATTTATATTTCTACATACTTGGTGGGATCGAATTCTGCATATAAGGTATGGGGTTTTGTCATTATCCATCATCTTCATCTATTGACTATTACTGCTCAGAATAGCATGATTAATTTGTATTATAAAAGATAAGTAAAAAACCGAATTATTATTACTCTTTCATCAACTGTTTTTTTTATAGCCTACTTCGTTTCTTATCTACAAACGTTTGCACCGATTAGGGGTAAACGTGTGTACTAGCGTGTAGAATATTCAACTGTCACTATACACATATAATCTGATTTTAACATTCTACTGAAACATTATATGGTGATAGTAAACATTATATGACATAGAGCTAACAAGTGTATACACCTGTAAGTGTCAACACAAAACACAAACAAATAGTTAGCATCGATTGATTATGTTATTTGAACAGTTGCGTTGGAATATCTGAGTGCTGTTTAAATAGTTCCTGTATGAAACCCAGGCCATGAATAAACGTGTTCTAGTGATGTGAGAAACCTTGTGACTCGTTGAGGTGACAGCATAAGAGAGTATGAGAAACAAATCTCCTCTTAATTCAAATTTAAACGGCGAATAATTTTTGATCGTTCAATTCCGAACACGAGAATTCCTTAAAAGTTACCACGTTCTTAAAATCAAACTATCGATCGGCTATCTCCAGTCATTGGTTCGAAATAGTAAATATTGAAAGTTGAACCATAGACGACTACAAACAAAACTGAATGGAAGTGAATTTAAAAAAACGTATCTTCCAATGTTGTGAGTTGGATGCCTTGTTTACAATTTCTAACGTTAGATAAAAGATGAATTTAAAAACACAATTTTCCCTTGCTGGACATTTTTCTAATACCAAGAACTGAGTTGATGAAACTGCCATGTTATCGCTCCATAACACTCACAACCACGCACTAGTGTAATATACAATATTCTAGGAAGTACAGTAAGCCGTACCACCTTGCCAACGTCAACATCTCCGTACATGTCTATGTACTTGAGAGGTGATTGCTCTCTAACAACACCAATCTCAATATTGTAATAATAACAGATGCCTGCATGCCTGTCACTGCGTTGTGACTAAACATAATGAATAGTATGTACGTACATTCCACAACGATGACAATGCTATTCTGTTGCTATTTTAGCTTAGGTTGCTACGGTATCTCTAGTGGCTCCTGCAGGGTGGTATGTTATGTTATAGCCCTCCGCGTAATGCTCGACTGACTGACAAAGATTTATGCTACGTTTACAGCTACGCGTTGCGAGCGAAGCGAGGGCGCGAGCTCCAATCAGCGGCCGAGTTTGTAACTTCTTTGCATGAAACTCGGCCGCTGATTGGAGCTCGCGCCCTCGCTTCGCTCGCAACGCGTAGCTGTAAACGTAGCATAAGTCACACCATAAGTCGCACTATGTAATATTACTTCCAACCGATAGCGGTGGCTCGACGCTAAGACGCGAGACTTTAATTCGGGAGGTCGCCGGTTCGATTCCGGCTATACCGGAAGAGACTGAAGGTTTTTTCCGAGGTTTTCCTCAGTCGTAAAGTCAAATGCTGGGATTCAGTCCAACCCTACTCTATCCTGTAATAGCCCTCGGACATTCCTTCCCAGCTATCCAAACACCCTAATAACCTAGTCAGTCACCTGAAGAGGGGCACATCAGGTAAAGCTGGTGTACACCCTATAACGAGTATTCCTAGAAAAATTATGATTATATAACTTCTATATATCGCGCCAGAAACAGAAAGCTATCTTCAGTATTGACCACTGTTGTGCCCATCTTTACACAGGGGCCGGTACAACACTGAAAATACCTACTTCTGGCCTATGGTAATAATTTAGCTGAAACAAATTATTACCAGTCAAACCAGTCAAAGTCAAAAGAAAACTATAAGAGGCACCCTAAGATTGGACGCAACTGATATGGAAAAGGGTGTATAGCTATTTAAAACGAATCCACGGAATGATAACAACAAGTAACAAACGCATACAAATAATTGAGTCAGGGCTGCCGGTGGTGGGTGTCGAACCCTAGTCTAGTCGCAAGGGCCCCAGCACTGAGAGTGCACCCGTTGAGTGCAGACGCAGGAGAACGCAGGACGCAGGAAGTCCTATCTGTTGAGTGCATGGGCCATGGTGCAAGTCTCTCAGGTGAATGAAACGTTGTCTGGCTGATGATGACATCGTTATCGGTGTGAAACCCGTATAGACAATCTTAGGCCGTTGACCTTGGCACGTTTTGATAAACAGAAATAATTTAGGGAAACGCACATTCACATTTCACAATCACACGTCAATCTAATTATAAGAACTGATTGAACGAGTTAAGATTTCCATCGAACTTCCTTATCTTTCAACTACTGTCACGAAGATATATTGTAGCCCTAGGAAAAGCCCAAGACGTACTAAAAGACAATACAGTTACAGTACAATAAAATAAAATACAGCTACAAACCGAAATAACCAACTATAAACAGAAAGTATGGGCCCTCATCTCTAAATGTTAGAATGGAATGTATAATATACGTTAACAAATCACATTGCGATTTAAAATGATAACATACAATTATAAATACTTTGTTTTACTTTTCATCAGAAATAGTTTTGAAAAAATGAGTGTTGATTCACGCGCGTAAAAACGTTTTCAAATGCAAGTTCCTGCCTTCATATCTTGCCTTCATACATTGAGAATAATGCACATTGAAGTAGGTACACACTCATACTTGAAACGTTGTGTCACAATCATCTTGAGAGTGATCTAATAGGAACATAAACCATATAATATCTTTATTAAACTTGATACTGACAAGGCGGCTTATACGGACTTTCATTAGGATGAAAAATGAACAAAATGTTGCACTTTATGGATATGGTTACATTGTTCTACTGTGGAGTGAAATAAAGCCCATTGCTATAAAACGTGTATAACTCCAGTTGTTATACGTCTTATCAGTGTTACACTAAGGCGCCGTGCTCAGTGCTCGTTGAGTGCAGTGGTACTCGGGCAAGTGACTCAGTACCAGCGTAGCCGGCACACGAGGTACGATACTTATTAAGCGTTGACAAATTATTAAGCGAGCGAAGCGAGCGTTTCCACTTGACTCTTATGGCACTTCATTCTGTTTTTTTGTTTGTTTTTTTTTTTTTTTTTTTTTATGTCCGTCGATAGCGGTCGAACGGAAAGTCCGATCAACTTGAAATTTGAACCATCCACAAGCCTCGATGTGGATTGAAGGTGTATAGTTTTGAGGCAAAATCGTTCGAAAAGTTACAAAGTTACACCATAGTTACTGCAAAATATTTTTCTGAAACAAAATGGCGGCAAAATGTGAGATAGCCAGATTTTTCTAGAGATTTTTTCGGTTAAGAATATGTTAATGTAATGACGATCTGATAAGTATTGGCAAAGTTACACGAAAGTTACTCAAAAATATTTTTCTAAAACGCAGTAACGGCAAAATGTGAGGTGGCTATCTTATAGTAAATTTTTGTCCGGTCACGAATATACTAATGTAAACGCGATCCGATACGTATTAGAGGCAGAAATTACATTTCTATTGCTGTCAATAAGTGTTAGTAACGGTGGCGGACCGTGTTGAAAACATGACCACGAAAATTCTTAGCAACGCACATTGCACTGCATATAACAATGTCGGAAAGTATAATAGCCATGGAAATAAAAATAATTTTTGCAAAGCGCATTCTTGAATTGTTGTTAATTGTTGTTCGTATTAGCGTTGAAAACTTTTCGCCAGAAAGTTCGTAGATATTGACGCGCTCGCTTATCAACGCGTCAAACAGAGCGTTTTCCTAGTTGTATCTATTTAGGGTTCACCGGTTCAGTATTTTCTAAGTGATTGGAAAGATAAATCATTCTGGAAATTTGTAAAATATTATTGTTTAAACTAATGTGTTTGAAAACGGGTTTTTTCTACGAATTATGAATGTGATAACTATACTGATTTAACGAAGAACATATTTTCACAAAACTTTCCTTCATTCAGGAAATAATTGGCCAGTAAATGAGTGTTACGTGTGCATAACACCATCCTTTATATTAATGTATTCTTTATATATATGTATATATTATTTTTTTCTTATGCATGAAGTTTTATTAAGCGAGCGAAGCGAGCGTTTCCACTTGACTCTTATGGCACTTCGTTCTGTTTTTTTGTTTGTTTGTTTGTTTGTTTGTTTGTTTGTTTTTTTTTTTTTTATGTCCGTCGATAGCGGTCGAACGGAAAGTCCGATCAACTTGAAATTTAGACCATCCACAAGCCTCGATGTGGATTGAAGGTGTATAGTTTTGAGGCAAAATCGTTCGAAAAGTTACAAAGTTACACCATAGTTACTGCAAAATATTTTTCTAAAACAAAATGGCGGCAAAATGTGAGATGGCCAGATGTTTTTACAGATTTTTCCGGTCACGAATATGTTAATGTAATGGCGATCTGATAAATATTGGCAAAGTTACACAAAAGTTACTCGAAAATATATTTTTGAAACACAGTTACGGCAAAATGTGAGGTGGCTATGTTATAGTAAATTTTTGTCCGGTTACGAATATACTAATGTAAACGCGATCCGATACGCATAAGAGGCAGAAATTACATTTCTATTGCTGTCAATAACTGTTAGTAACGGTGGCGGACCGCGGCGAAAACATGACGCCGAAAATTCTTAGCAACGCACATTGCACTGCATCCAACAATGTCGGGAAGTATAATAGCTATGGAAATTAGAAACATTTTTGCAATGCCCATTCTTGAATTGTTGTTAATTGTTGTTTGTATTAGCATTGAAATCTTTTCGCCAGAAAGTTCGTAGATATTGACGCGCTCGCTTATCAACGCGTCAAACAGAGCGTTTTCCTAGTAATATTTAACACGTAATTAATATATCGTTGTCTTTGTTATTTTAAACTTTGCTTTTGCTACGATTACTAATCTCATTAATGTGTGTACCATGTCGGCTATAGAACTATGTAGTGTAGGTATTATACAGGAGCTAAAAATATCAACACAAATGATATAACATCCAATAGCTCTTACGTCATGTAACTAATCTTGGCATGGAGGAAACATAATCAATAGTAATTATCAACAATAAGGAAAGTGAACGCAACGCAACATCTTGGCATTGAAAATGCTCGCTCAGAGAAACCTAAAGCTAGACATGATCGGCAGTAGTAGAAACGGAGCCAGCGCAATTATTTACCTCTCAGATTAGTCATGAAGCGACTCGATGGAGGCCTTCGCTATACCACAGATAAAATATTAACCAGTGTTGTGACTAGGACATTTATTTTATATCCGTAGATAAAGATAATTCTCCCAAAGTTATCTAATCTAGATAAGATAAAGGTTTAAAACCCAATCTAGATAATAATAGTCTACAAAGGTGATTCTAGAGTAAAAAAAGGTTTTTCCCAGAGACAGTAACATCGTACATCATTATATTTTTCAAACTAGACAGTTATGAACATTACTTGAAGTAGGCCCTCCCTTTATTACACTCCAAAGATATTTTTCTACTATTTCCAAAATATATAAATAAACAACATAATTTCAAAATTCACGAATCAATGTAGGACTAGGCAAGACGCTATTTTATCTAGATAACAATATCTACACATGCACACTTATCTAGATGTCACAACACTGTATTGTATAATATCAGGCCGTACAATAGGACTAAGAGTGACGGCATCTTGCAGCTCAGCCAGTTACATAACAAGGTGACGCACCACACCTCTAACTGAAGAATGTACTTCGTGCACATCATAACGCAAGTTATGGTCTCAAATTTTATTTTCACTCTCATCAACTCGTTCAAATTTTCTGCTGTCCATTATTTTGTGATTTTGTGGAGGGGGGGGGGAGGGGTAAAGTGCAAGTGGGTGGAAATAAGTAAAAATGGATTTACAGTTTTATTTTTAAAATCACCCCCCTCCGTGACTGAAGTCTATATCCGCCAATGATAGTATTACACATTAAACCGTATCGCAACTACCCAGGGTTTACAACTTAGAGAACGTGACTCTACAGTTAATAAACCTTGGCCTTGTGATTCAAGTGCAAGTGCAGTCGATAACTCGAGGTGGTGCAATATGCAGTGTGGGTGGGTAGAGTCGCATTATCTGCTCTCTGATGTGTCTTCAGCTTACTATGTGGGTGGCAACGCGTGCAATAGAAAGTAATTACCATGGGCCGTGTAGGAATGTAGGCTACTGTTCCTCAACCAGCCTACTTACAAAATTGAATTAAGCTGTTTTCAATTTTCTCAAGTAGATGTAAGAATATCAAAACCTGGCGCCAGTACAATACCGAATCTTTTTTTTTTATGTATAACGCTTTTCCACGATAATATTTTATTTGTACACATTTTGAGTCCTCGGTATTTTCAACAACTCTTTACCGGAAGCATAGGCCTACACACAAAACAATGAGCCATAGTTTTTAAATTCAATAGAAATCTTATAAGGAGCTTAGTGGAATTAAAAATTAGTGTTGATAAGACAATTGAGTTATAAACATCATGTTTCAACAACAAGCAGTAAAAGTATATTTCTGAAGTTTTGTTAAAATTTAAAGTTTGCAACCTACTAATGTAAATGTTTGTTATCCCTGCAATCATAACCACAACTCGGGCATGCGCACAAGTACAGTAAACATCAACAACACTCGCAACAAGTCATAACAGACACGATTACGTGATTTTGTGCATTTTCTTCAAAATCTGACTAATGAAGTAGGTGTCGCACTTGCCAAAAATGCCGACTATGCGAGCGGACCAGTGATCTAAATGGTCGGTATAACAACAGATATGAACACACCCATGGTATCTCACACCGTTGAGATATGTTGACACTTGTTCAACGTGCATCGGATGACGACGAGTTTGTGTTTTCACTGGGTCGCACGAAATAAAAATCTTCATAGTAAATACCACGTAACATGCAACAAAGACAACAATACAGTACTGAGAAACGTAAACACACATGCAACAAACTCTTTCATCCCAACCACGTACGAAATTTATCTGGATGTAAACTCTATATACTCCAACTATATTTATAATCTTGGTAAAATGATGAGAAATGCATATAGAATAGAATAACTGATCGAATCTACGATCGAACTAATTTTTGACTATCTGAAGAGGACCAGTGATCTAAAATGGTCGGTACAACAACATATAAGAACACACCTATGTTGACACTTGTTCAATGTACATGGGATGATGACAAGTCTGTGTTTTCACTGGGTCGCACGAAATAAAAATTTTCATAGTGAATATCACGTAACATGCAACAAAGACAACAATACAGTACTGAACGTATTAATCATTTCTAGCTTTCCTTAGGATTTTTTTAAAGTAGTTTATAATTTTGTCAATGTTGAGTACCTTTTTTGTCAGAAATGGAACATAATACTCAACACCTTGTGTATCTTTATATACCGTATAAATGAGTATGATCAATCTTTGCGGAGAAGCACTAAAGCTCTGCGGTTGTCACTTACCACTGTGGGCGGATAAGGAAGTACTCGACATTTCATACTGGTTGTAACCGGTTGTTATTATGAGATAATCGCTTCAAGCTGTTTACCTATACACTCTATATAATATACATACACACTATATTTTTTCAATAACTAAAAGACTAATTAAATTTAAAAAAGAAAATATAAATGTGTGGGTTCATTAAATTCATACAATTAGGCGTCCAAACGTGCAAACACAAAACGCTTAAGTGAGATATCACTGGAGAGATAGTCGGAGGTCTTTATACACCCTCCCCCCCCCCCTCTCCCTTCCCCCCTCCTACGCCACTGTATGCGATTAATACAAACACAAATATACACAAATTCTACACTAAAGATGCCTACTTTATAAAAATGTTACTTCAAGATAAAAAGTTCATGATAGAACGATAGAAATGAAGATAAATACTTTGTTCTTCTTAAGCAGGTCATATAATCATATAAGGAGCTTGTGTTCTTTTCAAATGCAAGGTTTAATTGCAATAGAGCGTAAGATTAGCCTATTGAGTTATGCTAGTGTTGTAATAACTAGTTTTTCCTGCACGCCTAAGGCAATGGGGATTACCCTCTCCGCGTCGCATGAAAATAAGGCGTGAGGTACGTGATGTATTTTTATTGACGGTCACTGTGGTTTTGTAATGACGTAGGATTATTGAACACTATTTTCCTCGTCTCTATAATGAATGAATGATTTACACGCGTGTATTATATGTATGATCCAGTACTGTGGCTCATCCCCTCTCCTAGCATTGTCTTGTGTAAATAGATACCAACCATCTACGCTTGGTGCAGTTTGACGTTTACTCTACTGTAGTCAAGTTACCTGCTTCAAGATTGTTATGAGTGACGTTGATTCTGTACCTGTCGGGTTTCATAACAACTACATAAATATGGATTGTTTGTGTTTCAAAGACGAAAGGTAATTTTTGTTGTGTATTTTTAATTTCCATATTTTCTGTATTGAGATGTTAAATACTATATTATAGACAAAGGAACAAAGTGTCTTTGAAAAACGTTTAGAATAAAAGTGTTGTTCATATGGTGATGTTACCTGAGAAACGTCTTACTTTCAATGCGTGTATGTAACTCAAGAACAGTGTTTTCGAAATAGTATAGTATAGATCGGTCGTTTGCGCTAACACTGCTGTCAGTTGACAGTTGCGCCCGTTGTAGCCACATCTGACAGAGGTAGCTCAGCGATAGTAGGCTACACAAACTTAATTCGCATAGGAACTCACCACCAGCTGTGCTGAAAGGTTTATGGAATAAGAACTATCACCAGATGCAGATATTGTATCAATGAAAGTGTCTCTACATCAATAGTATCTCATGACTTTGTAATCAAAACTTGTCAAAATTTTGGAAGATGCAGCTACAGTAATTTTATTGTTTAGTTGATAACAAAGACGAAGGCTTTAGTGAAGTACAAGTTCTACATCACGTCTTAGTCCACGGCCCTTATAAGTTATGAAGTTTGAACCTGTGCATCAACTATAAAAGCCACCGATCTGTTGATAAAGTCGTTCCACAACAAACTTGTAGATGCTGACCTCACAGATGGCTCAGACATTGACCAATCAAATGTCAGTATTTGAAAAAGCCACTTTCTGATTGGCCGCGACTCAATCATCTATGACGTCAGCATTCACAAAGTTACTGTGGAACAACTTTAACATATGGTGTGTTGTATTGATAAAATATATTCTAGGTTCTGTTTCCATTGTATTGTTTCTATAATGACTCAAAATTGTATTGTTTATCGTTTCAGAACGTGTATTTGAGCGCCCACACCTCACGATGGATACTCTGTTCTGACGTACACAACCCTCTGACACACTCAGAAGAATCA
Source organism: Isoperla grammatica (assembly GCA_945910005.1). Classification (NCBI taxonomy): domain Eukaryota; kingdom Metazoa; phylum Arthropoda; class Insecta; order Plecoptera; family Perlodidae; genus Isoperla; species Isoperla grammatica. Next base: position 6,761,222 of record OX246739.1, on the reverse strand, counting down.
TCTTGACAACTAGACACGAGACTTGGTTTGAACTTCCCGCCAATCCACAACCATGACGCTGATCGACGCGTTCTCAATCGATCCGTTCTCACCGGACGTGCTATGGATCGTGATCGTTGGCTATGTGATCGCGTTTGTGATGGCCTTCGGTCTGGGGGCGAACGACGTAGCCAACGCCTTCGGGACTTCTGTGGGGTCGAAAGTGTTGAGCGTTAGGAACGCCTGCATTGTGGCCACCGTAGCTGAGATCAGCGGAGCAGTCCTACTCGGTAAGTATCTTTATAATCTTTATTTGTCAGAGTGAGCTGACGCTCTTTACATTCACAGATTATACTAGACTTAACTAAACTTAATTAAAAAAGACAATAGGAAATTACTAATTAGTAATGGGTAAGAAGGCAAAGTCAAGCTTACATTTTGACCTAAGTAAAAAATTAAAAATTAAAATAATTAAATTAAATAATTTTTAAAAAACTTAATTTAAAAAAATGCTCAATCATGCTCTCACGTTACCATTATGATGTAAACTATCTTTAATTGGAAACGCTTATTTGAATTGTATCTTAATAAACAAAATAAATACGATGGTTGGAATATACGAAATAAGTCAAATACGGTCTCTGTTTACCCCTTACCCCATTAAATTACAAGAACTGATTTTCACGGGGACACAACACATATAAGCGTTTATTTATTATGTGCCTCTCTGATACGACGGCTCAAAAATCGCCGTTGAAGTGTATTTTTTAATCACTAATAAATAAGTCAATAATAGCAGTGTGTTATGAATAATGTTATAAAAAACTAAATATATGATAGCGAGCTATCTATGCAAGTACTTTAAAAGTATGTCACCACGAAATGGATACAGGACTTATTATATGTATCGTTATTCCTTATATACTAGAAAGTAATGACTGTTTGGATCAATGGTGTTATCGGAGGATGGAGGATTTAGTAAGATCTGTTTGGTAACCATGTTTGCAACAAATATTACATTGAAAATGCATGGCAGTCGCCATGTTTGTTTGGGTTAGAGAACCTCCGATTACTAACTAATCGGAGTTTGTGAAACCGGCCCGGTTGTCTTCATATGTTACATGTTGTTGTCAGGCATGAAGGTCTCGGACACGATGCGTAAAGCCCGGCCCGGTTGTCTTCATATGTTACATGTTGTTGTCAGGCATGAAGGTCTCGGACACGATGCGTAAAGCCCGGCCCGGTTGTCTTCATATGTTACATGTTGTTGTCAGGCATGAAGGTCTCGGACACGATGCGTAAAGCCCGGCCCGGTTGTCTTCATATGTTACATATTGTTGTCAGGCATGAAGGTCTCGGACACGATGCGTAAAGCCCGGCCCGGTTGTCTTCATATGTTACATGTTGTTGTCAGGCATGAAGGTCTCGGACACGATGCGTAAAGCCCGGCCCGGTTGTCTTCATATGTTACATGTTGTTGTCAGGCATGAAGGTCTCGGACACGATGCGGAAAGCCCGGCCCGGTTGTCTTCATATGTTACATGTTGTTGTCAGGCATGAAGGTCTCGGACACGATGCGTAAAGCCCGGCCCGGTTGTCTTCATATGTTACATGTTGTTGTCAGGCATGAAGGTCTCGGACACGATGCGGAAAGGAATCCTGGACATCACAACGTACGAGGGGGCGGAGAAGGAGCTGATGTTGGGATGTCTTTCATCACTCGGTAAGCTCTTTGAATGTTTAAAGACACTCTTTGAAAAAATACAAGTTGAAATTTAGTGGGAGATTCTCAAAACAAAAAATATGTATTATTTTTAGGTCGAGCCACTCAGTTGAAAGAACCGATTTTCAGTGGAGGACATTAACTTGATTATAGACTTGAAGTTATCTCTGAATTTCAAAATAAATTCACTGTCAATTATGATTTATTACCTTTCTTGCCCTAGAAAAACGCTCCTGTATTTATTATCTCCAAGTTAGTTTTTTATTGCAGTGCTAAAGAGACTTGTCTTTATTTTTAGCGCATCTACTGATTGCAGTACCGAATAACTGGAACATAAAAAAGACTAGTTATTGTTACTGAAATCACTGACTGATAACGTATTGCTTGTGTGAGGTGAGCCAGTTTGCACAATGCACAGGACACTTGACCAGATAACGAACGGATGTAATACTTGAAACCCTTCATAAAAACATGGTGGATAATTTCAACACTCCGGAGAATGTGATAGCTGTTTTACCTCCTTGTCTTTGATGTAAATCAGCAACACAACTTATTCTTGGCAAGTTTTTCCTCAATGATTCCTTTTCAATGTCATGGAATAAGTCGGTAGTCTACAGTAATGACATTTTATAATATGCTTGCAGAAAATTCGTTACAAGTAACCATATAATGGAGATTGTTTCTCGTAAATAATGAGAATTTTAAGTAATGTTTTTTCGAACTTATCATTGTTATACGTGCATAAATAGGCAAATATGATCAAGTGTATCTCCCTGTCATGTTTCAATATTGTTTTGGGAAAAACACAAACAACACACTGAGAATATCTTAATTTTTATCCGCCTAACGCCTGATCCGATTGCAAATATTTATTTAGTATTTTTTCTTGATAACGCTTATACCGTTCTGTTACAGATTAAGTAGGCTCGAAGATCAGAAATAAGAAATATTTTTTTAAAGAAATATACGAACAATAATCAAATACACGTGATCAGTCCATAAAAAAGTGTCCAACTACCATCAAAATGGCTAACAAAGGTTGTTATGTCCACCAGTGGGAGCCTCTGTATGGATGCTGCTGGCCACTGCACTGAAGCTTCCAGTTTCTGCCACGCACTCGACGGTCGGCGCCACTGTCGGCTTCTCTCTGGTCGCTCGAGGCTCGGAGGGGATCCAGTGGGGAAAAGTGGGTCAAATTGGTAAGTGAGATCACAATGGGAATGATTCTCGATAATTAGAACAATTTGCATGTGAAGTCGAAAATACCTCTATTATATTTTGATTTTGTGTAAGCCTATCTATCAACTTTCATTGGAGACAATATAGATAAATAAAAGGAATATACGTTTCTTGATGAAGCATTCAAACTCGATTTCAAATAGAAATTTTTTAGAAGTATTGGATGTTTTGTTTTTTGTTTTTTGTAGTCATAATTGGAATTGAATTATTTTATACAGAGGATGGATGTATAACAAAGGAAACATGTTTGAAACCTTACGTATCAGATGCTATTGAAGGAGCATTTTTGACCCAAGTTGAGATGTGAGATTCCGAGTTTCGAGACTTTGCATTGAAATTTAAAATACTTAAATGATACACTCCTCGCATTTTTCTGTCATGGTACAGATTGAATTAATAGCTTAACAATATCTACTAACTAAACAATGATACAGATTGATTACACATTACACCTTAGCACAGACAACAGATTAACGAACTACAATCCGTTATCTGTGCCGTTAGTTTGCTTATCAAACAGACATGTTACTCAACTACATTGTAGGTAGGTATAGAGCACTCATACTAAATCACGGCGAATAATTGTGAAGCTATTTAAAAATATCCATCAGACAATAGACTGAGTCAAAGAAACTCTTACCTCTGCTTATCAGTACTATTACGTTACTGTTCTAGGAAGAAATTGCAATTTGCAAACACACGCGTCACCGGCAAATAGTTACATTATCTATGAAGTGCTAAGGAAATCTGGTTTATTTGGAAATTGTTAATTGATTTTTGTGTGTAAAGAGATACTGTAAATATTAGAATGGTAGTTGTGTGTTATCTAATAAAGCTTACAACATGTGTTTTTACATAAAATATTAGTAATAATACGACAAGCAGGGTAACTAGCAACGGAGAAGAATTCTGAATGAGGCCGGAGGACCTGGTAAGGGAGAGAAGGACCAAGGACGAGAGGACATACAGTAATATTACTAGTATATGCGTGGTCCCGAAAGCGCGCACTGTTTGCTAGCACTGTCCTCTATCTCCCTGTTTACTTTCCAGCTGCCTCGTGGGTGGTGTCCCCGATCTTGTCCGGCCTCATCTCTGCTCTGATCTACCTGTTGATCAACAAGTTGATCCTGACTGCCAAGCACCCCATGGTTCGAGGCCTCTACGCGCTACCCTTCATCTACGGCGTCACTGTTCTAGTCAACGTCTTCTCCGTGGTCTACGAGGGCCCTCCGTGTAAGTCCTACTCTCTTCGTTCAAGGCCTCTAGCAATTGAAACGGCATTTACATTCATTTTTCAGTACAGGGTTTGAATGCTAAGTTATAATTTTAGTGGAGTTTTGATGATTTCGTAATACATTATACATAAAAACTTAAATTATTATTCTTTCTTAATTATTCTAGGTACAATTTTCTCGTAACGTAACGAATAACTGAACTTTCAATATTCTTAGTGTAAAACTATACTAACCATAAAATGTAAAACAACTTTTAATAGATCAAAGATAGTAATAGTTATATGCAATTAAGTTATAATAAAGTATGATGTTTTATATAGGCTAATAATGTAAATAATCAAAACTGACACATCGCCAGGAGGGTTCCAATCAAAGATGAGATTTGCTTCTGTCTGTCAATAATAATCTATGCTATGGTCCTTATTTCGTACCTGTCAAAGAAATAATTTAATTATATTACAGTCGATGAAACTGCATTATAACTAGAATAATTATTGTTAATCAAGATACATTGATAATTGTATAATTATTATTTTGTATCTACTTCTTACAGTGTTGCATTTGCAAGACTTGGCCTGGTGGATCGCTCTTCTCATCAGTCTCGGTACCGGCTTCGTTATTGGAGTCGTCGTTCACTTCTTCCTCTGTCCATACCTTAGAAGAAAATGTTTGGGTGAGTCTGTGTACATGAATCATTGAAACGACATTACTAAAGAGTATAGACTAGCTGTGATCATGACTTCGTTTGCGTTATTCAATCGATATATTGAACTATAGTTGAGAAACTGTAAAACTGACGGCCACATCTTTATCCCCACTACTGCTACCCGACCCCTTCTCAACTCCATGAAACAACAAACTGAACAACTGAAACAAACTGATTTGCAGTTACACATTTCATTTTGTTAGGTTGTCACGGAGTTGAGGGGGGTTGGGTAGCAGTGGTGGGAATAAGGAGGGGGCCGTCATTCTTACAGTTTCTCAACTATACATGAACATGCCATATGGATAAGCTGTGTTGAATAAGCAACAGCATGAAGCCATGATTACCAATAAGTTCCAAATTTGAACGAAAGTAGTTTTTCGCCGATTGGCACCAATTGTTTTCACGTGCACTTGAATGTATGTATTTACCGAACACATTTGATTCCTCAGAAGCGTCAGCTACGGAAGTGGGCCCGAAAACGAACGATGGAACCGTAAACAAAGGCTTCGTGATCTCCGAAACGAATCAACAGGTCAACAACAACATCGGGTTCGAACTGACGCCACCAGATGTCGCGACGGACCAACCGTTGAGCGCAGCGCGACTAGCGGACGCAGCGGACAGCCCAACGAATGGTTCTGTCGCGAATGTTGATGACCAACCAGCTCTTGAATCCGCGGTAAGTTGACAAATCATTGAATTGTGCAACTATTTCGTGAAACCTAATGGCACCTTTGACTACACAAATCATAGTAACGTATTTATTAAATTAAGTGAGCTAGGCATATTTTTATTTCCCCTTCCAAACCTTCTTTACTTTGAAATTTGAATCGAAAGTGTCTCACACCAAGAAGTAAGATAGTGTCAGGGGAGTCAGGACCACCCGCATTAGTCTCTAACTTAACAAGTGCGAATCACTAACGTTTTTCCCGATTATCTAGTAAAATTTGGTTGCGTTACGTTTTTTTGACGGAAACCTGCTTGCACGTTTTCTTGTGCTTTACCGCCAAAAAACTTATTGCAACCAAATTGTACTAGATAATCGGGAGAAGTGTCAGTGATTCGCGCTTGTTAAGTTGGAAACTAAATGTGGGCGGTCCTGATACTATCTTACTTCTTGCTGTGAGATACCTATATTCACTTCTCAAAAAATGTGTGAACATGTTTCAATCAAATGATATTTATATAAAATGAATGTTGTTTGTTCTTGTGTCCTCAGCCGCCCAAGGCGAAGGAAGGTGGCATCCACGGGGCTCGAGACGACGACCCCCCGGAGATCGCCAGCCTCTTCACCTTCCTCCAGATCATGACGGCGACGTTCACCTCCTTCGTGCACGGGGGCAATGACGTCAGCAACGCCATCGGGCCACTCACGGCCATCTGGCTCATCTATCAGGACGGCACGGTCTCCCAGAAGGCTCCCACGCCTCTTTACATCCTCGCGTTCGGGGGGGTCGGAATCTCAGTGGGGCTCTGGGTCTGGGGCCGCAAGGTCATGAAGACCATCGGCACCGACCTGTCCAAAATAGTTCCTTCCACGTGAGTCACTATCACAAATTATTGTTTGTTCTTTATTTCACCTCGAATTTTTTTGTTCTTCTTCTTCTTGTGCCAAGATGGACACAAGATGGATCTTGGCACAATAAGAAAACCTCGAATCTAATATATGATAAATTATAATGATAGTAAAATATAAGTGCATTATGGAGGCATACTTTTAACAAGAGAGTTGATATGATATTGGTGAAGGAGTGAAAGGAAGTGTTATAACTCGGTGGTTTACCAAGAGGAAGGGAGTTAGTCTGTCAGAAGGTCAGGCAGAGAGGAAAAGAAAAGAGAGTGATTAGAAGCTTTTACAGAAAATATATGGAAGTATTTTACGATAGATTTGAAGGAATCGGATCTTGTTACACCAGCCACTAATGGCCTACGTCTGTTCTGTTCTCTTCAGAGGCTTCACCATCGAGATTGGCGCGGCCATCACCGTCCTAATCGCGTCTAACGTGGGTCTGCCAATCAGTACGACGCATTGCCTTGTGGGCTCCGTCGTGATAGTGGGGCGGGTGGCGTCGTCAGCTGAGGGAGTCAACTGGAGACTTTTCAGGTGAGTTCACTATACTACTACTCGGTGTGGGTCAGCCAATCAGTACGACGCATTGCCTTGTGGGCTCCGTCGTGATAGTGGGGCGGGTGGCGTCGTCAGCTGAGGGAGTCAACTGGAGACTTTTCAGGTGAGTTCACTATACTACTACTCGGTGTGGGTCAGCCAATCAGTACGACGCATTGCCTTGTGGGCTCCGTCGTGATAGTGGGGCGGGTGGCGTCGTCAGCTGAGGGAGTCAACTGGAGACTCTTCAGGTGAGTTCACTATACTTAGAAACCTAGTCCGTGCAAAACACTGTTTCTGTGAGCTATGCTTAGGTATGGTTGCAATAAAAAAGAATTAAGAAATATAGCAATTCCTTTTCTTACGAATGTTGATTTATTGCAATAAATATTTACATTTGTAATATTATATATTTTTAATTTTGAAAGTGGATTTCATGAAAACATCAACACACAATGTGTAAAATAAAATGTTAATTCAAGACACAAATATAATATATATGATTGAATCTTAACAATTCATTAATTTTCGAGGTCTGCTAAATTTCAACTTTATTTAAATCATTGGAAATCAATTTTAAATGCAAGAAAACATTTATTTACTCTTATGCATTTATTTACTGGTTTACAATGGATAGCAATATAATATGAAACTATACAATTAAAGATCATGCTTTGTGCGTGGTAGGTGGACAAACAGAATCAATAAGAAACAGGGCTCACATTTCATTAGTTTTTAAGAGCTTCGTAAACAATTCTGTAAAAAAAAAATATAAAAGGTATGAATCTGTTTTATCTTAGTATGTTCTTTGTTCAGGAATATCGTGTTTGCCTGGTTGGTGACTCTGCCTATGGCCGGAGGTATTAGTGCTCTCATAATGCTGTTGCTCAGGGCAGTTGCACTCTAACACTCAGCACTCAACACTCAGCACAAGACACATTACATTACACCCATTGATCTCCGTACAACAGCGAACCACAGGACCTAAACGAAGATACCGCAAGGTGTAACTCAACGTGCCACTCAAGGTGTAACTCAAGGAGTAACTCTCAGGAGGACAAATTGTGACAAACAAAAACAATACTGAGAATATTCGAACATATGTGTTTTGCGTTTCTCAAATTCTATTTTGTCCTATTCTGTGGGCCTGTTCGTGGTGTAATACTGTATTACTTCAGTTTATTTATTCTGCCTTATATTTAATTTATTTTTTTAATTTCTTAACACAATAGTCAATGTTTTAAGTAAATAAAAATACATGTTTGTAATATTTGCTGGACGCAACCTAATATTTTCTCATTGGAGGAGGAAATGAGATTTGAGAACAGCAAAAGCTTCGTCGTCGTATTCACGTACGACCCTCAAAAGTACTGTTTTCTTGTTTCATCTCTCCCATATGGAGAAGCATTTGATCACAAAATGATGTATCTATACAGATTTTAATCATATCACGATCTTACGTAAGACCAAAGTGGTGAGCGTTAAAACATGCTGGTTGTTTTAACGAAATGTTAAAATAAACATTATAATATTTATTTGTTAAGTACAACTTGGAAGTCCGAGCCCAAATCGTTCATTCCACTAACAATGTATGATAGATAAAATAGATATGTTTTGATTTTCCAAAACAATTTTTCAACACGATGTAATTAATTTTAATATTGCAATTTTAGAAATTAGTTATGAGTATTGTGATTTTTTTTACTAAATACATAAATTATATTTCTGTGTTTATCAACTATAATATGTACGTCGAAATATGTAAAATGTATATAAATGTAATTTTGTAGGTATCAATTTGTGTGAATAATATTTCCTTATTGATATAGTCACAGTGTTCTACCTAATAACCATGTCCCTGCACCAAAATACAAAGTACAACTGTTTACAAAAAGTAATTTAAAGTTAAACAGCTTCACGCTAGATTTATGTGATAACTACGTCATCATTAACTCAATGTACCGATGTAACCCTTCAAACAAGTGCGATCAATGTACTGGCCTCTATATTGTGGTTTCAAGTGGGCACTTTGGAATCAATGACTGTTGTATAATGCACATGCATATTACTAGCTGTAGAATGACCTTATTCTGTAACCAAGCATTCTGGGAAGTCATAAGGTAACGGTTATACGGAAATTCACCTATGACAATGATAATTAATTGCTCTATTATTGTGGGCGGATTCGTACATTTTCACCACCACTAATATGTTTCTACGTAGGGAAGTGAATTAAATCAATCACTATTATGAAATATAATTGGTAACCTCTCTTGAATATCGAATCCTTTTTACGGTGTCTCATTTTTAATCATACTCTCTTGTACACCAAACCTTTAGCTACCCGCCACAATTTTCAAAGAGTAAATTTTTACGTAAAATTTTAGTTATTTCTTGAAAAGGAAAAATTACTTTAACCTTTTTAAGTTGTTTACAAACAGTAATAAAACTGCCCTAAAAAATTTCATATTACAACATTTTTTTAAATTGCATTTAATTGAATTTCTATAAGGCGTTTAATTAACATTGAAGTGGGTGCAGAGGGACCGTGTGCGTGCTGCCCGGGCTATTGCTAACATTTCGCTGCAGGATGTTGCAACTTCATAACAGTGCGTTCTGTAAACGAGTCGGTATGCTTTAACAACCGGAAGTATGAAAATAATTTCGGAGGATCACGAAACCATTTCGCAATAATTAGTCACTTAGGTTTTGGGGAAGCCTTGTCCTATTTCCTTACATGGATGGAGAAGTTAATAAAACAGTGCATTGCGAAATTAAGTTATCATTGGTGAATTATGCCTAGGCTATACGGGTTTTCCTACCTAGGTTATGATAAGCCTCGAATTCCATTCCTCATTAGTGGAATTACCGAGGGTTAATTGACAATAGTTTAAGTAATTGGATGAGTGCAGGGCTCCATGGTGGAAGATCACTCGACCAAAACCAAGCTAATAGTGGCCTACCAGGATTTGTACTGAAAATCACATACTGACGACTGCAGTAACGCAAATTGTCTGTATGTATTACATCAATTCATGCATCGAAATTACTGTTTGATCAGTGATATGGAATAAAATTTATAAATAGCCAAAATATTTTTATTACAAACACAAATTTTCGACCGTAAACGAAAGTGCATTTAGAAACCCGTTGGTACTTTTTAACCAGGACGTTTGATGATGTGACATAAAGATTCTATAATTTGTTTACTTCATTTTAATTCGCTGCTGTTTGTCCCAGCTCGGGGTGTTGGAGCTGTTATAGCAATGAAGCACACAACAAAATAAAAAGTGCAATGTCCCTAATTGAAATCACACCTTGTAACTGAGAGTAGGTACACAATAATAACAGATTTATCTTAGTTTAAACTTGATATAGAAATAATTAATACCTCGTGGGAATTCCTCTTATAGGGTGCACACTAGCTTTACATTATACGCCCTCTTCAAGTGACTAATTAGTAATTACGTATGTTACGGTGTTTGGGTAGTTGGGAAGGAATGTCCGAGGGTTCTTTGTAGGACATTCGTCTTTACGGCTGAGAAAATCCTCGGAAAACCCCTTCAGTCACGATTGCTGGTGGCCGGAATCGAAACGTCGACATGCCGAATTAGAATATCGCGTCTTACCCAAGAGCCATCTCTATCGGTAGTGTCCGACATACCTGGCCCCGCCCCCATTGGTAAATGTCGGCAGTGTGGTAGTGTGCAGTACACACAACCGTTTGCCCTCGTTGTCTCTCCCTACAAATAGTGGTGGTTTGTGGAAAATCGGTTCATTCTGTTTCCACCGTCGACCAAGCCACGTCGTGACGTCATCAAAGCAACAATGAAGCACCTGTTGACTACGTTTCTCCTGGGGTTGCTCGTGTGCGGGAGCCGAGGTGCTCGGGTGATCTTCGGGACATCTTCGTCTGCGGACGATATTGAGCCGTCCAAAGTGCCGCTCACGGATCCTCCACAGACTCTCAACAAGGCTGGACATGGTAAGTCACATTCAGACGAGCAACATTTACCCAACTGCACAAACTACTTTGCAATTTCTCAAATCCGGGTACATGACACCACTAGGGAATCCACAGACATGGATAAATCACAGATAACGGATCCGTTATATGTGGTTAAATTATACTTTCAAAAGTGCAAACACAGCCTTCTTCACAAAATCATAAGCAGTTGGTAAATTTGTGTATTTATTTAATAAAAAAACCTACGAAAATACATTCTCATTCTTGATAATATTGATAATTTCAAATTCATCAATTTGCATTATTAAATCATAGATTCGATAATTCAAAAACACCACGCCAACCATTTACATATCCAACTGGAAGAATCCCACCTGCACCAGAAGCACCACGCGTTGAGCATAGTCCAGTCAGGGGAGCAATACTGGCAGGAGGGGGGGACGTGCCACCCGTAGACCCACGCCCAGCAGGGGGGGCACTGGGGGGCGGGGGGGTGGGGGACGTTCTGCCGGGGGAACCGCGCCGAGCTGTTACCCTGGTCGATCTCCTCGAACCCAAAAGGCTCCCATCGCGATAAGTCGAGGAGGAAACCCGTCGTATCCTTGTCGTCACCGTCAGCGTCCTCTTCGACGACGTCTTCAACGGTGACCCAGTCGTCGTCCTCTCCGTGTAATGTCCAATCTTTCCCGTCATCCTCTCTTCCAATCGCATCGTGTTCTTCTACGTCCCAGGCGTCGGTGACTCCGTGACCATCCCCGTCATCGGTGTCATTAACATTTGTCTCCGCGTCAAACTGAAACAGACTAGAGGTCTCTCCGACATCCCCTGCTCTGTCTGTGTTCGCTGTTGTGACGAGACCTGTGTCCCTCACGCCGGCATCTGTATCAGATGTTTCCATTCCGACTGCGACTTCATCATTCACTCTTCTCGGCGTCGGGACTATATGATCAGTCTCAACCGAGTTGCTATCCTTCTCCGGGCTGTCCTCTTGTATTTCCTCCTCAGTTTCAATCGATGATTTGTTTGTATCTACGTTAACGGGGTCATTATCCTTTTCCAGAATGTCGTTTCCTTTCATGACGACGTCATGTACGTCCTTCGTTTTTGGGACAGCTACTAAAACAAAATTCTCACGTTCCTCGAATTCCACATCCTTCCCTAATGTTGGCTTCTCCCCAATGATAAGACTACCCTGCTCATGTAAGTCCTTCATGTCACCTACATTCCCTGTCACGTCATTACGAGTAATGTCTATGTGCACCACATTGCTTTCTCTTCTAAACCCTTTCTCCTCACTTATGTGTTCGTTATTCATGTGAGAGCCCTCTTGGCCTGTCCATACTTTCTTTGTCTCTTCTGTCTTTGTTGTCTGTGCATCATCAACCCTCAACAACATTGTCTTTCCAATAGTTTCTTTTTTTGGAACGTCTATGATTACGTCGGCGTCTTCCTTTGTTGTGAACTCTTTTTCATACTCATTGTTGTCTAGTGGTGTTACACTCTCTGGTCTAGACAACACCTCGTCATCTTCTTGTGTAGTGAAGTCTCTATTGTTGTCTACTGGTGTTACACCCTCTGCTCTAGACAACACCTCGTCATCTTCTGGTGTAGTTAAGTCTCTTTTGTTGTCTACTGGTGTTACACCCTCTGCTATAGACAATATCTCGTCATCTTCTGGTGTAGTGAAGTCTCTATTGTTGTCTACTGGTGTTACACCCTCTGCTCTAGACAACACCTCGTCATCTTCTGGTGTAGTTAAGTCTCTTTTGTTGTCTACTGGTGTTACACCCTCTGCTCTAGACAATACCTCGTCATCTTCTTGTGTAGTGATGTCTCTATTGTTGTCTACTGGTGTTACACCCTCTGCTCTAGACAACACCTCGTCATCTTCTTGTGTAGTGAAGTCTCTATTGTTGTCTACTGGTGTTACACCCTCTGCTCTAGACAACACCTCGTCATCTTCTTGTGTAGTGAAGTCTCTATTGTTGTCTACTGGTGTTACACCCTCTGCTCTAGACAATATCTCGTCATCTTCTTGTGAAGTGAAGTCTCTATTGTTGTCTACTGGTGTTACACCCTCTGCTCTAGACAATATCTCGTCATATTCTTGTGTAGTGATGTTTCTATTGTTGTCTACTGGTGTTGCACCCTCTGCTCTAGACAATATCTCGTCATCTTCTTGTGTAGTGAAGTCTCTATTGTTGTCCACTGGTGTTGCACCCTCTGCTCTAGACAACACCTCGTCATCTTCTTGTGTAGTGAAGTCTCTATTGTTGTCCACTGGTGTTGCACCCTCTGCTCTAGACAACACCTCGTCATCTTCTTGTGTAGTGATGTCTCTATTGTTGTCTACTGGTGTTACACCCTCTGCTCTAGACAATATCTCGTCATATTCTTGTGTAGTGAAGTCTCTATTGTTGTCCACTGGTGTTGCACCCTCTGCTCTAGACAACACCTCGTCATCTTCTTGTGTAGTGATGTCTCTATTGTTGTCTACTGGTGTTACACCCTCTGCTCTAGACAATATCTCGTCATATTCTTGTGTAGTGATGTTTCTATTGTTGTCTACTGGTGTTGCACCCTCTGCTCTAGACAATATCTCGTCATCTTCTTGTGTAGTGAAGTCTCTATTGTTGTCCACTGGTGTTGCACCCTCTGCTCTAGACAATACCTCGTCATCTTCTTGTGAAGTGAAGTCTCTATTGTTGTCTACTGGTGTTACACCCTCTGCTCTAGACAATATCTTGTCATCTTCTTGTGAAGTGAAGTCTCTATTGTTGTCTACTGGTGTTACACCCTCTGCTCTAGACAATACCTCGTCATCTTCTTGTGAAGTGATGTCTCTATTGTTGTCTACTGGTGTTACACCCTCTGCTCTAGACAATACCTCGTCATCTTCTTGTGAAGTGAAGTCTCTATTGTTGTCTACTGGTGTTACACCCTCTGCTCTAGACAATATCTCGTCATCTTCTTGTGTAGTGATGTCTCTATAGTTGTCTACTGGTGTTACACCCTCTGCTCTAGACAACACCTCGTCATCTTCTTGTGTAGTGATGTCTCTATAGTTGTCTACTGGTGTTACACCCTCTGCTCTAGACAACACCTCGTCATCTTCTTGTGTAGTGATGTCTCTATTGTTGTCTACTGGTGTTACACCCTCTGCTCTAGACAACACCTCGTCATCTTCTTGTGTAGTGATGTCTCTATAGTTGTCTACTGGTGTTACACCCTCTGCTCTAGACAACACCTCGTCATCTTCTTGTGTAGTGATGTCTCTATAGTTGTCTACTGGTGTTACACCCTCTGCTCTAGACCACACCTCGTCATCTTCTTGTGTAGTGATGTCTCTATTGTTGTCTACTGGTGTTACACCCTCTGCTCTAGACAATATCTCGTCATCTCCTTGTGAAGTGAAGTCTCTATTGTTGTCTACTGGTGTTACACCCTCTGCTCTAGACAATATCTCGTCATCTTCTTGTATAATGATGTCTGTATAGTTGTCTACTGGTGTTACACCCTCTGCTCTAGACAATACCTCGTCATCGTCTTGTGTAGTGATGTCTCTATTGTTGTCTACTGGTGTTACACCCTCTGCTCTAGACAATACCTCGTCATCTTCTTGTGTAGTGAAGTCTCTATTGTTGTCTACTGGTGTTACACCCTCTGCTCTAGACAATATCTCGTCATCTTCTTGTATAATGATGTCTGTATTGTTGTCTACTGGTGTTACACCCTCTGCTCTAGACAATATCTCGTCATCTTCTTGTGTAGTGAAGTCTCTATTGTTGTCCACTGGTGTTGCACCCTCTGCTCTAGACAATACCTCGTCATCTTCTTGTGAAGTGAAGTCTCTATTGTTGTCTACTGGTGTTACACCCTCTGCTCTAGACAATATCTCGTCATCTTCTTGTGAAGTGAAGTCTCTATTGTTGTCTACTGGTGTTACACCCTCTGCTCTAGACAATATCTCGTCATCTTCTTGTGTAGTGAAGTCTCTATTGTTGTCTACTGGTGTTACACCCTCTGCTCTAGACAATACCTCGTCATCTTCTTGTGAAGTGAAGTCTCTATTGTTGTCTACTGGTGTTACACCCTCTGCTCTAGACAATACCTCGTCATCTTCTTGTGTAGTGATGTCTCTATTGTTGTCTACTGGTGTTACACCCTCTGCTCTAGACAATACCTCGTCATCGTCTTGTGTAGTGAAGTCTCTATTGTTGTCTACTGGTGTTACACCCTCTGCTCTAGACAATACCTCGTCATCGTCTTGTGTAGTGATGTCTCTATTGTTGTCTACTGGTGTTACACCCTCTGCTCTAGACAATACCTCGTCATCGTCTTGTGTAGTGAAGTCTCTATTGTTGTCTACTGGTGTTACACCCTCTGCTCTAGACAATACCTCGTCATCGTCTTGTGTAGTGATGTCTCTATTGTTGTCTACTGGTGTTACACCCTCTGCTCTAGACAATACCTCGTCATCTTCTTGTGTAGTGAAGTCTCTATTGTTGTCTACTGGTGTTACACCCTCTGCTCTAGACAATATCTCGTCATCTTCTTGTATAATGATGTCTGTATTGTTGTCTACTGGTGTTACACCCTCTGCTCTAGACAATATCTCGTCATCTTCTTGTGTAGTGAAGTCTCTATTGTTGTCCACTGGTGTTGCACCCTCTGCTCTAGACAACACCTCGTCATCTTCTTGTGTAGTGAAGTCTCTATTGTTGTCTACTGGTGTTACACCCTCTGCTCTAGACAATATCTCGTCATCTTCTTGTGTAGTGAAGTCTCTATTGTTGTCTACTGGTGTTACACCCTCTGCTCTAGACAATATCTCGTCATCTTCTTGTATAATGATGTCTCTATTGTTGTCTACTGGTGTTACACCCTCTGCTCTAGACAATATCTCGTCATCTTCTTGTATAATGATGTCTCTATTGTTGTCTACTGGTGTTACACCCTCTGCTCTAGACAATACCTCGTCATCTTCTTGTGAAGTGAAGTCTCTATTGTTGTCTACTGGTGTTACACCCTCTGCTCTAGACAATATCTCGTCATCTTCTTGTGAAGTGAAGTCTCTATTGTTGTCTACTGGTGTTACACCCTCTGCTCTAGACAATATCTCGTCATCTTCTTGTGTAGTGAAGTCTCTATTGTTGTCTACTGGTGTTACACCCTCTGCTCTAGACAATACCTCGTCATCTTCTTGTGAAGTGAAGTCTCTATTGTTGTCTACTGGTGTTACACCCTCTGCTCTAGACAATACCTCGTCATCGTCTTGTGTAGTGATGTCTCTATTGTTGTCTACTGGTGTTACACCCTCTGCTCTAGACAATACCTCGTCATCGTCTTGTGTAGTGAAGTCTCTATTGTTGTCTACTGGTGTTACACCCTCTGCTCTAGACAATACCTCGTCATCTTCTTGTGTAGTGATGTCTCTATTGTTGTCTACTGGTGTTGCACCCTCTGCTCTAGACAATACCTCGTCATCTTCTTGTGTAGTGAAGTCTCTATTGTTGTCTACTGGTGTTGCACCCTCTGCTCTAGACAATACCTCGTCATCTTCTTGTGTAGTGATGTCTCTATTGTTGTCTACTTGTGTTGCACCCTCTGCTCTAGACAATACCTCGTCATCTTCTTGTGTAGTGATGTCTCTATTGTTGTCTACTGGTGTTGCACCCTCTGCTCTAGACAATACCTCGTCATCTTCTTGTATAATGATGTCTCTATTGTTGTCTACTGGTGTTACACCCTCTGCTCTAGACAACACCTCGTCATCTTCTTGTATAATGATGTCTCTATTGTTGTCTACTGGTGTTACACCCTCTGCTCTAGACAATACCTCGTCATCTTCTTGTATAATGATGTCTCTATTGTTGTCTACTGGTGTTACACCCTCTGCTCTAGACAACACCTCGTCATCTTCTTGTATAATGATGTCTCTATTGTTGTCTACTGGTGTTGCACCCTCTGCTCTAGACAATACCTCGTCATCTTCTTGTGTAGTGAAGTCTCTATTGTTGTCTACTGGTGTTGCACCCTCTGCTCTAGACAATACCTCGTCATCTTCTTGTGTAGTGATGTCTCTATTGTTGTCTACTTGTGTTGCACCCTCTGCTCTAGACAATACCTCGTCATCTTCTTGTATAATGATGTCTCTATTGTTGTCTACTGGTGTTACACCCTCTGCTCTAGACAACACCTCGTCATCTTCTTGTATAATGATGTCTCTATTGTTGTCTACTGGTGTTACACCCTCTGCTCTAGACAATACCTCGTCATCTTCTTGTATAATGATGTCTCTATTGTTGTCTACTGGTGTTACACCCTCTGCTCTAGACAATACCTCGTCATCTTCTTGTGAAGTGAAGTCTCTATTGCTGTCTACTGGTGTTACACCCGCTGCTCTAGACAACACCTTGTCATCTTCAAGGGTATCGAGGTCTCTGTTGTCGGCACATACATCTGCTTCAGTAGCTGGTTTGTCACCTTCTTCATCAATGTTTTTTGACTGGTTACTTCTTTCGCGCCGTACCGGGTGCTTGGCCGCTTGGGTGTCTTGTCCATAGACACTCCATGGACCCTATAGACGTGCAAACAGTTTAAGATGCTAGTTAGTGCACATAAGGGTAATTGCAGTTTTCACTTTTCACTTATTTAGAATTAGTTTAAGATTATTTAGAGTGTTTCTGAGTTTGAGTTTGTTCATACACAACTCACTACAAAATATTTCTCAATTTATATACTTATCATGTTCAATAAATCATGACTTACACGGACATCTTAACATTTCTTAACAACATTTTGTGGGTGCATTCTGTGACTACAAATGTATAGAATTATTTTGAGCTATGGTAACTCGTTTTTTTTTTTTATCTTGAATGCAGAAAACTGATGGATTCTTTACAAATACGATCAAATGTAAGCTTCAACTATGGTTTCAAACCTGACGATCTTATTCTTGCTCAGTAGCAGCCTATGAATTGCAAGCTAGAAGTGTACACTGATATGCAAAATTGATACTTGAAACCAATGCTTAAATTAAGAGATAAGATTTAGATATAAGAACTTTCTAGTAATGAAAACATACCACTGCAATGATGAACAAAACCAGAACCAGAATCTCTGGAAGTAAATTGAGTTTCATTGTCCTCCTGGCTGGATCGTTGTGATATTCTAGTGTACGTCGAGTAGTTAATTACTGATAAGTGCATTGAACAAAAGCTGGCATTATTGCTGCAGTTGTATTTTGTGAACCAAAACATATTTTGTTTCACAGCTAAGAACGCTTACTAGCCGAGCTTTCATAATAGTTCAAGGTTATTTATTGGATATGAAGTCATATTCTTAGAAATGCATAATATATAGTTTGTTTATATGTAATATATGAGCAATCAAAATGGCTTAACACCAGTTCTTGGAAAATGGAACGTAAATAAGTATACGTACTTGTTTAATTAAGCAAATGTCTCATTTTCCAAACAACAGAACGAGTGCATTTGGACAATGTTTTCAGAGTGAGCACTTTCATGCGTTTAGGGTTAAGATAATATTTTCAACAAGAAACATTACAGATTGTGTAGTACAATTTTTGACATACAATCGCAATTATTAGTTCTGTTGGAGTGTTCAAAGAGCAAACATGTGCTTTGCAACTGTCCCGGATAGAATGTATCATGATTTAGGTCAATAGCCGACCTTTAAGACCTTGCCATAAACTTCGAAGTGTCGAAAAATCTGAAAGTCAAAAATCTGTTTCAAATACAAAGTAGCTGCCTACAACAGTTTTGACACATTTCACTCTAAAGAAAGAAAGAGTTAAATTCATCACAATTTTAGAAATGTATAATGACATAAACTTAATTAACTACAAATCAAACTTAATCATAAGCTAATTAATAATGTCATGTTCGGGGGAATACCTCTGCCGTTCCTAAGATCGAGAAAATAAGGCGGTCTGTTTTCTCTGTCCTTGATTGATTGTTGATTGTGTTCGATTTCAGGTTCTCATCATCACAGCCACGGGCATAACCACGTGCTAAGACATTGCAGCTGTTTGCCCTCCACCAGCTGTCAGCCATCACCAGATGGAGCAGGCCAGATAGACATAAGGATAGTCACAGTACCAGCCAATGTAGGTGACACATCCACATGCATATTGTGTACGCCAGGGACTTTGTTTTTCAATTTCCAATCAACCCTGTTAAATATTACTTTCAATCTATTTTGCAGGGGTTCGTTAAATGGCAAATAATAAATGCGTCTTACGCTATCTTGTCTTGTGGTGACGTCACAATATCGGATCTACAATTGTAGGATTGCGCCTGTTCACACGCGCTTTCTTAATGAAAACCAACAAAATTAATGTGTGATGTTCATAACAACAAATCAAGTATACATAAGAACTTAATAGTATCTGTTTCAAGTTTCGAACTAGTAGTAAAGTAAGTTGATATATTGAACTCAATCTCACTAATTGCTATTTCGTTGTAATGAGGTAAGTTGGTGTGAATGGGGCACTTATAATGTTGGCATCAAATGAGCACTCCAAAATAAAGATACATAGCCCACTTTTATTCTGATGGGCTCAGATAGAGGTTTAGATCAGGTTTTATACTTTTTTATAAAAGAGGATGAAAATAGAAGATATTTTTAGAAAGAAAAAAAAATTAAAATAGATTTAAATGTGTGTATCACCTTTGTTGCATGAGAAAGTATTCTAAATATGTGGTAACAGGTGTTAAATGTTTGTAAGACCAAAACAAGTATGTCACTATGTACTGTCGTAGAAACGAAGCTGAAATAAAGAATATCCATCTAAAATTACAAGATATAATTCGATTAAATAATTTATGCAATATTTCCCATTCTCTTAGGACACTATTAATTAATCGTAGGTAAACAATGAAACTCTAAATAGCATTAAAAGTGCGTACATCACTCAAAATTATTATAAAACATAACAAACGTTTTTATTTTGGAATGAGTTAAGGCCAATCCATCCCGAGGAGGGATAATTTTTGCACTACAGGCGCTACCGTCACCGTCCCATCGTTTTGCTGCTGTTTGTCATAATATATTACATATATACTGTCGTATATATATTTTTATTATTTAATGGTTGGCCGAGCCACCGAAAACCCAAGGTTAGAGCTGAAACGGTTACACATAGAGCCGCTAACTTCTAACAGCCAGGCAAACTACTATTGCGCTGCATCGGAACCGGTGCTTGGTTATTCAAATTTACCTCACAACCTTTGTATTCTAATCAAATATGTCAAACGTATATATAGAAAAATTATCTACTATAATATTAATATAAATATTAAAGAACATAACGTTCTGCATTAGATCAACGACATGTCATTCAAAACCAAATCAAAATTTGTATCCAATGCATCGTTACATTATAACAATTTTTTAACAGCCGGATTAAAATTCTTAAATGACTGCTACACCCGTAAAGGGAACATTTATTTGTTTAGATATTTCTTTTAGCATTTTTTGCAAGTAGGTACCTTACTCATACGAAGAGCAACAATAATAATTAAATATAATTTCCAACAAGACATGTCTGGAATGGCCTTAATAAGACATTACCTTGCTCAGCCCCCTGTAGGGGTGACTTGTAGCCCTGGCCTAGTCTACTGCTGTCACAATGATGTGGACGTTCTTCCAACACCGTCTTGTGGGACCCGGAGGAATCTGCAGGTCCCAGGAATGACACCGCAAACAGGACAGGTAACGTATACCTATCTCGCAACATACGAGAAGTAACGGTATTTTATTGGTATACATACATGGGAATGATAAACAATATTGAAACAGTAGTTTCATGTCTGTAAATAGTTAATCGTGACAATGATTTTCGAAATGTTTTAAATACATTATTTAGTGAGTACAAACCAAGTCGCGGGTATGTGTCACTAATTCAATATCTTGAAGGGGCTGAAGCGTTCTCAAGACATCACTATAAAACTTTTATTGGTCGCATTATCGACTAATGGACTCAGTTTTGATAGACAAGGGTTCCATCTTGCAAGTCTTGCATCTCCACGTACGAGAATCATGAACAAGAGTTCCAGACGCTCAGTGCGGCTTATCGGAGAACTGTAGGCCTACAACGGCCAACGATAAACACCTGTGCCACTTGTATAGGCCTACTTTAGATTGTCTAGTTAATATGTATTTTTAGGTTAGTTATGTTTAACAACTGACGAAACCCAAATCTCTGTAAAGAAGATAATGGTGAATAAGAAATCTGAAATCTGAAACAACAATGTGCACGCACGCACATATACACGCACTTTTGCACGGTTCGTTTCCGCAAAGGAGAGACTCAAAATTTTAGAATTTTCACTGACTTGTCAACACTTGCCCCGGCAGAAAAGCTAAGAACGTACTACATTGGAAGCTGGCGTGACTAGTGCCTCTAACTTCAACGTCCAGTTAAGTAAATTTAACTGTCAGGTAAGCAAGGGCCGTTATTTCAATGTCCAGTTAAAATCTACTCTTCAGTTAAATTGTTTTCACCAGGACAACGGCCAATAGAAATACACCAAACTTGGCTTACCTGACAGTTAAATTTAGGGGTTAGACTGGAATTCATAGTCGTCCCCTATCCCTGGGGCGCCCGGTATTGTTAAGGATTTTTGTTTTCTGTGGAAAATAACATACATGAATGTATGATATAATTACCTGGCAACAACGGGCGCCCCTATAGGTAGGGGATGACAACGAATACGGACTTAAGTTAACTTGTGTGCGTTCACGTTTGTTCTAGTCTCACTTCGGTTCCCACCCTTGGTCGGCGCTGGTTCTGGGCACTGCCAACGATTACGTGGGCGGTGGAGTCCTCATCGACTCCTGGCATGTCCTCACGGCGGCGCACAAGGTGTCGTCATACACGTATGTGACGTCATCACTGTCATAGCTAACAGCTCTCCATTCCTTTTCACATGGTATAAAGATGACGTGCACCCTAAGCTGAGATTCCTACGACAAATTAGTTTTATTATTATGTCCTCACTATAGTTATTTTATTCGCATGTTTATTAAGTGGTAATACCCATTGCATTGTATATGAATATTATTTATTAATTTATTATCTTAGAATGTTTGACATGCCCCTGTTACTGAGACATATGGAAGTGTTATGGTAGTGAGGTACAACAGTGATCGCCTTACAGGAACGGTGTTGGACTGAAGGTTCGCCTCGGAGAATGGAACGCCGGAACGGATACGGAACCTTACCCCTACCATGAGTTCACCGTCTCAGCCATGTATGTCCACCCTAACTTCAACGCCAACAACCTTCACAATGACCTTGCCGTGATGCGGCTGACTACCGAGGTGCCCATCTCTACAACACCGCACATCAACTCGGCCTGCATCGCCGCACAGGGGACCAACTTCACGGGACACACGTACGTTACTTTCTTTATTGTAATTAAGGCACAACGCCCTCTTTGGCCTGATGAGTGATGATTGGTGAATGAGGAAGTGAGCAGGGGAAGCCTGGTACCGGCACGTAGCCTACTCCTGTCGAAAAGTACCAAGGGGACCATCGGCTTTACGTCCCATCCGAAAGGAGGGTGTAACTTTGATCAGTCATGTAGGTTCCTCCACTTATCTAGACTGCCGAGCAGTTGACGAGAAGAACGAAGCTGTTACACAAGCTTTCGAACCCTCCAATCCGCTCTAACCAACGGTAACTTGTGTTTCAGAGGAGAATAGTCACCCTTCCAAATCCACCGTCATTACGTGGCACAGTACAAGAATACAATACTGAATCCGTACAGAATCTAAACTCAAGCAACTGTCTTGCTGCAAGCAAATGCTCGTGCAGGTTCTGTACCTATAGGGGGGTTTAGGGTTTAGAAGTTTAAGGGTTTAGGGTTTAGAAGAAGAGTCAATTAAGTGGTAGTACCATTTAACCACTTTATAATACTTTTTTCCGAAATCACTTTAGAGACTTTACTTGTTGAACCAAAAATGACAGCATCTATTATATTTCATTGATATAACAAATAAAATAAAACAATTCATGCAAATGATTTTCTGATTGTTATATCAACATTTCCATGCGTTCTTGTCTGTACATATTACTTTTTAGTTTATACCACTCGCTTGTTGGGTGAAACTCCCATTATCACTACCGAAGTTTAGGTAAGAAGTAAGTGAAGCTATGTAAGTATACATTCGTAGGTATCCTTGCATCGTGGATTGTAATGAATAAATAAAATACATTTTGTATGCATTGTCTACCCAGTCAATGAATGGACTGATTTTTAGTGGAAGGATCATTGCTATGAAGAGTACAAAGCCAAGAGATCCGTCATGCTTTCTGTTTTAGATGCTGGGTATCTGGCTGGGGCAAGGACGCGTTCGGGCCTAATGGGAACTACCAGGAGATCCAGAAGGAGGTAGACGTGGTAGTTCTGGACCACACCACGTGCCAGAATAGTCTACGAGCCACCAGGCTGGGTCCTGCGTTTGTCCTGGATCCCAGCTTCCTGTGCGCAGGCGGGCAGAACAGCAAGGATGCCTGCACCGTGAGTCTCCATTGATTGGTTAAATGTGTGTTGACAGCTAGGTCATATGACGTCGGGGGGGGGGGTGATTAGAGGAGAGGGACAAGTAGGAGGATGATGAGGAGGAGGACTAAGGTCCGAATGCATAGTCCAGACCTCCAGACTCAAGCCTTCCTCAACTCAGCCTCTCCTCAGCCTCGCCAAACCACCAATCACAGAACAGCATTGCCATGCGGACGGCTCTGTGATTGGTGGCTAAGCGAGGCTGAGGAGAGGCTGAGTTGAGGAGGGCTTGAGTGTGAACTATGCATTCGGGCCTCATACTCTAAGGAGATACAGATGTGGTAAGGGAAATGGGAGGTATTTTCATTTCATTTCCTCGTTTTAGATTCAGCTTACGGATCCATCGAAAGGGGGTTTGATTTTAGGCTAGATTTTGCATGGCCTATAATTATATTGTATGAATTTGGAAATCGTAAATTCAAGGGGCATGTGTGTGCCCCATGTGTTGGTAGCTTATCTGTTAAGATGTTTGTTGCAGGGAGACGGCGGCTCACCACTGGTCTGCGACATCAATGGCGCCTACTACGTCGCAGGGATGGTGGCCTGGGGCATCGGATGTGCTGACTACGGTGTTCCTGGGGTCTATGTCAACATCGACGTCTTACATTCCTGGGTTCTCAGGCACCTCATCTAGCGCTGACATCTTGCGGAGGAGACCGGCACTACGATAGCTCAGCAGCAGCGCTTAGGTTCCACCGCTAGGATATCTTTGAAGCCCTGGCATTACACCATACCTATTGTGTTAGTTTCGTAAGCTGTTTTATTTGGACGCACAGTGATCCATCATTGTTATTGCATGCTTTAAAGAAAACTATCGTCATGTATACAATAAAAAATTCATAATTTTTACATGTATGAGACTATTTACCTCTCTGTAAGTACATTGAATTATATTATACTACTTTGTTACCAAAACAAAACCATGTATTTAATTTTTCTAATTGGTTGCTGAAGGAAACATCATATATTATCATAATGGTTATAGTGAGCAGTGTTTTGCGCAAAGCTTGTAGGTCTAAATTGTACATATTAACATCAAAGAAAATATACCTGATGTGTGTTATCAATTTTTACACGATTTTGATTTCAAGCAAATAAAGATAAAGCTCATTTAAACGATGCAACAAACATGAACATTATATATGAAATTCACAAAAGTAAGGACATCGACTAAACATACAATTCGGTTGGTTATATTTGAAGGGAAACACATATTGGATAAATAAAATTTATAATTTGAACCATGGTTATTTTGTGATAAAATAAATGTATACATATTATACATTTCAACCAGGAAAAACACGAGAAAAAAATGAAGAGAAATTCAAAGTCAAAGTCCACTAAATTGTGAAATCTCCTGTATCCCCAAAGAACTATATCAGTGTCCTACAATGCTTTCATGAATAACGTCCCCGGATTTTGTATTGTTCGGTGGTATTGGTACCCGTGACACCCGGAATCGTCCCGGCTGTCGGTCTCATAACTTTCCTGATTCTATTAGCGTGTTCGATTGGCTGCACTTTCATGCACTCAGAGTGCACTAAGTGCGTCTATTCGTATTCGATTGGGAGTGCACACTGGAAAAGTGTTGCATACAGTGCACTGTCGCACTCACTAACCGAGTGCGGTGCGAGTGCAATGACGTAGTTGCATGAACTGAGTGTGCACTGGCAGCAGGTCAATCGAATACGCCACGTGTGTAGAACTATAATAATAAACAACATCATAGTCTAGTACATTATCAGTGAAGTTCAAGGATCATAAGTAATCTCAAACCAAAGAATATCATCTGGCTTCTGTGCATGGCGATGGTACATTCAAGTTGCCATCAACACAAGTTACACAACATTGGGTTTCTACTGACGCAGTTTCATCGCGTGATAATCTTTGATTTCATATGATACAGGTAAGATACTGAGAATTGTATAATTGAGCATCTGTCGTATCATCGTTTTATGTGATGTTCTTCGTCTAAGTAGAAAGGTATACGATATAGCTCTACCTGTCGAACGAGGTGATGAAAATATGTGTTTTATCTCTTGATGGTTTGATATATTATGATAGTTGATACAGTACAGATACCTTATACGAATGTTCTTTATAAGAATGGCTGTTGATTTTGATGATAGTGAAATTGGAACAGGAAGTGAAACGTTTCGGCTGCTTTACAGAAATGAATTTGTTGTTCTGATCCTTGTGTATGCTTTTTATTTATTACTTACTCTATTACCTTACCACACTTCCTGAACAAACCAATATTTCATTTTGATAAGTTAGAAAATACTCTCGTACTTTATTAATTTGTGAGCTTTGAAAATTACACACACTAATTGGAAGGGGGGGGGGGGGGAGGCATGAACAATTTCAGACTTTCAGAATATAGAATATCCCACTTATAGGAACATTATATTTTAATTGGTTTATTTCTTTTGATATTAAATAATGTCACGGAGAAAAATGTAAATACCAGAAATAAAGGAACATCGTTTTGTTACAATTTTCTGAAGAGATTGGATAAAATTAGGTGTATAAAGAAAATTAATAGGGTCAAAACTATAATTTTTGTAATACATAGAGTTATTTATAGACCATCGTTTTTTTTCTAAATGGGAGCTAATGCATATTGCGTACTACTAGCGGTGGTGACAATGGACGCATGGATGCTCGTCGTAGCCCTGGGCCTAGGGGCGGTTCTCTCGGCGTACCTGTACGCTACCCGCCGCTTCAAGCACTGGAGTAACAAGGGGGTGGCCGGACCAGCCCCCTCGCCTTTCTTCGGCAACGTGGGCAAGATGATGCTGCAGTCGATATCCCCAGGCGAGCACCTCAGAAACATGTATGAAAACACCGCGGGACAACCTCTAGTCGGCTTCTTCATACTGGACAGGTGAGGTCTTCATACTCGCCTAGTGTTATGACTAAATAGAGTGCACACTAGGTAATCGAAATCTTTCTTAATTCAACAGGCCTGCGCTTCTGTTGCGCGACCCCGCTGTGATCAAGAACGTTCTCGTGAAAGACTTTGCCCACTTTACGAACCGATTCTCCAACTCAAGTCTGGAAGCTGACCCGCTGGCAGCCAGGGGGATGTTCATTATGAAGGGGCGCAAGTGGAAGGAACTGAGGTCAACGGTAATGAGACAATATTACATGTAAACAATGACGACACCGGCATGTTTACAAGCATTTAGTTAACTTACTTACTAGATGACAATAGTTCAGCTTTGAACTTTGCTGGATGAAGGAATACATGAGAAAAACACGTAAGCCCGAAAGTAGGGGGTTTGGGATGATAATAGTAAAACTGTGTTATTATTGGAGGGGGGGGGGGTAGAGCTTGCTACAGTGGGTATCCGATGACAAGTGTATGAGTGCTCAGTAGGAAGCGAGGGGGAGCCGTCTCAGTCTAGGGCTGAACCATCCTTACTATAGACTGAGACGGATCCCGACAATTGCAACCGCCTCTTCTTTGCAGTTCGGGGAAGACGAATAGAGATACTTTTGCGCATCCTCAAGGGATTAATAATAACCAATTGTGTGTCTATTGTATGCGTATTACTTGTAATAATGTTTCATGTTCTGACTCCAGCTCAGCCCTGTCTTCACGTCTGGACGTATGAAGCAAATGTTCCACCTTGTGCTGGAATGCGCCACAGAGCTGAAGGGCTACGTCACAGATGTCGCTAAGAGCGGCCAACCAATAGAGGTCAAAGAGTTATTGGCGAAGACGAGCACTGACGTCATTACTTCGTGTGCCTTCGGTATCAACTCGAACTGTCTGAGAGATCCCAAAGCGGAGTTCCGAGAGTTTGGGAGACAGATATGCCAATACTCAACTTTCAGGTAGGGTTGTAGAAAATATCAAGCCACCCTCCTCCTTCTTCTTGAGTTTTATTCATAGGTTACTAGTACGATACATCTGTGCGCGGGGCGGCCATCTTTGCGAACAAACTTTGAACGCTGTCATGTTGTATAGACTACCGTATTCCGTCAGACGCGACGCGACCAATGTTCAAAGATCTTCAAATGTGCGTGAGAAACTTAATTCCTCGTTGCGATTGGTCAAATACTATTGTCATCGCGTCGCGTCCATGAAAACCCGGTTTCTTTTGTTCTTTCAAATTCAGCGTGTTTCGGAAATAATTGTGTACGTTTATTTGCGATTTCTTTAAATTATTTATTTTAACTTTTTTTTCCTTAATAATTTTTTTAGTAAATTTGAAAATAATATTCCTCGATGTTCTAAGATTGGCCTGAATCTATCATGGCCGCTGTGACGTCACGTGGGTTCCTTGTCGCAGGTCCGTGGTCAGTACGTCGTGCTACTTCATGCCGTGGGTCCTTCAAGCATTTCACCTCGCATTCTTCCCCAAGGATGTGGCAAACTTCCTGCGACGCGTGAGTTTACCATATCACACATTGCGTGCCATCAAAGAAGATGTAGCCTGCATAATAGTTTACTATAGATATTTTACATACCGCACGTTTTAGTAATATGTTACTAGTTAGAGGTTTCATACGTTCTCTAACTTTTTCATTATAAGATATATATTTGAGTCAATTGGAAGAAAAGTATTTTTATACTTAAATTCGCCCATTTTTCTTATCATATTTTTCTTGTATGTTTAAACTGTATTGCATATGTAAAAGAAAAAAGGAAAAATAAAGACACTATTATTATTACATAGATTGACACGGACAATTAAGATTAAATGTTAATGTTCCAGTAAATGCTCAGCTACCTGCTCAGGCCAATATGTTCTCGGAAAGTCACGAACAATTATTTACAATATCACTCAATCTATCATAGATAATATGTGTACCGGGAGATGTAATATCGTAGATCTGTGTACTGAAAGGCTCTTCTACAGGGGAAATACGAGGAAATATAGTGAAGTGCTTCCACAGCAACCTTGTGAATGCTATCTATCGCTATGAGTGAGTTGCAGCCAACCAGCGGACGGCTTTTTCAAATACAGACATTTGGTTGGTCAATGCTTCACTCATCTATGATGTCAGCATCTACAAGGTTGCTGTGGAACGACACACAGGTGTTTCTGGAAGAGTATAGGTTAATTAGCCCCTTATATAGCACATGTTTGCACGCAGGTGTTCTGGGAAGCTCTCAACGCTCGAGAAGTCAGCAAGACATCTCGACACGACCTAATCGACCATCTGATCCAACTGAAGAACAAGGGAAAGATCGACGACGTGGACCAACATTCAACTGTGACAGCGAAGGAAGACAAACGTAAAGTGGAAATCAATGAGAAATCAAAAACATTCGGTAAGTCCTAAACACTTGGAGATAAATTTAAAGAGATGCTTTTATCTCTAATGAAAATAGTTTGGCGTTTCAAAATTTTACAACACTTGATAATGTAAACCAGAAAAAGTTAAATGACAGTGATAAAGATATGCATGACGCTTTTAAACGTAGGTTATACTTCTGCATACTACTGGGCAATACCGAACTATTACTACGATCAAAGTTGTAATGTAACTCTAGAACAAGGTTACTCCTATACGTTTTCTCAGGTTAAAATTTATAAAGTGTAAAATTGAACAAGTATTCAAATGTTATGTTCAAACCGTACAGACGCGTCTTACATTACACATTTCTTGCTCCGAGACTAAGCTTTAGTAATCAATGAAACATACAGCATATTTCAGAAAAGCACCACTAGCGCATGAATATTTAGATAAATGTTTCACCTCGATAGCAAGCTGACAATTTTTACTTTTATTGTGCTGGGATAATAAAATAAAACAGTTACCACGTTCCCACGAATATTAAGTTTAAAAAAACGCGCCCCCGGGTGGGGTCGAACCACCAACCTTTCGGTTAACAGCCGAACGCGCTAACCATTGCGCCACGGAGGCTTGGTGTAGCTGTAGTTGCCAGCGAAGCTACTCACCCGAACGTGGCTTTGTTTGTAAAACTACTATGAGTACATCTGACCTCATTACATGTGGGATTTACCGGCAAGTACACAATTTTTAATCGCGAGCTGCAAATAGACCCATTTATTTCCGCTACCTGTTTCCGCCTGCACCATTGTGTTCTATTGTCCATCGGGTGCATCTACGCTCGATATCAGAAGAGGTGCACAAATGGTACAGCCATTTGAAATATAGATTTTGTGTTTTGTATCGAAACTACCAGAGGTCACAGTATCATGTAGTACTCTATTTAGTTTTGAAGATACATTTCGATAAGTATTTTTTGAGTATTACAAAATACTTTGATCATCAAAATACATTTAACAACTGATTGTTAATATGGTCGACAATGAACAAAGAAATGCATTACCTGACGTATTTCTTCAAAACATTACGCCCACTTAAAAACCCTTGCTTTTTGCCAAAATCCAAATCCAAAATTTTATTTCTAAGGTTAAGTCCTCTTCGTATTACCGAATCTTAAAATTATATAGTGTAATGCATCTTATTTTGAGTAGTTTGAATAGAAACTAAAAGTCTTCAAAAGTTTTTGTATTTTCTATTAATATACATATTATCTGTACTTCAAATTTTAAATACAAATCAAATTGTTCAGTATTGCCCTGCTCTACAGGTGTAGGGATTCAGTACGTTGCTAAACATGAATTAGTAAAAGTTGTTTCCGTGCAGACTTCAGCGGGGACGACCTTCTGGCCCAGGCTGCCGTGTTCTTCCTGGGCGGGTTCGAAACCACGTCGGCCACCGCCAGCTTTACGTTGTACGAGCTCGCCGTCGCGCCCGAGATCCAGACCCGGCTGCGTCGAGAGATTGTGGAGGTGTTGGAGTTGCACGGGGGACAAGTCACATACCAGGCTGTACATGACATGAAGTATCTAGACATGGTGGTGTCAGGTGAGCCGAACTAGCGTTTTATGAACAGCTCGTGCATGATCTTCAAGACACTAGGTATAGGTCTCTCACAGAAAGGAGTAAGATAGTATCAGGACCGCCCACATTTAGTTTCCATCTTAACAAGCGTGAGTCACTGACATTTTTCCCGATTATCTAGTACAATTTGGTTGCGTTAAGTTTTTTGACGGTAACGCACAAGAAAACGTGCAAGCAGATTTCCGTCAAAAAACTTAACGCAACCAAATTTTTCTACATAATTGGGAAAAACGTTAGTGATTCGCACTTGTTAAGCTGGAAACTAATTGTGGGCGGTCCTGACTCCCCTGACACTATCTTACTTCTTGGTGTGAGAGACCTTTATATATACCGTATTCACAAAACAATCATTGTTTTATTATAGCTATTTTATTTACAATATGTTTGACCTTGCAAGATGATGCGAGTGGTAAGACTTACTGCATCTCACCTCCGTCGTTGACTCCTGTTTCTCTCCTCACAGAGTCCTTAAGGAAGTACCCCTCTCTGCCGTTCCTGGACCGCGAATGCGTCGAAGACTACGTCATTCCTGGCACAGACATTAAGATCGAGAAGGGAACGCCCATCTACATTCCACTCCTTGGACTCCATTACGATCCGGAGTATTTCCCGGACCCGGAAAAGTACGACCCTGAGCGATTCTCCGAGGAAAACAAGCGCACCCGTCCGAGCTGCGTTTACCTGCCATTCGGTGACGGACCACGCGTGTGCATTGGTAATGGGGAGACCAGGAAACATTCTTATCAACCTTTTAAATGCTTTCACCATACATGCTAGATACCGATTGCTGATAGGCCACGATTCACTCGTAAAATATGGCCAACGCATTGGTAAAGCTGTTTCAAGACAAGGTATAAAATAAATACACATTCAATCTATGAATTGAAATAATATCAATAATTTTTAGTAGGAAATTTGTCCAGGGACAATTCGTTTTAGCTTAAGTCCGGCACGGACTATTTCAAGTGCATAACTTACAAAAAGTGTTCTTTATATCGTTTGAAATATGCAAATGCAACGAACAACTAGGAACTCACAACCCTTGTTGTATGTATAACGGTACGTGCACAAGGTTATACAGAAACATGAGACAGTGTAAGTACGCTTGTATTTCTTTCCCCTGCACAGGTATGAGGTTCGGTCTGATGACTACGAAGACGGAGCTGATCCAGATGCTCTCTCACGTGGAAGTGGCGCCGTGCGCCGCGACGCCTATACCGCTTACAATGCAGCCCAAGGCCACGCTACTGGCAGCGACTAAGGGCATCCCACTCCTCTTCAGAGAGCTACAATCAACTGCAGATGCTTAGTTTTTACACTTTATCTCCAATCCACTGTACTGTCTTTCTTCAGAAAATATACTTGCATTGCTGCCCCATACCGATTCTCGTTACTTCAACCAGCATTACCAAACAAAGTTACCTTGAAACTGTAAAATAGCATAATGGTAAGTAGACCCCGAGCCAGTTTTCAAATATGTTTTTTTATAAGGGCGTCTGTTTACATGCACACTGATGTAACAATCAAAATTCAAAACTAATTATTAACAATGTTTCGGATTGCAGTAGTACAATTCGATCTTAGTCCTGTTGTGTTATTGATGTTATGCATGTTTACAAATTACTTGAGGCTATAACTGGAACTTGTGACTTATGAGGGCCCAAGGTGGCTCATTATTTTAAAGTTCCTCTCCTACCTACAGATAGATGAAAATGTTACACATTTCATTTTCTGTATTTGAATTTGATGTGGCTGGATGGGGCTGAATTTCTTGAACCTATAATTAAAATAAATTTCTAATGCTCAGTAATTTAAAATATGTTATAATTTATTCGTTGGATTATGTAAAATACTTCGAATTGTGTTTGCTTCCTTTATCAACTTGTGATATATGTAGGTAGGCTGTTGCCTGATTGCCTGATTGACTGAAGGTATCGCACTGTCAGCCAGCAAACACCTTATAGAGTTATAGTAAACTGCTAGATCGCTATTATTCCATTATAAATTAGTATTGAATGTTGTGGGGAGTCTAAAGATGACGACCCATATAGAAACAGAGCATTTGCTGACGTCGAACAACCCCTGTCTCTGTGGTTGATGCGATTAAATCGTTCAGTTGAGCCATGATCTTGTTGTTTGTGTTGGGAAATGGTCTTATAGAAGTTGTCAAATAAAGTACTAGGTTGGAGCATAAAGGGTCAACTACGATTCATGAACATAAGTAGTATTCAATCTTTTAATGATTAGTAATTGAATATCACACAATGTCATGTTCACACAATGTTACTCTCACACATTAGTAAATACTACCAAACAACCGCGTTCTCTCGCGGAACTATCTCAATTGACTCTATGTAGTGTAGTTGCTCTTGATGAAGAATGGTACGTACACAGACATACCAATTATTTAGGAAAGCTGTGATACAAGATGGAAGAAGTTAGCTTCGGTGCCGTAGAGGAACATTTTACTTCGTTTTCTTAACCTCACTTTTGACCAGATTTTCACTTATTTCCCAAAGTTTCTTTGCAATTTTTTCGTCCGTGGCGATTTCTGACGGATCAGCTTCCTGCAATAAAGAATAATACATCATAGTGTGCACGCTCGACACTTCACAGGACTATTGTTGAAGAAATATATGTGCATACGTAATCCTAACAATTATTGATATCAACTCAAAATGTATGTTTCTTTCATCGATGGCAATGAACTTAGCACACTGATCCTTACAAATACCGCATGTCATGCCCGCGCGTGTATTCATATTGTTCTCGATAATACGCAAGAAAAAACACCAAGGTGATTGTGATAGGCATGTTGTGACACGTTTTGGGCCTTTCCTAATTATGTATTGTAATTTGATTAGTTTACACTTGCCAAAGTCGATAAAGTAGTTCAGTCAATTGATTTTGAGAGGAAAACTTCTTTACCAACATAATTATATTCTGACAATGCTGCTTGAATAATATGAGGTAGATGTAACAGTTTATAAAAAAATAACATTTATAAATAAAAACAAAAACAAAAACATTCAAATCGTATCCGTAACAAAACCGAAATAAAGGTAATGAACTGAAATAAGAATTATTTCAATTCAACCCCCGCTTCAAACAGGTCTGAACACGTTAGAAAGTAGAAATGTCTTGCCTGGCAATCCACGAAGTATTTCCCGGTGACTCCGTCCACTTCTTCGGACACGGCCAAGTGGATTGTTGTCTGGGCTCCTTCAGTGGACGACTACAGAGGAAACAAAAACCACAATGTTAACACGAGAATAAGGTCTATAGGCCGGACGCCGTAACAAAGAAGGTGTTGTCGTCACGGATGATGTAAAAGCAAGTGACCTCACACATTGAAATACCAACTTAAATGGAGACTACTACTCATTGCCTTACCAGAAGTAAACATGTATTGTTATTTCATAGGTTGGTGGACATGGGCCCTGGATTAAATGCTATTTTTCTCGCTCTTGGTATGTGTTTGCGGTTTAATTATGCAGGAATAAACTTTAGATTTTTATTATCTAATTTATTATATTCACTTATAAATTAACAACTACTTAATTATGTTTGGGAAAATTTAAAGTAGTTCCGTCCCATCATGCTAGGCATGAAGGTATGAAGAAGGAACAGCTACGGACGACCTACCTTTGTCAATAGCTTTGTCTGTCTGCATGTTGTCGTACCCTAAAGGCACAGGGAACGCATATGACCACTCTGAAAGATCCCGAGTAATGTTTTCAGTGTCAATGTTTCTTGATATCGGTAATAAATTTTCATAAATAATATTACAGGGTAAATCGGCCGAACACGGGCGTCACATGGAGAAAAAACGCCACCATGTTACCCCCACGTGAACTCAACTCCTGTCAAACACGAAACGGCAATAAAGACAACAGACCATCAAAATGACAAAGAAATACATAAAGTATCCTAGCAACACACAGAAGTCAAAGCTTTCTTGATAGTAGTATTTTTAAGTCACAGCCTACCAAAGCTAGTATTTTCTAACACCGCCTTGCCGATCAGTGTATTTTCTCTCTGACAGGTATAGTGCGCGGATGAGCACTGCGTAAACGTCCACATATCACTACGCCGGCCAGAGTAATTAGTTGTGACGACACAACCTTCTTTGTTACAGCGTCCGGCCTATACCAAAGTATTCAAAACTTTTTATCTGTCATAGTCATATGTCATGAAGTGGCCCCAACGTAACTATTATCTATTAGTTAATCCGGCAAATCTGACAGAAGTTTTTATTTCTAGGGTGTCCAAATTCATAAGGCGAAAGCTGATGTTGATTCCTGAAAGATATAGTTTTCGGGCATTCTTTTCCTACCAAACTATCCAGACAACCTAATTTACCAAGTGAGTCACCTGAAGAGGTCCATCAGGTGCAACTGGTGTGCAACTGTGCATCATACAACAGGGAGTGACCATGGGAACTACTAAGAAAATCTCAATTATTAGTTATCACCAAATGAGTCAATTTTCTCTCGAGGCATGTCCTTGAGCTTTAAAATTGTGTTAAAGGGGGTCCTTCAATATAATATTGTTTTTATATTTTTCCTCCATATTTTAATAATAATTAACTTTCAACGGGAATGCTGTGTGAACTTTTGTATAAAGTTCTTCCTTCTTATATTAAAAAAAAATGGCTCTCGTTGAACGTCTATGATACAAAGTTCAGCATATTTGTGTGCAAGCTTGAGATAAGTTATTTTGTATGGATCTAGCGCGAATGATCGAAGTCATTGAAGCGTCATAAACCATAAACCTGAAATGGTGAATGTATAGTACACATAAACCATAAACCTGAAATGGTGAACACTGAGCAATCAGTTATATATAGTACACATACCTTCGCGAAAATGTTCATCACGAAATTCAGGACGATTAATATATACTTGGGGAGTCTTCTGAATATCTCTGTCTGAACCAAGCCAGGATGAAGACTGTTCACGGTCACGCCTGCAACCAACATAATTATATTTATTTGGTTGGTATTTCTGCTGCTCTGCCAAAGTGCCAACCTGGTCAAGTTAGTTTTTTTTATTTTTGGCACTCATTATAATATACGATCTTGGTTACCAAAGTTTTCGACAACTTGGAGCTTATACTGGTGTAAGTATAGTGTTACTAATGTCATTTGAATTGGGAAATACATAGCGTTAAAATTTAACGCTTTTTTAAAAGCATTTAATGCTTTAAATACAGTGTAATTATAATTTTAAGTGTTATATTACAGAACTGTCATTAAAAATCAAATCATAAATATATATGTATATAATAATTGATAAGAATGGAACTGATTTCAAAAAAACTTCTAGACAACTATTGAAAGTGAATCTCTTAATTATTTTCAACAATTCAATAGATAATGATGTCTTTATTGAGGTAACTCTGGCGTCAGGACAACGTTTCCTAAATAAGGACTCTCCTATGAAGTTGGCAACCCTAAACTCAGGTTGACGCACGACGCTACAAGCATTGTCGTCACGTATCCTTGGTGTTGAGTATACGTCGGTAGCAGCACAACAACAACAACAACAACAACAATAGTAGTAATAATAATAATAATAATAATAATAATAATAATAATAATAATAATAATAATAATAATAATAATAATAATAATAATAATAATAATAATAATAATAATAATAATAATAATAATAATAATAATAATAATAATAATAATAATAATAATAATAATAATAATAATAATAATAACCACATAATAGTCAAATACATGTTATAATAGCTCATAGTCACCTGTGTTGGCTAGTCTCCTCGCAAATTCATTTGAAGTGATTATGTTGGCTAGCTTGCTGTAGTTGTAGATCTGTTGTCCTGATATTTTCTTTTCAATATTCAGATTGTCCACATCGAATTCGGCCCACTTGTGCATTAGCGACGAGACAAAGATGACTCGGCTAGGTGAAGACTTCTTCAGTAAATCTGAATCAAATAACAACAAACATGATGTAAAACAAAATAATTTCTCATGTTATGATTGTATGTAAATATATTTCATTGCTGTCGGCTTATACATGTTTTTCATCGTACAGCGTATTATTATTATGATCAGTAGCCATTGTTGTATTCTTACGGACATTAAAAGAGGAAAACAATATTTATAAGAGCATGTAAGGGCCGGGAAACATAAATTTTTTTCCTTCATTGAGACAAATTTAAAGTACTAGATTAGAAAGGAATTTAAATGTCAACGAAATCGTATTTTGCGCTGGCTAGGTGGACAAATAGACATATTGGAATTAGGGGGACCTTTCATTAGCATTTCTTCTATCTTGTATTTATTTATTAAATAATTCTACTCATATACCGGTGTACAATAATGAGTTGGGATTTTATCTAGCTGCGCTATTATAACTTCCCTAAATTTCGTTTTTTATTTAAGTTGTTATAAAGATACGAACAGGCTTTGGTACCGCAGACTCGTAGCGCTAATTATTATTTATTTGATAATAATTTAATAACAAAGTAATTATTATGTACTGACTCACCGAGTAGCAGATTGGTGAGCAGAAAGGGCGCAAAGTGATTAACCTGCATCCCCAGGTTGAGTCCGTCGCCCGTCTTGGTCGTCCCGGAGCCGCCGATGCCGGCGTTGTTGACGAGCACGTCCAGTCTCTCTTCCTTGGCCAAGATCTCGGCGGCAAACTCCTTTACCGACGCCAGAGAAGTCAGGTTCAACTTGTACACGACCACGTCTTTATTGCCGGACTTGCGTATGATGTCGTCTAAACGAGACAATTACAACAGTTATCTACATTGTATGCAGTGTTGCCAACACCTCGGAACGGACGCCAGACAAGTCAGGTTCAACTTCTTGCGGATTATGTCGTTTAAAGCATATATGAACATACCTGCGTGACATACCACAGATTTTGGGATAATTAGGTATGTTTCAGAGGCTGTCATTTGGAAATCACGCAATATTCAAACAATTTATCGATTTGTAAGAGAACCTGAGTATATTCGTTTAATTTGATTCCTTCCAATTAATCTTAATTACATCTGTTTTAAGTATGTATAAAAAAACCTGCGTGACATACCACAGACTTTGGGATAATTACGTAAGTTTCAGGGGCTGTCATTCGGAAATTACGCAATTTCAAACAAAGTATTGATTTGTAAGAGCACCTGAGTATATTCAATTAATTTGAATCCTTTCAATTAATCTCAATTACATCTGTTTTAAGTATATATAAACAAACCTGCGTGATATGCAACAACAGATTGTGAGATAATTACGGAAGTTTGACGGGCTGTCATTAGAAATTACCGAATGTTACACACAGTAGCGATTTGTAAGAGAACCTGAGTATACTCATTAAATTTGAATCATAATTAATATCAAATACACGTTACTTAAGCATATGAACACACCTTCGTGACATACCACAGATTTGAAGATAATTACGTTAGAGTCAGGGGCTGTAATTCAGAAATTATGCAATTTCAAACAAAGTATCTATTTGTAAGAGCATTTTAGTATATTCAATTAGTTTGATTCCTTCGTAGCAATCTTTTTTACATTTGTATTAAGTGTATATAAACAAACCTGTGTGACATACCACAGATTTTGAGATAATTACGTTAGATTCAGGGGCTGTCATTTTCGGAAATTACCTCATTTCAAACAAAGTATCGATTGGTAAGAGCACCTTAGTATATTCAATTTATTTGATTCCTTCGTAGCAATCTTATTTACATTTGTTTTAAGTATGTATAAAAAAAAAGTATGTATAATCGAACCTGCGTGACATACCACAGATTTTGAGATAATTGACGGGCTGTCATAAATTACCTAATCTCACACATACTATAGCGACCTAGCGATTTGTTTGATCGAGCGATTGGTGTCTGTGTTCACAGTTTATCTGACATATAAGTAAAATGAAATGTTATCTTCTCATGTTGTTGTATAGGCAGGCCTAAAATGTCAATTGGTATGTAAAAAGATAACTTTTCTCTTATCGCGTCCTTCAGTAATTCAGCGTGTCTGAATGTTATATAGAACTTTGATCCTTATGTTTTTTAAAGATCCACAAATAATTATGCCATCTCAGTATCATAGAAAGCTAGTTACAAAGCCTCCCTTGATTAATGTGCTTGCCCATAAGTTGAAAATGTACATATTAAATACTTGTACCATATTATACACATTCATATTACACGAATTTAATTTAATTAATCAGTGTTGGACCTTTACATATAAGCTATCGTATTTATGCAATAGATATTGCAAAGAAATGCAGGCAATCGTTTTACTAATTTACATATTTTTATTTGTAAAATAATTTGTGTACAACTCAACATGAGTAATCAACTCTACATAGACAAAGGTCAAATTTCTTTACAATGTAGTGTACTAGGTTATTTATGTATACGCGCAGGAAAAATATTATTATACCAAACATTCTTTTTTTTCACTAACACTAGCTTGCTATAATTATTTAATTTTAAATTTATTTATTTAGTATATGGATGTTGTACTACATTTTACGACATAAGGTGTGACCAGAAAACACGACTTCAACATGGATGAATTTAGTTTAAAAAAGTTCTACCATACGTGATAATGTGACAGAAGCAAATATTCCAGCTGTGTTTTTGTTACAAACGACAACTATAGTATATGTAACGTTTAGTGCTTGATAATGACATCTTACCTCGGGCTTCGTTAGCCTTCTCCATATCTCTGCATGCCAGGATAACTCGCGCCCTCCTCCTAGCCAGGTCCAGGGCAGTTTCCCGCCCAATTCCTGGAACAAGCGACACAGGACCCTGGTAAATAACGAACCAATGCATACAACTAGGTCCCAGCAATCATGAATCGCCTATCAGTTAGGATTACCGGTAGTGGGTGTCGAACCAGCTACCTTCCGAATTAGAGTCTGGTGTGCTAGCACTGAGCCATCTCTGTAGGTTATATATATATAACCTAAAACTAAAAAAGTCTAAATATATGATATATGATTCTCATGTTATGGCTGTATAGAAAATTCAAAATCTACCCAATGAAACCAGATATTGTCCTAAAACAAAATTGTTTAAGCCTAATACCAAAACACAGAGTACCGGTACCCGCAAAGTAAAATGCGTTGTATTAATATCTTGAGCACGCTTTAAGATATTGAAAAATGATTCATATTGGAATTTGGTGTTGTATCATCTTTAAAACAATTAGTTTTAAAACTGTCAATTATTTAAATTGTTACGACTTACGATTTACATAATTCAATAATTAGTTTATTCTAAATTATTGAATTATTCATAGAAATCAAAATTGTTCAAATTACAATATTTAATAATTTTTAAACTCATTGTTTAGCATTGTCGTTAATCATGGCTGCCATGACGAGTTCGAAGGTTTGGCACCAGGAAGCGCCTGGTATTTCCGTAGTCAACAATTGCCATGTTTTTCTTAGTGTTCCCATTCTGCAACAACCATTGTTGTGCCGTTTAGTTTCGATCTCCACAACATAGAGAAATTATACAGATCAACTGAATCCTACATGCACTAAATTGCCGCCAGCACTGCACGAGACCCCGACAGAGGATTCAGTG
Organism: Isoperla grammatica; assembly: GCA_945910005.1. Classification (NCBI taxonomy): domain Eukaryota; kingdom Metazoa; phylum Arthropoda; class Insecta; order Plecoptera; family Perlodidae; genus Isoperla; species Isoperla grammatica. Next base: position 6,721,188 of record OX246739.1, on the reverse strand, counting down.
GTCCTTGGTTGCGGACCCACACTTTTGAGTAGTACGATAACCTTGTGATCGAGCTACACTATATGTTACACAAATCCATCAGTTTCTGATTGTTCTACGTTCGAAAACCCGCATTATTCGCCTAGCAAAACATGCTACCTAGAAGTGGCAGAGGGTTGTGTGAGAGAGTATTGAGTAGGCAGTGGGGGTTAAGAAGGCTGTGAGATATGATTGTTATTGGTAGAGTGTGGCGTGTTTTGATTTTAATCGAGCTGTGAATTTGGTTTTATTAATTAAAATAAGACCACCTCGCCAATATATCATTTCCAATATTACTGATAACGATTACTTTCACTACCATGACATTATTATTAGTGATACAGACTAGACACAAGTTTGTCGATATCAAGGCAGCATCAGTTTCCATAAAAGTAGGCCTACAACGAGGGCAACATAGCATTTGGGAAGATGACTCGATCACGCGTTTCTTGTTACTTTGATTTACTCATTTTATTAGCTTTGACTCGTAGAATTATATCGATTTTTCCACTCATTTTGAAATAAAAAATATTGTCATCATAGTCATGGTTATTCATGGTCATAATTATGGTCATCACTCAACCTGGGGTCCCTAGTCGCACTTCGCTTTGAAAACTACTAACGTAATTGTGTTCAAGACATTTGAACTTACCTGTGTTAGATCCAGTCACAATGACCGTTTTTCCATCCATTCTTTTGCTGCTTTTGCAAACCCCCGTCGTCCATTTCAAATACAACTTGAAGACAGTCAAAGCGCCCACAACTAATACTAACACTGTCGGACAGCAGCAGGAAGCAAAACAGGAAAACCAACAGGACATGATTATGATCGCCTATTCCTCTTTGAGTGTTGCAGAGAAAAAGAATTCACCGACAGCAAATTTTTACTAAACCATACGAGAAATTTACACTTCGCCAGCACGTTATCAATAGGCTGCTCGAGTGACTTGGGTTTCACGCAAGATAAGGCATAACTCGACAAATTAAAAAACAACCTGCGCGTGCGTAAACTGTATTGTTAGAAAGTGTCGACTCACGAACCCCTAGATGATTACACAAGCGTTGGTAGAGTTAAGAAGGCTCACTGAGGGTCCGAGATAAGCGGCACCGACTTAAGTTCCAAACTAAAGGTTTATTGAATCACTCGTCAATACCGAATTGATAGAACTTATGTTTTGTGGCTCTACAATGTTGGAAAGGAAAGAACGTTGGTAATTTTGGTGCGACGCTTCCCCTAACCCCCCTCACAAGCGCAATCAATACTTGCCGTGCCATGCGTATAGGCCGTTTCCTTGCTCGACCTCTGGCAATCGCAAACAAAACAATGACACATAATTAATGAAGCAAAAAGTCACAAAATCGTAATTTGAATATTAATAATAGGAAAAGTTGCATATGTAATCGGGCGCAAGTAATTTAAACAACCTGTAAGAAATACTCCTGACAACGCTGTTGACACAGTGCTGACTGTGCAAAGCGTGAATTCAACACTATTTGATCTGTAATCTAAAATTGCGTTGTACAGTTTTTAATTTAGGTTTACGTTAGCACAAATCATGCAGTGAATAATTATATTATTCAGCAATCTGGACTTCCAGCTAATGCAGATATACATATATTTTATCAGCTAAAATTTAGGTTGAGGTCGTCTCTTACGATTTTTTGTTTATACCTTTATACAATGTATAGTATAATAATTAATAATAAATATTTTATTTTACCAGTCCTTCTAATCATCTTTCTACGTATACTTATTTCACAGTTACGGTCATAGTTGTGTTTTATGTAGTATTACATCATCATGAACGATGCCGAACGAAGTTTATGAGTCTAGTACCAAAAAACTCGATACAGCGAGGAGATAAAATATTTATAATATTCATCTGAAAGCCACGTCGAAGAGATACTATGAATACAGTCTGGGTCATAGAATATTAAATAAAAACATCATATTTTTTTGCAATCAAATACGTTAATCAACATTGGAAAAAATCTACAAGTTTCGTTGTGGTATAATCATTTCAAACATTTACATAATAATATCACATGGATGTGTATATCTAAGCTTTTATGTGTCAACTCAATACAGACAATAGGCACAGACCTGTAAAAGAGAGAAGAGCATGGGAATATAGGAAGATATGGAAGTCAATCTGACCCTGCCAGTGTCAGGAAACGGGGTTGATGAAATGTTGAGGTCTCGGTGAGCCGAATGTTAATGGGTATATAGTCGATTTTCAAACCTGTCTAAGAATCATTTACTGTTTCTTGCCAAGATCCTATAACTATCCTATAACTATCAATAATACAGTCACAGATAACGAAAAGTATAATTAGTTATATTTGAAATCAACGAAAAGCGGGATGCGGCTGTGTCGGGGACATGGACTTACTTGAACTTACTTGAACTTACTTGAATTGTTACTTGAACCCGTCTGCGTTAGCGGGTAATATTTCCTTTGCGATATTGGCATGTGAGATGACAGTAATGAAATGTATATATATATATATACTTTACTTTTATTTTGAATAAAGACTATGACAGAGTTTTAGAGGTTTGATAAACCCCCCGCCGAAGCCATTTGCGGCTTTCACTTCTTGGATGTTCCCCAAACCGCCTTACTCGTTCCCGCCACGGTTATAACATTTGGTGATTGTGATCATTTGTAAATGTAGGGGATGGCGATGGGAATAGCTTAACAAGTAGTTACGCTGTCTTGACTCTAGAAAAATATACTTGCTGACGAACACATTGTTATAATAAAGATGATCTGTATCATCACCTATACGCGTAAGTTCATCAGCTCCTAGTTGTGTAATTGTTTTGCTATCGTTATCTCAACTGAAGTGATTCAATGATTGGATTGGAGTAGAAGTATATCATGGGCTTCGTTGAGGCTGGTCCACACAGATTTTTAAGACATAATGCATAAGGTTTTAAGACGTTGTTTTAAAAACAACAATGAAAACAACGTCTTAAAACTAACACTTTGTGTGAACGCCAGTACGTGTTTCCTATGATCCAACTTTACGACTACGCGTTAAACCTTAAATCGTATGTCTTAAAAATCTGTGTGGACCAGCCTTTAAATGTACTCGTAGCTTTCAAATCTATGAATTCTACAATATTGATCATAGTTGTCGACGAGTACGTTGAATAATCTACAATCTATTTTTCATCCGAGTTTTTGTTTTCATCAAAGTCGATAAAGAAATTTCCCCTTTGGAGAACTTCTTTATCGACTCTGGTTTTCACATTTGATTTTTTTAATTTATTTTATGTAGTTGTTTGTCTTATAGTGTACGCGATGTGTGGAGTGTAGTTCAATGAAACACATATCTAAACAAAAGCATTAATTTTATTTTTCACTTTCACCCTTCATATCTGCAACTATTCGAACGCATATCACAAGAATTTACATGAAAATTGTGCGTGTGTACAGGTCATAAGTAAATCATAATCTTGACAAGCAATGATTTCGCTTCTTGACCGAAACATTGGGATGTGAATGCTTTATGGCCACAATCACAACCACTTACTCCTTGGCATACATCGAATGGAGTGTTGAATATGTGTTACCCACAAAACATAGTCTGAATCATGAAATATTTAGTAAGTTACTTTCTTGTTCTATCCATGTCATCTAGGCTTCCCATTGGTTGTTGCCATGGTAAAAACAAGGAAGTAGCTTATCGGGCATAAGTGACAATTCATCGCCTATACAGCCGCATATCTTGCAGATGAACGAAGGAGTAAAGTCTGTTGCTGTGGTCCCCTAGACTCCAGTATTCTCTGTGATCCAGGTCCTGTAGGCAGACACCCTCGTGTAGACAGTGGGGTACCCCTTGTTGGCGCAACCGCGAGCCCAAGACACCAGGCCGACAACCTGCGAACAAACAACATGGTTGGTGTATGTCAACACTGGTCGAGCCAACAGTTACCTCGGGAGCATCTCTCCATACCTTGGTATGCAATATGCGCACTTGTTTGTCTACAACAATTGGAATTCATGGGCGCCCGTTGTTGCGAAGGATCTGTTTTCGATGTGGGAAATTACATACATTCAATTGTTACCTGGCAACAACGGACGCCCCTAGGGGTAGGGAGTGACTGAATACATTATTGTACTGAATTATTGTATGAGATGGTGACCGCAATGTGTTGGAACTTCGATATACGGGAGTGGCCGCCACTAATTTCCAACAATGGTATTGTTGGCTGCCATACTCACATACATTAGATATCACAGTTCCAATATGTATACAAGCTCCGTCAATCTTCTGGCAGAGGTTCGGTAAACCCCTTCCCCCCCTCCCCCCCTGGGAAATCTATTATACGCGTCCTTGCATTGAGTGTAGCGGATTGGTACACGTGGATTAGTACTCTCAATATAATCATCTGGTGGTTTGCCGTCCGTACCACGTCCATAACACGTCCTACAGAGCTAAATGGTATAGTTCCCGCAACTTACCACTTTGTTGACGAAGAGTGGACCACCGGAGTCTCCGTTGCAGTCCATAACACGACCTACAGTGCTAAATGGTGGTTCCCGCAACTTACCACTTTGTTGACGAAGAGTGGGCCGCCGGAGTCCCCGTTGCAGGAGCCGATGTTGCCCTGGGGCAGATCAGCGCAGATCTGGGTGGGGTAGACTGTATTGCCACCGCCCTGGTAGGCCGCTCGGCATTCCTCCTGGTTCACTATGGCGATATCCACCTTCTGCAGCAACGTGGGCAGGGCACCGCCTTGCTGCAACACAAGTTAAGGGTGAAGAGAACCCTTTTATTGATGTCTTGAAACGCTTTAAGATATTGAAAAGTTAATTCCTGTGCGGAATTTAATTTTGTACCAGATAAACAACGATAAGTATTGGACTTATTACGATTTTTATTTATGTGATTATTTCGATAATTTATAACATATTATAATTCATTATCCGAATGACATTCGTTTAAAGGTTTAAAGTGTGTAGTCAGTGGCTGTTTTGATCGTTATTAGAGTGATTGTCTGTGTGATATACAAGTGCAATTCTTAATGAGAAATCAAGAAACAATAGAATGAATTCTCGGCATTTGCCACAAAATGGAAAAATAAATGTCAATATATAAGTAAACAAAACAATGGTGCAATTTGAGAGAACACAGTAGCATTTATTTTATTATTTAGATAAAGTTAGAATGGAACGCCGTACTTTAGATTTGTGATGTACTCACAAAAAATACCTTCGCGTCGTATTCAGTTATTGCTGAAGTGATTCGGGTATTCGTGTACTAATAAGTGTGAGTTAGGGTTCAATAAAAAGCCGGATGTGTACTCAAATGTACTTAAACAATGAAAATACGACAAGAAATAGATACGTACGTTAATTAGCTATCATAATTATTAATTATATAGGCCTACTTCGGAAAACAAACCAAAGTTCATTCCACTAATCGCTGCTTATAGTTATAGGTCATTACTCATTATCGTAATGTTGCATTGAATTCTATTGTAATCATTGTTAAATTAAGATCGCAGACAGAAATTAGCGTTGTATTTTTACGACCTTATAGATCACTTTCACTTGCAATACTCTAGAGAAAGTTTTATTTTCAGTCTGCCTGTTTTGAATTTCACCAGTTACAATTTTGTTGCTAACATAATATACTTAAAACGCATTCTGAGAGTTCACATTATATGTGCACACTGGAAATTGTTGTAAGCCATGCTTATTAGCTCTGTAAAGTACATAATCTGTTATCTTATGCATTCGTTAGTAGAGAGTCATCAGTGACCTGGTAAAAAAAAAAACAGTCTACGACCCTATGTCCGAATATTTCGTCAATCACACACAATACAAAGAACAAACCAGTTGCAACATTTTCCTTGAACACAATAGATTGTGGTCTGCACAGACCACTTGTTGGATGTTTTATAAAGGGACCTCTTCAAATTTAGCAAGAAATATATACTGAATACATTCTTTGAGGAAACCGTAGAGTGAGAATATTATCACAGCTAGATCACCCACCTCGTTGCGAGTACAGCTAATTAAACGATACGAGTGGACAACTAGTAGATGTGTGGAAGGAAGACCCTTTTAGTCGGGATAGACATAATGAGAGGGACGTTATTTTAGGTTTTAGATGCTAATCAGTGGGAATGTAATATCGAAAACGGTACAAAATGTTAATTTTACAAACAATGTGTTCCTGTCCCAGTTGGGGAGGGTGATGGGGTGATGGAGTGATGGGGTTATGGAGTAATGGGGGTACTGAGAGATCAGTCTTACCGATAGCCTCCCCCATCCGATGACAGTGGCCGTGCTCCCCTCCTGAGTCGTCTGCCCCTGTGTGGGGAGGGTGATGGGCCGGGTCAGCGGATTGCTCAGGTCGAAGGGCTTGGACACCTTCACGACGGCGATGTCGTTGACCCAGGAGTCGCTGGAGTCGTACTTGGAGTGGTAGATGATCTTCTCGGCGGGGTGGACGGAGCCCGGCTTGTCAAGGTCGTTGGTACCGGCGATGAAGCTCATGCTGGACACTGATGACCCCACGACGCAGTGAGCGGCCGTCAACACCCAGTTGGCGCTGATGATGGACGCGCCACAGTTGTGACTGCCGTACGCTTGCAGGGACAGCTGGCAAAGGAAAACTCATATTTTAAAACTTTATTCTATATTTATTTTTGTATGTATATTTCCTTGTTTTTTTATTTTTTTCGTTTGTTTAAAACCAGTTTTACCAGATGTGCCCCTCTTCACGTTTTATTGTCAAATAGGCCAAACAATATACTTAAAATATACAGTAAATTGGTTCCTAGTTAGTGCAAGAGGCACTCGCAGGTAAGGAACCTTCATGTTACATTTGTTTGCTTATGCCAGGAAGTGGTGATGTACAGTATGAAATACAATTAGAAAAACTATGTAGGTACCATGAATAACCAGTTGGAAATTAGCTGGGCCCTATGTATCGCTTGGTTACTAATGGTATAAACTATGACTAAGAACTACATGTATGTACTTGCAGGAAAATTAGTGGAATTATATAATTATGAGTTTAAACAAGATAGCTTTAGGCAATAATTAAAAGTTATAATTAGGTGAGTAAAATTAATGGTAAAAAGACAAAATATAAGTATACATATGACACTGTTTTACGATATTTGTTGGGTGTTTAGATAGTTGATTCCAGCATTTGCCTTTACGAACGAGAGAAACCTCGGAGAATAGTTCAGTCAGGATTGTCGGTGGAGATGTTTACTACTGTGCTACTGTACCCACCTGGCTGGGGAACTCGCCTGGGTTAGCCGGGACACCGTTGATAATGTAGGGACCCCAATCCCTCAGCGTGCGGGTCATGGCATCGTTGCCTGTAATACAAGCATAGTGTCACTCTCAGAACGAGGGAATTGGGGTAAGAAAAAGTAGAATCTATACCCACTCAGTTACGAAATGTTATGTTCACTGTTCAGTGGGTGGTAGTATAGAACCTATTATATGTCTCGTTTATATGATGACTCACTCATCATTTACATTAATGTCTCCAGCCAGCGGGATTTAGAGCCGAAACAAAAAAGTAGCCCAAACTGGGAATCAAACTCTAGACCATGGATATGTTCGGTCTTAAGGGGGCTATTCTCATTTAACTATGTTTAATATAACCAATAATAATAATATTTTTTGGTAGGATCATGGATATGTTAATAAATTAGTCTGAGTGTTAGTTGTGCATTTAAAACATAATTCAAAAAATCGTCGTAAATATACTATAATATGTAACTACAAAGTCTGTAAAGTGTTATACACTCAACTCAAGATTGTCAAATGAAGATTAATTAGTTAATTCAATAATATGATGATGAATTGAAACGTGGCAAATGAAAAAGAGAAATATCACGAGTTTTCAACTTAGATGTTACGATTTTACTTGTTTCATGAGGGCATCGTTGAAGTTTTATTTTCAATCTTGTTCCCACTGAGGCTCCGCTTAAACTGCGCGGGTTTATCGCGAGTAATGTACATAATAATATAAACTAATAAGATAAACGTCCGTTGATGCGTTGAGTAGTAGTGTGTTGTATTACCTACCATAGCTTCCACTAGCGGTGAGCAGACAAGCGAGCAGAACAAAGCGCATCATGACGGTAGAATCCCAGAAAGGAGTAATATTCAGTCGGAGCTGCTCGCTTTTATACGTCGATATTTCACTTCTCATCTAGCAAAACTTGAACTTTCAAGGTCAATTTGAATGATATATTTGTTTATCAGATTATTGATAAAGTTTTAAAAATCGATGACAATGCTGAAATCTGTCATTGTTTTAAATCTAACCCATCATGAACAGAGAGTTCGGAAATGACAGGCTCTACAGATATGATTTAGAAAAATATCAACACGTTCTAGACTTAAATGTATTATTATCTCTCCGTAATTAACAGGTGACAAGATAATCGAAGCATATCTCATAAACGTGTTTTTCTATTCTATTCTAATCACATGTATTTTTTTGTCGTTGCGAAATAATAACTAAAACATGTGGGCGAACTTTGATTCCTCGTATTTAATTTTCAGAAAACTATAAAAGTCCTAGTCGCGTGTATTTCTAAAATATTGAAAGCCATAAATACCGTAATGTGAGAAGAAGAGTAGATGCTCAGTCTGTGTACTCTGTGTTGCTTAGTTCCTTCTTGAGGTGGAGTTATATCTTATTCCATTCAACCATCGTGGCCTCCGTCAGGGTATTTTCCATGGGGGTGGGGGAGAGGCAATACGAACCCCCCCCCCCCCCCCTCCCAAAGTACAACACAAACATTACCTCCAAATAGTCCTAAAAAGCCCAACTTCCACCTAAACTGCCTAAATATATTTACACCATAATTCACGTAAATGTATGTAAAATCAATGTTCGATTTATTTGATCTACTAATCAAAATAACTGACGATTGGACGACAATGAGAGTGTTTCAGAATATATCCGACTTGTCCAACTCATCTACGTTCGATGAGGATTACTTGGGCGACAGTAGAGAAGACTACCCGATCTACTTGGATCAGGTAAAGCACCTAAAGTAGCTAATGATTATAAGTTAGATTGCTTGTATGGCAAACCCGTACTCAAACTGAAGTTATATACGCCACACAATTAAATAATCAAAAGAATTACTATAGGTTGTGGTTCTGACAAATAAATACGCTTCGATAGGGATGTAACTCCTCAAAATCCAAATTTCCCTCAATTAACCAAGCAAAGTGTATAGGGCCATATGCATAGTCAACTCTCAAGTTAAGTATTGGCCCCTCAAAATAGACTAGACGCATTCTGGTGGCAAGAAAATAAACTACTATAAGGATGAGTTTATCTGTCAATTGTTCATTGTTGCTTTATTGTTAAATCATCAATGGCGCAGATAAGGGTGTTGCTTAGCAGCGCTATCTATGTGTTAGTTTGTTCATGCTATTTCCCATAAGAAAAACTAACTCCTTAGCAACCATAAACAAATCCTTTATACTTTACTTGACAGTTATCTGTGCATATCGCGTTTAGTCTATTTTGAGTGGCCAATAAATGGAGCTGATGGAAAAGCCCACTGGTTATCAACAAAATTACGTTGCCATGACGACCGTCACCATTTTTGGTTTGTGAAGTCACCGCTTGCTATATCTAGCGGTTATTACTGCTACTACCGCTACTACTATCTCCAAGAATAGGCTGTCAGATAAGCCGAGAGATAGAAGCACTAGGCAGTGACAACAAATACATTTTGTTACCCCGAAAACACATTACAACAACAACAACGACAACGACGTCGTTACAAATAAATAACAACGTACATTAATCGATTTTAATTATTATTGAAATCAAAACGACATCTATCACCACCTAATGAGAAATTGAGACATTTTTCTTTAATTAAGTGCAAAGTGGTTTTGTTAGATATAATTTTGTTAATTATAAAGTTGCATAACTAGTTATTATAACATCGAAGAAACCAACAACCTAATTCGTACAGTATTTCGTAAAAAATAATGTTGATGGCATTATTTGCCACACACAAAAAGTGTTTTTGTCAAACAAGGAAAAAGTAGTGGAACTAAAAATGTATCCGGTGTATAATTTCACAATAAAATGTAGAATTAGTCTAATACAACTCGAAATAGACAGATATTTTTGCTATTGAGCGCTTCCCTGATAACTTGGCAATATGGCAAATAGCAGTGGGTCGAGGACTCGAGGTTCAATTGTTAAACTAGTTAATATTAATATTCATTGATCATTAGTCTTCAATAATGAGGATAATACGATAAAGAAACTAAAAAGTGAGGACATCAGAGAAAGCAATTATCATATAGGCATTCTTGGGAAACCTAAAGAAAAAATGTTAAGTTTCAAACCTTTTGTCGGCATGATTGTAATGCAAATTATTGTTGTATATGTAATTTAAACATCAATATCGTAGAAAGTTGTATGTCACCAACTTTTTTTTATTTTAAAGGAAATTATCAAATAAATAATGTGTACATGAATTTGTAGGTGGCTTTGTTTATCGTGTAATGGCAACCATGTCACATTTGAGACGTGTCACTTTTCCTCTTGACATAAAACTCTTTGCCCCGAAGGCTAGACGGGTCCCATGCACCATTGAAGACTCCAATCACAGATAACAAAATATTAACTACGTAGTTAATTTGTTATCTGTGCTCCAATGTCTTAGTAGATTTTTCATATTGCATTTATTTGCGTATTTGGATTGGTATTTTCCGAGCCACGACTCATCAGATTGTTATCGCAAATGTACGTTTAGTCTAGACTAGCATTACAAACTCAACTCTTCGTAGATAACGGGCCCATCTCCTGAAATGTTATTGACAACACAATTGTTCATCGATCAGAAAGCAATGTGTACAATAAGATAAGATAACAAAAAGTACCTAAACACTAGCTGTTACACGTCTGTTTTTTTTTTGTCTCTACGACAAGTGTAGTCCATAAAGATAAATATTACACGTAAAATACATCAAAAGTCCACAGTTCCTTTGCCCCCCTCCCCCCCCCCCCCCCCCCCCCCACACACACAAAAACAACAGTGCATTATACAAACTTGAACAGACAAATTAAAAAATTGCACTATAATTAGGTAAAGGGCTTGTACACATTTCTTCATTTTTACCCATTACTTCTTCACTTCTACTTCATGCCATAGTGGATTTCACACAGACTTAAAAATGTGGAACGTTTTCCAAATACGACCATCTTTCCCGTTCACGTAATACTATGGTTATTTTTAGTTATTGTTATTTAACAGCCGGTATTACGAGCAGCTAATAATAAAGCTAGAAGCTAATAATTTGTTTCCACCAATCAGAAGCCTTAAATCTATCTAATAGCTAACTAGCTCCTATTACATTTCTTATTAGCTGCTCATACCGGGCCTTAAACTAATATATTATCTAAAAATGATGGGTCATATAAGAATTTAGAGATGTAAGATTAGAGATTCAAAACAGGTCAGTACTCATGTACCATAAACACACAAAATTATTTATTTACACAGCTCGTTACGTACAATAGCGATAACAACGATTGCTAAGACAAAGCTGTAGCCTAAACACTACAAGGAAGTCTGGGCATACATACGTAGGTCTACTATAGATCAGAGCTATGGGTGATGCCCGCGTGATGCAATCACATACGTTGCTTTACGACCCACTAAACATGAAGGTAAATACATAGTAAAGAGATCAAGTTATAGGATGGCAGTCTAATACAATAGTTACCTGCGGTACCTATGTGCATTATAAGTTAATAAAGATAATAAAGATATTATTGCACAGGTGATTTGAAAGCATTAAAATGAACGCATTCTGTGATTGAGGAAGGTTTGCACTAGTTAATCCTTTTGAACCAGATTGCACTTAAATAGTTCACATGAAGTGGAATCTTCAATCGCAAGGCAAAGGGACCGCGGGACAACGTCTATATGTTTGTTCAAGTGGTTTATAATCAAATTTAAACGAATGTTTCTATTATCGATCGGATTTATCGCACATTTTGATTGGAACTAAATGTAAACACATCTATCAAATTACGAAGAGGCAAATTGCGCGAGTCATTACTGCATAGTGCGTTGCTCAATCATCCAGGTAGGTAATAGAGGAAATAATATTTGTTTTAACAACAGCTGTATATTATATTACTCATCATCGTGTTCACTCACCAACATCTACACATCAAGGGTAGGAGAGAAACCTGGTTAATTCGTTGTAGTTCGTTGTTAGTTCGATGAATTCCTGGTTATGTGAACTTAGCAATTCAAGTGATGTTTGTTTTATTATTGTATTTTCTACTGGAACTTAGTTCGGGTCTAGACATAGGGAATATCCACCAATAAAACTTTGTATGGTTATATTATTGGCTTCGCTAACCGTGCTATGACTTGATCGCAGGCTTATTATTTCAAGTCTAGAACTTACAAAAAGCTTGATGTTTATAATTTGAAAAAGACCCAAGGCTTGGCGTATATTTTTTTAAGTTTATAACGTAAGTTTAAGACGCTATATTGCAGAGTGCCCCTACTATACTCTACTAGACTCTCTTTAGCTTCCTTTTAATTGTTTACCGCTTCTCTTAGTGGCTTTAATAGGCTATATAGAAACTCACTAACTAATCCGAAAAGGTGTTGATAAAAAGATATGAAAATGGAAAAAAGTGAGTGTGTTCCTTTACAATTTTAAGATCGTCTGTCTTTTAATTTTGCAACATTAAATTCACTGTACAGTGTTCTTGAGCTGGCTGTGAATCAATGCAAGTCGAACTTGAACGTACTAAGAACATTACTTGACTCATAGTCATAACCCTTGCAGTGAATGCAATGCAATAGTGCAATGTTTATGAGTGAAATATACTTCACGCCCTTAGAAAGTTCCCAGTTTATCAGAAAGTCATATCGTACATGTCACGTTGGGGAACTAAATCTGTGTTCAAGTAATCAGAAAGCGGTTTAAACCACAATATAGTGTTATCAGAATATGTACGTCGTAAATTGATTGAAGGTATCAGAGTATTTATATCAGTTGGAAAATTATTTTAGAGGCAAGGAATTCGGACACCACAAGTACATATATGCGACATCGGCGGCGGACTGAAGTCGATCATAAGGCCTACGGCAACAACTTGTGAGACCTAGAAGAACACAGGAGGCCGAACAAGGTCTACAATATACAGGTAAGTCGCATAGGTCATACCCTCTCCCCCTCCTCTCGCCTCGTACAGTAGAAATAATAGTTTAGGTTTCCGCTTAGGTTCATCTAACTAACCTCATTTTTTTAATTAGGTCTTCAATTCTGAGTTATTGTCGTGTCCAGTAGATCATTTTCTAATACCGTGATCGTGATATTGCTATGTTTACTGTGTTGTGTACAACCAATTAATGTAAGGTGGGTATTTACTATTTAAAAATCCATTGTCTAAAATCCAAAGTGTGTTGATTTTTCTACAGATAATGATGGACATCCAGTTTGGCATTCCCAATCGGATGGCAGTGATCCTCTTCACATGTCTTACTATCATTCATATAACTTCAGGTAGGTAAAACATATTGTATATAATCTATAAATGTTTATATTTTTTAAATGTATTAATTTTACTATTTATTATTATTTTTATTAACTAAAAAGGTAATTATTTAATCAATTGAAAAACAAACACAATTCCAAGTATAGTGTTCTAACAATATCCTAGAAGTTACTCATAAATAATGCGCAATCGTAATTTACCGTCACATAACAGTATTATCGTCGCATAACAACAAAGTTACATAACAATATTTTAAACCTGGGTAATTTTTTATCATAATGGCGTCACACCATATGTACGATATTTTGTAATGTCATATTATATTATTATTAGTAAATACTAAATATATTATGGACATGCTTATAATAACTTCTTGTATTTTCAGCTGCTGATTGGGGACTGCATACAATTAGAGGTAAGACTTCCACTTACTTAGCCTATTAGTATTCCTGGTTTACAATACAATCGAATGCCGCTAAGATAAAAATACGATCATCAGTAAGATTAAAATTTACAATAGATTTACATTTTACATTTTATATTTTCAGCTGAAGATTGGGGATATTCCGGTCCAGATGGTAAGATTTCTCTCTTTCTACGCTTTATTTATCACTTTGTAGCATTTATTTATTTTTCTCTTCTTAGAATTTTTCTAGCCCTTGAAATATGTGTGTGTGTATATGTGTGTGTCATCTTTCAGAGCCTGATACATAAAAATATACTGAATAACGCATTCGCAGTGTGCACTTACCTTATCATATGGTTACATCTTTCAGGGCCTGATACATGGAAGGAAAGATATCCTGAATGCGGGGGAAGGCGTCAAAGCCCCATCAACATCAATTTTGATGCTACTAAACTTGTAACATCAAACCAAGCTCCCATAAGGTGGAAACACTACAACAAGGCACCAGCCGAAACGAGGCTGTACAACAACGGACATTCAAGTATGTGCAGATGGAAATAATTCTCACCCGCCCTCTTTTAAATGTTCGGTGAATTAGTACAAACAAGCACATACTTGTTTTGGATTTCGTTAAAACGTTTTATAACAAAAGAGGGCTTAAGTTGTCCCGACCTAACGATAATCGCACCCTGAATGGCTTCTCACATGTTCCAGAATCAACCCTAAGTAGCTAATCCCGCTAAATCATTTTGATTTTCTTGTGGATTCGTTGTGGCACGAATTTGAATGAAAAACTTTGAACAGTTAACTGATGATTATATTATGTTCAAATACTTGTATTGCAAATCCAGTATAATAACTGAAGGGATACAGGCCATCCACGGCATGCCTAGACGATGCTTCTTACACATAAGTGCGCTTGTACAATGTGTAATCTTTGCTTGTACGAACGGAACCTACAATTACAAATTTTCCTCCATTTACCAAGCAAAACAAATCCCACAAATATCTCGTTTATGTTGTGTCGATCATCTAATCCCTCTTGACGTCACAACAATTAATCCGAGATTATACCCAAGATATAAACTCTGAAACGCAGCTCAGTTTCGTTGTGGCTAACACGATTATGTATAAATACAATCAATTCCGGGAGGTTTCAAATAAGATTTTGTTCTTTCTGCCAATAGAACAAAATGTACAATTACATTTACGAAATATGTACACGATGTGTTAACATTACATAATATTTCAATTTCCATTTCAGTTCAAGTAATAGCTACTCCCTTCAGTGGACAAGAACCGTACCTGGAGATAGATTCAAAGATCTTCGACTTGGTACAAACCCACTTCCACTGGGGAAAGACGAATAAAAACGGGAGCGAGCATACTTTTAACAACAACAGGTATAATGTTGCTTGCACGATGATGATACACAGTAGTAGATCACATTCGATCGTCACTTATTTATATTATAAAGAGAAAGTGTTTAATTTGTCAATA
Source organism: Isoperla grammatica (assembly GCA_945910005.1). Lineage (NCBI taxonomy): Eukaryota > Metazoa > Arthropoda > Insecta > Plecoptera > Perlodidae > Isoperla > Isoperla grammatica. The sequence goes on along the minus strand of OX246739.1, from coordinate 6,705,710 downwards.
TATCCGCAAATTAATAAATCTCAATGGAAAGAATTAAGCCACACTAACCAAACACTTCATTGGCTCAACTTGTTACCCCGCCTACATTTTCCAAACATAGATATCAAGTTGTATTCGGTAATAAAATTAGGAAGTCAAATTGAATTGGAAGCAGAAAGACCAGCTGTTAAAACATAGTTTTGAATGAACAGAAATATTTGCTTTCTATGGAGATATGTATGTAGATATAGATGGGGGATGTGTTTATATTGTTTTATTTGGTTAATTTGTGTGACAAAACGTTTTACCAAAAATTTCATATATTTGTATTTCTTTTATTAAATTGATTTAGAAAGGAGAACAATAATAAAGCTATACAATTTACAATGCAACACAAGCAAAAACACTGAACAAAATAAAGTGCCAATTAAGATATCAGAACACAATATAGGAGATGGTCGGTATCACTCTTTCATAAATGGTAAATGGTAAAACTAAATTGGGTCGTTAAATTGTAAATATTTGTACATGTACACACAAGAAAGAATGCATTCAAGATGGTTTCACAGTTGTAACTTGATCTTGTTGTAGGTATCCGCTGGAAATGCACGCTGTCCACCAAAGAGTCGTGAACGACCAGATAGCCGACCCACCCGAGCTTGTAGTCATCACCATCTTGTTCGAGGTATAGCCAGTGTTCCGTCATGTGGTTCTCTTTTTGGTTTTGACTGATATGTACAATATGATACTGATACGTACAATTATATTGTATTGCACTAGTGGGTCGCTGACCCGTTGTAAATAAAGATCCAATCAATCAATCAGTTGAATCCAGAGATTGGGCATAAACCTGTTTTACGTAACGCTCTCCCCTTTATTATTGAATTCAAGATGATGGACACTTCAAAATTAAATGTGATGACAATGTTTAATGTAACCTCTAGAATTCAATTATGCTTCAACGTTTTCGTGAGTCGTGCTGCTACCGAGCTGAAACTATTATTATAAGTTACTCACAAACATTGAAACTAACGCACTATCAAGGTACAATTATACATAGTACGTTGTTTGTTGTAGTTAATAAATGTATTGACATGGACATATTGATACATAATAATGCTCTGATTAATTATGTTTTCAAAAATCATGTGTGAAACAAACAGGCACACACTCTACACTTTCTTTGAGCGGCCCTGTAAAACGTATAGTCTACTTTTTGTCTCTCGAGAGGAGTTTTAGCAAACGATAGCTGACTGTATAAGAAAGATACAGAATAAGTGTGCACTTTTTCAAGTGAACACGTTTTTTTTTTTTTTTTTACTATTTTTCCCTGCGATACCTTCAATTCTCATCGTTATTTTGTTTATCTTACAAATTATTATTCCTATACATTACGTTTATAGATCTCGACCAGTAAGAACCCTGGCCTCGAACGCTTCGTGCATTTCATACCTGAAGTGAAGAACGCAGGGGAGAACATAACAATTCCACCGTTTCCTGCGGACACACTCATCCCCCCGTTCGACTCTTCCTTCTTCCGGTATGAGGGGTCTCTGACTACCCCTAGGTGCAGCGAGATAGTCACCTTCTACATCAGGAAAGAACTATCAAACGTTTCCAACAGTCAGGTAAGTCTACGAGAATGCCCTCAGGAAGTAGCTTATAAAGGACCTAAGGAGCTAAAATGTCTACAGTATACTAGTCTCAAATCCCTTATCTGTGGTCTCAACGAAAGTATTCGCATACCGATCACAGGTAATTGTCTACTGCTCCTTTCAACGATACAGAAATAAAATCAACAGATACCTGGCGTTCTTTCACACATTCGTAAATGCATGGTTCGGCTTAGTCGAGTGCACAGGCAGTTTGACCACACCCACCGTTACAGGTAACCAACGGAAGGTTTTAAATTATCCCCTGTTTAGATTAGATGGTAGGAATTATCAAAGTAGAAAAAATTAAGTTGTCACCTTGGACTCGGCTGTGTCGTAGCATCAGAATAAGTCCGTTGGGGCAACTATAGTCGTGTGTCTGCTGCACCATTTATTCAGGGCAAGAAACATTTAGCTCGCGTGACTCGAAAACGTTTACTTACGTGGTTGTACCGCATCCGGGCCCGGGGTAATTTGAAAATTCACTCAAAAGGGGCGACGATATAAAATTCTCTCATTTCTCCTTTCCATAAATTTAAATAATTTAACCCTTTTTAAGAGTAAGTGTATAAAATATAAATCAGTATCACTAACAGAGTAACTTGGGTAAAATGTTGGGTGAAAGTGTTTACCGACAACTTGTGAAATCACAGCTCGTTTCAAAATAAAATAATGCGAAAAGAACTATGTTAAACTCAATGGCTTTATAGAAAAAGATTTATTTACTTTTGTAAGTAATAATTATGTTTTTAATGTTACTATCTAAAACTTCCCTATTGAGACTTCAACAATATTATTATAATATTTACATATTATTAAAACATGCCACCATGACATTCTTCTAAACTTGCACAACATCAACTTACTGTCTGTATATTTTCTTTTTCCCACAGCTGGAATTGCTCCGCGTCGCTCTGAATGATGAAGGGGAAGAGATTGCTGGCAACTTCCGCCCCATTCAACCACTCAACGGAAGAACTGTGAACTACGTGAAACATGCAAACATATTTCACTCTCTTGAGAAACTACCATTGCGTTCCTTGTAATTTATTCTCAAATACACTAGTCTAGCAATCACAAAACATCCAATTACGTAGCTACACTGTGTGGGTTACTATGGCTAAAGAGTAAAGACGAATCATGCTGGAACAAATCGAACATTTTGCTGCCCAAGTGTATATGAGTGTAATAACTAGATAATGGTCGTGTTTGTGACTTGAATCGGATGTATATTTATGTATCAAATTATTTATGTATATTCAAGATTTGGGACAAGTATTATATTATATATGTTTGTGTGTGTGTTTATAAATATATTATGTTGGAGGTGGAAATATTCAATATTAATAAAATATGGTATAAATCTCAACACCATCAATAAAATATGAGCACATATTATTTCAGCTACGGAAATACCTCAATATTTTTAATACTAATTAATAATAATGTACCAACCAATAGATAATACGCTAGATACGCTACTGACACACTTGGCAAGTGGCACAATCTTCGACTTTCAATAAGAAAACGTATTGGCGTAACGTGTTGTCGTATATCTATTGACTAACAACGTGGTTAAATCAGAAGGAGATGTACCTTTAGAAATAATAAGAGTAGTTGTGTGATAGTAACTGTCGAAAAAGTTTCATTCATTCTACACATGAAACCGAACGCTGGATCTTCTACATTGAAAGCAGGAATAAACTGACAACACGAATGATCCAATGCACTCCAAGAAGTCTCTTTGTTGGCCTCTATCCACCGTTCATTTCTGGAGTCCGCATGAATAAAAAAAGATTCAGACAGAATGTCTGAATCTTTTTAAAACGCTAAGGGCCTGGTTTCACCAACTTTTTATAGCTCCGATTAGCCGGTAAGCGGAGATTCAGTACGAAATAAACATGCCAAAATAAAACCAAACCATATTTACCAAACCGATCTTACTAAATTCGAGCATAACGAAGTTTGTGAGTTGTCGTTCCTGGGCCAGTTCTGACGACCGGTCGAATTCCTTTATTTTACGTGGCCATAGATGACTGACAAATTACAACTCAGACCAGTTGAATGTGAGATTAGCTGTTCTCGACCGATTTTGCCACACAAAATTTAATCCACATCGAAACCTATGTATGTTCCAAATTTCGAAGTGCTATCTCGAGATATAAAAAAAATAAAAAGCCAGTGCCGTAGGCCTACTAGTAGAATGAAAACGCTCACTTCGGTACTACCACTACCACCATCACAAGTCACAAAGGCACAACCAACTCCCACTACCGAGTACTGTATTTGTCACTACGACCACTCCTACGACATTTCAATTTTACCGCCATAGTCCAAGAAGCCGTGTTTTGACATTTTCGGACAACCACCGCCTTGCTAGCTCTTTCTCAATCGCTTCCAAGCGGCAGTGGGCAGCGGGGGTTATGTCCGTGTGTGTTGGCAAATGTCGTTTTTCTAAATCGTATTTGTGAATCATTTTTAATGGTGCGATTGTTAACGTTGTGTCATTAAAATGAACACGGACACATCTAAGAGCAATGTAGAAACTGAATTTAGAGAAATAGATGCGAAAGAAGCTTGGCCTCTACTATTTCAGGTGCGATTTCCAATTGCCTTCCTTTATCTTAGGCCTCTCTCTAAGAACGGGTCTAGGCTTAGGCCTAGACTTAGGCTTAAGGATCTTGTGCCAAGACGTAGGCCTAGGTCTATATGCGTTAAATGAATAGCTCTAGATAGTGCTGTTGAAGTGTCCTTGCCTAGGCCTAGTAATGTTCTTGTGATGTTTTCATATATAAGCTGTCGCTTTGTGTTATTGAAGTAGGCCTAACCTAGGGCTAGGCCTAGGGCCTAGGCTGTCATCCGTAGGTCCTAGGCCTAGGGCCCTATGCCTAGGTAGACCTAGAGCGGCTCTTTCAGTAGTCCTAGGCCTAGCTAGGAAGCATTTAGGCCAACACTTTAAGGTTTTAAATAACAAAAGTCTTGCCTGGTGGGTTGGTGGATTATGCATTGGTCTAGTAAACTGCAGTTCCAGGCTCAAATCCTGTCCTGGGCATGGATGTCATGTGGCATTTTGTATCTTATCGTCCACTCATTGTCTCGGCTAGCATCATTGCCCAAATATGAAATGTACAGCCTAAATGTCATCACCTAGGCGTAGCAAAAGGCCTAGGCCTATGTCTAGTAGCTAACCTAGGGGGTTAGGGGCCTTACTAGGCCTGTAGCCTATCCCAATGAAGTTCCCAAACTGCAAGCCTAGGTCTAGGCCTAGACTCACCTGCACGATAACCTAGGAACCAGGCTAACCCTAACTGTATAACTGTAATGGCAATGTCCTCAAAAAATGTAGGCCTACCTAGGCCTATCTAAAGTTTGTTCAGGTGTTATCTTGGGACACAATGCCATTCTCGTAACGGGATGTTATTTTTCCCGCTAGCCTAGGCTAGGCCTATGCCTAACTGTAATGGGAATGTTCACCAAGATCAAACTTGCTGTTGCCGGAAATTACTTGAACTGATCAGGATTTAGCAGGCATCTATAGACCTACACGATTTTAGTTTTTACCAGTCGGTTATTGGGAATCATGTTAGTGTGGACCGCAGCCCTTGCTGTTATCGTTACATCTGCAGTTACATTTACCATAACAGTTATAGTTGCCAGATTATTATGTAGGCCTACTGCACTAATATGGTTCTCATGTGAGGATTCTAGTCGACGGGGCCAACTCCAAGCTGAGAGATCGTACGGAAAAACATGTTTCGGTGAGCGCGCAGTGGGCGGAGATTGTTACTCTGTTCGTTCATTCTCGGGTGAGATCGTAACTACCCCCGTTTCGTTGACTGGCGCTGGTCACGTGACCCACCAGTAGGTCTCACGCAGCGGAGGAGTTCGTATCGGGCCGCTGTACAAGAACAAACCGCTTCCGCACGCGGTAGCCGTACGTTTTAGGTACGAATGTTGTATGCGCGTAGCGTAAATATATCGTAACTTACGACGGGGTCACGATAAAACATACATACATACAAAATACGATGATCCGTTAGACTACATCTTAAGCCTACAATGCTCGCCATTGACGTAACGGGTTGTAAGAAAGGAGCATAGGAACCACTTCCACAAAAACAACAAAAACAACAACAACGACGACGAAAATAACAGTAATGGGCCGTTTACATAACTGACTAGTGATTAGTGACTAGCCCACTTGACTAAGCCACAGGCTTCTTTCATTGGCTGGGAGGGAGAATACTGCGCTGTGATTGGCTGTGACTAAGGTTTGTCTTGACTTGACTAAGAAATTGAACATATTTCAATTCCTTAGTCAAGTCAAGAGAAACCTTAGTCACAGTCAATCACAGCGCAGTATTCTCCCTCCCAGCCAATGAAAGAAGTCTGTGGCTTAGACACGGGGGTTAGTCAATAATCACTAGTCAGTTATGTAAACGGCCCATAACGCACACCCATAGACACAGACGTCTACAAAAATGTGTGCGTGTGAGCATATAGTCTATATCGTAGTCGTAGCTGTGGAGTAGGAGCACGTCGTAAAAACACCAAAATAATAATCTCGTAAATGGCTTTGACAGCTGTTACTAGTGACTATAAACACAAATGGAATGATAAATGAAACAGCTATCATTACGTCAACTTGATGGCGCTGTGTCAAATATTATAAACAAAACAAAGTGACGGACACGTTTACTGACAGTGCGAATAGATGATTTTCAAAACTGATGTATGTAGGACCCTTTCTAAATCGTCAATGATTGAATCGTTACAATGAAATCGTCACTAATTTCAAATGTGGCGTTTCTAGTACGGATGGAGAGTTGTTATGTTCAGTTTCACTTTCATTCATAACTTCCACGTCTGACTCGCCCCATTCACTCTTGTCAGGCCACAAGCTGCATTCTGGCCTGGGTTCCCCTTTTCCAACGTGTTTCAGGGGTGTAGACGAACCAATTTCAAATGTGGCGTTTCTTGGGCGGGTGGAGAGTTGTGACCACCGACTGTTTCAACGTCCAAGCTTTAAAGAATGCAATTATTAAATAATTGATTCCCTTTTTCATACATAGTTACATAATATTATCAGAGATTACATTCGTGCCAGGGTAGGCGGGGGCGGCAAAACTACCAAATCAGATGCCAGACTTGAAGTTTGTGGTCACATGCAGGGTGCACCTAGGCTAATATGTGCAAAGCCAAATCATATATTTTCTTATTATATTCTATTAAAACTTATTTTTCGTTCCACCTGCTACAAAACTCAAAACGTTCCATTTACATACCTAGACCCGTATTACCTAGGGGCACTGGTTTATGGTGAATACAATTACTCGATTTCGGTACAGTAACAGTTTCATTATCGGTTTATTGGCATGCATATAAAGCAAGGTTAATGTTTCAAAAATTGTGCATAAAGTGGTTCTTAAAATTTTCAAAAATCTTACTTTGTAAATATTAGCCTTCTACACAATTACGTCGAAAGAAAGACAGTATGCAATATGCATGTAAAAGTTGGGAGATACTCCTATGCGAGATGGATTGAGACACTATTTTTATGTCAACGCCAGCCAAAATAAAAAAAATCGCGTTGTAATAAAAAATATCTGGAAATTTAATGTTTTCCAACTTGAATTTCAGTGTTATTCACCAATTTACACTAAGTACACAAATGTCGGTGTTTGGCGGCGATTCAAATTTTCCCGGTTTAAAATGGATGAATTATCGATGATCATTATGTGAAATTAAACGACTCATCGACATTTAGGTGTTATCGTTATCGTTATCATGGGTTTCTATCGATATTACGTGCGCGAGTCAAATAAATACATATTCTATTCATGATGATTGATGAAGCATTGGTTAGTTTTAATGCACTATATATAATGCACTAACTATGCATACTATTATTAAACCTTGAAAAAAAAATGCTAGAAAATTAACTAATAAAAAGACCATTTACATTCTTATAACTTTGAGTTCTTGAGGTATTGATGGAGGGGGGGTGTACCTACCTCTAAACTACGAGGGGGTGATGTGCTTTTAAATTCGCAAAGGGGTTTCACATCTGATATTTCCTTTACGTCATAGCAACGGCCCAACGAGGCACATAGTAAATGGTATATCCCCTGGCAATTACTTTGTTTACTTGAATGTTTTATGAAGGTTAAAAAAGGGGTAAGTATAGAAATGCAAGGTGAATCACTGACAATCAGCCGGCCGCTCACTTCCGCGTTGACCTGGTACTGGTTTTGTTGGTGGAACGTCTGGCCTCCGGTATTAGGGGTTGGTTTCATTCATCCTTTCAAGTTTCTCAGAATCGTAAGCTATTTGCGGTGACTCCCCCCCCCCCCCCCCCCCCCGCCCAGGTGTCACTAACAGCTAGGGCCATCGACCTTTGTAGATTGACTATATTGGCTTGAATATGTGGACGACAGGGACCTACTCATAGTTATTTCCATAAATACTTTTTAGTCGTCCATGTGGTATGTAATTAAACATAATAATAAAACAAACTGCAATTTCCTACTTTTAGACGGTTATTTTCACGTGAGCAATGAAATACGTCGTAGGCCTACGTGTAAACTACGGTAGGCAATAAACAAAAATGCAAAAAATTTGCAAAAAAGAGGCCAAGCCCAAAACGGAGAAGACAAACCGTTACAAAGCAAAGAGGGCACACGTACAAAAATGCCAATTTCAAAAGAGGCTCAACATTTAAAGGGGTAATATCTAAAATTGTGGCCAAGCCAATTATTTATTTCCAATATATAAATATAGTTATTATAATTAATTAAATAAACAAATATATAAATGTTTACATCACTTAATAATTGATAAATAAATAAATTACATTAATACAAAATTAAATTAACTTATTGAAACATTTCGAGGTGGGGAAAACAAAATGAACACACTGTAATTGTATTTATAATTAAAAGCTTGGCCGATGAATTTGCATTCTCAGTTTTATTTTCCAAGTACTGAAATGTTTCTTGATGACATTATTAAATTGATTTTAAAGTTCATTAACTTGATGAGTTATTACCATTATTGCTTTATAGTACGTAATATTAATAATATATTACCCCAAGCCAAATTACAAATTCATTACAATTAGAATAATACAATTACAATAATTTGTTCAATAGTAAAGTACAAGGTGGTAAGTAAAGATATATGTCTAAATGTTGTCAAATAGAGATAAAAATACACCTAAGCATAAAGTTGGTGGCAGAACTCTGTCGGCCATGATTTGAAAGATAGGAGGTATCGGTAGCTCCACGGTGACTACCGACTACGGTGCTCTGTGCTAAAATCAGTGACATACGATTTGGCGCTTGATTTCGTTCTGCATTGTGATAGTCGGCTGTGACCGTAAATCTAACTACAATGGAGAAATACTATTTGCTGGTACCTTCTAGCCTCGGAACGGGTGCAGTTATCACCTCAAATAAAATTGTGACAAATTTCAAATTTGACAACTTTCAGGAATAGCCCCCAGTATATACTTGTGTATTGTTTTTTTTTTTACTTTAGGATAATATACTCAATAATTTGAGTTAAATTCGCTTTAATTCAAATTTGCACATCTTTCTAAATTTTTTTTGATTTCGTGTCTACGACAAAAAATGACAATTTACGCTCGAGTCCTAGCTGTGTTTTTTGTTTATTGTTATATTGTAACAACAAAATGCCCTTTTCAGGTCCACAATTGTTTATTTGATCGACCTGTTTTTTGTTTATTGTTATATTGTAACAACAAAATGCCCTTTCAGGTCCACAATTGTTTATTTGATCGACTTGTTTAAATACTTCATTGACAAGTTCTTTAAATATTCAATTGATTGTCGTAAAATCACCAATAAGCATTATATTAATCTTTCAGATTTATGTAGGCCTACATTTCGTTTTATGTGTGTGTATATGTGTGCATTTTGCAATTAAAACATAATATGGTACCGGTATCGGCCTATTTGACATACTTTGACATAGGCTTCTCTTTGTTTGCATCGATACACGATTACGTTTCATTTAGCAAGAAACTATGCTAACTCACGCACGTTCATCTTCACGCACTCAAATGCACTCCCATCCCACACAGTAATCACGCAAGACCTCGAAACGTATACAATATTGATATTATTAGAGGAGCAAATATGGCGAGGTTTCTCCCAGCAAAAATATAATTTATGTTTTAGGGTTAGTTTAGTGCCTCGGAAGAGCTGTGCAAGGTGGACTCCAAATATATGGACTAAATATTAATTTTCTAAATCACGTCAGCCAATCACTGCCACCTTGTTTAGACGTCAATCTCATTGCTGATCTATGTTTTTTTGCAGTTATTTAGATTTTAGATGACTCCAAAGCAGTTTGACAGGGCCCAGGCTAATAATTCAAATGAAGGGGGCTGGGAAGTGAAAACTTTTATTCACAGCTACCTGGCAAATGGCATTAGAAAAGTAATAATGTATGCAGACTGTAGGGCTGTATAATGTTGTTACCAAGCCAAGTATTACAACGACTGCAACCGATAGTTGAGCGGTAACACGAGATACTATTCGGGACGTTGCCGGTTAGATATTCGATTCCGTTATCACTTTGGTAATCTTGATTGAAAATTTTGGCCAGGATTTTTTAAGTCAAAATACGATCGCTGGGATTGAGCCCCCAAAAATTGTACATTTGCTCCAATCCATCCTCACACCGACAAACACTAGTATAATTATCTACGTAGCTGAAGAGGTAAATGTTGGGTCTGAGCAGGTTACTGCGAAACAGTATTACTATTAGTTCACTGTGTAGGTGTCTCCGGAAGGGGGGGGGGGGAGGGGGGGGGGGCTTGGCGCGTAAGCCGTGTGTGCATACAGGCTTACCGCAAGATAATTTACCCATATTGACCGTCCGTTTATAAACAATTACAAGTAAGCACACGATATTTAAAAAACATTCCTGCATGTGGTCCTAGGTATATGAGAGGGGGCATCAACTCGTTACGCAAGACCTTCAAAGACTGATATATAACCATGTCTGCGCAAGACTAATCTAACTATCGGTTGGTTGGATAGTCAAGTCGGCGAATATTCTCTTGCCCTGCTTAGCCCAAATACATTTCCTCGTCTCGTCTTCAATCACATTCACAGCTCGAGCTAACGTTGTCAAGGTCGACTGGTTTGTGTGTGATGGTGGTAGGCGCGGGGGGATGAAGACTGCTGGACTTCGGCAGCCAATAGGAGGCTGGCCCGCCCGTCTTCGCTCGGCTCGGAGGAATGTATCTGTGTCGCGACAGAGCGAGTTACCAGACGGTGTTTAGAAATAATATTGGAACGCAAAACATGCACTTTGTTAGTGCAATTTCTGATTAAACCGTTGAACTTACAGTTACACTTTTTTTTTTCGATGCTCACATTGATTCAAACTCTGATTTGTGTTACTTACTTCTTCTAGAAAATATTTCAAACGTCTCTTATTATGCGATAAAGTTGCACGGTCATGAGACTATTTTAACATTATCGACAATGTTTATATCATTATAAGTCAAAAGTGCTTTATTATTTGGAAAATGTGACTACGCGAAAGCAACGAACACATCTTTGTGAGCGATACTGCAAAATATGGTTATGATCCTATTACCCATTAACCTGCAATAGCCACAAAACCAAGCGCTTGCATTCAGCTCCGCGCGTCCCGCATCTTGTCGACTCGAATCCTCTAATCTAATAAGCCTACTCAAATGTAGGCCTATGTTCCTAGGCCATACTGTAGGTCTAGGTTAATCGTAAAACAATTATAATGTCTACCTAGGCTACCTAGGTGTAGGTCTAAGGATAGGCCTACGGTCCGAGACATGGTGAAAACTTTTTTGGCATTGACGTCTTTCTAAAAACAGTACTAAATGACTTTTTACACATGTTATCTAGTCCATTTAGCCACTTGCTATGCTTTTTTTTGTGTAGGTCTAGACTTACTTTTTACTTTGGTTGTTATTAAATACGTAGATGTGGTGCTATAATTGTATTTCATTTGTAGCTGTTTGATTACACATCAGATGACGTGCTGTGAAGATGTATAGGCCTAGTCCTATATCTTATCAAAATTAATTTCTTTTTCAGCATATACGAAGTGAATGCTTAAACTATGATTACACATTTTCTGAAGCAAGAAAAACCGAAAACAAGAACTTAAACCGATACAGAGATGTCAGTCCATTTGATCACAGTAGAGTTGTGTTGTCCAAGGGTGATTGTGATTACATCAATGCAAATCTGGTTAAGGTATGACATATTTCTAATTGTTCAAAGTATGCCTACTTACGGTACTTACCATTGTAAGGGTTGCAAGGAATGGGGAGAAATTAAAAATATTTCAAATGTTATCCATCAATTAGGCTTACTGTGAACATGAATGCATACCAAATACATTTACAAACTTTCATTTTCGTTCTCTAGTTTGTGTTGGATGTAAAATTATGTTTTCTTCTTCACTAGATATGAGGAGGCCTAATGGCAATGTAGTAAAAATGTAGTCAAATGTAAAGATTTAAACAAAAAAAATGTAAACCATGTAGGCCTAAACATTTCAAACTTTTTGTTGTTGTTTAATGTAAAAATTAACACTTTACAAATAAAAACAAAATCTAGATTATAGCCTACATTTATGATTATGAATTAGCTTACCAGAAATTTGCCCGTTCAAGTACTGAGGCAGTAGGCCTGCTTAATTTTATGTGTATAGATTTGAGGTTTTCTCTCATGTTTCTGGCTTACTAAGCCTACCGTACCTATATTTGTAGTGTTGTATCTTCTTTCAAGATGACTACGTTACGTTATTTGATGTTGTGTTCTGTGTAGATGGATCGCACCCACCGTCGATACATCCTGACCCAAGGCCCCCTCCCACACACCGTAGGTCACTTCTGGGTGATGGTTTGGGAGCAAAACTGCAAAGCTGTGCTCATGCTTAATAGGTAAGTTCTCTTTTCAACAGAGATGTGTGTAGTGATAGTATTGTCTTCTATAGCTCTAACCTCATCACAACAATCTCAGACTTGGTACTGAGCATGTGTGCAAACCTTGATTTTATATGTTTCAAACTGAACCTCAAACCTGCAAATATACAGTTTGCGAGTCAAGTATATTACTGTTGCTGTTGGCTACATAATTAATTGAACTATAGGTAGTGTAAGAGGGTTTTAGTGAAGCAAGGTTTGTGAAGAAGCCAACATGGCTGAGATAATTGGAACTAAGAACACAAATAAATGTTTTCCAGTCTAGTTGGGGGATGTATGCAGAAGGATGTATGTAGTACATGTAGTTGGTAGATCATTGCAAATAAGTAAAATAGAGAAGAGAAGACAAGTAAACAGACTTGTTTTTGACCATGAAGAAATATTTCCTCAATGTTTCTTGATTATATTCCAGAGTGATTGAGAAGAATCAAGTAAAGTGCCATCAGTATTGGCCTCTGGGCAGTGAGGGAGGTTCAGACAGCGAGGACGTAATGATATTCTCTGACGTTGGCCTCAAAGTTCAATACATATCACATACCAAGGCATCATATTATACCACAAGAATACTCAGGTAACTATTATTATTCCATTTAGGTAGGCCTACTGTATTTTCAAAGTGGTGATGTTTATAATTAATTCCTTATATAGCCTACATTTAAAATGCTTATGTTTATATTTTAAACTTTACTCAATTTTTCTTTAAATGATTTGTTTTTAGATTAACTGAAATGGAATCCTCTACAAGCCGAGACATTTTACATTTTCACTATACACATTGGCCTGACTTTGGGGTGCCCCAAAGTCCAACGGCATTCCTGCACTTCCTGGTAGTTGTCAGACAAAGCGGTGCTTTAGACCAGAATGTGGGACCACCAGTAGTTCATTGTTCTGCAGGAATTGGCAGATCAGGAACATTCTGCCTTGTTGATTCCTGCCTAGTGCTGGTAAGTAGGCTACAGTCTGCAATGCATTGATCGTGTTTTCATATTGTTCGTTTATAGTCTGGGGGACCTGTTGTCTAAACCATGTTAAATTAACCTGCACTTGTTGATTTAGGGCCTAAGTTGTTCTTCAGATTGATAAAGTGGAATGTTGTTAGCGTATATTTGCATACCATTCTGAGCTGACAAAATTAAGAAGATACTTCAAACTTTCTGTCATTTGAACATCAGACCGAATTATTGGATTAAATGTTAGGGGGGGGGGGCTACAAACAATTTGGTTTTTTTTGCATGTGTAGTTAGTAGGTCTAGTTAAACCTCTTTCAATTTATGTTTTCAGATCGAGGAAAATGGTCTGGACTCTGTTCAAGTGCGAGAAGTTCTGTTAGAAATGCGACGGTTTCGGATGGGACTCATTCAGACCCCTGATCAGTTGCGCTTTTCTTATCAGGCTATCATTGAGGGTGCTAAGAAGCTTTCCAATAATTTAAACAATATGGTATGTAAAATTAACTTTTACAGGAAAACTTTTTAAGTACGTTTTTCAGAGGGGTGAGTGGAAAGATTCGCTTACGGAAAACTTGCTAATGGGCAGTTCAGTTTTAATAATAGAAATAATTATTATTATTACTGTAGGCCTACAATGTAACATGATCCATCTTGTCAGTGTCCTTTCTTATTGCAACCTTGCATTTTTCAATTTCATCTGCCTTTCCACGCTTTCATCTATACCGCACCATTCACCTCAAGAAACTTACCCACAGCTTCCGGAAGTAAGAAGCTGCTGATTAATAAGTCCCCTAATCTATGTGGGGCGCTAGATCATTGGCCTACTTTCACGTGGATAGAGGATCGAACCCCGTACAATCATGTAAAGAGAATGTTGCATTTGGTTTTGTATTTCATAGTTTTTAATCATACAATTTTGCCCACAATCGCGTTCTAGGCCATAAAACTTATGCAGCCCCAAAAAATGTTAGCCTTCCCGCCTTCAAAAAAATGTCTCTGGCAGCTGGGTCCTTGCCCCAGACCCCCGCTATTTCATACCACCTACTTGCAAGTTCAGTTTACGTTTAGTGAGTGGACAACACATTGATTTGGCAATGTATACACAATGGATTCATTGAATTATGTTGACTTTCAGAATGGAGATTCAATAGATTTGCTAAATCACTTTGAACTGGAGGAAAGCTCACCTACTGAAGACAATGACGAACCCCCTCCTTTGCCCCCTCCGCGAGGGGAATCGCTTACACGATCTTGTAAGATGGACAACAATCATGGTAAAATAAAACCTAGTATGTTACTTGTAGACCCATTGTTGTACATATACACACTGACCAATGTGTTAAATACAATATGGTTGCCTTTATTCATTGTATAGTAATGTTTGGATCTACTTTGAAGAGAAATGGGCCTGGGAAAGACAGGAATATTGTTATAACTGAACTCATTAATAATAGTAGCAGTAAATAATGTATAGACAGTAGAAAAATGGTTGGTTATATAATCTCATAATTTAATAATATTAATTACACTACATGAGTGCATACGTCTAATGCCGATGAAATGTTGCCATTAGTTTTAGCAGATTCTTCACCGGAAGGAGAGAATCCTCCTGAACGACCACTTCCCTTCGAGCCTCGAAGTCATGCTGAACTTTCAAATTCTTTTACATCTAAAAGTCCTACCAGACCTCTGCCTAGTGTTCCTTCCGAGCCATCGCCTCCATCGAGACCACTGCCTAGCGAACCGATCACAAGCTCTGATGAAGGATCGTTTAAAACATCAAGTCCCCCTTCAAGTCCAGAAAACGCTTCTACTAATGACAGGTAAGAGTTCCCCGTGGGTCTAATGGAATCTATTCAATCCATTTTGCACGGATGAGAGAAGAAAAATCATACATATAGGTAGGCCTAGTATTAGTCTATATGTTAACCTGTCTTTACCTTAGAGATCTGCAGTAATCAAAGTCCCTTAATTTATTAATAATAAGTGACAATGAAATATAATATATCGTTATCGATAATATCTAGAATTTTTAACAAAAGCCGAAGTATGCCTAGACACATTCAGGATTCTCAGCCGGCCAATGTCGAACTCAGTTGTTTTTTGACTGGAGTCCTAAGCACGATCAGTCGATCACATTAATCTGTCATCAAAACACGTGCGCTCGGTGAATTTTAGCCATGAATTGTACAGGTTTTGCTGCATCTTTGTTGGCAGGCAGTGATGTAATCACCAGGTCCAGACAAGACCCCTTTCTGTTCTCACATACTTCTATTAAAGACATTCCTTTTGTAATCATTCAAGCACACATCAAATTAATGTTATAATTTTTAATTGGGTTACCCATCAGCATAGCACTGGCAACCATTGTTTGGTTCCATATAATCGAAATAACGTATGTCTGTCGTTAAATACTAAATATATGTGTATGTTTCTTGCAGGGATGATAACGGTGTACGCCAACGTAAGAAGGCCCGTGTTGAAAGGCAAGATCGTATCGCGCAAAATGTACGGGAGATGAAACGCAAACAACAAGCAGCCGAAAGTCGCCAGAACGTCAAGAGGTGGTTATTAAACCCTTTCAACATAAGTGTTGGTCTAGGGGTCCTTGTAATAATTGGAGGTGGAGCCCTTGCATATAGTTACTATAACTATTCCCGTGTTTGAACACATGCACCTGTTGAAAGCTAGGTTCACATGAAAAATAAGATAAGTATACGAATGTACTAGGCCTGCAATTCTTGTTTGCGTCAGCCATTTGGTTGTCTACATAATGCTCAACCTTTGACAAATTCTTTAAGTTCTTTGGTAGTCTTACTTTTAAACTTAATAAGTAAATTATTATATTATTATTCATGAACTTGTATATATTATACATTTTGTATTACAATGTTGGTTTCTTCGTCTTATTTCTACGCTGTTTTCAGGTCTAGTCTTAAGTAAATCACTCGATAGATTCCTTATTTTCTATGTGAACCCAGGATAACTTGCACTTGACATACCGGTACCTAATACCCGCCAATGAACATTCTTCTTCATCTTAAAACATTGAATCATAGTCTGCTTCTCTGTTGTGATTAATTTTCACATAACATTTTTGGGCAATGTGTTCACTGACATTTCGTTACTTCACGAAGTAATTTTAATTATTTTGACTCGTTCCATAACAAGCAGTTTTTCCCCATGAGAAATGAATCTTATTTTCCTAGTGTAGGAAACTTGAAGTAGATACTCAAGTTCATTCATAAACTCATACTTTTACCAGGTCCTGTTAACCATGTAGAAGTTTTAATATAATGTATGGATAGTATCCAAAGCTTACCTTAGAATTAGATGTAAGATGATGAATTTGAGAGTAGAAAGTGCACATTGAAGACATACATAGACGTTTGGACGTGAGGTCTTGTGACCGAGATCTGGTCCGAGTCTCCGAATGCTGCTGCTGCCTGGATGTCACAGGGGGAATCACTACGCATGAGTCTGCTGCTCACTCACCCACAGCAGTAGCAGTTGGAGAGACTCTCTCGACCACCGCCTGCTGCTGCTACCTGGATGTCACAGGGGGAATCACTACGCATGAGTCTGCTGCTCACTCACCCACAGCAGTAGCAGTTGGAGAGACTGTCTCGACCACCGCCTGTCACAAGACCGTCTCATCGTTGTCTTCGATGTGCACTTTCTACTCTCAAATTCATCATCTTACATCTACATTATACTATTCCAGCCGATGGGTATCTATCAACGTAACCCATGTAGGAGTTTTGTACAAATGTGGCTAGCCCAAGAAAATATAATTTAGTTAAATGTTTATTTATATATTATTCTACAATCCGAAGATGTGTATAATATGTATCTACCGTATTAATCATAGCTTTTAAATATCCTCAGCCATAGCTATTGTGGAATAGCCTTATTATTACCTAATAATGACCTGTATGTTGAATCAAGTAGGCAACTTGATCTTTTGGAATCTTGGATTTGGAAATTATTTCTGTAATTTGGTTTTGCCACCACATTTTTTTTTTTTTTTTTTTTTACCTGTGCATATTTGGCCTCTTCAACCATTCTTCTTTCTTGCTATCCAATATAAGGAACACCTCATAAATCTACACTATCATTAAGACCTCACCAATAATATACTTTTTCAGTTTGAACCATTGAACTATTGACTGAAAGGGTATACTTCTTGTGTGCAACGTTTACAATTTATATGTCTCAAAAGACATTAACAATCAACATACGGAGTGAAATGTATGGGCAATGATGCAAGCACATTATTAGATTGAAATTCGAGATTAGTGTTGCACTTTTTGGTAGTATGCCTACTGTTTAATTAAAAACCACAACGTGCCTACACTTATCGCTTGTTGGCTGAACTTCATTGCTGGCTTCTATCAATAGATGGAAAAAGAAATGCGTAAATTAATAGCACAGTAGGTACTAGGCAGGGAACAATATGACCCAACGGCCAGGCTACCTCTCGGTTACCTACACCATCCGGCCGAAATAGGCTTGCTGCTTATCGTGAGGTGCACCATTAACATCGATGTGCTTTTTGTTGATGAAAAAAGCTTACTACTGTATCATAAACAAAGAAGCAATTGATTTTACGGCTTTTAGTTTTCCTCTGTGTTGGGACAAATTTCTTTTACAATTGCTTCATTCCCATCAAGCAATTTATTACCAATCTCCACTTGCAAACGAGTGAAAAACAAGTATCGTTATTATATTTCCACCTCAGGACGTTTTAAGCTAGCCTACTTCAAAAGTGTTAATTTTATAAAAAGGCAATGCGGTGTGTAACGTGAACATGTCATTAGCGTTACATTTAATGCCGCCCATAGTGAACCAGTCTCCAGCAGGATAAGCAACAATTAAGTTAAGCCATCAAGGGAAAAGCACATGAGATGGCTGTAGAGTAAATCATCCTCGTAAAATGTGGTTCTTTTGTAACGTTTCCTAGTTGTAACGTTAGCCACCAACTCTGACTGAGATTCCACGAATTTAAGTTGTGCCTAAATTTTGTAAACGGAACATTTTTCTTTGTTATACATTTAACTCATTGAAACCAGTGGCACTGCATGCCGCCCACGGATATGGCTTATTGGTTGCTCGTGGCGTGTTTCATCACGTTTCGTTAACTATGTCCCTTTAACGATCCCCGCAGGAGAGATATTTGTATTCGATTTGATAACGTTTCTCTTTTAACTTACTCCAGTCCTCTTAGGCTTCAAAATATGATACATATTATATGGTTTAATAAGCACTTGTATACTTTCTTACAACACAACAGGCCCACTATCAGAAGTTTAGACAAAGCCAGAAACCATTGTGAGATGACAATACAATATATAGGCTTACCTCCAAATGAGTGTTGTGCTATAATGCAGTGAGTGCTTCTCCTCCTTGTGTGCATCCCATATGCAGACTACCAAACCTTGAAGAAATTAGCCCCATCAAAGTTTTATAGATAAAACCCACTTATCAGGACTTTGATTCTCCACTTTTTAAATATTGAAAGTGCCAGTTTTCTTTTATAAGGACCTTACATATACATTTGTAAGACAATCAACTTTCATACCACAGGTTATATTCTACTATATAACAAGATGTTTCTTATGAAGAATGCACAAAACTACCAAATAAGGCCCCATAGAGATATATTCAAAATGGTGAAAGTAAATCATGATCCATTTTACAATAACTAACTATACAAATTATAAAATTAATGTACTTGAAATTGGAACTTGATGGATTACTAGTTACTGTGCGTATTGTGTAAGGGATAGCAACGAATACCCGATTTCTGTTAGTCCGCATTTCTTTTAAACTCGCTGACCGCTGTACACTTTAAAACCAGTTGCTCCTCCATTACCCTTCCATAAAAGGTGTAAGAGATACAGCTAACCATCGAGTGAGAGAGAGAGCAATCGCTTACGTATACACATGTGTAAATATTGCTATACTTTTGTTGCATTAACCTTCAATGTAAACATCATCCATAAATATAACACCCATACATGATTATTGCCATTCGAATACATTCCTATGAATCTACTGAAAGTATAGCCGAGTTACTCTGTGTGCCATGTGTGTTAATGTATGGCCTTAAACTTGTGTGCCTGATATGTCACCCACAAACCATCCTATATATACAACTACTATGTTGCTATAGACTGAGGCACTGCCTTTCTTCAAATTATAGGCACCGAGATTGGCCACTGATGGCGCTAGTGAAAACGAATGAAGCGCTCCAAGTGGCAAAGTCACGCAACAACCTGCTGAAGCAGCGTCGTTCTTCCTACGTCAATAAAGGGAAATTGTGAAAATTGTTTAATTAAATATGGGTTTCAAAATTTTCGCGCAGATTATGAATCCCATCAGTAAATCTTAAAAAGGCAAGCCACCATTTTAATCAGGACACGTTTTAGACGTAAAAACAACAAATAACACACAACAAACACAAACAAAACAAGACAATAAAAGCCAAAACAAAAACACAAAACAAAACAACAATACAAAATAAATACACATCAACAATAAAAACGAAACAAACGCCAAACAAAAAACAAGATATATCACAATAATATCCAGCACTATTTTCAACCGCGGAATGAAATCTTCAGCAGTTTGTTGCTAAATTTGGCCACATACAGCACTGTATGTACTAACACACGGTGCCTATATCTTTGTTCAAGTTTTCATTCTTAATTTGTTTTCATAGCATTTAAATCATCGCTGATAGTGACAAGTAATCCTAACAGGGTTCATAAAATATTGAATTTGAAAAATACTTAATGATTTCTGCTTTTAACTAAGAAAGTGAAAAGAAACAAATGATAGGTCGATCCACTAGGAAGGTAAACTAGGTTGTCAGTACTACGGTCCTAGTTGTCCATATTTGTGACTTCTAAACTAAACACTGATGTGACTAGTATTTATTTTTTTAATACAAGAAAACTTTTTCCCAAATAATTTGAGATTCAACTAGGAGGTATTCAATTGCAATGAGAAGCCTTATGAACTCGGATAAATATTTACATGGCTTCTAACTTGTTTTCACCATGGCAACTACCAATGGCTCCGGAGCCTGGTTGACATGGTGAAAAGAAGCTAGTACACATACATTAATAATACATTAATTAATTAATATATTATAATACATATATATATATTAATTTTGTTATATCCGTTAATAATTAATTAATAAGTAAATAATTCAATTAATTGACAAACTCAACAAACATTCCGTGAATATTACAATTTGAACTCCACCTTACAATAAGCTCCCTTTATTGAAATGTGACTATTGAGCCCTGCATTGACCATTGCACAATATTGTCCCGTCTCAATCCATGGCTAAAACAACACTATCAACATATTGTGGCAACTTGTTGAGAAACAACATTTATGGAGAATGTTGTCTACATGCTTCATGGTTCCTTCTTAAATGTGGTAGCAAGTTGAGTCAAAATGTGATAGTGTATCTAGAGTTTAAGGGCAAGTATTACAATCAACAAATATGCTATTTGGTGGATTTGGAAGGTTTAAATTGGTGGTTGCCATGGAGAAAACAAGTTATCTAACCATTTGACCATTGATATACCGACCAGTCTTTCCTGTGCTGTTTTTGGCCCAGCGTCACAGTCGACTACCTACAATATGTAGTTTAGTTTGTGCAACTGATTTTACATAGGGTTGTTAACCTGAAACAAGTTCAACCAACCTTTAAATCTCTCATGTACTACGTGCAGATGTCATAAAATCTAAAATACCTAATTAGTAATTGGTAACTTGTCACTAAGAAATTCAGGTTTTATTTTCAGTACATAATAAGAGATTTGTATTAGCACTGCCAACCACCAACAAATCAACCTGAAGCATTTACTTACCTACTAAAATATAATTGCACTCTTGTGTTACCGGAGGAGGTTCACTGTTTTGGATGAAAGTTAAACTACTGGTGTGACTTGTGCCATAGCCAATATTTTGAGTCAACTTTTAATTTGTTGTTTGGCACCAGGGCCCAGTGGAGATGTTCACTCGCCAGTCTTGAGCTTGTCAGGTGGTAAATCTTTGAACTACATTGATCTCTAGTTTATCTAGAAAACATGGCAGCCACTGTAGAGCTTCGTTTATTTTCACCAATGCCCTTAGCTGTTGTGATGCATCTGTACAATGAAAGTGATATGAAATGAACTGTTTTGTACTATGCAAGGCAACATGTATGGATTATTTATTTTGTTTTTCATAGTAACCGCCAAATAGTTGAGTTTGGCCATGCCAAGTATCGCAAGTGAGGTTTTACTAAAGCTGGTAATTGTGAATGTTTGACTACTCTTGGGCAGTCGTATACTCCACCACACTAACTCCGTTAGATTCATTTAGCGTGTGTTTCTTATGGGCTCCCCTCTGTTACAATGTGAGAACTTTTCTCCGCAAGCGGCCAGCATCGTTTCTTGTATGCTAGCCTACATAAGGACCTTAAACAGTTGTAGGCTATCTTGAATTAACTAATTGCTTCTTAAATTGACTTGCATGAATCCAGGCCTAGATGGTGTTTATGTGTTGTATCATTGTATGTACTATTAGTCCTTTGCATAACGCTCGAAAAAGGCCTGGTCGGTATAAAATTTGGGTCAAAGGATGACATATATCAAATGAAAGCTTGAGACAAGTACTTTTCAAAAAACCATGATATACCTCTGGCAAATCCAGCTTTCTATGTCAAAACTAGGGTCAAAGGTCAAATTTGTAATTTTTTTAATAATTTTTAATTAAATAATGAAAAAAATTTGCAAGTTTAATCATACACTTTTAGTAAGGTGAATGTATTATGTTTCTTTAAAAAAAATTAAATTACCAATTTAGCTTTTTTTACCTTAATTGAGGTCAATTTCCTCAAAATGGGTAATTTTTAAAATTTTCTTCGATTTATTGGCCAATATTCATTATATCAACGTACTTACTCATAAATACGTTAAAATGAATTGTTTTTATTGTTATCACATTGTTTTCACGGTATTCATTCAAAATGGCGGTCAATGGTCAATAGGTAAGTATCGTCAAACTAGGTCTAGTAACTAAAATATTACTTGTGGGTACTCTAAAGACGCAGAATTTTAACTGCAATTACAATAACGAATAATAATATCATGTTTTAATCGTAATAGAATGTAATTATCATATAACTTAGAAACTACTTAAGATTGTTACTGAATTTCTAATTAATGTCCTCATACATCAGGGTATTCTTAAATGGGCGTGCAACTGCAACAAAATACATTTTTAGAAAATAGCATGACCATGCTGAGATACGTGATATGATACTAGTGTTATGTTATATCTACCTTAGCAGTCACTGTCCAAGTTGTCAGATTAATCACCTTCTGACTCACTGGAATTCTCATGCTGGCTACTGGTACTGGTACTGGTACTGGTACTGGTATTTGTACAATCCTTCAGCTTACAAGCGTGGGTACACTTTTATTGATTGGCCAAACACTCACATGTCAGCATCTTGCAAACACGACAACAGTTACAGGCTAGGATATCCATAACGGTCAAAGGTACTGGAGTTCCAATCATCCACTCGTTGCTCAGATCTCCTTCTGCCGTGGTTTCCCATCTATAGCCACGCGGATCAGGAACATCAGGGTTGGCGTCCAAACAACGTATCCAGACCGCTGTTTGGTTGATAGCTCACAGTCGCAGGATTTGAAGCAGTAGACAATCGTTTCAAGGTGGTAGCTGATTAGACTAAATATCATCACATTTACTTTTAAAAAGCTCGTAGGGCAGCTGGTTGTCTCTTGACTACCAAAAATCAAACACACTTCGAAGATGTGTAAAAACTAGCGAGTTCGTTGGGATTCGAAGTATATGTAATACCCTCCCTGACCTCCATGTACTGGTTGTGACAAAGGTTGGAATTCATAGTCGGCCACTTCACCTAGAGGCACCCAATGTTGCTATGGATATGTTTTCTATATGGGAAATGACATGTATGAAACTGTTACCTTGTTAACAACGGGCGCATCTATAGGTGTAGGGGACGACTATGAGTTCCAACCTGAGTGAGTTCATTCAGTGGTAAAGGGAAAAAGAGAACTGTGAATATCATGAGAAAAAAACTCGCATTTCTGTGTCAAGCTAAGCAAGATGGGTCAAGACTGGAGAGTTTCTATCGATGTCATCAAAAAAACTCGAAGAGTTTGTCTGTAAACTCTGCTCTTTGACCACGACTCTGTCATGCGTCAACCTGCTGCGCTACGAGCTTTTTAGAAGTAAGTGTGATGATATGAAGTCTAATCAGCTACCACCTTGTAACGATTGCTTACTGCTTCATATCCTGCGACTGTGAGTTATCAACCAAGTCCAAATACGATCTATACGTTGCTTGGAAGCCAACCCTGATGTTCCTGAGCTGTGTGGCTATGGATGGAAAACCACGGCAGAAGGAGATCTTAGTAACGAGTGGATGATTGGAACTCCAGTACCTTTGACCGTTAGGGATCTCCTAGCCTGTAACTGTTGCCGTGTTTGCAAGATGCCGACATGATTGTGAGTGTTTGGCCAATCAGATGAAGTGAACCCACGCGTGTAAGCTGAAGAACTGTCCAAATATCGGTATCCAGCATGAGAATTCCAGTGAATCAGAAGGTGATTAATCTGACGACTTCAATTTTGAGTGATTTTGACTTCAATTTTGATTAATTTGACGGCTAGACAGTGACTGCTAGGACAGATATCATTTCATACTATCATATCACGTATCTCAGCATGGTCATGCTCTTTTCTAAAAATGTATTTTGTTGCAGTTGCACGCCCATTTAATAATACCCTGATGTATGAGGATATTAATTAGAAATTCAGTCACAATCTTAAGTAGTTTCTAAGTTATATGATAATTACATTCTCTTACGATTAAAACATGATATTATTATTCGTTATTGTAATTGCAGTTAAAATTCTGCGTCTTTAGAGTACCCACAAGTAATATTTTAGTTACAAGACCTAGTTTGACGATAGTTACCTATTGACCTTTGACCGCCATTTTGAATGAATACCATGAAAACAATGTGATAACAATTAGAACTATTCATTTTAACATATTTATGAGTAAGTACGTTGATATAATGAATATTGGCCAATAAATCAAAGAAAATTTAAAAAATTACCCATTTTGAGGAAATTGACCTCAATTAAGGTCAAAAATGGCTAAATTGGTAGTTTAATTTTTTTAAAGGAACATAATACATTTACCTTACTAAACGTGTATGATTAAACTTGCAAACATTTTTCATTATTTAATTAAAAATTATTAAAAAAATTACAAATTTGACCTTTGACCCTAGTTTTGACATAGAAAGCTGGATTTGCCAGAGGTATATCATGGTTTTTTGAAAAGTACTTGTCTCAAGCTTTCATTTGATATATGTCATCCTTTGACCCAAATTTTATACCGTCATTCTCGTTATGCAAAGGACTATATATGAGTGTATACAATTGATGTTATTGTCCATTGCATTGAAAAATCTTTTTCTCTCTGCATAACGTACCCCACTATTTCACTATTATGTTCAACTTCCTGATGAAACGGTTCCAATAATAAATTCTGTGTTGCACTATTTCTCAGGTCTACAATTTAGTTTTGTGACATAATTTTGTCCACACACAGAATCCACCCCAGCTTGTACTGTGATATACATAATTCAAAAGCTGAAAACTCTTATTACACTTGATTAATTCACTACGTTATTACCCAACTATATAATATATACACTAGATTGTAAATAAATTGACTTGTTCTTTGGCCTACAAGAAAGTTGAGACTGGAATCCGCAGATGAAAACGAAGGTGTAGAATGTAATAATATAGACTGGCAAATCATAAGTATTAAATTAATGTAGGGCATGTAGGTCCTGGTTGCACATTGTTTCTTGTCCAGGGTTTTAGCGGATCAGAAAGTTGATAATGACGCGCCAAGTTGTTTTAACTTTTCAGGTACTTTGGTACATAGCCTAAATGGATTTCATGTTTTGACGATGTTAAAAAAACTGCAGGAAATCGAAACTTTCTTTGCAATTACGTACCTAGGTAATTTGGTTCACTGCTATTTTCAGACGAAACAAAACACTGCACTAGTTTATACACTAGATTTAAAGAAACTTGAAATCTTGGCTTCTTCACTTATAGCATCCTTCTTTTAAAATAACATACATTTCTAATCAATAAATATTTATTTATTATGTATAACATTAATTTGTTGACCCATCATGGTATTTACAGTGTCGGTAAAAAAAGCTCAGAGTTTTATTTCACAGTATAGATACCTATACATAGAGAATTACTCATTTTGATGGTAATTGGAAATACTTATAGCCTACTTTGGGTGTTTTTCTCCAGTCTTTGTATATTTTTCAAAACTCTCCCATTGCAATCCAACCACCCAGACAGTTAACTGTCACTAAAGATATAGTAGGTGTTGAGCTAAAACTCTGGATTAACATATTGTTACAATTACACGAATGCTTTATTGTGTTCAAGTTCAAGAGCTTATCTAAATACGTTCTCTTAATAAGAGAACTCTTAAAAAAATAAAAAATAAAAGACAAAACTTGGTGATATTTGTTTCTTCAATGACTCGAACAGTGTCCTATAACATTACTAAAACAGTTGGCCAATGTGCCTGTATGATACGTAACTTGTAATTGGAATGTGTAAACGTTCAGACTTACAAAAGATGTTTCAGTTTGGTACATATTTCTGAACCATACATACTACATCCTCTCATACTATTATATGGTACTAGATAAGTAAGCAAGGCTGGATAACATGCTATATGTTGCAGGCAAGTGCTACTTTGGAACCTATATGATTCAGGACTATGCACCAAGAAACATCTGTGAAGCATTTCAATCCATTGTTGTATTTTTATAAACAAAAATTAGTCTAACAATTAATGAATAATAGTAATAATAAATAATAATAACCCTTATACGTACATTAATGTAAGAAACAATTTAAAATACATATTGTGTGTTTGTCATAGAAATAGTAACATGTACCAGTAATGTAAAGTGTGCCAGTTATTTCATAGACTGACTATTCTTGATGCTATCGTTTGATAGTTAAATAGATTTTTACAAATTTAGCATCCATATGCCCTTGTACTTGTTTCATAAAACTGCATTCCATTTTAAAATATTTTTCCTGACAGCGTAAAAGTAAAATATCTTATTAGGGTTGTGTTGCTAGTACCAGTATAATATGTTCCATTTCATGAGAGTAGAGCCTTTGTCAGTATCAATGGGTAATAAGCTGAAAACATAAATAACCTTCCAATTTTATTTTTTATTGCATTTTTTTTATTTTTTTTATTTTCCAAAGAATTGTTAAAACATTATTTTAGTCTTCTTACATTTGAAAAGCAATAATTTATAAGCCAACATTAACTTGTCATCTTTAAATTATAGCTAACAAATGGGACTACATCAAATAATTGGTAACCGGTTTGAACCCGTTCAAACTACTTTTGTTTAATGAACCGGTTTTTCGAAAATACCAAAGTATCATAAGTATTAAATATACCCTACCATGCATTGCTAGAGCCTACACAGCTGCTCAAACTACATTCCTTATCGACCCTTTGTTAGAAGACAGCCCCCCCCCCCCTCCCAGATATCGCACTTGTAGCGAATAGTTACAGTGCCCGAGACATTCTCAATCGTTGTTAGCGTGCTGACTTTCACTGCAAAAGAAGTTTTATTTAATATTTGATTTGGTTTATTTTATTGGAAGCCGGTTTCCTGAACAATGATTCGGTTCGTAAAAAATACTATGTATTTGGTGTAGTCTCTAGTAGACCATTATATTTTTCTTGGGGCAATGTTGCATGAAATTGGTGATGCTTTTTTTATTTCTTCTCTTTCAATTTTATCAAAATATTGTCGTTACTTATTAGTCATTAGTATTCAATATTCATGTGTTTAACCATTGCATATTGCTAGATGGCCCTACTCACTCCACCAATACTATAATGGTGTATAAAATTTGTTCCACCAAAGTTGTATACTAATAGTTACCATTGAGTAGAAACATTTTTCCAGTGATTATATTTAGTTGTATTCTCATAAAATATAATTTGAAGTGGCAGCAGGTTTTTGAAACCAGTATTTATCTTTATGGGGGATTGTGAACACTTGTATTAGGTAATTTACTAAAGTTTTCCACAACTTGTGTATTTCTGAAACATAAATGTTTCAGTACTTTAGTTGTTGTATAAAATGTAGTTAAGTTAGAAATCATAGAAAATTGTGACTTGTTTGTAATAAGTCGTAGAGTTACTAGAAGAAAATTTTAATTCGAAAATAAAACACATATTTACAATAATTCGTTGTTATTTTTCTGTGCAGCTCTCACCGTTTATTCCAGTCTTTTAATTTTCAGGTCCAGGAAAAAGCAGAAGTTAAACGAAGAAAAATACGCGAAATAACAGGGACAACACTATAAAATCATCGAATCATGAAGCATCGAAAAGTTGGAGGAAACATAATTAAGAAGTGTTGTTGAAAGGATTGAGGTGTGTTGAAAAGGCATATCGACTTTGGCAACATTGGTCGAGTCCATGGTAGGTTTGAGACCCAGTAGTGCTCGTTCATCGGAATACTTTTGTAAAGTGGCCCCAATATCGGGTACTAGCTGTGTCAAGCTCTTCAGTCCAGTAATGATATTGTTCATATGTTGCACTTATTACGCGTCTGTGCGTTTGGCCATCCTTGGCAGTTTGAGAACATTGCCAATGCGAAATAATTGACGCTTAGATTGTGGTAAACTACAAAATACCTTGGTTCTTTAAAATGCAATGTGTTACAGAAATAAAATTGGTGTGGCAATTTGTGATTTTGTACTACATATTATATAATGTATATGTTTTCTTTTTTTACTCTAAAGACTGCTTTTAGCCATTTGCTAATAATTTATAATACCGTACCCACCAATGTTCTAGGCTTTGCCTGAATCAATTGTATCACAGTCATGGCTGCTGTGACATCACGTGGGAACTATGAATAGAATGGGTCATGCATTAAATTACTCATTATTACTATACTTGTCCCGGAACAACTTTAACAATGTGTTAGTCGACGAGAACTCGTGTACAACCTGTGATCGATATTTGAAATTGGTACTCACTGGTTGGACTCAAATCACTTTTACGAAAGCATTGTTAAGGTTGTTTCAGGCCAAGTATAAATGCTCAAATGTATTATCAGAGCAACGAATATAACAAACTTCTTAAATAGTTGCTGGCTTAGGCTTGTAGCTTTATTGATATTTACAAACTGTAAAGTGCAACAGATCTTCTGAGGGAGTTATTTTGCTCTAACCTCTGCATTAACATTGACTGAATAGAATTATATATTATATAACCCGTGCCCACCAGGGGATGGACCTGCATAGACATGAGTTTGTTGCATAAAAATTTGTCAAGTTTGCTACTACTATATGTCTGCCTTTATACTGTGATGTTACTATCATGTGGTCAATTTGACACTATATAATAATATATTTTACAGTATAATGAAGGGCATATATTAAGCTTAGGTCAAAAGAAAAATGTTTAATTGGTCTGAAAACTTTGTTATTACTTTCATATGTACATATACCTGGCAGTGTTTTTGTGACAAAGTAATATTCATGACTTTTTGGCTGCTGTAGAAAGTATCATCTAAGAACTATTCAATAAAAAAACAACTGACAAATGTTTTGAAATATAATTAATACTTAGTACTTTATTCCTCACAAAGGTATTGCCTGTTAGATCAAAGAGCTGTATAGTAACCTAGTGGCTAGGGTGAGGAGACATCTACAGTATAACCCCTTTTATTCAAATTGCAAGGGAGTAGGGACCCTAAAACCACAAACAAAATTTTGAATTAAAAGAACATTTAACATTTAGCCATATGCTCTAACCTTCAGCAGGGACTTGTCACTACTTTGAATCACACATAAATTTGATTAAGAGAGTTTGAATTAACGAGGTTTTACTGTACCGTTATGTGGGCCGCTGCATTGTAAACGGTGCTACTACAATGTGAAGTTAGGCATGCAGTAGCAAAACTTGTACAGGAGAATCTGTACGCATGGCGGCCATCGGGTTATGTCTCGCTCATTTTCACAAGTTGTTAAACGGTAGGTACGTTACTCCTTAACTTGTGATCCATTACGGCGCAAAATTTCCTTTTTAAATTCACCATTCGCATGCCATCATTTGTAAATTTGTAACCCGTGGGGGTTAATCCACTAGAGGATGGACCTGCATAGACCTGAGTTTGTTGCATAAAAATTGGTCAAGTTTTGCTACTTTATGTCTGCCTTTATACTGTGGTGTTACTATCGTGGTCAGTTTGACACTACACTATATAGTCTATTTCCCACAAGATTCTTCTATTGAATTGAGGTGTTTGTAGAAGATTACAACCATTAGAGTTCAGGTTATAAGTAAACAGATTGTGCATAATACTCTTATATGCATCATCAGATTGTGCAAGATGATGATACCTAGATGGAAGTGATTTGATAGTTGCCCCTTGATCAGACAATACTAAATTTTGTAAAATAGTTTCAAAAATACTACTTTTAAAGAAAACTGGTTCAACATTCATGGAGGATTGCCATTGACAACATGTCACCTAGATTGAAATTGCCAAGTTTTCTGTCTTAACTGCAAGGTTAATTAAGGTATTCGCTTATTTGCTATCTTTTAAGAGTCATAGATTAGCCCACTAAGACTAGGATATAACTAGATTTTTGAATACGGTTTTACATTTATGAGTCTGTGTCCCAAATGAGTTATACAATTTAAGGATGTGGTACGATTGCAAAATTTAAATGGATAATCATAAAATAAAGAAAAACTTCATTACGATTACGATCCCGATTTATCATTTTTATGAAAAACCATATCGAAATTGTGTTTTTTCACAACTCTTACATTTTTATATTCAACAGTGTTCAATATTTATTGTGTAATAAAAACAGATAATAATGAGTAGTAGCTTTAGCTTGTAAACCAGATAATGGTTCGGGAGAAGTCAAGCGACCTTTAAACGATCGGCAATGAAATAAAAACGTACAGTTATCGCGATTTGAACTATCAAATCGATTGATAACGATTGTTGATAATCAACCGCATTCTTAGTTATATAATATGCCAACTAAAATAAGGCTTTTGAGGACAGATTTAAAAATCTGTACTGGGTGTGATACAAATGTAGATATATTTTGAGCTACATAGCATTGCCAGATGTTGAAAAGTTTTTGAGGGTTGTCTTATTTATAATGAGCTATTTCTTAACAAAATTCCAACAAGTTATTGTTTTTATTCCAAAATAACTTGGTGCAGGAAATCATAAGGATACCCATTATGTAGTTTCTGCAAAGATTATTAGTGGTAGTAGTAAAGTAGTTGTAGCAAGTAGTAGTAGGCCCTACGTAGTCTACTCAGAAATTTAGGGCCTGTTTTATGGTCTATTTTGTTGTTTATAATTGTGCTATTGATTGATATAGTTGATTGATTGATATAGATTGATAACTAGTGTGGTTAAAAATCAAAACCTTGTCTCATATTTGGCGTAGGACATTGGGAGGACATTAGGCTAGCTGAAGCCATAAGTAAACATAGTGAAGATCTCCATATGTGTCGATTGGCATGGGCCGTAATATATCTACGGAACTATCAGAACAGTATACTGTGTCAGTGGCCATGTTCAACATAGGCTATTCAATTATGCCTTATACATGATCTGCCTAAATTTTGATATTGAATGTCTTCTAAAGATAAGAACAATAAACCATACATTCTAATTTATATGTATTTTATTTGCAGACGTTTTGACTCTTTACAAAAACATAGATAGATTGATTCATGCTTTTCATCTTATTTCTGTTTAATATTCTTTAACTGATTGATAGAGACTTTCAAAAGATGTAATTGATCATGTAGCCCAAGCTTAAATATCACCATTATCTGGCAACTGAAGTTCTGGAGGTACCTCCATGCTATATTTTGTTGTGATTTGTTTTGTTTTACTAAACATATTATTTCATATTTATAATTGTATATAAATGTAATTAACTTATTGTTATGAATTTAGGGGTTTTCAATAAGCAAAATAACAAAGAACAAACAATTTATAGTTTTGTTTATTAATTTGCTCATTACAATAGTTTGACATGGTTTGACCACCATTCTAGATCCACAATCCACATTGTCCTCTTTCCCCGTCAACTTCACAAAATTGTATCCCATACAAGCAATGATTGAATAAGCATCACAGTGTTTTAAATTGTTCATTTACCACAATACCATATCTATAGAGATGTACAAAGTACGAACTCTCCACAATAATATGTTTCTTACGCGTGAATAACAGAACTAAATTAAATATCTCATCGTGGGGGACTGCAAAGACGTAGCTCTCGCGTTAATCGTGCCACGTTCTGTAATATGAGTTATTTATATCTAGATAAATAAAGTAAATGGAGGTTATTTCTTCAATATAGATATCACATGACATAATTAATCTATAATCTCTTGCGAGATGTGCGAACATTTATTTTCATAATGTGCTGACTGTTCACATGAATGTAGTCCATGTTATTGTTATTGGGACATTGTATCCAGATAAATTGTGAATAATTAAGTTTAATATTAGAGTCGGTTTAATATTACATTTGTTTTCAAATCGAGCAGAGCATAGCCTCTGTTTTTAGGATTTAACATCAAACAAGGAAAATATATAACGAGATTGGGTGTTTTACAATTTTATTCATATCATGCTTTGGATTTGGAGCTGACTTGTGAATCCATGCGCTCTGTGCGGCTCAGCCAATTCATAAGTGGCGGGCTGTGCCAAGGTCAAGATGCCGTAGGCGGTGACTTCCGGCATTTGACACTTGACAACACTTTACACTACGCCCTGTGGAGCAAGATTGTACACCAAGTGGCGGCACCTTTCATTTCATAGTTTGTGTTGATAGTTTAGGCTATATAAACACCATTATTTTAGCGTGTTTGATAGCGTCGTACTAATATGAGTGACAATCATTTAGCGGCAGGTAGGACTTACGTAGGCTAGGGCTTAGCCATGGGGTTTGAATGGCCTAGGCCTCCCTAGGCCTAGGCCCCTAGCTAGCCTCCTATTTCTCTACCTGGCTAGAGGGCCTATGGCCTAGGCCTAGGCATTGAGTTTAAAATACCTTACGGGGTAAGGGATTTTATACACAATGGCCTAGGCAAGCCTAGCCGCAGGCCTAGGCCTATACCATCATAGAACTTTGGGCTTGGCCTAGAATAAATGTTTGAATTGCTAGACTAGGGCCTAGGCCTTAGTCCTATTGCCACAGATTAGTTTTATATTAGGCCTAGACCTAGGCTACCATTGGGTTAGTAGGCCTAGGCCTTAGGCCTACTTACTTCAAACCCAATGTCCATACTATTGTAGCCAAATGTTAGGCTAAATATTCTGTAGGGGGGAACCCAACAAGGGTAGGCCCCCAGGCCTAGGCTATGCTGACCGCACTTGTAAACGTTACCGAAATAAATGCCCTGCTGATGTCCCTGGTTTAAATGATAGATTTTGTGTCTTATATTCTTTTAGCAATTACGTATAGAGTGCAATGTATTTAGGCCTAAGCCTATACCGTACCTATGTAGGCCTACCATTGCTGGCAAAATTGATTTTGGTAAATGTTGTTGTTGTTGTTGTTGTTGTTGTTGTTGTTGTTGTTGTTGTAAATCTTCCGTATGGGTCCTCATGCTAACAAGGTCCAAAAATGTTTGCTTTTTCTTCAGCTAGGGATGTCAGGCAAGTGGGAGAAGTCATTTGCTGGCAAAAGTAGATGCTAGGCCTATTTGCTTTTTCCAAAAACATCTAGGCCTAGACAGCTGTCACTTTCGGGCAAAGTCAAAAGTGTGTAGAAATCGCGAGTCACTACCTGAAATAATTACCCCTTGTTTATTTGCATTTAATAGCTTAGTAGTTATATAAACTTATTCAGCCTCATAGAAACTATTTCAATTAGTGTAGGTAGGCCTACTTACGGTACCTGACTTAAATATAATTATATATAGTTTGATATCGTCTACTTTCTTCTGTGTAGGATCTTCCTGCCCTCCCAAGACTGAAGGTAAACTGCGACTGTATAGTATGCGCTTCTGTCCGTTCTGTCAGCGAGCTCGACTAGTACTTCTTGCAAAAGGGATTGAGCATGATACTGTAAATGTGGATTTGAAGAATAAACCAGATTGGTTGTTCACCATCCATCCTGAAGGAAAGGTTCCAGCTTTGGATACTGGCAATGAAGTTGTAATTGAATCACTGGATATTGCAAACTTCCTCGAGGAGAAGTATCCTTGGTTCATGCCTTGTCACACTCTTTACCCAGCTGATGAAGAATTGAAAGCCAAAGACAAACAACTTATTGGGAAGTATGACAAGGTAGGCCTAATAATAAAAAGTATGTAGTATAGTTAGGCTACTGTTCATGTTCCCCATCATCATTGGTGGCTCTTTGTGTTCAGAGTCAACACAAAGGCTGAGCCTTCTTCTTACAAATTCTTTTTTTTAGTCTAGATGCTAATACTGTTATAATACATCTTTTGATTGGGATCCATCTTGTTACAGTCTATTACTGATGTATGGGAGCAGTGTAGAAAATATGTGTAGCGTTGCCAAGTGGCCAAAGAACGGTTGTGCATGAACTATTGCAGCACTGCAATAATGTGAATTCTTTGAAAGTAGGCCTACCGTAGCCTTCATTAACGTGCTACTGTTACCTACAGATCAAATATCAAGGAGCTAAAAGATCTTATCAAATTATCAAAACAAATTTCTAATAATCTTGTGGCATATTAGCAGGCGCGGACTGGCTAGGGATGCCGGGATGCGCTAGCAATCCGGCCAAATCCGGGCCCTTTGGCAGTCCGGGCCCCCAGGCTGCTACCAGAAAGTTCCTATGATGTAAATACTTCTTATAATATTGCTAAAAAAAAATTTTGCCCCACTCTATAAGTATTATTTTGAAATTATAATTGAATTTATTGTAATATTTATTGTAAATAATCAAATTGTAATTAATTGAATATAATGGAAATTATTTTTCTACTCGAAGGGTGGCCTCGGTTAATCGCGCCCTAAAGTCGTATTTTAAACCATAAAATTCAATGCAACGCCAACAAATTTTTTGCGCCTTCTGCTTATTTGCCTCCGGCAGCTGGGGCTTTACCCAGACCCCAGCTGCGCCACGCCACCTCGTGCAGACCCCCCCAAAACCAAGCATAACGGGCCTTTTTATCCCAGTCCGCCCCTGTCGTAGAGGGAAACGGGGCTTATTCTGGCATCACACAGACACTCTCACTAGACTCCCATTCAACACTAGTAGGTAGCTGCCTTGGAATCAATTTTTAATTGCATTTGACAGCTAAACCGTGCATCGTAGAGGGAAACGGGGCTTATTCTGGCATCACACAGACACCCTCACTAGACTCCCATTACAACACTAATAGCTGCCTTGGGATCCATTTTTAATTGCATTTTACAGCTAAACCGTGCATCGTAGAGGGAAACGGGGCTTATTCTGGCATCACACAGGCACCCCATACAACACCAGTGGCTGCCTTGGGATACATTTTTAATTGCATTTTACAGCTAAACCATGCACCGTGGAGGGAAACGGGGCTTATTCTGGCATCACACAGACACCCTCACTAGACTCCCATACAACACTAGTAGCTGTCTTGGGATCCATTTTCAAGTGCATTTTACAGCTCAACCGTGCATCGTAGAGGCAAACGGGGCTTATTCTGGCATCACACAGGCACCCTCACTAGACTCCCATACAACACTAGTGGCTGCCTTGCGATCAATTTATAATTGCATTTTACAGCTTAACCGTGCATTGTAGGCAGGCGCGGACTGGCTAGGGAGGCCGGAATGCGATCGCATCCCGGGCGGGCAAATCCGGGCCCTTTGGTAGTCCGGGCTCCCGGGCTGCTACCAGAAAGTTCCTATGATGTAAATACTTCTCTGTATATTGCTAAAAAAATCTTAACCCCACTCTATAAGTATTATTTTGAAATTATAATTGAATGTATTGTAATATTTACTGTAAATATTCAATGTAATTAATTGAATATACTGAAAATTATTTTGCTACTGGTTGGGCTGCCTCTGTTTATCGCGCCCTAAAATCGTATTTTAGGCGATAAAATTCTATGCAACCCCAAAAAAAATTTACGCCTTCGCCTCCGGCGGCTGGGGCTTTGCCCCAGACCCCAGCTGCATATTAGTATTACTCAGATGGATGTTGCGTGGTCAAGTCAAATTGTATGGTGACATGCTCTGGAACCAAAAACTAACTGTGAAGGCTGATTTTTTTGTTGTGTAAACTCATCTTTATTTATACTATACAGTGTGGTAAAAATTTATGTATGATAGTTGCTGGTGAAACATCTGCCAGTATAAATATGTTTTGTACCTGCTAGTGCCAGCAGATGAAATCATGTGTACAGCAAAAACTATTGCAAATAACCCTAGCCTATATTGTGTTGTGTCACACATCAAAATGAAACATTAAGTTTTTTTTCCTTTCCCAATAATTTCTGCTACAAAAGTAGATTTGAAGTTATAAATAAAAAAAACTCGACAACAAATGGTTAAAGTATACCAGAAGCTGTTAATAACAAGTGGCTCACCAGTATGGCACACACGTACTTATGTATCTGTCCATGTTACTGGCAGGCCCTAACTTACCCTAATTACAAATTGAATTTACAGGTGGTTGGAGCTGTAACTGCTGCCATCTACAACAAGGAAAACAGACCAGTTTCTGCATACATGGCAGATATTTTTGAGCCACTAGAAGAATTTGAACTTGAGTTAGCACAACGTGGAACTCCTTTCTTTGGAGGTAAGCCTAAGAAGAAATAATATTGGCCTACAGTAAAACCTCAATTATTCGAATAAATATGCCGCTAAACGGTCAAAAGATTGTGCTGCTGCTGAAGACTACCATTGTCTGCACCATTTTAGGTTCAACAATTAAATTCAACAATTATTGACAGCTCTGTACATCATCTCTACTTTAGTTTACTGTATTTTGTTGCCACCAGATTGCACAGGATTTACAGACTTTTTAATACTGTATTGGGACGGACCCCCGTTTGGACAACATAAAACTGGGTTGATTTGGATTTTTTCGTTTACTTTAAATGTACATAATAACATACTATTTGACAAGATACATCTTTGGGTTTGGGTTTGAGGGCATTAAGCAGAAATGAAGAGCAATGAAACATGGCATATGTCTGCCAATCTCTCTCTAAATCAATGAGTCTGTAGATTGCTACGTGGAGTCCTGCGGCCGGCTTCAATTGCATCGCTACATGTATATGTGAACATCATTGACAATCTTGACACTTGACAGATAGGCCAATTATCGGCACTTGAAAGGAAGAAGTGAAGGGAGCTTGCTGACCCATGTTTGTCCAAGCCTTGTTTGGGGGCTGGGTTAACTGATTTCAATGTCTGATGTTTCTAAATTTCTTTGACAGGTGATGAAGTGGGCATGGTTGACCTGATGATGTGGCCATGGGTGGAGCGTGCTAAGATTCCAAGTGCCATGAAAAACGAAGAGTTTAAGTTCCCAACAGATAAATTCCCTAAACTGGTAAGTTAACATTATGTATAAGCTTTTTGGGTTAAAAGGTAACTCTTAGCTAGCTGCAGTTGTCATGACCTACTGTTTTCTTTGTGCTTGTAAAGTAGTCCTATGTTTAATCTCAATCTGTGAACTCTTTCAAATTAACTATATTTGGGGGGGGGGGGGGACTTCATATATGAGTATGTGATATGGCAGCCCATGATATCGATATATTTACGGACCTAACGGTACAATCTAATTTTTGTTTGCAGGTTGAGTGGAAAAATGCTATGAGGCAGGTTGAAGCTGTGAAGCAGACCTTCATAGACACAGATACTCACGTGAAGTTCTTACGTGGATACTTTGGTGGTACTGCCCAGTTTGATAATCTTTAAAGTTTACAAAATATGTACTCGACCGACAATCCATTGCGCTACGCTTAAATGATTGCATGCTGCTTTCTAGTGAATGAAGTGCTGCATTAAAATTTTGGAGTTGGGCCTGATATCATAGCTCTCAAATCTGGAACTCGGGTCCCTTGCATTGTTTGATTGTTTGGTACTTGGGGTTCCTGGGATTATCGATGTTGACTGGCCAACCCTCACATATCTCTCCTACGGGTTCGTGCAATGTTGCTGGAATTGTCCCACATTCAATATTTAGTATCTCTGATTCATACTCAAATAAAACATTCCAAAAAGGTCTTCAATGGAACAAAGATCAATTGATAAAATGTGCAACCTCTT
Source organism: Isoperla grammatica (assembly GCA_945910005.1). Classification (NCBI taxonomy): domain Eukaryota; kingdom Metazoa; phylum Arthropoda; class Insecta; order Plecoptera; family Perlodidae; genus Isoperla; species Isoperla grammatica. The sequence goes on along the minus strand of OX246739.1, from coordinate 6,667,669 downwards.
AGGGGCACTGTATTACTGGAAGAACAACATTTGCTATGGATTAAAGAGACTTGAAATTAGCTGCAATTGTCATAATTAGGTGCAAAGTGTAGACTACCCACCACCTATTTAAAAAAACACACAGATGTCCAATATGTAACTAGAATTACTAATTACTAAACATTCTTGCATCTGAGATTTTCTCCTATTACAACATTTTAACTTTTAAGTAAAGGTTATGCCCACATTATATATATATATATACATATCTTAAAATGTAAAGGGGCAGCAAGGGGGATAAGGGAATCAATGCCCCTCATCCCCCATAGTCAACACGATAGTGGAGCAGCACAGGGCAAACATCACCATAAAACAATGATCTGTATTATTATTTATTTTATACCATCAATCATCATAAACTCTAAAATGTTACGTAATGAAAGATCATCCTTGATAAGTATTGATTTATTTTGCTCAGGAAAGCGTCTTGAGAATCCATGACATCGTGCAAGCAAAATGTGCAAGTTAAAAATGAGCCTGTAGTGCAATGTCGGGGACCAGATCCCTAAATACACCAGATGCACTTCTTCTCCTAGCTATTTCGTTGTCCCCCTTCTTTAACGGAAGTTCTTACAGACCCTTTTGATTACATTCTGGGCTTAAGTGCAGCAGAGTGTAAGTTTAACTTATTAGTGCTTATAATGTCTTGGATTGACTATCCAAGTTTGGTGCTAAACTTGTTGCCGAGCTTTCCTACACCAGCCTTATTGTGTGACTCAATCATTTCGCAGTTTATATACATACTATACTATAAAACTAAAAATACTTCATGTTTGTACACTCGCTTTGATTGTGATTCCAGCTGAGATAATATGTACCGGTGCATAGAAGTCTGATGTTCTGCTGATTGGTGTGAATGATATTGTTCTTTAGTATTATGTACTATGTAGGCTACTACAAGTCCTTTCATCAAAGGTTGTCAGGTGTTTCATCACAGCTGAGTGGGATCATGTGATTAACTCTAGTTGCAGCTCGTTTCATGCATCTGCTACAAACCAGTGTCAAAAGTCTCCAACAGACTTAGCCTTAGCAAGCTAGCATGCATTGGGTGTCCACCGTTCTTAAGAATATTGTAGGCGTTCCATCCGAATGCAACAACTTTGGATGAGAGGACTTAAATGGGGTATAAAAATAAGCTCACAAGATGTAATTTGTAATGTAATCCTAAGAGACACACTAAGTAAAAACAGCCTTTTAATAGCTAATTATTAAATCTGTAGCCTATCTATATTGTATAATGCTATGCTTAAATACATAACTTTCATTCTTTAGGCCTAAATTAGTTTAGTGCATCACACTTCTTATTGGTTTTGGAGTTTTGGGCATCAGTCGTGATACATTATGATGTGGTTATAAAATTAGCAATATGTCTTCCTAGCGTATCGGCTATTTCTTTGACTTATAAGTTATAACTAACCTCATTCATTGCTAGTCATTCCATAGCTTATAATAGAACTATGCTGCTAGAAAGTTAATTTCAAAAGCCTCCACTAGAACGGGCAGTAATTCAAAATTAGAAATTACTAATTAGCTTTCTCATTCATATGACTATCCACATTCTATAAGAAAAATAAATTTGGAAAATTGAAAACTATGATCTACTATATCTAGTTGTTCTGCATAATTAGAGTACGTAACAACTAACAAGGTATAGGACTCCCATGCTGACTGATCATAGAAACGCATTATTTCTGATGGCTTTGCCAAAGCACTGCCCCTTAGTGATATGAAGGTCCTGGGCACAATTAACATAGCACAAACATAGCCTAACATAAGCACAATGTAAGATAAAACACCAAACCTATAAGACTGTTGCTGTGAGAAATTTAGACAGTAATTGTCAAACACAACCACTACCAGTATTGTCATTTAGTTGCATTTTATGCTTTTTGAGAGCTATCAACGCATTAAGCTAGACAAAAATTCCTCCTGGTTTCAGTTAGTATTTGCCTAGACTAGCCTGCTAGTGGTTGACAATGATTAATATTTATGTATTAATGTTTTTTGGCTTTAATTGATATTTAATTGCTTGCAGTGGTATTCATAGGTTGCACGTACGTCACATCTTTGCGCGTGGCGGCCACATTTGTGATCAAACTTTGACGTTGCCATGGAGAAACAATTGAAGGCTGTTGTGGTAGAGCACTGAAATTCTTAGTTCTTTAAAATTCAGCGTTTTTTAAACCTAAAATTGGTATGTGCCGTAATTTTTAATTGTTTTATTACTTATGTTTACTTTTAAAATTCTAAGTTAGGCTTATTTATCGAATTTGAATAGTATCTGCCAATGATCTAGGATTGGTCCTCATCAATTGTGTCGCAATCATGGCCGCTGTGACGTCACGTGGGAACTATGAATTTCTATTGGTCAATCACAATGAAACGCAAAGACAATGTAACTAAAATAAAATAGCACCTTTTCTTGCGCTGCATTCTGTGCACGTACCCCAGTTGGCACAGTTGGGGACAACATTACATGATTTGTCTTGGTTTATATTTCTTATGCTATGCTTGTGTTATGCCAGTTGTGCACAGCCCGTTATCTTTCTTGCTTTCAAATCAGCAGCAACCTTGATGGAATAGCTCTACTGTAGTGAAAAGGATATTTAAAATATTATTTGCATCACATATAAAATAAAAGGGTAGTGCAGTAACTGCTACAGTATATGGTAGCGTGTCTAATGAAGGGTAAAAGTGGACAATTCAGATGCTTGTGTTTTTAGATGAAATCTTATTGAAAATAACTCGAAATCACAGCAATGTTACGAATAAATTATTGACGCACTTTCGCTTTCAGTTTTTGAGTGGTGAATGTAAATATTTCTGCCGTATTTACCCAAAAACATGTGTATTAGATGTATGCAATGTTGGAAAACTGTTTAATCCTGACACTCAGGTGTGCCAATGTAAACCTGAAAGTTCCTGTACGCAACTAGAATAATCAACATTTAAACCAACCGTGCTTAGCTAAACCTCACCCCTACACACTGCAGCTGACCCAAGTTACTTTTTCACTTTTAATGGCGCATGCCATTTGTGCAACTAGAGTAATAATAATTTAAACCGCCCGCGCTTTGCACGAACTTCACTCGCTACAACGATGCAGCCAGCCCGTCACTTTCACTCTAATGGGGCAATTCACTTGTGCAACTATGGGAATCAAATTTAAACCAACCACGGTTCGCGGAAACCCCTGAACGATGCAGCTAGCGCAAGTCACCTATATTACGCTTGGCAATTGCATTTCATATGTTGACTAAACTGGTGGATAGGCGGACTACAGAAACAATGTAGGAAGCTCCAGGGAGTCTACAAAAGCATAAATAGGTTGCAAAAACAACATATAAACTTACTTAAAAGATATAATTACATACTAAAATAAGCATGCAAGGTAGTGGAAGGGATTAATACCAGGGATTAATTTACATCTAGGGTGATTTTTGCTAACATTATTAACATAACACAAGCGTCTGAATTTTCAGTAACTAACTAGAAAATATACTACACTTAGTTCATCAACAGCACAATGTGTATACCTATATGTATGTACCACTGTAGTTTTGGTGCCTGTACTTGTATGTTCTAAAAATCATGAGTGCTGTTTTGCTGATATTTCATTTAGCAATAGATACGTAATATCGTAATAAATGTATCTACAGGTAGGCTAAAGAGGGTATGAGCAATGCCCATAACCGCATAACCCTACACTGGCCATCCTGTACTGTCATGGGACTGGAAAATCACAGCAAAATTGAATTGAATGCATTTCATGTACCCTTATAACAATAATAGTAATAATAATAAACAGTTAACTGAGCTCATAATTTTATATTACTGTAACACAATGTAATTGATGTGCTGAATCTAATGTAGGCCTACTGCTGATATTTCATATGTTTACACTCTACATATTATTGTAGTCATTCTAAGATGTGCGTTCAAATAGATCGAGAAACAAATTATTCTTCTGCATTACATTTTTCTCCCACATAGATCTAGTTATATACTAACCATGATACGTGTTACATGTTTTAGAACTAGGCAGGTAATTTACATTGGTAATTTGGGCTTGACAGAGTAGAAAGCTACTTGGAACATGTCACGTCTTATACGGTTGAATTCTTCTCTAAACCAACTGCTTAAAAGTGTAGGTGATGGTTGACTGAATTTCTTACAGGTCATCGTTTGAATAGCATAGAATGCAAATCATAATTATTTTCTTGGTACATATGTGTAGTACTCTTTCTCATTCATGACTGTAATATCTAAGTTAGGTATTCTAGATTACTTTAAGGTTAATGCTTCTTCCAATTGCAAGTCCCTGTATTTCATGTATTGCATAATTATTCATGATAATACTGTACCTATATTGTAATTTGTAACAGATCCACGTTTATAATTGATAGCTGTTCATCTTATGTAACAAACTGTACCTATTAACAATGACAATAAAGTATTATGTATAGTGTAGTACTAATAAAGTTAAATTTCAACTAGTTGTTTTAACTGTGTTACCTTTTATAACCTCTAAACTCTATCAGCTTCAAAGGTATGGTAAGCTAAAAAAAAAAATTAAGAATTAAATTCTCGGTCAGACTGCGATTCTGCTCGTCTGAGAGGAAATCTGAAACTTTCGGTGCCTGTATCTCTGTCACTATAGCTCCCGCATAATTTATTTTCAAAGACATCTAGATGTTTGTCAACAAGAAAGAAAAAAATTGGTTCACCTATTTGGTAGTTACGAGCACTTGAAAAAAAATGTCCCCTATTAAAACCCTTCTCGAAAAAGCTATTTTCGACACTTACCGGTCGTTTTAAAATCGTTTTAAAATTAATTAATTTAAAATAACTATACATAGTCCTTTACCAAGCTCAAAATTGGGTGTTTTATATGTGTATGCGTCTATCATGTCTATGTAAGACGTTTAGAAAGACAAGGTCAGTATATAAAAAACATAAAATATATTGTTAATGTGTTATTAAGGTGAAAAAAAAGAGTGACAATGATAGGTCTCGAACCCCAGACCTCAAGCATGCTAAGCCAAGACGTTATCGCATACGCCATAGCACACGATGATTTTTCGAGCCCTTACACAGGTACAAGACACACTGCTCTCAATGTTGTGCATTGTTTTGGGGTATTCAGATAGCTTATATCATAAGCTCCTACAGTCGTCTGAACTCCTGATACACATCTACAGAAAACGCAGTTTTGGGACTTTTAAGACTTGGTTCATTCTTCTGATATCATAACCTCCTATAGCCGTCTGAACTCCTGATACACATCCACAGAAAACGCAGTTTTGGGACTAGGTTCATTCACGTTGGGAACATCACTGAACAGCCAACATTAAAACATGTTTTCTCGGCAAACCATTAATGCAAGGCAAACATAAACATGTTTCATGTATAGACTAGGAATGTCCAATTTAAAAACTGTAATCATTAGTTTCTAAGCCCTTTAACACGAGACGCTACACGTCGTCAAAGACGTGCTCAAATACACTCTGTTTTTTACAATTATATTCTTTACGGCTATATTGTTTATTTGGGCGATCTTAAAGTTAATTCCCAAGGTAGATCTGAAAATTGTCTACTTTGAAAAAAATCTTCGCCTCGCTATGTTTCTTGTGAACGACGGCAGGCGTCGCCAAAATTTCAAAGATTTTCTTGTCAAGTTCCACTTTCGGTACCGATTGTGGATGAAGGGTAGTACCTAGTTAGTCATAACTTCGAACTTAAGTTCAGTAATGATTCTTGGTGACGTAGTATGAGCGTCGGTAGCGTCGGTTTGCTCAGGTCATGGTGAGGCGACGCCAACTTCAGGTAACCAAAATAGTAGATATTTTGAGGTTTTTATTTTTTTTACGGGTAAACGGTTTGAGAGAGAATTTTTTGGTTGTCAATTCCTTCTTATTCGTCGCTCTCTTGATATGTTCCGTATTTTTTAAAAAATAAAAAAAAATAAAAATTTCAAAATTCTCCGATTCTGCTCTTCTGAGAGAAAATTTGAAATTTTGGGCGCCTGTATCTCTGTTAGTATGACCCCCAGCATATTTTCGTTTTCAGGATGTCTAGATAATTAGCGCAAAAAAAATAAAAAAAATACAGAAACAAATTTGGACCACACGTTTTTTAGCTACGAGCGCTTGAAAAAAAAATTTCCCCCATGTAAACCCTTCTCAACTTCTCTTGTCTGAATATGGAAGAAAAAAAGACTGCCGGTTGCGGGTATCGAACCGCGGACCGCGAAAACACTAGTCGGCGTCGCTACTGCCTACGCCACGCCACACGATGGAAGAAGAATCGCTTACACTAGTACATAACACATTGCTCTCAATGAATGCATGTATATGTATCTCGATTCATTCTTATTGTAATTGTAACACCTAAGATAGATGGATCTACGAACAGAGGCTCTCATTGTATTTAAAAAATATCCAAGAATATCTGAAGATAAATACTCCGAAAATTGAGAAAAAACGGCTTCAATTTTTTTTTCAATTTTCGGAGTTTTTATCATCAGATCGTATTGATTGATTGGTTGGTTGGTTGGTTGATCGCAAAACCGCAAATCGTTTGTGGAAACAACGAGCCGTTTGACAGTTAAAAAATAAACCGTCTCCATACATGTTGATGCATTGATATAAATGCGTGAAAATGGTGGAACAAAAAAGAGTGGGTGTAACGGGTCTCGAACCCCAGACCTCAAGTATTCGAAGCTACGACGGTACTTCGTACGCTATGCCACACGATGGAAGCACCTTTGCTTATACTGGTAAATAACACACTGCTCTCAATATATGCACGTATGAATCTCATTGTATCTCGATTCATTCATAGTCATTGTAACACCAAACATTGATGGATATACGAACTGAGGGTCTCGTTGGATTCCAAAAATATCCAAGAATACGATCTGATGATAAAAACCCTGAAAATTGGAAAAACAATTGCACTCGTTTTTTTTGTAAGTCCAAAAATGAGTTTCTACACATGGTATTTTTAAATTCGCATTTGATAGATCTTGATCTCGTGATCGCGAAACTGTAAACATTTTTTGGCGGAAACCAACCGTTTGTCATGTAAAAAGATAATCAATATTCTACTCGATTCTTCTTATTGTAATTGTAACTACAAATATGGATGGATTTACGAACTGATGGTCTCACTCTCACAGGATGCAAAAAGTATCAAAGAATGCGATCTGATCATAAAAACTGCAAAAATTGCAAAAAACGTTTTTAAGCCGTTTTTCAACCAAGGCTATATGAGGAGCGACGGCGCAAAACGCAATATGTCCATCGAGTTCATGAGCTGAGTTAGAGGTGGCAGCACCTACTTCAAAACAATGTCTATCCGTGACTAAAAATTATATTGGTGCAAAACGAAATATGTGCCGTGTTATTTGATGGTGAATTATGAAGTTTGAAGCAAAGCGCAATATGTCCACGTCGAATGTTGTTTCAAAGTGAAATATGTCCCAACAGACCAATCACAACGCCGCAATGAAGCCCCGCCCCGTGCGCTCCGCTTCTACAGCTGTTCCACGCTGACTTAAACAATCATGTCACGTTCTAGAATGATAATGTTGTTATTTTAGTGTGTTTATTGTATCCAATATCCATTATATCATTCTTAAATCCTAAAGATAATATTATCAGCAAAATATGGAAGACGGTGTTCTTGTCTCGGAAGGAAACCAAGGGACAAGAAAGCTTTTGAAAGTCCAGACTAAACGAGCAAAGAAAATGGTTTTGAGGTTAGTATAACACAATCTAATTTTTTTCAAACTCTTAAGATTTGACGCTATGCCTTGCTTGTCTGCCTACAAAATCAATTCAATAATGCTAGTAGGATCTAGGCCTATAAACATTCTAGAACTTTGAACTGAAATGTGGCAGATCTGAGCCTAAACATGGTAGGGTATAGGCCTAGCCTATGACTATAGAGCTTCTGCCAAATCAGTGGTCTAGGCTATGGCTTTGCCTTGTAGGCCTTAGTTCTAGGCCTAGTAGGGCCTAGTCCTAAGCCTAGTAGGCCCTAGTTCTAAGCCTACCTAGGCCTAGTAGGCCCATGTTCTAGGCCTAGTAGGCCCTAGTTCTAGGCCTAGTAGGCCTAGGCCCTAGTTCTAGGCCTAGTAGGCCCTAGTTCTAGGCCTAGTAGGGTATATTTCTAGGCCCAAATGTAGGCCTTTATCTAATAGGGTAGGAATTATTTCCAAAGATCTACTTGTCAAACACCGAGCAAAGATATACAGCTCTCCAAACAAAGCTATGCAAGACCAAAAGTTGGCCTACTACATGGCTATCTCGACACCTAGGCGTTCTAGGGCTCGTCACAACGCGGGGAAAAAACAACCAAGGCCGCATACTTTACAAGTATCATATCAGGTTAGTTACATGTTAGATCACTTTTTGTTTGCGACGGCTATAATGTAGGCTAATAGAGCCTGTTTATAGTCGTAATTAAATTTAAAAGGCTAGCCTATTGGAACAATCTTATTTTCCATTTTCCAGATCTTGACTACGTCAAGTACTCGCATTGCAGTCTGCCAAAAGTTTTTTTGTGCATTCATGGGAGTTACTTCACGTAGATTGAACACTATTGCCAAAACGAAAAAAAGTGGCAACTTATGTGCAGAGCGCCGAGGAGGCGACAGAGTAAAACACAAGGCAGCCGAAAAGCGACAGAGTGTTAAAGCCTTTTTGTCACAATTACGAGCTAGAGAGAGTCATTACAACCGCAATAAATCCAAAAGGCTTTATTTACCTTCCATTCTAAACATTTCAAAATTACGTAAAATGTACAACAACAGTGTGAATCAGGGTCTTCGTGTTAAGCATTGGATGTTTAACAATGTATTCCAGAAAAGTTTCAACATTGGCTTTGGCAGCCCAGCTACTGATGTGTGTAGCTACTGCTGTAGGTTAAAAAATGAAATTAAAGGTGCGATGGTAGATGGGCCTAAAAAAAGAGCGGGCAATGGTTGAGCTTAGAGTGCACAAACTTCGTGCCAAACATTTTTATAAAATGATGAAGGAAAGTCATGAATTAGATGAAACTGTATCTCTTTGTTTTGACCTGCAGCAGGTTCAGGTCTTGCCTAAAGTACCCATTGGGGAAGCTTTCTACTCACGACAGCTAGCATTCTACGCACTGTGTTTGGTGAACATGAAAGGAATTGAGCCAACATTTTACACATGGACAGAGAACAGTGCTGGACGCGGAGCCAATGAAGTTGCATCAGCTGTGTATCAACACCTGTCGCAGGTGCAATTCACCCCCGAGTGTAAAAGTATTAGGTTATTTGCAGATTCATGTGCAGGACAAAATAAGAATAACCATGTGTTGCATGCACTTATAACTTGGCTTTTGCGTGCCGCTCCTAAATCAGTTCAGAATATCACACTTACGTTCCCTGTCAGAGGCCATTCTTATCTTCCTGCAGATAGAGTTTTTGGGAGGGTTGAGAAATTAACTAGGGCACACTCGGAAATAATGCTCCCATCTGAGTATCATGACCTTTACTCTCAAGTAGGAGTTGTCAAGCATTTGGGACAAGATTGGGTAATCCACGACTTTAAAGATCTAATGAATATTTTAAAAAAGGTTGAAGGAATAAGCAATGCTAAACGAATTAAAATAATAAAGGTAGCTGTTAATGGAAAATGTAAGATAATGATTAAAACTGAGATGTTTTATTGCACTGACGAAGATAAGCCTTTTATTTCACTATTAAAAAAAGGTATTAAAAATAGCTGTATTCAGCTTCCTGAAACAGTTGCCTTAAGTAATCCAGTCAAGCCAGCAAAAATAAGAGATATTCATAATCTCTTAACAAAGTTTCTGGGTGATGACTGGCAACAGGATGCCAAATGGGATTTTTATAAGACGCTTGAAGGCTTAACCAATGGTGATATCCCAGAAGACGATGAAAATGCATGTGATGGTGATTGTGACTGTGACCATCCTGATGTTGCTCTACATGTTTAAAAACATGTAATGTTTTGTGCCACAATCATCATCTAGGCCTACCTACAGTCCAGACACCGTAAGAAGCAAGGTGCATACGTCACGGATTATGTAATAGTGAGTGAGGTCACAGGGCAAAATACCAACCTAAATCTAGTTGCAACCCTTCCTTTGCATTTGTGTGAAACCGGTTTATAGTGATAATATCAGCGCGCCTGTTGGCAGGCGTTGTCAGGGCACATTCCATGCAAGGCTAGTCCACTCCACGCAGCAGGAGACAACCCGCAGGTATCGGGAAATACCGCTCCGAATTTCGTTGAGAGAAAGCGTGTGGAGCATCCCCCTCTTCTGAGAATTTTTCCGCTATGACAAACGCACCTTGCTTCATACGGTGTCTGGACTGTACATGTTTTTACCCAATCTAACGTTTGTTGGCCAGTATTAAAATCAATGTATGTAACTAACACAATATAAAAATTATATTATTATTATTAATTTTAGCCATTGTTGCAAAAATCAAAAATATCAATATGCAATTTCATTTTTTTATTTTTTATTTGTTGGTGGCCAATGTAAGCCCTCATACCTATAAACTAGGCCCATGCAAAAATAAAAAAAATTGATTGATTGATTAATGGGGCTTAACGTCTCATATTTATGCAACGATGGCTAATCGAGACGATGAGCGGGTGATAATGAAGATGAGAAAGATGATAATGAAGTATAAAGCCACATCCGAATCAGATCCATTGTACGTCGCGTGAGTCGTCATACGGGAGTCCAGCAAGGGAGGGCAGGGCCAAGTGGGAGGAGAAATATTTAATGGGACAGTGGGGGGGAAAGGGGATTGGGGTGTGGACTGCACTTCGTCTGACTTCTCCTCCTCGACCAGTCCGGCTTGGGTGGCCCTACCAGAAGCATACGCTTCCGCCGGCATAGCTCTCGGGATCAACAAAGCACGCAAACCTGCCCACCACGATAAGGTGGCAGTCCCTGGGCAGGAAAATAAAAAAAAAAAAAAAAAAAAAAAAAAAAGTTAGCCTGATGATTTTGTGTTATTATTGCACAACCCAAGATGTTTGCTGAAGCAAAATGCAATATGTCCATGTTGTTGGTGCAAAAAGCAATATGTTAATTTTGTCACTCAAAATCAATTTTGAATATTATAGACTTCAATTTTTTGTTTATACATACTATTCGAAATGTTGGCACTCTTTCACACAAAAAAACTTTAAATATCAAATAATTATTGTGATTCAAGATATTTTGTTTGTTGATTATCTCATTATAATTATTTGTGGACATATTGCGTTTTGCGCCGTCGCTCCTCATATAGTCTTCTCTGATTTTCAAAATCAACACTTTTTCTTTTTATGATCGCATTCGATAGATCTTTACCAGGTGATAGCGAATCAGAAAACCGTTTTTTGCGGAAACGCACAGTTTGGCTGTAAAAAATAATCTTTATTCAACTCGCTATACCTTCTTATTGTAATTGTAGGTCCAAATATAGATGGATTTACGAACTGAGCGTCTCATTGGATTCCAAAAATATCCAAGAATACGATCTTATGATAAAAAATTTGAAAATTTAAACAAAAATTTGAAGCCGTTTTTAAACAAATTTAAACAAAAATTTAAACAAAAATTTGAAGCCGTTTTTTTCTAAGTCCAAATATCCAGTTTCAACACATTGTCTTTTTAAAATCGCATTTGATAGATCTTGATCTCGTGATCGTGAAACAATAAATAGTTTGTGGAAACAACGAGCCGTTTGACCGTTAAAAAATAAACCGTGTCCATGAACGTTGATGTATGTATTGATATAAATGAGTGAATATCGTGGGAAAAAAAAGAGTGGGTGTAATGGGTCTCGAACCCCAGACCAACGGTGGTACCTATAGGCGCTCGTTAATAATGCGTGGTGACATGGTATGCCGGTCGGTAGGTACTGTCAGTTTACACAGGTCGTGGTGAGGCGTAACCAACTTTGGGTAATAAGAATACTGCATTTTTTTGTTTTTATTTTCTAACGGGAAAAGGTTGAGCTAGAATTTTTTGGTGGACGGTTCTTTGTTACTCATACCACTCTTGACTTTATTCGTTTTTTTTTAATACAAAAAAAATAAAGTTCTCAGTCGGACTGCGATTCTGCTCATCTGAGAGGAAATCTGAAACTTTCGGCGCCTGTATCTCTGTCAGTATGGCCCCCAGCATAATTTACTCTCAAAGATATCTAGATATTTGTCAACAAAAAAATAAAAAAACAAAAAACAAAAATTGATTCACCCATTTGGTAGCTACGAGCACTTGAAAATAAAGTCCCCCTTTTCGAAAAAGCTGTTTTCGACACTTTGTCGTTTTAAAATCGCATTCGATAGATCTTGAGTTCGTGAATGTGAATCCGCAAACCGTTTTTGGCAACAATGAGACGTTTGCCCGTTAAAAAATAAACCTTGTCTAAACCGTCTCCATATGCACATTGTAGTCTTATAGGCTAGTGATTGGATTTGAATGTGATACACATACTATAGTCCTATACTTAGCTCAAAATTGGGTGTTTTATGTGTGTATGCGTCTCTCTCGTCTATGTAAGTCGTTTAGAAAGACAAGGTCAGTACATAAAAAACATACAATATATTGTTAATGTGTGAATAAGGTGGGAAAAAAAGAGTGGCGATGATGGGTCTCGAACCCCAGACCTCTAGCACGCTAAGCCGAGACGTTACCGCATACGCCATACACAGGTACAAGACACACTCTCTCAATGTTGTGCATTGTTCGGGGTATTCAGATAGCTTATATCATAGCCTCCTATAGCCGTCTGAACTCCTGATACCCATGAATCCTAGGCAAACCAAAACATGTTCCATGTGTACATTGGGAATGGCCGATGCAGGAAGTGTACACATTATTTGCTTAACCCTTTAACCCGTGACGCTACGCTATGTCAAAAACGTGCTAAAATACACTGTGTTTTTGAGGTTTTAATTTTTTACAGCTATATTGTTTACTTGGGGGATCTTGAAGTTAATACCCGAGATAGAGTGGATAATTGTCTACTTTGAAAAAAATCAACGTCTCCTCCCCCCCCCCCCTAAAACCCCCCTAAAGTCGCGTCCTAAAAAACAACGTTTATTGTGGACGACGTCCTAGGCGTCGCTGCAATTTCAAAGATATAACGGTCAGGTTTCATTTTCGTTACCAATAGGGAAGTCTCACGCATTTTTTTTATTTGCTTACTGGTTACCTCAAGTTAAAATAAACGGGAATTAATTGGTTTCGGCTCGAAAGGTGCATTACCATCGCTTTAACAGCAAGTCAAAGATACTGCTATCAAAACACGCTCAGAAACGGACCTGCGCCATCTTGCTCGTGATTTCAAGGTTCTGACGTCATATGTCAGTAAACAGTAATTTTATATCATACAAATAGTACTGAAATCCCACCCTTTAGTAGATTATTGCTCTCATAAGACTCTAACTGAACCAACGTTTATTTATAGTTAGTAAATGAACACTTCTCAACATTAATTAACAACAATATGTTAAATAATTGCATTATTTTAAACACGTTTTGGTAAATACTGTATCAAAATGTATTTTCTGAAGAAAACAGTGGTATAAAAGACATTGTTGTAAAGTCACTGCATCCTAGATATTGTAAAATGTCCAACTTAATATCGTTGATATTATTAAGAATACTTCAAAGAGGCAGTTGTTTACATGACATATGACGTCAAGAGCCGTTTTTCAATTACGAAACAAGAAGTTCCAAATTTCAAACTTAAAATGCTAATAGAATTGGAAATATACGCTTCTCAGATATAAAAATTATACCGCCCGTACTTTAAGATAATGATCTTCCATTTTTAGGTACTTTGAGGAATATTTATTTTTGATGAGACTTCCCTATTGGGGATGAACCCCAAACCTACCTAGGCGCTCGTTACGTCGAACGTAAGGTCAATAATAAATTTGTAATCAATAATGGCTAAACTTATTTAACCTTCTTTTGGTAATTACCATAGAAATCAGTTCCATGCTCAAGGAATGTATAATCTTTTGATCGAATAACTAACACAAATTGATTGTGATTTTATCTTATAGTTTTGCTTTGAGTTAATAAAGGAACAAACGAAAAGTAAGTTATTCATTTCAAGCACTAATTGCTATATAATCTCTAAGAAATTTTCTTGATACTAGTAGTACCCAAACACTTGTTTTTTTTTTTAGCTTTATCACGTACTGAGTACCAGAGTGAAGTAAAAATCTGTGTTAGTAGAAAGAAACAAGAAATTACAAAATCCAACCCCACTTTAGAACAGAACACTAACCACGTGGGAGGGGCCTGTTCAGTAAACGTTTTCAAGTAATGGTTGTAAACACCAAATAATAAAAAAATTCAAGAGATTGGTTGGGATGGTTGTAAACACCAAATAATAAAACAATTCAAGAGATTGGTTGGATTAGGACATACATAATATGTTTTCATGATGAATATGATGAGAGTATAATTTTTGTTATTAATAGGTACTCTTAAAAAATAATGAGATTGATGAATATGAATAAATCAAATGTTACGTAGGGGCGTAGAAGATGGACGACTCTTCAATATGCGGAACGTGTGTGGCACCTCCGGAACAGCCACCTGCAATCCATCTGAGATATCCACCAGAGACGAGTCAGCCTCTAGTAGGTGAATCCGAGTCGCCAGGCTCCGTTTGCAGGATGACCCCCGTGGAAGATCCTTGCTCGATGAAACAAGTAGGTATCCCACTCAGTGGCGTATCCAGGAATTGGGAAAGGGGGGGTTTTCAACCCATATTATGGAGAGTGGAACCGAAACATAATTATTGGGGTTCCGGGGGGCTTGCCCCCGAAAAAATTCTCGTCAAAGTCATTTTAGTGCAAATCTGTGCGTTTTACAGCGGCCAACTGAAACAAGATTACTCAGTTTCTGGCAACACATTTGGTCATTTTTTGGTCCCACACACGGTCATTTTCCATGTTTCCTCCCCTCCCCCCGTGTATACGCCACTGATCCCACTGGCATTTGGGTCGACCAGTAAGTACAAGGGGAATTATTACTGAGAAACGCGAGTCAGTCTCAGACAGAATGATAGCAGCCAGAGATGAGAACAAAAGTTCCACGATAATAGCTGTTTCGTGATTTTTAGACTGAAAGAAGATTCTCGAGGATATGTAAAATGCTTTCGTCACAGGCGAGGCACTCGCAGCCAACCAGCGAACCGCTCGAGGCAAGCGCGCGCAGATAACGATCGCTGATTGGCTATGAGTACCTCGCCTCTGACGAAAGCATGTGTACGTTGTCTTGTTGCCTATAATACTGTATTATTACGTACAGGAGTTATATGGTTGGAACTAGATAATTAAGTTGGTACCACTGGACTCTGCTATGCTGTAGGCATGAGAATACTTATATTGGGCCAACCTTTAACCCGAATGGAAGACGACCTCAAATTTAAAACGACGCCCTATTTTAAAGAATTATTTAAAACTAGAAAAAATCACGCGAATTTAAGACGACCCCCGACATTTTAATTTAAAAAATGGAAATACTTTCCCTTAAATTCAGGCAAATACAGTATTTTCATGTTATCAATCTGTAGATTGGTTTGAAACAACTCTTCATTCCTCTTTCTCTTTTGCAAGTATTACTACAATTTTGGGTCACGAAAGAATACTAAACAAAGAATATAATTTGAAGGACAAGTTGAGGGGGAAAATGGTAGATCAAGAGCAAGACAGATAACTCAGGATATTATGCAGTGTAGTGGATATTTTATTAACAAATTAAAATGATCCCCCCATTTAATTCAAATTCTCCATAAACATCTTCTTTCATTTGCAATGTGTAGCACTCTTTCGAGTACTTCTTTTCGTTCTTATTACGTAATTAACTATGCACTATGAAGTTCAAAAAACCTAATTGCAAAAACAATTAGTAAAGTTTTTTCTATGAAAGTATAGTAAATTAAAATACTGTTTGATTTCTTTTCAAGGTATCACCAACGGTGTTATCGGGTAATATACTTGAACCCGACGCTCCTCCCCGGGTCACTCAAACCTCAATAGGGAAGTTCTTGGTTCCTAATGAAACACCAGAAGGTATCTATCTACACTACATTGAACATTCCATTCAGCCACATCGAATGCCAAAACAATCAACATACATGGTCAATGTCATTTTATGTGAAACCATTAATGCCCGTAGTGTTATTTGCCCTACATAGCATACCATACTGTAATGTGAAATTACACTTAAATATTTCATTTGAAAACATATATTATAGAATGCAAAGACAAAATCTCTTTACAGATTGCTTTTGCCTATTTGGGCCATAGCTAATTTGTTTTAACCGATCAAGTAATGTTTCCCTCGAAGATTCTCACATTTGAATAACATGCAATTTTCAGCATTGAAGAAATAGGTTAGATGGGCTGGTTTTGTAGTTTGGCAAGGCCTTGCCAGGGGATTTAGTGGACCTCCGTACAACATGTTGAGACCAGTTTTAACCGAGTATTTTATGTGTTTAATTTCAATCAGACATACATCCATAATAAATCTACCCACGAGTGTTTCTCGAATAAAAATGTACTTGAATTAATAAAATAATTTAATACTATACTAGCGTAATAATAATGAACAATGATACTGTTGCAGGAGAGAATGGAAACTCTGGAGCTGGAGGGAAAGAAAGGTGATGTACCACTGTCCACTATTCACTACTCGTCAAACTAATTGTGGGTGTATTTGAATTACTAACCATACCCTCTTTTACCACTACTTTTACAATTACTTTTACCAATACCTAACCTACTTTTGTCACTTCTTTTGCCAACTTTGCTGATATTGTGTGGGCCATTTAGTCCCGAGCTATATATTTCTGCTTCCAGAACAGAAGGTGTAGGGTTCGATTCCTGGTTTGGGCTGGGGTTTTAGCTTCTTATATAACTTTAATCCAACAATATCGTACTGGCATTCAAACGTTGACTTAGAAGCCGTAATAAGAGTGAATAAAAATAGTACTGGTATAATTAATGTTCCCCAGTGAAAATCGGTTCTTGCAACTGAGTAGAATGGCCAAGTGGCAGATTTCACATAAAGTAGCTCTTCCATAAATTGTTTAAGGTACCATAAACAGATAGTAAGTAGTACGTCTCATATTAACAGCTATATTTTGGTTCCAGTAAAGTGTCTGACCGTGTCCTGGACATGTGGACTGACCGAGACAAAGCGTGGTGGGTGGACAAACCAGGGAAGAATGCCCCATTCCTGCACTGCGTTCAGAAGGAGTTCACCCAACCGCAGCCCTATGATCCGTACTACTCCCACAAAAGTAATCATTCCACGGATAAATCAATCACTTTCAAGTTGAATGTACACTTGTCAACATAAGTAAATCTTGGGCCAGACAGAACAGGCACAGATCTACGGGGCAGATCAGGCACTGGCCTCCCTGAAGGGTAGCTACCCTTATTACCTTACAAGGGTAAAAAGCTGCAGGACAGCCCTGTCCTTTTCTCCGCTCTTCTATTTATATCACAGCGATTAGGCTACTTTTCATAATATTCTATAAAAGTCCCCGCCTTTGAGTTTTCTTTGGGGGCTAATACCAAATCTTCTACCTAATGTATATTTGCTTTTCTGAAATAAAAAAAGACATATTGAATACCTACACCGTAGTGCAAAGCCATATTACATTAATACAGTCTAGAAGTAATTATTGTTTCCTTTTTGGTTGACAGGCAAATTCACGCTGATTCCACGACCACAGGAGTACGAGCTGAGCTCAATCATAGCCAGACGGCTCGATTGTCTAGATGACGATACGGGGGCGGCTGCTAAACTCATGTGCAATTGTGGTCCCAGCAACACATGCTGTCCCGACAAATACTGTCAAAAACAGTTAGCCAGGTAGGACACTATTATCCCAACTGTTATCATGGCTGTATATATATATCCACCTATCCTGTGGAAACCACGATTTATCTCTTAAATTGTCACAAAATATAACAAAATGTCACCTAGAACATTTCAGTGCTCTTTCTTTCTCACTTGCCTCGATCACCTTGCAAACCGCCACTGCCTGGCGCTAAAATTTATTCGAAAATAGTTTTAAAAAATATTTCGAACAAGCATGTAGGAAATATTTCGTCTCATACTGTTATTTCCAGTTTACCATAAATAAATACTGTTCAACGTTGCTCACATAGTATAGTTGTCCCAAAGACTACCTTACACATGCTTTTGTCACAGGCGACTGGTTCGTAACCAATCAGCGATCGGTATTGGCGCTGGTGTGTCTCGGGCGGTTCGCTGGTTGGCTACGACTGCCCCGGATGTGACGAAAGCAGGTGTAAAGCTATCTTGGGTCCACTATATAAGTGTTATTCTGTCTTGGTATACTTTAAAAATCATCATCTGATGTATGTATCTAATTGTATGAATGTTTTAGTTTGCTTGTATAAAGAAAAAATAACGTTAAACTAAAAAATCCAACCAGAATCAGTTGCTAACTGTTTGATTCTCCCATGTTTGAACGAAGGTGCAAGACTCCGTATTGGTGGCACGACGTACCGTTCTGGTGGTACGGCGATGCAGATAGGGCACATCTTCCCACGGGTAGCCCAGATGACTACAGCTATATTCGATTGAGGGACGAAGAGCTGAAAGGGCACGAACCTTTTAACCTCGTAAAAACTCTCCAACTAGATCGAGCTGAGAGATATATTCCAGGTGTGTAATTTAACAATACATAATATTGTTAAGTTGATTATAGGACATAACCCAGGTAACGGGTACCTGCCGGAATTCGTGTTGCCTTTACTTTCGATGTGAATGTGTTTTATAAGTTAAATGTGAGTATATTCATCAGGGGAATAAGTGCAATCAAAGAAAATGTAAAACATGTTGTGTTAAGTTGTAAAAACAATTTCATTTTAACATCAAACCTTATAAAAACTTACTGTAATGGCAAAAGTGCATGGTATTAATTAAATTATAATAAATATTATCCAAGTTTACGATTACCTAAATGAGTCTTAAGGCATTGAACTGGCAAAGGAGCAGTAATCATAAATCTATAGTACTTTCAGAACATGGTTTGATTTCAAAATAAATTATTTAATTTGATCTTTTCTCAATATTCAATAGTAGCAATATTATGTAATATACTTATGACAATTTACTCTCCTTGTTTTAGGACAAATATACTGTGACGAACGGCGCAAGATTCAAGGAATTGGTCTTTACCATTACGATAAATGCCATCCAGCACCTCCGCCACTGACAGCAGAACAAATGTCTGACAAAGCAATGGCAGAAGAAAGAGCAACGTGTCGGGATCGGCCATATTCCAATCCAAAACGCCATCATGAAATACACGAAGCATCTCCCTCTGTGGAAAATACAGAGGGACATAACCCCAATGATCACCCATGCCGCGTGTGTAC
The DNA here is from genome assembly GCA_945910005.1 of Isoperla grammatica. Classification (NCBI taxonomy): domain Eukaryota; kingdom Metazoa; phylum Arthropoda; class Insecta; order Plecoptera; family Perlodidae; genus Isoperla; species Isoperla grammatica. The sequence continues at coordinate 6,648,176 of OX246739.1, read as the reverse complement.
AGAGGTTATAAAGAGGAAAATGCAGCTTTGTGAAGAACAAAATGCTCAAGTGGATAAACAACGTCAAGAAGATTTATTAAGGTAAGTTACTACATTGCATCATTATACCTACGTATTGCATATGCCATCATCACACAGAATATAGTTTGTTCTAGCTTTTCACCGTAAAAGTGATGGCAATCAATCAAGTTTGTCCTATATGAGCCTGACAGAAGGGAAATCGGTATAAACAATGGGAAGGTTTCATAATTCATGTTCAATTCCCAGCTGAGCCAAATTTGTATTACATTATTACTTTCTCCTTTCTTTATATGCTCGAAACAAATAATATAAACAGAAGTGTGTGTACAGGGGCCTAATAATCTGGCATATATCCGCACAATACTATCTAGTAGGTAACCAACTACAAAGAAGATCAGTGGTCTAACACAATAGCCCATTTTAACATGGCACACATTTTCTTTCCAGGGTTGGTCAGCCGTTCCGCTCAAATGCGTGCAAGCTACACCACCAGCTTTACCCGCCACAGAAGCAACAGCGTCCGATTCGAACATCTATGAAGTTGTTCCCTCACACTCGTGTCACAAATCTTTAATGTCCCTTCTTAGCTCAATATTAATAAGATACAACATGAACAGCACTTAAATTTTGATGAGTTTTGCACTTTTCTTCTCTTCCCAAACTAAAAGCAGGTCGCAATGACATGACCACGAGTGTAAATAAAAGAATAATAAATACATATTATACACAATTTGTAATTTTGGTGAACCTTTCTTTAGCAATACTATTTCTAATATAGCCAAGAACGTAGAAGAATTCAGGCCAAGCTGCATTGAGTCTACCCATTGCTCTGCAGTTTAGTGCACCGTTTTTGGAAAACAAATAATGCAGTAGTCCCAGGACAGCTAAGGTTGAGAACACCGTTTCAGATCAATTGTCTTGGGCTTACATTGCACAAATGATTTGTGACCCACGTTACATTTTCACCTGTCTACATGTTGTGACTTGTGAGGTCAGGTACGTAATAGCAACTACAAATGAAAATATACAAGGGCCAGTGACTAGTGAGGGAAATATTCAAATGTATAACTTATCTTACAAAGTAGGTAGTTTACAGTAGAAACAAAGATGAGAAGACAAATGAAGCTGCAATGTTTTGGTCGGATCACTTGACGAGAGTAGAAACAGTCAATGTACGGTGCAAGCACTCGTAGTGGGAGGTACAAGGAACAGGGGGCAAGGAAACAAGGGTGGGCAGGAATGTTACCTGTGATGTACACAATTCACAATTATTAGAGAACTGATGATTTACAATTTACTTAGTGGACTTTGCAATGTCCACTTCCAATACTGACAAAGGGTACTTTCTATATTTTATGGATTGAGATAACTTGGTATCCATATTTGATGAGTGAAAAATCCTTACAGGATAAAATGGAGGTGAAAGACAAGAGTTTTGCACTGAGTTTTGAAAGTGCATCACACCTGCTTAGGCAATTATTATAAGTAGGTACATTAAACTTGAATAATTTATTTACTAAACCCATTTCAGTTGTCATTGAATTTTTAATTATATTTTGCTCTGCACATTTCTTACTTACTTCGAAACAACCTGTTTCAGGTAAAGAATTATTTATTACAAATTAAAAGGTAGGCTAATCTAATTTTGATTTTCAGCAGTTTCCTTTAGGCTTCAGATGTACTTTCTAAGAATTGCTAACAAAATGAGACAAGATAGGATCCCAGTGAACACTTTGAACAAGCACTCCCAGGATACCAAGACTGGCTCCTAAAAAGCGGGATGAATGGATGCCGCGTCCTACAGCCGAGGAGAGTATACATGTAGTTAGTGTGAAAGTAAGGTTCAATATTTGCTGGATTTTATGAGGGTAATGACCCATTTTATCAGTTCAAAATTCCTTGAATGCGAGGACCAAAGCACGTAGATTAAAAAATTGAATGATGCACCAATTTCTTTGATTTGTTTTGTCCTTTTGAACATAATAAATCAAATCCATCTGTCTATGCTAGTTTGTTTAATTACCCACACAGTCAATTATTGATTATGTGTACTATCTGCAAATATGGCAATACCTACAGTATTACTGGTGATCTGATAAATTACAGTAAGGCAAAGCAGTTGGGATTCCATTCTTTGAAGAATTATAATAAAGAAACATTATTACAAGATATCAGCCAATCAATTTTTATTCATTATTATAACAAATTAGTATTAGATAATGAATAAGTATCCGTGGAGACATAATAATAAACGTTTCAACTCTCTTCATAGGCATTACCAATTATAATAAAAAATAATCATAAGATGTTTAGTGTAATGGTTTTTAATCACCTGACAAACTAAATTACAATAGATTCATTATAGCATTAACTAAATTGTAACAGACTTATTTTAAGCTAGTTAAAAGATCAGCGGGTACAAAATATTAGGGAACACAATCAAATTATGAATTTGATAACACTTGTTTTAATAATTACAATTTGCTAATACCAATTAAATTATCCAAACTTGTACAAATTCTCAATTCGTATTTGAAATTACCCAGGTCTTGGCTAGTGTACGTGGGGCTTTTAACGACTCCCAAGTTAACATAATCAAGCACGTTGAATGAAAGTGCAATTACCAATGGCTCACATAAGTTTATTTGAGTGGAAGTACAAAATTATTTTTGCCATACATATCTGAAATTAAACGAGAGAACTCGTTTCAGTACTCTTTTAGGAATAAGTCGAGCCGAATTAACACATTAAGAAGAGAGGTCCCAGTCATTAAATCAAATGTTAATGATGTGACAGCCTAAGAAAGATTTAAATGTCCACCTTTCTAAAAATATAGCAAACTGAAGAGTAGACTTTTCAGTAATTCATAATAACTAATTATCCTCTAGTGCATTTTGATATAGCATAAACAAGAATATTTAAGTTTTATCTTAACTAGTAAACCTCTTGCCTTCAATGCAGTAGTTCTCTTGCAAGGCTATTACTTCCACAGTGGCAAGTTTCATTCAATGAACATATCTTGGGACACAATTTGTTTGGAGTAGCTTATTGTTGCATGGTGGTGTTACGCCTGTATGGATGGAATCCTGCAGCGCCGCTCGGCGGGTTATAACTGCTGGCCCGGTGTGGTCCCGGTCCCCCTGCGTAGCCGGTGCTCGCTGCATCACCTTGGCCCCCTGCGTTACAAGCGGGAGGATTGGGTTTGAACTTCTTTGTAAGGTGTTCGGGGATCGGGGAACCTGGGGAGCAAGGAGATCATGCGGGATGGGTACTGGTTCTCTTTACCTGCTTTCAGTACTCATAATCCTAGTGTGGTTTCATTTGTGATAGGCACTGTACTATTGTACAAAATACTACTGGTGATCAAAAAGAATCGAGATCATCTTAGAAGTTTCAGCACGGAGACGCATCAAAATTTCGGATTCCTTGAATTTATCTATCTATCCTATCCGCAACAAATATGAGGTAATTTTAATATTTCAATGAATATATAGAACAGTAAAACTGGGCTAATCTATTTGCAGTGATTTAATATTTACTTCAAAAGCCCAATGCTGACATTATGAAAGTTGATTGACAGAGGTGCACAATTACATTAGGGTAAGGAAACTAACTAGGGGCTAAAGTTAATTTTCACGATTTCATTTGCTTTATACATTTCTAGGACTGTCTAGGTTTATACTTTATAGCCCAACGTTAAAAGACAGTAGTTAGGCGAATTAAAAAGAAGTTACGGTAAATTCCTTCGAATTCTTTACTTACCTGAAGTGAAATCCGGGAAGATTCTGACCTTTGACAGAAAATCAAGTAAAAAAAGGTCTCATTTCATTTTCTTTCATGTTTGAAAAATAAAGAAACTGTTCTCAATCCTGACTGCTAAATGTAATTGTATTGAAGAATTGATCTTATCAATAATTAATTACCTTACTTATTAATTAGTCAACCCAAATAAAAGTGTCAATGTTGTACTCGCCAAAACGAAGACAGCTTACTAAATATTCAGAATGGGAATAGATGCATGCAACACCTCGACATTTAAGGCATTTCAACTTTGGACATTTTCTGATGCAAAACATAAAAGAATATTGAAAAAAGTTGTTTAAAATTATAAAATATTAGGTCTAGCCACTGTGAGTACAATAAAATAAAATCTTTTATTGTGAGAACACAACTGCCTTGCCAAGCATGAAAAGGAAACTATGCCTACGGGTGCATAGTTATTGGTCGGTATTGACGATGGGTATGATTCTGACCGGCGGAATTTGTCAAGAGTGGCAACGATCGTTTGCTTTCTGAACACGATTTCATCTTTTAAACAAAAAAATCTACACGCATTTACTGTGTTGCCCGTTGAAGCCACCAGCAATCTCCCCTTATAAGCACTGATGCAATGCTCAGGCGCAGTTGGCGTGACTTACCTCAGATTCAAGACATTCATAGTATGAACGGCAAAATGCTTACTACAGTACTTGATTTTTTAAATTCATGAAAAAATAAAACAAAACAGTTGTTACAGACATATAACAATAAAAAAGTTAATGCTTCAGATCTCACCTATGGGCCAACTTAGCAGTCATGTTGCCTTTTGCCCGTGCTTCAAACTGCAAATTGAGTTTCAGTAGCTCATAGCAGGATGCGAGAAGTGCAGTGTTGCTGACAAATTATACTAGATGAAATATTATTTTGAATTATCAATTTTGCAAATGATTACAAATTGAAAAACAGTTGTATGCAAGGCAAGTGGCGACAAGACACTTGAACAAGCAAATAATCTCCTCTGGTTAGTTAGGCTAGGATAGCACGTGACTCGAACTAAAAATCAGTGTGCGCATAGCTACCAACCGTCTTACATGCAAATTTGGAAAATTGAAAAAAAAAAATCGAATCCAAATCACAATTGAAGTTTTCTTTACCCATGCTTGTACGTAACATCTCGTATTTTATTTTCGTTGTTGGATTAATAGATAACACTTTAAGAGAAACGATTTCTTACTGTAATATTAAAACCATGAAAAATAACAGTTTTATAATATCTCAATAATACCACACCACATCAAAAAGTAAAAAAAAACTGGCTCAATTTGGGTTCGTGAGAGCTAGCCCAAGTACTATGTGAAGAATATTTAGACTGTAGTATTGTAATTATATGGTTCATGTTTGAAATTAAGGCAGCACACGTACACAGTGGCATACCACATTTTGGTATGTTAAACAGCTGTCTGTTACAACTGCTTTAACCCTGCATTACTCGCGTGGGGTATATATTACCCCAGTGCTGCAAACTCTAATGGTTCTCAGTAATATTCAAACTTACCGCTCTCTCCTTCTATGTATTCTCAAGTTAGTCTATCTTTTATGTTTTTCTACAACAAAATGTTAAGCAGGGTTTTTAGTTTTAATAGGTTACATGATTGAAAATGGTTGGGGTTTCCATGATCCCACGCGATGACTGGCGCTAGTTTCAGACCGCTTCAGACGGTTGGCGGGAATGAGTGTAAGCAGGTGTAAGCTTGTTGTTTCTCCAGTAAAAAGCGTTTTGAATGCTGTTTGGTATGTAATCTCCATCATAATTATATATCCTTATATTAAGTTATATAAATCCCCCTTTTACCTTTGACCTTATAACAATAAATTTGTATTTAGTTATGCACTCACAATTAGTAATTATCTAATGCTTAAATTTCTGGGTTATGTTTGCATAAGGCATAAACCGAAGTCATCAAAACCAAATGAAAAAATTTGGGCCAAAAATGTTCCTACTATAGAAATTTGGCAATTAAATGTATTACTGTAATTTCAAAGTAAAATATGTAATGTTTACATAAAATAAAAATTTCAGCCGTTTAAACTCCTTAATTGATGTTGTTATCTGAAAGCAGTAGTAGAATACATTCCAAGTAACTAAAATATGTGAACCCTACGTCCAAACTCCATCACAACTCCAAACTACAGGTAATTCAATTTGGGGTTATATATACCCCACGCGAGTACTGGCGTTAAAAAAAACCACGCGAGTAATGGAGGGTTAACATGTTTTAGAATGCAGGCAGGTGGGCATAAAGGTCTTTTAAGTAAATTAAAGTTAAAACCATATTAATAATATTTAGTTTGTTCTCTTCATCCTCCTTTTTAACAGTAATCAGTTCTCTCAAACCCAAATTGAGCCCAGTTTTCACTTTTGAAAACCGAGATCGTGATATTTGAGATGCAATTGAGGTACGATTAAAAACAAGTAACTTCATGCTGTTTTAATACTGGCAGTAATCTACCTTCTTAAGGCCTAAACCTACTACTTTGTTTTGGTGTGATGTAGGCCCTCATTATGAGAACTAGCCTATGTTATCACTAATTTACTGTACCTACTGCAAGTACTCGTGCCCATAAAGATTGACACAATTACATGCACAGGGGATCAGACGACTTACGGCCAAAGTAAGGAGCGCGCCACTGAAGGGTCACTCCATAAACCGCAATTTATGTTTTACATAAGAACATCGGGCTTCATTTTCTTGTGTTTCATTATCGCAGTTACCTTTCATGGAATTTTTAAAGTAAAAAATGGAAACCTTTATAATTCCTTTCAAGGAAGCTGAATGCTTACATGAAACTAAGATTAGAAGAACATGGTACACATACATTTCTCTATGGACTATGGATACACTGGGAATCTAAAAAAAAAAAAGAGAGGGCAATCTACAGGATCTGAATGAAGACTTAAGATGGCTTAGTAAATTGCTAGTCCAAACCATAACACTGCAAGTACAATTTTACGGCCCCTATGATCGACAAAGCATTAAAATGAGTAAACTATTAAAAAGTATTTTTTAGTGGACCAACCTAGTGAAGACACTGAAATTTGTGTTTAAAAATCCTACAGATTACACGGCATTTGGAGAAAAGACATTTGGCAATATTTTATAAAATATAAAGCACGATTATCATCGCTACCCAGTTACTCAAACTTGTCCTCATCTTCATGCATTTCATGATAATACCAAAACCCCCTATTGATAAACATTAATACAATGACAATTCAGGGCCCTAATGTACTCGCAATGTTGGTTTTCTCATACAATTAGTTACAAAGCCGTCTGAAATCATGCAGAGAATGATTGGGTAGAAAAAAGAAAATCACTCATTTTCCTTAGAATAGGTACTTAGGCTATTTACTTATTCCTTAAAAAGCTCTACAAGAGAAAGAAATCTTAATTTGAATACAGTACAAATAAAAAAATATATAATGAAATACCAACAAAATAATGTGCAAAAGGTTAAATGCCAGTAATAGCAAAATACATTATTTACGTAAGCATTATATTAAGAAGGCTGGCTTGTTGATGAAATGCATGCAATTAAGCCTTGCCTTGCTTACTGCCTAGTATTACCAGAAGTGACTCCTACAAACAGCTGTTGTGATAGTAACTTAGATTTGGTTTCTGTCAAACCTGGACCCCCACAGGGTGGTCATTACAAGCAATAACCTCAATGCTTGAATTTAACAATATATTTCACAATACTGTGTAGTGTGTACTATCTTAATGGGACAAGTCCAAGTAACTGAATTATCAATAATAACCACCATTAAAAAAAAAACATCTAAATATTTACATCAGTCAAGAGTAAAATAAAAGCAAGCCTTGATTTATTCCTTGTTACAATGTTTCTTTTCAAAGGAATCAAGTCATTCTCTAACTGTTTTTCATTATTACTGAAACAGCTACTAACTAAATTCTATAGGCACTGACTAGGTCCCTAAACAATGTTTCATGGCATGTGCAAAACATTCAACTATTTGCACTTTCTTATAATAAATGTAACAATTAAGAGATATTATGAATTAATAAAAACAATTTAGGTAGTATTTGATTCAACTATTGTGACATCAGGTCTTGTAAGAAGATCAGTTACATTTGAAAGTTGATCTGTTAAAAATATTCCTGATACTGTATATTATAAGTTAGTGTACAGTTCAAATTTTCTCAGTTGTCTAATATATTAAACCTGGTTCTGAATTTTTACTTGAATCCCATCCCTGAAAAGTCAGCGCCTATCGTCTGTAGGAAATGTCACAAATTTCAGGCCAGCCTGTCACGAGGTCGGCCACTCTTTTAAGTCAAATGGCTTAAGCGCACCTGGTACAGGCGGATGAGCTGAATAGCCACCCCCCGACTGACTCGCGCCGTCGCCACCGTAATTCCTCCCCTGTCCGTAGCTTGATGAGTCCTGGAAACAAACATCTCGTGAAAACCACTTGGAAGCATAGACGTACACTGGGGGTCAGGCAGTGGGCTTCACTCGTACTGACTCAGACCTTCGTTGCTAGATAGGACATGTCTGGCACAACCACGTTTTTAAGGTCATGGATAGTACCGATAGTAGTTGTTACAATAATAATAATAGAACCGCTTCCAGCATGATAATTGTAAAAAAGATGTGGGGGTCGGGGCAAGTGGTGCTGTATACGCATCTGGTTTGGGTAAAAGTAGCTACAGGTTCAGGTCAGGCATTTTCTTGCTCTTAAAAAAACTTTCATACAAAAAAAAACACAGCCGCTATCCTCGTACAATACACAAAACAAATCCATTTATAGCCAATGATAATAATATTGCCAAGAATGTTACCTGTCCATAGTTGTTATAACTGCTATAGCCACTATAGTCGTTGGTTCCCTTCTGGCCTGCTCCTGCACCGGGAGCCGACTGGCCTGGACCGGAGGGGGCAGATGCGGCTTGTCCTGGGGCAGAACTTCGACCATACATGTCCCCTGTGCACATCAACAGACATGATTAATTAAAATATGCATCGATGTTTTATTAACCAATAGGCTTTCACGGCACAGACATATGACTTAAACAAAATGCATTTTTGTTGGCGACTCCACGACGTCGGGCACTAGTACTGGATCTCTTGAGCTAGTCAGTCGTCCTGATACAGGTTCTGGGACGTCGGGCACAAGTACTGGATCTCTCGAGCTAGTCAACAGGATGAGTCGTCCTGATACAGGTTCTGGGTTCAATCTCCGGTTAGGATACATTTTTATTACAATGTTGACAATTTTGCAAACTCTCTTCTTTGTAGTAACAGTGTAACAGCACAGCGTGCTGTTGTTTCCATGATTTTAGTTTCTAGGATGGACAATAATATCAATTTTACCCATTGATATTTGATCACAACCATTTAAATAATCAATATTTATTTTGATATCGATTTTATCGAGGATTCGACCAATATAAACCTATAATCGCAATAACAGAATACAGTCTTAGTCTTGTCTTGCCACTAGCAGGAGATTCACAGGCTGACAATTGTACCTTTATTTACGGTTTCATTCACCATTGAAAGTGATTTTACACGCCAATACCATCCGCAACTGTTCTTGCTCACAGCTTCGTCATGTCCATTTATCACTGTCAGTATCGCTGCAACATTCAGCGGGATCATGTATCGCATACTTACGCATATATTTTATCGAATGGCTTTAATGCAGTCAAGCTACACTTGACCATGTAGCTAATGATTTGACTGATTTCCTTACTTGACTGTGCATTTGGCCCTACGTTGTGTATCACTGCATGATCGTTAACCATCGAGTTAATTCGTCAGTGCGTTACGTAGCAAGATCGAGAGAAATGTGTATTTTCATGGTGTCTTCATTAAATCAGCCAATCAATAAAGTGGGAAAACCACTTAAGGATGGAAATTTCTTAAAATACGTTTCATTAATTTGCCAATTACATACCGTTCCAAGATTTTACCAACAAAGAAAAAATTTGTATGCGAATTTAGGAACTTCATTTGTCTGCCCGAACAGCTCAGAGGCGCATTGAAGAAATGGCTAAAGATGTGAACAGTCAAGTTCAAAATGATTTTAAAAAATGAAATTTGTTGCGTTGTGCTCTGGATGAGAGCTATGCCGCCGTCGAAGCCAATGTTTTTAGCCGACATTAACATACATCTCAATAAATTGACCAACCACTTCAAGGCAAAAAGATACCAGTTTCGTGTGAGTTTGTAGAGTGAAAATATTTTGCAAAAACATTGGGGATTTGCACAGCTGATACAAAGTAAAAAAGTTTGAATATTTTCCAAACTAAAACACTGAAAGAGTTGCACCAAATACAACACGATAGGCTACACGGATACAGAGACTATCTGTGGAACTGGACAGGCACATTCAACATCTTCAGGATGAATTCTGTTCCCATGTACAGCAATGCAAACTTACAGCAATGTGGCACCATGTTTCAGTTTCTTGTTAAAAGCCTGATCTAGCCACTGAAAGTGATCGGAAACTAAAATACAAGTGGATGGACATAAAAAATTTAAAAATAGAATTGTCCATTTTCAATCGTCCGATCTCAAGAGTTGATAAATTAAGAAAAATGGAGGCTGAATCGTCTTGAAACAATGGGTCATAGGGTCCACTCATGCAATCGCTGCCTGTTGGGTATCATCGAAGTTTACCTCAATGAAGAAAGTTGGTTTGCTCGTCCACCAGCAATCGGTTCATGCTACACATGTGAGCAAGTTTTTCACGTAGTACATGAAAAACGTATGAATGAGGTCTTGGACCTGTACGCAGCAGGTTTGTAGTAAACAACTGAGAATATTGTGTCAAGCAAGTAAGACTACTCTCCCAACATGCAAAACCTCAGTGCTAATAAGCAACACCACAGAGTCACTGAGACCTAATCTACAATGGATGTGAACTACACAACAGTACAAATTTTTCTCACAAAACACGTCCATTTAATTAATTATAATAAGTTATAATCAGGTATAGTGTCAGCTGCTTGTAAACACATTTTAGTCCAAAGAACTAAATTATGTGTAGCAGACTGAGCTACGTAATTCACAGATCGCTGTGGTCCGTTTGAAGTTTTATGATGTACAGTAGTGACTCGTTAATTCAAACTCGGTTAATTCAAAATTATATATAATTCAAACTATTGATGGAGTCCCAGCAGAAGATTTAGGTATGGTGCTTAGTGTTAAAGTTCTTTTAATTCAAAATTTTGTAATTCAAATTGGAGTTTTTAGGGTCCCTTGAAATTTTAATTAAAGGGGGATTACTGTAGTACTTGCTAGGTCATATATGATGTCAGCTGAATCTGATGTCATAAGGAAACAAAAATCAAAATACATAGGCGGTTGGAGGTAGGTTAGTACAGTAGTCCCTCGTTAATTCAAACTCGGTTAATTCAAAATTATGTATAATTCAAACTATTGATGGAGTCCCAGCAGAAGATTTAGGTATGGTGCATAGTGTTCAAGTTCTTTTAATTCAAAATTTTGTAATTCAAATTGGAGTTTTTAGGGTCCCTTGAAATTTGAATTAAAGGGGGATTACTGTAGGTGTTTTATGTCGCAAAGATGGCCAGCAGCGGTGTGAATGAGAAAAGAGACGACAAGATCGTGATGATGCAGGAGCCAAGTGAAGATCAGGGCCCATTTGCAAGGTCCGCTTATCACAAGCAGGGACCTACCTTGACCAGCATTGGTAAGTAATTTGCTGGAAAATTTATTTAACTCAAATTGTCAGAATCTTCATTACTGCATATTTTCGGATGGACAGTAGGCCTACACTCGAACTTGCAGGTACCCTCACAGCCCTAGTTAAATGTCTTGCAAGTGCTAATAGCTTTAATAATAATAATCAGTTTGCACCATTCCATCTCACTTTAATAATCATTTCCGACAACTATTGGCTCACGGCATCTGTCCGGCAACAGAATGTAAAACTTTACTAAATGGTGAAATTGTAAACACATACCCGGGCACTACACCTAGTAACGGGCAATTCAAACTAAACAAGTCCCACTACCTGAATAGCTACAAAACATCAAACTACATGCATGAATGGCTCAACTATCTACAGTTAACTCACCCTGGGGACCAGGGGGGCCTTGGGAAGGTCCATGAGGGCCATTCTGTGGCATATTCCAATTCCAGTTCCCCCCATACCCTGATTGGGTTGACTGACCTGGGGGCCCTGCAATCATACCAACACAACACCCAAATGCAAATGCCCAAGGTAAGAATCAAACAGGCTACGGAATTTAAAGCAAGAAGTTAAGCCAATAACATGAGAAAGCTCCGGGCTTACAATTGTTGGGTATGTTCATTTGGTACAAGACAGTGATCCCTCAAATATTGTCCCATGTTTTACTTAAAATTTCCAAGTACTGGTAGAGTACTGAAAATGAGATCTACGGTACGCACTGAATATATGTGTCATACGTATGTACATACATGAACTTGTATAGGCTACAATGAATAACCCACCTTGTTGTATATTGTTCTACTCCATAAATAGTGTTACTGTATAACTGAATAGAATACGATAGGTCAATAAATAAAATACTAGGGCAAGTACTTGAAAACCCTATTTGAGAGGTTAATTGGTGCTTGATTTGGCATGAGTAATTTTTTCATTGGATTATTAGAAGGAAGGAGCAGGAGGCTTGTCTCTATTGGTTGGCGAGACGCATGATAACATAAATTTGTCAATGCGGGCATAAGAGAAGTAGAAGATTAGAAATCGACCTGGAGCTAAAGTGTGTGAAAGGTGTATTCGCATAGCTAGCAAGCTCAGATGATTGGATGATTGGTAATGTTAATGTACCTCCGAGGATACCGAAAACATTGCAGGGTGACCTCTTGTCAAGATTTTTGCCAGTAGGCCTATGCCTTTTGGTTCCACTCAAATAATGAGATTCAAGATGAAATATGTCATGGCTTCAGTCAGATACTTGGGGCGTGATTGAAGAATGCAAGGAAGCCCCCAAGTCCCCTTATGACAAGCATTTGAAATGTCTCAAAGAATGAGTCGACTCAGCCGCAGCTAACAGGCCTATCTCTGTTGCCTATCAGTAGCTACTAACTAAGTAATCGTACGTTTGGCTGCCACTTTTCAACGTTCATTTGATAGCAAATACACTTGGTAAGACAATACGGGGAAGTACTTCTAGACTGACATGCATTGTTGCCAGCCACCGACGAGAGTTCGTTCATGAAAAAATTATTACAAGAACGGCAGCGCCGGCAGTCGGCACGACTGTGTAACAGGGAAAAGTGATGCGTGTTCAAAAATCAATTTCGACTCACATCAATGTCGAACTGCCACCCTATCCTATACACTAGGCCTATCCAGCCAGTATACATCGAGTTTCTAAAACCAATCCTCATTAAAACACTTTCCTACAGAAATAAATATGTGAGGACATGCAAAACCCTGGAGAGCTGGAACTGCTCCTACTGGCCCATTCTGAGCCTCCAATGGTCAGGTGACCTAGTAAAAGTGGGCAAAAACATTTTGACATTTGTAAAATTTCGGGTGTTATACGTCTCACAAGGGTTTTAGGTGAGCTGTTGGTCTCCTATGTCCAAACACAAGTAAGCAACAACAGGTCTTGATTTTTTAATTTGTTTCAGTTTTTTTCAACTGTGTGTAGGCCTACTGTGTTCCTCATCTCGGCTACGCCTATCCCAACAGGTGGGCGAGCCAAGGGTTCGTAGATGACAATGTCGGATAGTGAAAAAAGGGTCAGCCCTTATTTTCCCTTTGGCTGAGTAGGCAGGTAGCCCCAGGTCACCAACCCCTCAAACATACAATCTTATACCATATACTAATATTATAGGTACGTTTCTTGCTTTAGAGTGAGGAAGGTTTGCTATTGTCAGACGATCACTTACCGTAAGCTCCGTAGCCTTGTTGCTGAGGTCCACCGTAGTTGGAACCCCATTGGGGGGGAGGCATCTGTTGGCCTTGTCCAGGAGGAGCTCCCCAGCCCTGGTAACCACCCTGGCCTGAAGGAGGGCCATAACCTGAAACACAAACAATATCACATTAAGCTTACTATTATACGTGTTCTTTTGAGATAGACAATAGCAATTACATCGAGTAGTGGGCCCACATTTTGAAGTCGGCTCCAGATCCATGGGAATAGAGTAGGAATCGGCTCCTCGACCGTCAGCAAAATAATGATCTTTTAAGTAAGGGTGGGGGAACCGGCGCATACATTGTCTGCCACACTGGTAAGTTGAAGAGGCATTTGCCGAAATAGAGTATTATAATTTCGTAGAGAACTAAACAGGTAATGCGACAAGTGGCAAGTTTCGTTTCGCTCACACTTTCCTGTGCGAAGGCAACATCAAGTACTTTCTCTCTTCCCCGGGTGGTGGCCACTTCAGAGTGACATTTTGTAATGTAAAAATGCTTATAAATAAAGCAAGATTGGAAGTAAACATTCGTAAAATAAATTACTATGCTATCACAACAATGGAACTAAGTAAGGCTGGGCGTCGACATCGATTAATCGATTAATAATCGATGTCGGTGACGATTTTCGACATCGATTTTTTTTGGTTTTAATCGATTTTTTCGTCAATTAATTAAATAACTAATCAATTGTCAATTCAAGCGAGAAATGGGAACTTTCAACTATAGGGCGGCATAGTTATTCGTCCACAGCAGCTTTTAGTCCAAACTGACCCGTATCAAAGGATACCGCACACTCTCAAGCCCCCCCCCCCTAAGTATTTGCAGATCGCGCGTACTAAAGCGCGAGCCATCCCTTGGTTCAGGCCGGCACTCGACAAGTGAGAACAGATGCGGCCGAACGAGAAAGAGCGAGAGAACAATGGTCTGAGCGAGACGCGACGAAGTAGTTCGCCGTGTCGGCTGCTATCGGCCGCCGTGAGAGAGAGAGAAAGCGCTAGTCGCAGGACGCGTGAGTGGAAGCGAGATCGCGATAGACGCGAGCGAGTGGAATGCAAGCGGCCGCCTGTTGACAGTTCACTACGCAGCAAGTAATCAAGAACGGATTAATGAAAAACGACTTGAATAAGCCTCTACAATCGGATATTGCGTTAAAATAAATTGAAATCAATATCCACAATTGTGTTTATGACGACAAAAATAAGCTGACCGGCCCGCATGGCCGTCACGTAGGCCTAGAAGGCCTAGCCTAGGCCTAGGTCAGTTATCTCCCGTTGCAGACAAAAACTGAGTTTTGTTGCCGTTATTAACTGATTAAAAACCGGTTCGATTAACCGGTTAGTGAAATGCTTAACCGTCGTCATCCCTACATTTAACAGGTGACAAAGTTCTTTTTAATAATAATTGATTAATTATCAATTTTAAAAAAAACGATGTTGATTATTTTCGTTTCGATGTCGATGTCGAAAATATTCCGACATCGCGATTCGACATCTATTATTTGCCGTCGATGTCGTCGATTTACATCGATGCCCAGCCTTAGAACTAAGCCTACTATTCTAATGACATAAAATGTGCAATTTGGCAGGCCTACTGACATGAAGGAATTATATGCTACAAACCTGGATATCCTTGAGTCTGTGGTGGTGTACCCCAGCCTTGGTAACTTTGCATCATATTCCCTGGAGGACCCATTGGACCCATGGGACCTCCCATTGGTCCACCCATTTGCCCATTAGGGCCTCCCATACCCATTCCCTGCAAACCAAAAATAATTCAAGTTAAAAATCGAATGGAAAAGAGCAGCTTGAAGGAGAAATTTAGAAAAGGAAAAAAGAAATTCAGTCTTGGAACTTGTACTTTCAGGGAAAAATGAACGAATGATTTTTATCAATCAAAAAACAGCAATAAAAAAATTGCTGGTTTCTGTACTCTGGCCAGTTGATCATCATAAAGTTAAGTTCCAAATGAAACGACACTGCTAGGTCATAAATTGAAATTTATTGGATTGACCAATTATAATTTTGCACAACCAAGATATTAGTTAATATAAATGTTATTGATAGATATGCCCATCGGCTGGAATAGTTGAGTATAGGGATAGGATCAAACAGCTTACCTTAACTAATATGACGAATCTGAGAGTTGACATTGTTGTGACACAATACATAAGAACGAGACGTTTCAACACAAGTTCTTGATCACTCAGTTAAGCCAAATACCTCTTGTTGAAATGCCTCATTATTTGTTAGTAGGCCTAGGCCTATGTCTCTTCAATATTAACTTAAAATCTCATATTTTTCATCTTACTCAAAGGTAAGATGTGGAATGCTATAGGCTACTTAACTGTGTAAATATAAATTGTATTTTATTCTACTTTAGATATATCAATTTTTTAAATCTAATATTTATGTCAACAAACAACTTGTTACTCTAGTTTAAATTGGTTGTTTGACGCCGATTTACCCAAAATATGGATCCAACAAACAAAACTAAGTAATCTACCCAATATACCTGTCACAACAACCATCCAGTTGGAACTGAGTAACGCTACCATGTACAGTAGAACCGCCTTTGTACGTTTCGCTTTTCTACGTTTTTTACGTTTCTACGTTTTTTTTACGAGGTCCCGGCGAAGCCTTATGGCATTTATGCATAATTTATTTCTTTAATACGTTTCCCAATATTACGTTTTTTACGTTAATGCGTTTCAAAAATCAGTCCAGTCACGGTAATTAGATCCTATAGTACGTTTTCTGTGTTCTCATAATGGGTTTTTCAGGCCAGCCAGTGAGTCGAATTACAAGGTGTTATTGCATTCAAGCGGGGGCCACGTTAGTCATTCATTCATCCCAGTTCTGGGAAGCGCCCCCTCCCCCCCCCCCCCCCCCTCCTCCCGCCTTCCATCCCTCGCTCAACACAATGCAACCCAGCCGCCAGTGAGTGCCTTGACCTTGACCACAGCTGCATCTCGTTCCACGTGGGGGGGGGGGGGGGGGGGTCTTTGAAAGGGTCTTTTATCTACGATCTCGGCTGCCGGTACTGAGGTTCTTTACCTGCTTACCATAAATAACAAACCCTCGTCCAGTGCTCCTCTTTACAAAAGGCTTTTGTCAAACTGCATAGTTAATTAAACATACATTGCCCTCGCACTTCGATTAGGCCTACTCTTAATTGTCCTAAGTATAGAAAACAATATTTTTACCCACTCGAGTTTTTTTATAATACGTCATCACAGCCTAGTCTAGCTGCATGACCTTAGTCGCCGGGCCTCGCTTACGACCCTTCTTAGATAAGAATGGTGTCGGGGGGGGGGGGGGGGGGGGGGGGGGTTGTTATGGCAACAAGAGCGGCTTTGTAGGCAGAGGCTAAATGTAAACACCATGATAAGAGTTTTTACGAGATTTAAGATAATTCCTTTGTCATATCCTAGGGCTAAGTGTTAGAAATGTATGAAAAATGAAAAGACAAATGTTAAGTATTTCAATAGTGCGTTTTTCCCATTACCACGTTTTTTTGTCTCGGGTCCCTCGAAAACGTACAAAGGAGGTTTCACTGTATTATCACAGCACTCAAAAATGTCTAAGCTGATCAACAATGAACTTTACTTTCAGAAAAAATGAACGAATGGTAGTGTCGATCACAAACCAGTAATAGAAAAACTACTAGTTTCTGTACTCTGGCCAATAATCATCATAAAATAAAGTTCACTTGAGAATTGAGATTGCAAGGCAACAATAATCCGAGCGTGTAAATATCCGGCAACATTAAACATTTTAGCTTGTATGTAAAGTCAAAATACCGGTAGTAAAAACTTAAATATTTAAGAATATAATCCAAAATGAACACGTTTGGATGATGTCCTAATGCAACTGTTCGACTACGTATTGACATGTTTTTTAATTCCCATTAATTTGCATGCACAAAGCAACAAATGTCAAATGGTGTTATATCTCAGCTACATGAAATAGGATCAGGGCCCACGGGTCAGCTACTGGGCAGGAAGAAGACGGCTAGAAACCCGGTAAAAACCCATCTCACAAGTTTATCTTGAAGCAGGCTAGCTCCCGCTATAAAGCATGACCATAAGAACAACCATGCTTACCCCCATGCCCATTGGAGGTCCACCTTGCGAAGGGGCCCATCCGCCCTGTGGCCCATCACCCATTTTCCCAGAAGCGTCGCGTGGTTCTGCCTTCTTGATCTCAACCTGTATGAACATCCAAACAACACACAATGATCACTAACAGCAAGGTGAAAGAAGGTAAGTCACACATGCAGCAATATTATGTGTGGACTTATTAAAACTACAACAATACACATTTCAAAACATATTTTTCTCTAGAGAGGTTTTTTGTTCACATAGAAATACGTAACTTGTTTTTCTTATTAACTAACTATTCGTCCTAAGCACATTCTAGGAATGTGAAACGACTTAAAGTTAAGTTACCTTTCTTATTTAGCAATAATTAACACTTATCTACATCCTGTAATATAATAGTTATTGTTAATTATTAAGTCTATAAAATAGCTAAAAATTAGTTTATGTAACTATCTTTAAATCTTATTCTAGTTTGTTAGCATAAAAAACAAGTACCTAAAAACTTGAACATGTGTACTAAAGGGTAAATTTTATATTTTATTAACTTGATATATGCTATGGAATAAAGGAGCTGCCTGATAGTAAGTGCAAGAATATGGTAATAAACGGCACCAAAAGTTATACCTGTTTGCCGTTCATGTTGACGAAATGCTCAGCTACACAACGATCCACAGCGTCATCGTCCTCGAAGGACAAAAATCCGAATCCTATTGTGTCAGAGCAAGCAATCACTTCCAGTACAAGAACGCTGAGTTTCATTACGCTGGGTTTTAACACTGCTGCCCAGATCAGATGCCAGACAGTCCGACTGTCATTACTATCCACCTTTCCTTTATTCACGACGGCAAATTTTACTAACTTATTTCTCCCCATTAGTTTTATATGGGGTCCAAAGCTATCAATGTAATTAGTATGTAAATGAAATTTATTGTTATTTCTAATTTATTATAGGTCAAATAATCAAAACTTATAAACTAGCCAACTTATAATTAGGCTTAGCTAGATTAATTTAAAACTACAATTAACAAGTATTATGCTAGGTTATCTCATTAAGTCTTATCAATAGCATAATTAGCTTAAGTTTAATGATAGTACTAATATAAATTGCCAAATGTTACTAAGGAAAAATAAAATCTTGGGATTAGAGATTAGAAAGTCGGAATCATAAAGGATGGGTCAAGGATGTCAAAAAGATTGACAGGTAAACTTTAGTGCACTAAAATTGGCAGCAGTGAACTTCCCAAAGCATGAAACATAAGAACTGTCAGTTTAAATTCTCAGATGCACACCTAATAAAAGACAAAACACATTTAAGACAGGTATACATTACATTTATGTTTTATAACAAATAACCGGATCAGAATATCAAATTATCATGATGCATGTAGATCTCAAAATAAATACCGTTCAATGAATAATATGCAGTACGTAAGGTATCAAACTGAAGCCACTCAATAGATGATTCCGTAAACTACCAGGGCATAATGCATTATTACGCATGCACAATGCACTGCTTTTCAAGCACCACGGCCCACTAGAAACAATGGGAACCTTAACCTAATCCTCAACCAAGTAGGTGGTAAAATAAGAACGCAAATGACAGAATCTCCAAGACTCTCCCACATGCGCAGTTGTTTTACGGAATGATCTATTTTTGGGAAAGGTGATGGAAAACAGTTACTGGAGCCTGCTGCTGTAGGAAGGACAGGCAAGTAAACATAGAAGGTAAAATGTCATCATTGAACACAGGTTACAAGAACTTAGGCATTTTGATTAACTCTGCTATGAGAGAAGAGACAACTATTGACTAGCGAATGTGAATAAGGGGGAAAATTATGTGTTAATCTTACAAAAGTTTCCCCTTCTATAACATTTAAATTAAGTTGAATTAACCATGTGGCCTTCTAGTTGGAAAAAATAATTAATTATTACGATTGTTATTGGAAATGTAAAATACCTATTGTAGGCTACAATTAATTACTAATTACTTGGTAATGACAAAAATATGCAAAACTTTTAGAATCCAGTTTTCCAGTTCTTATGAAACCACAAAGCACACAGGCCCATATGTTATAAATCACATTTTTAAGTTCGTGGAGTGTCGTTCTCAATATTTTACTATACAAAAAAACATTAATTTTGTAGGGTTTTTTATAGCGACTCACCTTTCCCAGACTTAATGAGCTTAATGAACGCTAACCGGTATTAGGCTACATGAAAAAAAACTGCCCCCAGTATCACAATGAGATCAGCTCAAGATCTTACTGTAAAGCCTATAGTATAATATGTATGTATGTATGTGTGTAAACTAGCTCAGCTTAGAGTTTGGATGAAAGGTCAAACCTGCTAAATATGTTCGTGTTTGCATTATTGAGAGCAGCATAGGATAGACTCAACTATACACATACATGTCCAAGGTGTTACCATATTATTTCCACTAGTCAACGCTACATAAAAACGGAATATTGGAAAATAAATCTTGTAGGCCTATAAGGATTCAGAAGACCTGGGGACTTATTTTTCGACTGCCACATCAATATAGATGCCAGAAGGCATAACTCACAACAATAAGCTTATTTTAAATATACAACAGTAAAGCAAAACGTGGCCACCATTGAGGAACGAGTATAGGTCCGTTATATCTATGCATACATGATATGTTTACCGATTCAGAAGCATGGCTTACCTTCAACATAATTCTTGACACGATACTACATATTAATTAAAGAAAAGTACACTTATACCCAAATTGCTTCATAATATATAATTACGTAGGCTATATAAATATAATATGATTAAATCCAGATGATCCCGATATGACCTGAAGCAGGGATGGCAAACAAATTGCTAACTGGTACTAATAAGTGTATTTAAATGGCATATTGTACCAAACAAATTGACAGGGGAGATCAGGATCAGATCATTTCTACCGCCAGAGGAATAACAATCTTATCAGCTAAATATATAGTGCAACTATGTAGTGTACTATACAGTGTAATCTACTTTAAACAATGGAGCATTAACCAATCACATTTAGATCCACACATACTCGCCCACTAAATTTCACCTCCTGCTGCCGAGGATTTGCCTCCAGACTATAATTTTTCCGAGTGGAAAATCCATCTTCTAATCAGGGTCATTGCTTTGCACGAATTTTCGCAAGTGTCATCAATTACAAGTTTTTAAGTTCTCATACAGGAGCTACCACATGTATATATTAATCTTCATAGAAAAATATTTTACTGGATATGCAATGTAAAAATGAAACAATCCAGTATTTCATCTTTCCTTTTAAGAGTATGTTGAGAACTTAACTTGCATTTATGTATACAATAAATTTGAAAAGAGCATAGCACTTGATATTAACGATGTCAAGTAGGTTTGCATGAAAAAGTACAGGATCAAGAAAAATATAGGCATAAATTAATATTTATTTCTTTTTTGTTGTTAGCAGATTGACAACCAAAAAGCATATAAGCTTATTATCATTTCAACTGGTGCCATCAGCAAACTGGACCTTTTAACTAGTCTTTGCAAGCATGGTGGCACCAAGCACTCAATATGGCAAACATAACAAAATTAAACCAAATACAGTTCGATCCTCACCAAAACTAAATCAAACACACACAGAATTGTCATCCCTAGGTTATGCCCAAAACATTTGCAACATAGGCCATGCACTGCTAGGTACAAAAGGAGGTTGTCTTGGAGCTCAGGATTAAAATACTCCTGGTTCAAGCATTCATAGGATACATTACCCTTACAATAAAAACATAAAATGTGTAAGTCAGGCTAGATTATTGGGATGAGCAAGCAAAACTAGTACATAGAGGTATAAATAAATTCAAGATCATTAAGTATTTCTATTGTTGACTTTGGTATCGAAATTGATAATTTCAACATTGTCGATATAAATTGTATTTCGAGAATCTCTCGATTGAACTTTTTTCTTAGGCTTGATTCGATAGATCCACTCTACTCGAACCCATACATAGGCTATCCCTACGCAAGACCACTAATAAATAGATGTCTTACACGTGGAAACGTTCTAATGTAGAACGTTCCTAACAAAGTTAAACTGTACTGGTTTCGTGTCAGAATCTTCTACTGTAATAGTCTTGGCCTCAAGTACACAAATAATTCTTTCAAGGATTTACAACGTAACAAATCATAACACTACACTTGCCTTGGCAAACGTCGAAGCACACGGTGAAACAATATCGTGATACAACCTGATTGGAAGGTGGATACAATCGGGGGGGGGGGGGGGGGGGGGGGGGTCCAAACTTTAACCAACTCCCATTAACTAGCCTACCATGCTATGGAAATGAAAATACCAGATGATTGAATACAAGCTATTCCTTTATAGGTGTATGGCTTAGAAAAACTACCAATTTGGGTATTTGCTTTTTTGGATATATTACCCCAACCCGACTTCATAGTTTGGTAGAATACTTTGATTGATTGTCGATTGATTATCGATCTAACATGATAATAGACGTCCCATTATCCCGATGCCCATCCCTACTAAACCGTTACCATTACTAACACATTTTAAGCAACTAAAATCAGGCATCAGCCAGTGCAACAATGGCAAAAATAGCTACGCACCTCTTGATTTCTTCTTCTCCTGGTCATACATAATGACCACCTCCATCACCTTTCCAAAGCGGGAGAAGAAGGTCCTCAAGTCAGTTTCCGTAACATTTGAAGGCAAACCACCCAAAAACACTTTTGGATAACTGTTGCTCCTTTTTGGCTTCTGTAAACTGCGAGGGTTGCATGGCTTGGGGTCAATCTACAAAACAAACCAGTGTATAGGTGTAGATCCTCCGACCAGTTACCGGAACATGAATGGTTACAGTTAGGAAAGCCTCACAAGTTTTGAAGCAATCAACAGTGAATAGTGATAGCTACAACTTTGCTATTCATGTGTGGGTGTAACCTTCTTGGACAGTACAGGTACCTACCAAATTCTTAGAAATGTTCCGATCAATACTCGTAGTACAAGACACAAAGGTTTGTTTAGATTAAATACTATGCCTTTCTTTTATGAAAAAGCACTTAAAAGCAATTATGATAACTCATTTGTTGTGATTTTCAGACAAAGAACGAACGAAAATGGTTATCGATCACATGCCTATGCAAGCATCTGTACTCTGGCCAAATAATCATCATTAAATCACATTGAATATTTATCTCCGACCCGTCGAACCCCTTCTCGTAATTAATTTAATATGCTAGACCTATCAATCAAAACAAGATCAGAAGGTGATTCAAAAATTTACATTGATCCCTTTTAAATGTGAGCACCCCCAAATTTCTCAGTGGGAAAGCAATCTACTTTTACGAAGTCCCAGTACCTACTTAAACATATTAGTTGGATAATATATACATGTACATACTGTTCGCCCATCTAATTGATGTGGTCCATTTTGTAACACCAATGAAACATTGGCTGGGTCAGAGAATGTAACGAAACCAAATCCACGAGAGCGGCCAGATTCACTGTTCTTCATAACAACACAGTCAATAACCTCTCCATAACGAGAAAAGAATCTTTGAAGATTTTCTGGAAGGAAAGAGAGAATTTATAAAGACAAAGTTAAGGGTATGGATGATAATAAAATAAATACACTGGTGCAAAAAAAATCTACTGGTAGGCCTACCTTTATCTAAAAAGCTGAGTAGGCATACATTTATTGGCCTAATTGAATTTCAGAAAAAATATCTGGAAATGGGCAGTCCTACAAGAGTAACCCTCGAAAATCCCATAATTTCTAGCGCTGTCCTCATAGCTTGATGAAAGTTCTTTACTGGTTGGAGCTATGCTCATTATTTCCAATTTTGTATCGGTACAGGTTATTGAGCACACATTCAGCCAAAGTAGGCCTACAATCCAAAGGAGTTTGTTTTTACAAGTGCCTCATAATGCCTAGACCTCATCTAGCCTACATGTTATGACTGAAGAAATGCAAGTTTAAAAACTTGGCAGATTATAGGCCTAGCCAGGATAATAATAGCAATAACTTTGCATAGTTTAAGCTAATAATTGAAACATCCTTTGATGATAGTTAGCCCACAAAACAACACAGTAGCCCACTGAAAAGAGATTGTATTTAAAAAAAAAAAAAAAAATGAAAGGTGTCTGATCTTTTTATTGGTTCATTAATCTTTTAATTTAATTGCCTGGCTTTTATGTTATAAAATAAGTTGTAGGTATGAAATGGAATACCATCAACAAAACAAACTAGTCCACAGGTGATATTTAGCTGTCAATTGTTGAATGTAAGAATAGTTGAGCCTTTGTAGAACTAAAATGGGGCAGACAATAGTACAGCTTAGGCCCGGTCTTATAACGCCCGGCTAAATATTGTTAGCACCGGCCTAAATTTGGCCTCGGGCTAAAATTTAGGCCGGTGCTAAACTGTGGACGGGTCTTATGAACTGAATTTGGCCCACCGCTAAGCTCGCTGTGGTTTAATATTTTTCCATCAATGTTGGCAATAGATTTTCGATAGTATTGCGATATATCTCGCACTGGAGTCAACACAGGCGGTGGGATCCAAAAGAAAACAAACGAATGTCACATACATATTGTTTTTTTGAAACTGCGACAAAACGTGACGTTTGTCAAATTACTCAATAGAAAATAACCAGAAATTAGTGTGAATTGTATAGAGAAACACTATGGGGGTAGGCGCATTTACTACTTACTATGTCACAGGTAATTTTATGTATTTAAAGAACGTATTAACCATTTGTCATTGGAATCACTGTCAGTGATAGCCAACGACGCCATATTTTATGTAGATGTCAACAACTTTAGCCAGAGCTAAAATTTAGCCGGGGCATCGACGAGCGGCTAACATTTGGACCACCGCTAAATGTTAGCCGGGCGTTGTAAAACCCATTTTCAACTTTAGCCCTGGGCTAAACGTTTAGCCGGGCGTTATAAGACCGGGCCTTAGTAGCACTTTTTTAACATCATTAGTGGTGAAGCCTTGACAATCAACAGTCAATTTTAATCATGAGCCTAAATACCTAGGCCAATCCATAATGCTATGCATACATTGCTCACCATTACAATTTACAATCACAAAATGTCAATTATTTTCGTTGTAAATGATTCGCTGCTAATAACTTACGGCCTAAATAAATATGCTGTATGCATGTGGTGGCCAGGACAAAGGCCATACCCAGGACCAAAATTGCCACTTGTACCAGCCATGTTTTAGACAGGGTTTCGTTGACCATTCCACAAACTGTTCTCCAGCATTGTTTTGCTATAGCCTAACTACTGAAAAGCAAAATAGAGAAACTCTCTAGTCTCGTCCACTCTTTTAATGATTTACAGTACCACACACAATTTTTATCAACTTTATTGGCAGACATAGGCCTACGGTTAACTCGAATATGTTGTAGCACATCATGTTATTCATCTTCAATTGACAACTCAAATGTAAATACACATAATACTGCCTATTGTTGCCTCATTAAAGACTTTCGAAGCATTTAACAGCAATATTTACAGAACCATTATAGAACGGTGTCAGTCGAGAACCAATTTTGATAAAAACTAAAGCCAATAGTTACTCCGCCAGGCACTGAAACGGATTATTCTGGGCCAAATATTGAGTTGTAATACACATTAATGCAGTAAAAAAAAAACTAGCAAATGGAGTTATACTCTTAATAATTTTAATATCAAATATGTTGGAACTGCAATGTAGGCTATGCGATAATGAGCGAACGATGTCTGTGAATTTGAAATTAGGTGAATATAAACAATGCTTTGTTTCAGACAAACACAAAATACACAACAATCGATTATACCAAGTGAAGATAGAACAATAAAATGCCTAGCACTTGATTGTGTGTCCGTGATGTCACAGCGGCCTAACCATATCTAATGCAATGTAGGAATTATAGAGGACTCAAAATTAACATAGATAGCGCTGCTAAGCAACCTCCTTTCAGCGCCATTGATGAATAATAACAATGAAACAACAATGAAAATTGACAGCTAGACCACTCCTAATAGAAGTTTATTTTTTTGCCACCAGAATGCGTCTAGTCTATTTTGAGTGCTCTATACTAGAGAACTAATTGATGAATAACAAGTACGCACCTTGTGTTGTCTCCCAGCTCAGACCACCAACGAACAATTTTCTGAAATAAAAAATTGAATTGAATTACTTTGTGTACCAGTCAGATATAATTTCAAGAGTCAATGCATCTATTAAACAATGCCAAAAAGTGAGCGTGCAAAATTTCACATAAACTAGATCAAGGCCCTGTGAAATTTGTGACGAAAAATCTTAATATATGTTTTTTATGGGCTTATATGTGAAGGCTGACTTAAAATATTGTTTGGCTAGGTACTAACTCGCCGGAATGTGAAGAGTTGTGCCTTCCCAGACTTCGGTCATCT
The DNA here is from genome assembly GCA_945910005.1 of Isoperla grammatica. NCBI lineage: Eukaryota > Metazoa > Arthropoda > Insecta > Plecoptera > Perlodidae > Isoperla > Isoperla grammatica. Next base: position 6,621,899 of record OX246739.1, on the reverse strand, counting down.
CCCCTCAACATCCTAAACAAAAAATTACAGAGTTAGGCATAGCAAACCCCAAACTGCTACCATCTTTGTTAGTCTTGTATGTCTGCCTAAAAAAGTAAATAAAAATAACAATTTTTAACTTTACTGAGAAGTTTCAATTTGTATTACTATTAGGGTACTATTGGCATTAACTTTTCTGATCTTAACATAAAAGACTACTGTAGTTTAGAACTTTGTTTATGTTGATAGATGCCAAACAGCTGGAATAGGCCTAGTTGAGTACTAGGGATAAGATCCAACAGCTTACCTTCATGTAAGATAGGTGTGTAAAGTGTAAACATGTAGGCCTACACGCCCGCACGAAAATATACTATACGCGCACGGGCGCCGTGACAAAATGACAGTGTACAGTTAAACACAAAAGGTGACCGGGTATAAACAATTAATATATTATAAAACAAGCACATTAATGATACGTTTAGGCCTATCTGTTCACCCGTGTTATTTCGATGAACTTTTTTGTTATTGAAAATTCTTAATTAAGTTAGCCTATTGTAAATATATTTTGTGAATTGGAGGGGTGTTACATTGTTACATTTAAATACGGAAATTTCGAAAAATTGAAATGTTTTCTCCCAGCCTTAGTGCAAGATAACGAATTTGAGAGTTGAAAGTTGGCACTGAAGCGTGACGTTTAGTTTATAGACATCTAAGGTCTTGAACTCTTGATCACAGACAGAAGAACCCATATGGCTACTGCATACTGCCCGTTTATTAGGCATACCTCCCTCCCTGTTTTCACTTTTCCTTACAGCCATGTTGCAGAAACCATCTCCGGCCCATCCCAAATTGTAGTGGCCTGTATACCTGCCTAGACAAATTCTTCAATGACATCAAAGTTTAAAGCCACATTAATTAGACCATCTCCATTTGGGTAGGCCACCTATGAGGCTAAAACATCTTTCAAAATTATGCAAGACTGAACGGAATATTTCGTATAATAAACAAAACTTCTGAAAGATTTTCACATTATTAGCCATTTCTTTTGTAACCGGACAAATTTAATGCTGGAATTTATTAGGTACTTCATTCTGAAATTAATTAATTTTTTAATGTGTCGTTAAGTTTTACAAATACGCCTAGTTGATAAATAGCATTTTGTCAACAGCAAATCTAGGCATTGATTAATATCATGCTATTTTAGTTCTGGTATCCGGATCCCACAGCAAACAAGAGTGAACTTGACAACTGTCATACTTTTACCGGGTAATGGAAAATCATTGGATTGGATGGCCACACCAGCAACTGTTTTTGTAGGCCTATCGCAGTGTTGGGTAAGTTCCTTAAAAAATGGACCTAGTTCCAGTTCCAGTTCCACGCAAGGAAAAAGGAACTCTTTGGCAGCAGGTGGAGGGTTGGGATGGGTAGACAACAATGAAATATTTAAAAAAAAAAGTGGTTTTAGATTTCTCCTTTCTGTCATTTAAGTAAACTATGTTTTGGCGCTTTCGTCCTTCAAGCTTGTACAGTCAAGTAAAAATAAAAGGAACTTATGAAAATAAGTTACAGTTCCTGGAAAATTGGAACTATGGCGTTCCACAGTTCCTGGTTGGAAAAAAGGAACTATAGCGTTCCTTAGTTCCTTAAAAAGGAACTAGTTCCAAGGAACGGAACTAAAAAAATCCGTTCCTACCCAACATTGGCCTATCGCATTGTATCATCCAACATAATGCTAACTAGTATAAATTTAACATGTGCAGTGAGCTTACACTAGCAAACTAGCCTAGTGTACAAATGTTGGGTGGTACTCGATGCAGTTAACAACTTACAACCACTGGTATTGGGCTGGGAGTTGGGACAGTATGATATGGTACTCAAATGTTGTAAATCATGTTCATGTATATATAGTACAAGGTTGAAAGTTCAAGCTATGCCACTTTTCTTCATGTGATTGTATTACAATGAATTTGGTAATTACTTTAATTAAATGAGATAAGCACAGAATGCATGACAATTGAGTTTAACGCACTGTTCTAATGAAACTGAGTTTTTAGACTTGCAGAGATGAAGGATAGGTGCCTAAGCTAGGTAGATGTAGGGTAGGCTATTCTAGATTATAGTTACGTCGAGGCAGGAATCAAACCTGGTCCTAGTCGGTTAGGCCTACATCTTTTCCCACCGAAGTGGTATTTCGGCAGTAATATTTTAAGTCACCTTGAAGCTTCCATAAAAGCTTAACCTAACATTCATGAACATTTGACTAGGCCTACCTAGGGCCTATATTAATGACCAAGGGCCTATCTAGGCCTAGGAGGGTACTTAATTGCCAAATTAATTTAGTAAATTAATTTGCTGAATCATCAAGGCTTGGGCCTAAGCACCCCTAGGCATAAACATAGGTTACATAGGCCTAGGGCCTAACCCATGCCTATCTGGGCACATATTTGCAAAAGATAGGCCTAGGCTTACTAATTAAATTTCAGCGGGTAAAAGGGAATAACAAAATTAGGTATTCACGGAGTGAATCTAAAAAACTTTTTTTCAACGAAATGTAACAAAAATCACTTTTATATGTTACCTGTTACTGTATCTTTCCAATTATGTAAGGCGCATGCTTCAAAAAGTACATATTTATGTTTTAAATCAATTTAATTCTGTTGAATTAGCTAGAGCCTATGCCTAGGCCAATGCACGCCATTCGCCATTGTTCAACACTAGGATGAAGAGAAATATCTCTGCAGCAAAATAAGTGCTTTGGTTCTTTGTTATCAGCAGATGCACCAACTTAAACATAAGTTACTGTATAATAATCGCAGTATTTTCGATAATTTACCCCTTCTTCAAATTTGAAGAAGGGGTAATTTGAAGAAAGGGTTACTATTTTAAAATAAATTTATACCCAAAAAATAAATTACCCCTTCTCCAAGTTTGCGGGCGATATTCGGTTTCATTTCCTACGTTGGCTACTGAATCAACGTAGAACAGCTGATTGTAGCATCCAGTAGGCTGTGTGCATGTTGCTAATGGTGAATGGCGTGCATAGGCATAGGCTCGAGCCAATTCAACATAATTAAATTGATTTTAAACATAAATACGTACTATTTGAAGCATGCGCCTTACATAATTGGAAAGATACAGTAACAGGTAACATATAAATGTGATTTTTGTTACATTTCGTTGAAAGAAAGTTTTTTAGATTCACTCCGTGAATACCCAAAATTATCTAGGCCTCAACGCTAACGATTTCACTCACTTTGGGCACTGTTTAATGAAGCCTAGGCTAGGCTAATCTAATGCAGCAAGTGACCAAACATATGCTAAATTGATCACAATATTCTTTATAGGCAACATATTTAAATAATAATAATACGTAAATTATAATAATAATCCAAAGCATGGCATTCAAACAAGCACCGCCACGCATAATCATCTCATCTCCCCAAGCTCAAAGTGATAAGCATACCGAAGCCATTTTGCCTCGCATTTACCGGCATCGTGGCTAGGGCTAGGCCTACCAATAGCCTACCATGCATTCCATTATGCAAACACTAGCCTAACATTTCATAATACTGCAATTCGTAAAATAACCTAACAAAAACATTAAATTATTTAATCATTTATTTAGCTCATCGATTGTGCAATGCCTAGGCTACGTGTTGCTACACAAGAGTAAAATTTGAAAGCTAATGCCTTTCGAAATGCCTACACTAGGCTTATCTCAACGTGGAACGAAGCCGCATCCACTGCAAGCCGAAAATGCCATGTAAAATCTACCAATTTTAAACATTCAAATAACAAATAATGAATTCAATAACTCACCCTTTATCGTCATTGTCCATATCGGTCTTTACTCGCATTGTACGACACGTCCTAATTAATCTTAACCACTATCTTATTCTAAAATTACAAAAGACGCTAACTTCTAAAATGGCTTCATCGAAAAGGGCCAACCAAACATACCCTCAAACTCAGGCGCCTAGAAACTGAAATGACGTCAGAATAGTTGCGATCGACTTCTGATGCGTAGCACTACCTATCGGTAGTTAACGAAACTTCCCACATATCATGAGATGCGCTCTAGCGGCCAACATCAGTACTATTTGAATTTTTTTAATCATGTTCATGTGGACGAGATTTGACTCTGCGCTTGTAACGCAGCATCCTTACGTCTGTCTGCAACGAAAGTGCTAACAAACAAAAAAAACGGCAAGTAGTGATGTGGAAGAGCAAGTGAGTGAAACCTTATTCTTATTAACACGTGTTTCTATAATATATTTCTCCATCTAGTTTATAACAAAGTGGCATTCTTTTATTAGGACTGGATTCAGTGGTCAGACAGATGATCTTCAATCAGTTTATTTGCCTGCGGGCACCACCTTACTTACCGGAACCTTACTCCCGATCTGGCCATCCTCCCCGAGAAATCAAAAGAATCATTAATCAATTTTATTTCATTCGCTGGAGCTGAGCTCTATCGCCAACGACAGTGTGTGAATGTGAAGTGGTCCACTTGGTCATGTTTTTCGTGCAACTGGTGTATTAAAACATTCCTTTACTTTAGGAATGTCGTAATGCCGGCTGAGAGAACGTAGGGGGCGGGGGGAGTGCCGAGCCAGAGGGTGTTGAGAACTGTCATCCGAACGGAACGGCTGCCTTCCTTCCTCTAGGGGTGGGATCGGACATAATGGGGAGAAGGGAGCCCAAAGTGCTCGTCCTTGCTCAGATCAAGATGCCACCTGCAGTACTAATCAGGACGTCGGTAAAGCATTGTCGACGTTGCTATGGAGCCATTATGTGATCAAGAGACCGATCTTTGCGATCCTGCTACTGAGTTGACAACTTCAAAGACTTCGCGACGTCTTTTATCAGAATTGAAAACACCGACTGTCGTAATGATGGCACGAAAACGACGTGTCATCCACGCGTTATTTGGCATATTAGTCGGTTTCTTATCTGGATTTCTTTTCGTATCCCGTTCTTCTTTTACGAATTGGAGCTACTTTTTAGTAAATAGTACATGTTCCCCGAAAAATCCATGGCCTCAGCCAAATACTTATCACATACGAAGTGCTACAGTCGAAGATGATCCATTAAATATCATCCAGATGACAGATTCTGGTGAAACAATACACAACAGTCGCAAAGCTCTTCTTTTTGTCGGGGTTATGACCGCTCAAAAATATCTGGATACTCGGGCAGTTGCGGTTTACGAGACATGGGGCCGCGAAATACCCGGCCGAATCGCGTTCTTCTCCGCCGCAGTATCGACGTCTCCTGCAAATAAACCAGATCTGCCGTTAGTCCGGCTCCAAGGCGTGGACGATTCGTATCCTCCACAAAAGAAATCGTTTTTAATGCTCCAATACATGTGGGAACATTATGGGGACCGGTTCGAGTGGTTCGTACGCGCCGACGACGACGTCTATGTAAGACCCGATAAATTAGAACTGCTTCTAAGATCCATCGACAGTCGTAAGCCGCAATATATTGGACAAGCCGGACGTGGAAACCAGGAAGAGTTCGGACTGTTGAGCTTGGAGTACGACGAGAACTTCTGTATGGGAGGACCGGGAATAATAATGAGCAGGGAAACATTGGCCAGGGTCGCACCGCACATCAAGTACTGTCTCAAGAACCTCTACACCACTCACGAGGACGTGGAGTTGGGGAGATGTGTGCAGAAGTTCGCCGGGATTCCGTGCACGTGGTCATACGAGGTATGTACTTTTATACATTTAGTGCATGGCTACCTTTACAGTTGATTTTATTTTATTCCAAGAAACTTTGTTTCAAATATGAATTCAACGTAACAAATACGTCTATAATCCATAGAAAACTAGTTTGAACAATGCAAAAACCTACTTGGATTTTTTTTACTACTACAGTCTTGTTACTGAGTGGGTAGACTATATAAAACCGAATTTATTTATTTTATTTATTTATTTATTTATTTATTTATTTATTTATTTATTTATTTATTTATTTATTTATTTATTTATTTATTTATTTATTTATTTATTTATTTATTTATTTATTTATTTATTTATTTATTTATTTATTTATTTATTATTAGATTTAGTTCCGTGGTCACGTTGTACTTGGAATTAAAATAAGGTTTTTTTTTCGAGATAAGTTTATTACGTTACACTTTTAAGTTATTCCCGCCAAATTCGCAAATTCCTAGCTGTCTGAAAATATGAACATATCAATACGCCTTACACTTCGGGAACTTCTCTTAAATCTATTTTGTTTTTTGTTGTTTTTTTTTACTACCCATCCGATCTTTCATCAGCTCTCGTTGTACAGTGTACAATAATTGATTGTGACTACGTGCCGAATTCACATTTGCCTCGCCCAGCTTCCATCACGACCGCGTAACACGGGAACTCTCTTTTATATGTTTAGTTCTGCCCAATTTTATCATTCGGTCACACCTATACCTCCATTATCTCTGGTTCAGGAAGCATTGCTGTCTGTCTGTATGGCGCATGTAGACCTCAATGTACAAGAAATATTGGTTATTTTGTCATGCGCTTATACGTTACACCCCACCAAGTTCTACGATTAAAAATATCCAAATCCACTCAAAATACAATAACTAAATTTGAACCAAATTGCACAAGAAAATATATATAGGCTATATATTTTTTTTATCAGAGGGAAAAACTTATTCACAAAGCAGATCGTCATCGTGTTTAAAACGATTCGAAAGAAACATACTTTGCAAGCCCTGAACCACTCAGTAAATAGTATTTACTCAATTCAGCTTTTTCTCACTTAGAACATAATATTCTCCCGTAGCAAGCAGACTGTTGCTTCTCTCATTGCATGAGAAGGGAGTGTCTACTGTCTACCTACAAGCTGAGTACTTGTATACAACTACAAGCGTGAACGTGCCCTATTAGTAATACGATCTCTTCTCTGTCTACGACGGGTCTCAACTCTGCCCTACTCAAGGACACCCACATCGCATAGCTGATCATAAAACGCTCGCTTTGAAAGTCTCACGGCATTGATTCTCATTGTGTCAACGATTTTATTCTAGCGAAATGTGAACGATTCATTTTTTTTATTTTTTTATTTCTGAAAATAATATTTATACAAATAAAATAAATATAAATAAATACATATAAATACAATACATATAAATACATACATATAAATGCATACATACAATACATGCATATATAAAATAATAATAAAATCTGTCTCAGGCAATACATGTTAGAAACTTGTTTATCTAGGAAATATATACATTGTATATAATATACGTGTGGACCAGAGTATACTAAAATAACTATTAAAAAAAGTAGATAGAAAGTGGCGATGATCGGCGATCGCGTCGAAGGTAAAACTGTCATCAGAACATACACTCAGCTTTGCCGTCAACGAAAAGTAGCGCACAATTCGAAATTCGATTATTTCGATTTGATTGTATCAAATCGTTGCAGTACATCTATGCGAAATGAGACCACACCAGACAGAGCGGAAAATAATTTAGCGTATTGTTATGTAAGGAAGTGCATCATTACTGGGGCTGGGATGGTATTTTTAACTGGTAAACCGCCAAAAGCACAGACCGCGTTTCAGGATGAGCACGCAGCAATGTCATAATTGCACTAAACGAGGTGAACCGTGTTAAAGATGATATTTTTTTTTATGAAACCATGTCTTTATAGACCACACAATTTTTCAAATTCCATTAGTAATAAAAAATGCGATTTGAAAAATTGTAAATGTTGAAAAATGTGGTATTAATTAATTTTTATTTTTCAACAAGCATTATTAAACATTTTGGAAAGAGGTCTAATTTAAAATATGCTCTTATAAGCCACGTCTGAAAACAGTGTTATTGAATGAATATGTAATATTATATTATATGATCGGTGGATGATTCAATTCAAAGATTACGCTTGACCATGCATTGTGTTTTAGGCCAAGCTAGTGTGAAACTGTCATCTTACCCAGGATTAAAATAAAATGTTGACATATTCTTATGCACGCGAGAATGGAACTGAAGGTCTGCGTGTGAAGAGGGAGAAGCGATAGGCCTATATGAGTCTGGGGCAGTGGACCACATGTTATCAATGTGCCTTCATACATGTTGCGTTCCGATGTTACCGCTTAACATGTAACATGTCAGAATATACGACAGTGTCTCATTGATAGACACGGATGTCGGTTTAATCATGTTGTACTTGACTGAACTTGAGTGTACTTGACTATGCACTCTCCGGATTCCCACGCTCTACGCGCGGCCTCGGGCCAGCAATGCAAAATAAATACACGAGAAAAGTCTCACATGGAGCAAATTTCATTTACTTAAATGTCGATAAAAATAAACTTATAAAATGCAACTAAAAGGTGTTTGAAGATCTTATCAAATGTTATTCAAATTATTGTTTAATTGTTTTGTACGGTAGTTGACTAGCCCAGTCGACTTATAAAACAATTAATAGGCCTAATTGTTGTAATTAATTGTCACTTAAATTGTTGCGAATTAATTAGTCTGCTAGGCTAATTGAAGTTTGAGCTACAATCTCGCGTACTACAGCTGAGCCACGTGTCTATCTATAGATATAAGATTATCCTTCAATCATGACCACCCACGATCGCATCACATATCCTCGTTGTTCAAATAAAGCGCGAGACTTTCGAACACATCTCACCAACTACGTCACTTTAGGTTGTTCAAATGCATAAAATTGCTTTTCTCGTGCAACGTATTCGAATTTGGAAGACAGTTGATGTGTGAGTAAAAAAAAATAGTACTGTTGGTTGTTTAAATAGTCACACGGTCGGTGGTCGTACTAATTGACAAACACGTTGCGTCTCAGCCATGTTGTGATCGTAATCTTTCTTGGGCACCCACTGTGAACTGTCTTCCAACTTTCAAGTAAATTAAACTAAAAAGACCAAATTAAATCTTTCAGTAAAAGTATTCAGGAAAGTTTCTTCTCTTTGAATATTATATCATAGGTATATCATAAAACATATATTTTTTATATTGTTACGTATTAATATGTATAGTTTATTTGGAATTTTGGCCTTTTTAGAAGCGCTTAGTTTTTTTGTATATGAATTATTAAAATGTTTCGATAAGGTGTAGGTTTTCAAGGAAAAGTTTTTTTTGTCTGCATACATGTACTAAACCACTTGAACAAGTGCGTAGAGAGTTGTTTACAGTTTACACGCACACCAGCTAATTGCCATCGTTTAAAGATGGATCGACACGACCATACCCGAAAACGTTAATTGGTACCATCTCGCTGTAACGTAACACGTTACACATCTTCGTTAGTCTTGTGTGTGATACTAAACGTTCAAGAGAATGAGACAGTGTGTTCCATCAGACGTACTAACAAGCACGTTCGTTGGCAATTCACGCACGATTACCATCCGTTGCAGTTAGCGGAAGCTGATATTGACAGCATCCTTCCACTTAATGCCTTCAAGAATGTCTTCAAATAAAACTTGTACATTTCTCTAAATAGATGCATTTTGTAACTCCATATTTGGCAATACGAGGGCTTTATGCGAGTTCTGCATGGACATTAGGGCCTCCCGTCTCGTCAATCAAAAGGCATTCTCTCAAATTTACTGTATAGCGCTACTGTTCTTGAACGAGCCTTGAGATTTTGTGGGTTGTGGCTCACCAATAAAATGAATTTCTTTAAATAAAAAAGTTTATTATCACACCATTATTATAATGCCAGTACACAAGAAAAGGCTCCTGTGTTCAATAAACTCTAGTTCCTAGGAAGCCTTGTATGCAGGCAAATTAAATATAACAACTACTGCCTCATAATATATCAGATTTAATCGCGGCATGCGCGACACTTACAACGGTGGGTAAAAGGAAGGAGCTGTGTTTTTAAGTATGGTATTTAGATTTTAGAGTAGAAAGATATATACATCAACACATGCAGTATTTAACTGTAAATTGTTAAATTGAAGTAGCTGCGTTTCGGCTTGAAACAGCGTCTGTTACATCCGCAATGGGCGGCCGCAGGAGTGTTGCAAGGGGGGCACATTGAATGGGACACGATGGGACACGGCCGGGTATATTGAGTGATAACATGCAGACCCAACTGACAGGTTATCGGTCAAGACTTCTGCATTTTGTTTTTACTAATCCTAGTCCTGGCACAAACCAAATTTGTTTGATTACGTCATGATTTCTAAATTTTACTTTTAAGAATTTTTGAAAAAAAGTGAGCCCCTTCTTGCACACAACACAACAATAATTCGAAAGGATATATAAAGTTAAAATGTATGTTTCAATCGATTGTTTGGTGAGATGAGACGAGCTGTCGATAATTGCACTCTCACTGCCTGGAACCCTCATATTTACTTAACTTGTCTCGTATGCCAAACATGTTAACACCTCCGTGTTACATGTTACGCAATCTCACCCAGCAGCTAACTGAACCTACAGACAGACATAGTGTTACACTAGAAGACACATGTTGATATTGAAATATTCATGGGATTGACATGACGCAACGCTCAATCGAGTGTAGCCTCTGTGCTAGCTATGTTCCAGAGAGCTTGTGCGGAAATCCGAATGACACGCAGTGTTATTCTTCACAGAGTCTTGAAAACATTTCTTGAAATAAATTCCATGTATGTTGTATCTTGTGAGAACTATCTGTGTATCTAGTGCACGCATTTTATCGCCTAAAATGAGATCAAGATCAGAAATACCACTTTTTCATTTTAATTATTAAATTACTATTATCTTCGTAGAGATCACTTACGCTTCTCTCTCTCTCTCACACACACACACGCACACATAAACATCCCATCATCTACACGTCGTTTCCCTTTATACTAGACTTATAATTATTATCTGATTACAATCTAGCAACCATACATATATTAGGTGCATTACAATTAACAAGTTATGCAACATTCACATTTTGAGGTTGTAGCTTCGATTCCCACCACTAGTAGTTCTAATTCTGCGGGTCTTCACATTGAACACAGTCATTGACAGGACACGGTCGATCGAACAATATCCTTCGTGACTGAAGATGGCCACTTTGTAACTATTGTACTTTTAACACGAATTCAGTTTGAATCTCCGTGATTGTAAGGCTTCGAGTCCGACCAACTAGCCTGTGGATTAATTGTATGGACACGCTGCATTAAACACAGCTTACACATATCGCAGAGATCTACTCAGTACTCTCTTGAACACGCTATGTGAGTGAAGCTCGTTCAATTAGAGTAATGCTGAGTCTGTCTGTGTAGGCTGCCTATTACAAGAACATAGTTTACAGATGGGTCTTGGTTGTATCAAGATATTCAGGCGTCAAGTCTCGTACGTGTTGCAAAGATGCTAATCGAGAAGAACAGTTGAATGATTGCTCAAAATTTTATATTAATTAGTTATTATAGAGTTAAGTCGATGGCGAAGATCAAATTCGCAATCTCCCGTAACACGTTATAGTGAATAGACAAAAAAGAAAAATGTTCACCTTCTACCGACCGGTAAAACCACTTGCGTCTCAATTCAAGCTGTTGCTTGTTCGATTTGTTACCGGTGCAATCCTGACTGACCTCGGTTATAAGACGTATACGCTTGGGAGGATTTGCTTTTCTAACCATGGTGTTGTAGTTGTACGCAGAACTGGATGTTATAATGTAAAAATATAAACAAAACAAAACTCGTATCTGCATTTATATATTAATATATTCTACACATCAGCACCCACAACTGACCGTGTATTGCATTTCATATCATCACCGCTTCATACGTCTGATCTACAAACTCGTATCCCACATCTCTCTCTTCATACTCATCTTTGCCACATCGGCTACATTCCCGTGTTATTGTCATTATTGCGTCGTGAGATGTTGTACACCATATTGGACGCATTCAAAATTATTGTGCATGAATACCAAATTCCAGTCTATGATGTACGCTCACTTTGTTCTAGCTAGAAAATACTATCAAATTAGTCATTCACTTTTTCTGACTTCTTTTTGTCAAATTTTTTCCTTGGTTGACGATCTTCGTTCCTTTTCTAGCGTATTTCGGACGAGTTGCGTTCTATTTATGGACCTGACAGCTGTCAAGCTTTGACGAGCATGTGAGCTCTGCCATGTTGCCATATGTCGCCTATAAAACAAACATACCCCAAAACATTCGTTAGCTAACTTATCGTAATCCGAATAGGGTCACAGAACCGGAAGTATTCTTCTGATAAAGACGAAGTAACGTAAATGTTATCTCGTTTGATTTTCATTGAATAAATGTGCAATTACATGATCAGAACAAAGAGGGATGCCAATGGACGCTACGTGACTTCACTTACGTTAATATAAAACAATCACAGTCGTTACTTCCCAATTAGAATGGCGGGTATAAATCAGCGGGCCGAGGAAATGCGTCAGTGCAAGGAGAGGAGGGCCAATCAGCAAGAGCGTAGGTTGGGCATGTCTGGAAGTGGGATGAATGAAGCGGATCCCCGCTTCTCTCTTGACAGGATAAAATAAGATGACGTCAGTCGGGCGACGATGTTTGACGATGTTTGGGCCCAACATTGGATAAGGGGGTGGCAAGCGCACTTCAAGTACTAAAATACTGTGGGAAAATATTTAATATTTATCTTCAAACAATATAAGACCAGTTTTTAAATGTTGTTCTGATTTTTCGAATCCAAATTGAGCCCTGTTTTCACTTTTCCCATATGACGATTAAAAGGCAGTAATTTCGGGAGGTTTTAATATTGGCGATGTCACATTCGTAGATCAGTAACAACAATCAGATCCCATTTTGATTAGCAAGATGTTCCGAAGAGTAATGTTTCTGCCGTACTCTAACTATTATCTAATTACTCTTGCTTGATTTACTTCTGTCGCCCGGTGTACACTAAACCATGTGTTCTGTTGTCTCCTCGATGTTGCTCGCCGGGTCTTCTTGCTCGATTATTCTGTTCCTCGGGTTCAAACCAAACACTTACATCACATCACACGCTCACAATCATGTTCTGTGTTTCCTCAAGACTTCTGTACTTCAGTCGTACTTGAATACTAGTCAGTCAACATCAAGCTGCATAATATCTTGCTGCATTACGTCAAGAAGCGTTACCCAAAGACTCAAGTAAAGCGGTTCAAACTCAACCGCCCTCTGTTATGTATAACACAGTATTTCCTTCCCAGTAGCTAAGAGCGAGCCAAATCAATACATTCATATAGAAAATGTATTATAAATTATTTTGCCTTATCTATCTTAGGGCCGGTCTTACGATCTCCTAATAAGAAAGTTATTTTTAGCAATTAAGCTATTTGGAGGATTTCAAGTGTTTTGATTGGTCGTTGCCATGGAGACAACAAGCTAATCGACGAATAAGTAGTAATTGGGACATTGTAAGACTGGACTTTAAAGTTATTTTTATTGTTTATTGTTGAGCTAAATAAATTACTTCTTCGCCTTTTCGATTAACAATTACATTATTCTTGGTACTTCTGTGATGCAACAATTAATAGCACGTGTATAAGCATTTTTCGTAGAAAACCTGCCCACTCTTGTAACTGGTTGATGACCGTTTTGCGCCTCGCATTATTGACATCAATTTAAGATATTACCTATCTCTATACTATCGTGCGGTGTAATGTAAATGAGGCTCTGCAATCAACCCAACTCTACCTTCTCCCAAAACGCCTTTCACATTTGTGTTGGGGCAAATATAAACCGTTGCCTACGGGCTACGGCCTTAACCACAGCCTGGGATTCTCAACTATGATTTGATTATAAGGTACCTTTTATACATATACAAATAGCAAATATAATTTAGGAAAACGTAGCGTCGAATTTCAGTATAGCCGGCATAGCAACAGAGGCGACTGTAACCTGTATTCCTGCCCTTCACTGGGTCTGTGTCCTGCAGCTTTCCAAACAAGTGTGTACCCCAATTGCAACCAGATACGATGTTGTGTTTAGATGCAGTCTATCCTGTACCACAACTCCAGTGGGGCTGACGCGTTCACCGGTAACCTGAAGCTGAAGGAAGTTCATCGCGCCATCTCTCTGCATCCTGTCAAACAACACCAGCACATGTATCGCATCCACAACTACATGAAGGCAAGCCGCGTTCCTTTTGATATGTCTCTGTTAGTTTCCAGTGACATCACCTACATATTGCGTGGGTGGTGCGGGGAGGCGAGGTATGTGTTGATAGAGCATGGCGTTGGCGTGTTGTTTAGAACTCGGCTGCTCTGTCTCTGCCACTGGCAGTGCGTAAAGTCCATATTGATAGAGTTGAGATTGTTGATTATGCGCTATAGTAAATTCAATGGGTAACACATTTTTGACTCACTACATAAAAATATTCTTGCCAAATTGTAGGGTATAGGGTAGAATTTATGGAAAGGGTTATTACCCCGGTAATATAGAAGCTGAAATAGGCTTGACCCGGAATTAATTGGTACAGAATTTTTTTTTATCGGAAGTTGTTTGCTATGTATACCTACATATGCCAAAGAAAGTTTACCGCCGTCCGACCCCCCTAATTAATGTAATTAATTAAAATCCTAAAATTAATTAATGCTTATATAACCGTTATTTTCAAAGATTTTTCTGATATTGTATATAAAATACATTGAACAAGTCCTTTTGTAATAAGAACAACATTGAAACCTATATATATATAGATATTTCGGCAATCATTAATTAATTAATATCTATATAATAACATTTTTAATAAAAGGGTTCCCGTGTATAATTGGTATAATGGAATATATGGTTGATAGTTGTAAATACATAAGTAATAACATATGAAACTACTGTAGAAAGTTTACCGAAATAAAAGTAATATTCGTATAATAAATCAGCATAAATAATTAATATATTAATTACCGATGTTTAAAAGGAATACATATTTGAATATATGTATCATGGGTATCAAAAGAAAGCTACCGATACGTGGGTTTTAATATTCGGTATCTCCGGGTGAAGTAAAAAAAAAAAAAAATCCTGAGGGAAGGAGGGGGGGGGGGGGGGGGGAATGCAGATGTTTCGTTAAACGTATCAAATAAAAGCTAATACGTTGTTTTTAGGAAAAGTACTTTAACAGTGCGATTAAACAAATGTACCCTAGTTCTAGGCTTGTATATTAGGGAGGAGGGCAGTTGGGGGTGGCGGAGCGGTGGGGGAGGGGGGGTAAAGAAATAAGGCGCTTTATGAACCCATTTTAGGTGTGATTTAACCAATGATGAAAGTGTGCCGCAGCGCCGTACTGGTACTTATTTTAATACCAGAGCTTACTTACTTTTTATGTTTACACATCAAATTCTAGCAATAACTAACTTGTGTCGTATGTTTTAAAATACCAGACACAAATAACATCAAATAGACCCGATTTGAAATAAACTCATTGTTAACTGATTTAGCTAAACGAACAAGTATCACTGACACACTTCAACAACAGAACAGTAATTTCCGTTAAATCAGTACTATAATAAGAAGAAAAAACAAGATTACTACGTCCATGGAAAACTTGTTTAGTAAGACTTAATTTTAGTAAAAGTCTTAAAAATGTTTGCTGAACACTAAAAATTTAACTGTATTGTTATTGGGTGAAGAAAGGTGGAGGGGAAATGATCATTCAGCTCCAGCTTCTTTCTTACCACTTGCATCACTGGATCTGGCACCAATTGATGTGACGTCATAAATATGAGGTCCAGTTACTCCGATACAAAACGTATGGCCCGTCTACCAAGATTTAACAAAATGTGTAATGTAAATACTGCGGAATCTCTCAATGAACAGTATAACGCAAAGATTTTGCCCGTAATACCAAACAAAGTTTAGCGTTTGGATAAACATAATAAGACGTACATTTTTATGCAATTCATACAACAAAGTAAATAAGTTGGTGATATTGATTACTTGGGTATCGAATTCAGTGATCCCAATTATTTTTATAAAATATTATTGACCACCGTTTGGAATAGAAGGCAAAGAAAATCATTTGTAAACGAGCTTTGTAATATTAAATCCGTTTGTCTTCTCATCACAGAAAAAATTTTACCGTAACGTAACTTAATTTAGCCGTTCGTTGGTGGAAATACAATATAAGTCGATCCTTTCCTGATTTTCCAACGACTCTCGCGCGTCTTTTGAGAGTCATCAGAGGCAACACTACCTTCAGATTATTTTACTATTTGAGTGTTCCAAGGCAAGATCAAAATTCTTCTTTTGTGCGCTGTTCACAATAAAATCTTTATGTCATAATGATTTAGCATAAGAAAATATACGATAACGATCCATCCCGAGCCCGATAACGATCAAGATGCCGACAATTGTGGTTGGAGCTTAATACTCAAGGAAAGTGATACAGAAGAATATGGAATATGAAATTAACCCTTTGGGGCCCACATTAATTCTTGATATCAAAAAACATTTTACGGCACCAATAAGACTCTTGATTTTTTTCAAGATTTTTATATTTTTTTAAAAATTATAGAATCATTTTTTTAAGGTTCGGGACATTTTTTTGAGTTTTAATTAATTCCCAAAATGTTTCATGAATTGATAGTTCTTGGACTCCCAACAATTAGGTAGCAGACTTTGAGTTATATGAAAAAAGAATTTGGAAAATCGCATGGAAATTAGCATTGTTATTAGGATCTGAATGTCCCGGAAAATTATCAAAAATGAGAAAATATTCATCCTTTTACACTTTCTATTTTTGAATATTGTCCATAACGTGTAAATGTTGTTCGATTTGTAGCCAGAAAAAAAATTTCAACACAATTTAAAAGCGTTTTTGTACCGTGATTCCAGGTGGCATCATTGGGCATGTGAGCTATGATCAAAATATTATGGTTAAGTACGATTCCAAATGGAATCGCTGGGCCTCAAAGGGTTAATATCAATTGCATAGTATTTTATGGAGGGCATTGACTGCATCGTTTATACTTTGGTCTAGAGGCAAATCTTATGAAGAGCTACTCTATAATATGCATGCTTAGTACATCAAGAGCAAATACTAAAATACTGGAGTAGTTGATGGTGACTTTAATAGGCCATCAACAACAACAAAACAAACAAAAATACATTTTAAGCGGAGTGGCATGGTAATAAACGCACTACAATCCGGTTAGCCAAACATGACTGTTGCTTGAGCAGCAAAAATAATTTTCTCACCAACCCAATCAAGTAGCCAAATTATTGGTGTATAATTAACAAATCAAGGTTCACTTAGCTTCCTACATCGGGTCAAGACATTAACCTATCATAACAGTACTTCCAAAATGATGCCGCACGTAGAGTCAGCTAACCATGAGAATTCTACCCACATTGCCTAGTGAATCACTGCAAAGTGAATCTTGGTAGACGGGCCTAGAGTTTTGTATCGGATTATATTATTGGTGATGTTTAATGACGTACTCGACCGCTTAGGTCATATGAGACGTCTTCCGAATCAGGAGCCCGATTCTCTAAATCTGTGGTAAATCTCTCACCGGTTTCCGTCGTTACGGAAGGCGAATGGATGGCTGTGATTGGGTCACAGCCTTCTCATAACGACCAAAACCGGTGATCACCTTATCGTTGACCATAGAGAATCAAGGCCCAGGTCCATCTACATCGCGAAATTCTTCAATCGTCATAAAGGGAGTCCAGCAAGACAGGGCAGGGACAAGTGGGAGAATAAATCATCAGTGGGATAGTGGGGGCGGGGGGGAATAGAACTGGGTCTCCTTTCGTCACCTCTTACGACTATACCGGTTTGTCTGGCCTTTTTTAACCCAGGCCGTGATGGGTCTTTTGTATCGGAGTAATCGAACCTATCTATGACGTAACATCAATTGAATTAGGTAAACTTTAAAATTGAGTTTACAAGGCGCCTTTTTACTGAACTTCCCTCCCCCCCTCCGCTCCCCCCCCCCCACCCCAATATATTAGCCAAGTACTAGGGTAAATTTTATTTTATCGCCCTGATGAAGTACTTTTCCTAAAAACGACGTATTAATGGCTTTCGATTGATACGTTTAACGAAACATCTGCATCCCCCCCCCCCCCCCCCCCCTACCCCTAGGATTTTTTTTTTTTTTTGCTTCACCCGGAGATACCGATATTAAAACCCACGTATCGGCAGCGTTCTTTTGATACCCATAATGCATATATGAAAATATGTATTCCTTTTAAACATCGGTAATTAATATATTAATTAATTATGCTGATTTATCATACGAATATTACTTTTATTTCGGTAAACTTTCTACAGTAGTTTCATATGTTATTACTAATGTATATACAACTATCAACCATATATTCCATAATGCCAATTATACACGGGAACCCTTTTATTAAAAATGTTATTATATAGATATTAATTAATTAATGATTGCCGATATATCTGTATACAGGCTTCAATGTTGTTCTTATTACAAAAGGACTAATTTAATGTATTTAATATACAATTTCAGAAAAATCTTTGAAAATAACGATTATATAAGCATTAATTAATTTTAGCATTTTAATTAATTACGTTAATTAGGGGGGTCGGACGGCGGTAAACTTTATTTGGCATATGTAGGTATACATAGCAAACAACTTACGATAAAAAAAAATTCTGTACCAATTAATTCCGGGTAAAATTGCTATTTGACCGGGGTATATTGGTGACTGGATATACTAAAAAAAAGTGTCTTAATTTTGTGTTTGCGCCAATGTTATTTTGCATCTGTGTTTGCGCCAATGTTATTTTCGCGGTTTCTTTAATAGTGTAGGAACAATGGTCGAGCAATCCACAATCATAGACCTTGGTTCGGCCCGACCTTAGAATTGGTCATCCCAATCTGGTAAAAAATATAATTTTCGCTTGCGCTGTAACAAAAGACAAGCGAACGACACAAAAAATCGATACTATGGCCTCCTACCATTCATTTTCTTCTCGCCTACTAAATTATTGAGCTACACTTTGAAAGACATGTCCTCCAAGCATCACATTGGAACTCACGAAGAGAATAATGAACTTCTTTTCTTTGTTGCTTCTTGGGTTCGAAAATTTAAGCTCGTGTGCACCGTACTACTTCTATAAGAGATCAACCGGTCATGTTTTCTCAGGCGCTGAAGATCCAAGACTTACAGCATCAGTCAGTAGCCCTACACAGAGATATTGCCTCGATGATGAAGATGTTGGGGAGAACACCGGATGATGCGCAGAACATGGCTCTCACGAAACACATGGCTCTCTTTCCCGACAGGCAAGGCAGCCGTCAATACCTGGGGGACACGGCCAAACTAGGTATGTACGTACTGGGGTGGGGTTTACTTTACCAATCATTCGGCACGATACAGACTACAAGGGGTCATACAAAACCAAATTGTGTTCTTTTTGCTAGCTGTTAATTTTCTCCATCGGTCTTTAAAAAAAAAGAGTCCGAATTACAAATAAATGAGTGATGGTCGTGCATTCACATTTTCTCTTCATATAAATGTAGTATGTACCATTTTGGTTTTACAATGTAACTATAACATTAA
This sequence comes from Isoperla grammatica, assembly GCA_945910005.1. NCBI lineage: Eukaryota > Metazoa > Arthropoda > Insecta > Plecoptera > Perlodidae > Isoperla > Isoperla grammatica. The sequence continues at coordinate 6,602,422 of OX246739.1, read as the reverse complement.
TTTTAACATTTGAGGTCTCTTCAAAATACGATTTTAATTCTACCAACTTCCAAAAAAATATTACAATTTCGTACATTCCGTACGTAATTCACAACACATATTATTTGCAACGTTTCAGGACTTCAGCCCGGGCTCAACAAGTACCGGCCTAGCACAGTGGACGAAGTCATCCCGTGGAATTTCATCGCGCGGTCCCTGTTCTCCATGGACAACTCTAACCCGCGCAGGCGCATCGAGTCTTCGCTGCGTGAGGGGCTGGATGACGTTGTGCGCGAGGTACGTGGTGCACTGCACGTTGGCTGGGGTACCTGACCGGCGGGTACTCGTTTGACTAGTATTGCTTATTACCGTCGTTCACTGGTCAGCGCCAAGCGGCGGCAGTAGACCTCCCCCTCCGCCCTCGCCCCGGGGCATTTTCACAAATTTTTACAGCCCTCAGTATACATGTACATTGTACACGCTGTAATAATATGTTAGTTTTCCCGGAAAACCTGTCCCTATTTCCGTGAGAAGTAACAGCGAGCATCCTACACGATCCACTCTGCCACTTTGTGACAACTCTCGCGAAACCCTCCGGAAAACTCTCATATAACAATAACATAAATCGCCGAAAGCACAGATAACTAATTAACTTGCGTAGTTAATTAGTTATCTGTGCCGAAAGTATAAGAATAAACATAATATAATATAGAATTTAGAATTACATGCTCTTAAATTTTGGTCATGGCAATTATAATTGAAAATAAGTTAGCTACAAATAAGCTATAACAATTCTCGCCTGCTTATTCCTTGCGGGTATAACCTTCAGATAAACTGGATTTGAGGTCTGTTCGTAGATTTTGGTCGTTGTCCAGTTAAAACCTGCTTTTAACGCGACCACTTTGTGTCTGTATTTGAATCAAATTCATTTAGAATATACATGCATATTGTTGAGTTGCTTCACACCTAACGGAGACGGACTTTAAGTGGTCCTATGTCAGTCATCTCTAATACTAATTAATATCCGACTGAATGCAGCACTGAAGTCAGTGTAGGTTTCTTGTAGACGTGAGCTCTTATGTCTGCTTCAATTATCCTGTCCTGGAGTCCGACAGATGACGGTTTACTGACATCTTTAACACCCCATAATTGTAGCACTCCCAATAAGCCTCTTCCTCCACCCAGTTCTCTTGTTTCTTGGGGCATCACCTGTAAAATTACCGTCATTTTTGTTTACTACAAACATTGATTAGACTTTTACAGTAGACTACCATGTAATAGTTAAATTACTGTGCGGAAAATGGTTGGGGAGGCGCACATCGTTTTTAGTTGATCGGGTTTCAGTTGATCGGGTTTTTTAATTGTTGAAATGATTTTACAATTCTCAACATACACCATGTGTAACTGTAACTTGCGATAGATAAAATTGCAAGTGTGGGTTTTTCAGAATCCCCGAACAAAACTAAGGAGGAAGAGCGATCTTTCCCTCTATAGTCTTTCCCCCTAACCAGGACGTGTAAAGCTGGATCCCATTTTGGTCCCAACTCAATCCAAATGCATGTGAACGTCTTTGAGAAATAATTCTCAGTTTTTTGCTATATAAACGACATTGGCATTAACTGAACAGTTGCACGGTCGTTTGTTAACGGCATAAAGGTCATCTCATCAAGTAAGAACATCATATTCACAGCTACAACCTATACAAGGAATATTCTGTCGCGCTCTCTCAAGCTGGTTTGCAGCAAAGGTTGCAGTTGCAGTTGCTATTACTAGGTCGTCGTCCTCGTTGCATCAGGATCGTTTCTTTAAAAACCAGAAACAGCTTTTTTCTTACCACGTCACTAAATTCAAACGCTGTCAGCTGTGTTCACACTGCAGAATTTATTCCACATTTTATAAACTATCATAAAAAGAGGTGTGACACGAAAACTCCATTGTTGTATATTTCCTTGAATGGTGCGTGGTCAGAAACAAAACACCGTGGCGTGGCGTGGTTGGTTGGGATTTATTAATTTCTGGTTTCGTTCAAGCTTCTCAAGAAAGTAATTTATTTGCATAATTCGAAATGTGTAAATTATTTTTTAACGGGTTTGAATAATTAGAGGACTGTAAACGTCAAAACTACCGCCAACGCTACTGGGCTGATGTTAAAATGCCGGACCACCAATAATTTGTAAATAATGGCACTCAAAGTGAATCGTGTCAAGTTCAGAGCGCCTTGCAAGTAGCGAGCGTGGTGTTGTTTATGTTGGAGCAGAGCGGGTAGACAGACGGGCACAGATGCGGCTTGCGGGTGGGTGGGCTCCAGACACCGGAAGACGATTTCGCCTGGAATGACGAAACGCTGTTTGTATAGCTCAGATCCCTCAAGTCTAGACCCAAGCGTGACTCAACCAGGGTCAATGGTCATGACCAAACCCAACTGATCGGATTCACTAAGGACGCAAGCTGTCCGCAATTTTTAGGAATTATGATGGGAGTGCAAACGGTGTGTAAAAAGCTAGCCCAATTGTATCTGTGCCCTGTGGTTATACTGACTATACTGAGCTCACAGCTGTTCATCCCGTATTTTTGTTTTCCTTAAATGTGCATAAAAATAGACGTGCGAAGAAGCATCGTTAAAACAAACAAAAAACGATTGGACCCCGAACGTTGTACATTGATGAAACTCTGCAGTATGCGAGCAAAATAAATCTTTGAAGGTTCATATTTTAAATATTGCGTAAGCACACCTATTGTTTAAAAGATTAAGTTTATTTATATAAAGAAATAGTCAATCATCGATAGTTTTCCGTGTATGTATACGAATTGTTCGTGCACCGGTATAAACAAGAGTTTTGTACCGGGGCACAAAAAAATTATGCACCAAAAATTGTTGAAGATATCGTAACATAAAAACGGTATTGAACTTGCACATGTTTGTCTTGCTCGGTACAGTTGCCTATTAGGGCAGAATATCACACATCATTATCTTTGTTGTCTTCCTTTTCTTCAATGTCCTGCCTTGTAGACTAACTTTGACCGGTTTTAATATGCAGTTATGCACCTACCCCGTAAACATGAACAATTTAATAATGTGGTAAAAGAAAGTGGTTTATTATTGGTTGTGATGTACCGACACGTCGGTTCAACATCTTCGTTCATGTTTGTTTGTGCTCTGGTGAGGCGTAGTTTGTTTATTATTGATTCGCGCATCGCCCAAATCCGCGTCCAGTAACCTTTAGTGCCGCACTTTCCTGTTCACGTGACACGCCCACACACATGGGCCATTATATCCTCTGGCATTTGCCCCACTGAAACACACATGGGGCATGGCCCCTTGTGTCTGCCCCGCTGAAACATAATATTCACTTGAGTTGAGACAGTGAAACGTTTCCCAGAAGTAGTGTTCCCAATAACAGAGTTGGTTATTGTTTAGATACGTATATATTTATTACTGTATCCAATGCAGTCAAGATGCGCAACATATCTTAATTTTTTTTATTAAAATTGTTTTCCATAATACAATCATTTCATTACATAACATTCGCCATTTTGTTGTTAGTTTAATTTGAGATTATTAGTCTCGCAAAACATTGTTTCGCCAGTCGTTATACAACTTCAACATCCTTCGCATATAGACAAACATCGTGAAACCCTTTATCGTCCGTTTTACTGCTACGATCTAAAAACAAAACGTTTAGTTATACAACGACTGAAGGTAGACTTCTCCACTTCCCCCTCGACACGTGTTCGAACCCCATGTTGTTACAACGTGCGCGGTTTTACACTAGCCAGCTCAAGCGGCTCGGCCATCTGTAGCCTTTACCGCCGTCAATCATCGTAAAGGTTTATTGTGAAACAGCGTCTGCATGGACTCGCCTTCTATTATATCATTAGTACTAGTTATTACAGTCTTTGAATGAGCCGTGCTTGATGCAAAACTTTGCCTTTTAGGCACAAGGCGCGTATATGTTTTGTAATTTTACATTCTTAGATTTACAAACGTGTCAAACGAAAATGTAAACAGCTAACAAGCTTAAATTTTAAAAACAAATACAAATTATATGTCTGCATACAAAGTAAAATATATAGAATGATAATATGATGATTTAAAACACGTCTCTGAACTCCCTCCTATGGGGTATATCAAACCCTAAAACATGCTGACAGTGACACTTTATGATCTGTAACATTTCATATACTTGTCCCGTAGTAACCTTATCGATGCTTTCGTCATAGACGAGTGATTCGTGACCAATCAGCGATCGGTATTGGAAATTGGGGTTGCTGGTTGGCCACAAATCACTTGCCTATGACACAAGCATCGGTCAGGTTGTTTCGGGACAGGTATAGTAAGCATCTCCAATTTGGCGCTGATAACTTTGTTGATGCCGACTGGGGCTCTGCCCCAGACTCCGTGCTGGTCCGTGGGGTTCGCATGTCTCATGTTCTCATGTCTGTGTTTCTCACCAGGTGATGGACATGATCAACATGTTCTCGAAGCAGAGGGGTCGCGTGATCGAGTACCGGGAGATCCTGTACGGCTATCACCGTATCAACCCTATACACGGGGCCGACTACATCCTAGACCTTCTGCTAGTCTACAAGAAGTACCGGGGTAGGAAGATGACGGTGCCAGTGAGAAGGCATGTCTACCTCCAGCAACAGTTCACTGGTGGGTGCACACAAAGAAAACAAGACAAGATTGTGACAGGGTTATCGTCGTGATAACGATGTATGCCTTCTGTTCTGAGCAGACAACTTTCTCAGAAATGATGGGGAATATTAAACTATCTATACATAGTATTTGCTTACAGATCGATAATGCATACAATTAGTTCTTCTTAAAGGTGTAAAGCATCGTAGGATAATGATAAAATTGCATGGATGAAGTGAAAAAGGTCTGTATTATATTGTGTTCTGGAAATTAAATAGCGATTTATTGCTGCATAAAATGTCGATCACATTGGAATGTGGCGGTGGGGACGGGGTTCAATTCCAGTTAATTGAACTGTGTTTCTCTTCGCAGCCAGCAGTTTTTATTGTTGCCAGCAGTAGTTTGAGGAAGGTAAGCAAGCAGCATATGCCTTTAGCTGCGTCAGCTATAGTAAACGTTCAAACTGCCTTGTGCAGGCTACTCGTTTTCTGATAATACTCCCCTTCAGATAAAGTTGTCTTCCACGAAAGTATTTAACTACCTCTAATATTCGTTTTATTCCAACTGGGCACTGTCCATAGGGATGAGAACCGGTTCGGTTTATCAGGAACGTACCATAATCCTTCACTATTTTGCCGAGGACAGATAAGATTGCAAATTAGCCTATGACTGTAGCACCTGTCTCATTGCGAACGTTGACAAAGCAACCAACCCTTTCTCCTGATGGAGACACTCGCTGAGATTACTGAAAGTGACATCGCTTAATTCATACAACCCTGCTGTCAGGGGTTGGCAGCAACTAAAACTTCGGGGAGCGCGCCCATGTCTGATGTCTCCCCTCAGAGGTCACTGGACGTGAATCTCTTTTGTGTTTGCTTAAATTAAAGGGGTAACTCTCGTAGGCCCAGTACACACGAGAACATCGACGCTATTCATAAGGCCGAAGTGTCAGCGTGGCTGTTTTATCACTTTGCCTTCGCGCTATTACGGGTTTCACTGAGAGCTGCGAGCGCGAAAAATGGCACGGTTTCCAATTTGCCGACTGTTTGTGTACCCCCTAAAGTCTTCTTTATGTTCACTTATAGATTAACAAGTCCTTGTGGCATTATCTTGTTATTCAATCTCTCTCCACTCAACGGGTGCAAAAATTATCTTTCCTAACACAAAGGGGTGACTGGCAGGGGGTTGCTAATTGTTTTCCTGGTATCCACTCAGACTTCAATAACAAAAATGCAAATAGTTTTTGGAAACCGACCGTCTGAGATAACAATTGAACAACCTTCCCAGTTCCAATCCATAGAGTTATGTCTATGTTCCAATCAACCGCACTAATCGGACATGACAGTTCTTCCGCGCATTCTTATCTCACCATCAACAGTTCCAAAACTGCTAGCAACTCAAGGGGATGTACAGCCTGGGCTAGTGAGAAAAACGAGTTTTCGTAGCATGAGGTGATCGCAGCTCGCAGTGAAACCCATAATAGTGGAGCGCCATCGTTTTCTTTCTACCCTTCTTGAAAGTGAACATGACAGGTTATCGAAATGAAGAGAATAAATAGATTGTCTGGGTCTGGGTTGTGTTCCCCCACAGCCCTGCTTACATCGAACAGTGGCCTCAGTCTGTAGAACAAACACACGAGACAGCAACAAGGGTGACTCGTGTCCCTAACCCGCGCTAAACACTAAAGCAAACGAACAGACGAGATTCTTGGAACTGCGCTTTTATGTGTATAACCTTGAGTGTGAGTTAGTAAATAGTCTAGACAGGATACCTACGACGTTTGCCATTGTCAACATTATAATATTTATTTATTTCCATTGTTAAGCGTAGCTGTGTGAGAGCCGATCTTCCTTCAGTGAATATTAGATATATATAAAGGTTTGTAAGTACCCTACACGGTTTCTATAACCAGCGTGTGTAGTTTGTAGTATAATACTATAAAATATTTTAGTTTTGAAACAAACATTATATTGCTTGTTTCGTGGTAAACACAGAGGCAGCTTTGTTACACTGGTATCATTAGTCCAATGCGGACTGCATTTCGTATTTCAGTTCCATTATTGTGTTTAATTGAGCGCTCTGTTTAGCGGGTTTCTTCAAAGTGCCACTAATGGAGATCTTAATTTTCATTATAAACTAATTCAATCATTATGATTCATCACAGTGGATTGGTGTATTATTATAGATGTTACTTAATGGAACAAAGTGGTACTTATTAACGATGACGTGTTAATATACTGCAATCATTTTTGTTTTTCAATTCTGTTTACATTTCTTGATGCCAATGTTAATTCTCAAATACTAGCCACAAAATATAAACTATTATACAGCCAAGTATTCTTTCACTGGTTAAACTGTTTAGACCAGCGACTCCATAATGTTTATTTTGAAGTTCCAGAAAATATACACAATAGATTTACTTTTTTCATGTATAGGTTTGATCGAAGTTGTTCCCTTTCTTATTCAAACTATGTCTTATTGATTTATTTAACGCTGAGTGAAGAGCGTCACGTAGGCTACTCCTGCCACAAGTCCCAAACCAACACAGGCGATGCACACATGCAACTCAAAACAGTGTTCACGTCGTCAGAAGGATGTTTGTTCCTTCGAACCCGGTCTAACCTAAACTTTCGACGATCTATTTAAAAAGTCTCGTTTTTCAGGCTTGGAGATCCGTGAAACTCTGGAAGGTGTTGAAGTTCAGCTTCCAACAGCAGAAGACGAACACAACGACAAAGTGGAAGAAGAGAAAGAAGAGGAGAACAGAGAATCGACTGAGGAAGACACGCCAGCACCTTTACAAAACACCATCAGAAACGCGTTTCAAGATGGCCTCCTTAAAATCGGCGAAAACCTTCCGTCACTATTGCGACCTCGTAAATCCAACCACAAACAATTCCGCGTCAAAGACAAGTTGATCAACTTCATCCTTCCTCTATCCGGTCGCTTCGAAACTTTTAAACGATTTCTATCTTTCTACGAAGAAGTTTGCTTGCAGAACGACGAAAACGTGTCTCTTACTCTCGTGTTGTTCACGTCTAAAGACGAAAACAGTTTTAATAAGACATTAGGGGCGGTAGATTCGCTTCGTGCGCGTTACCCCTCGTCGCCCATCCGTGTGGTACCCGTGTCGGAGCCGTTCGCCCGCGCGAGGGCGCTGGAGCTGGGCGCAGCGCAGTGCGCACGCGCACAGAACCTGCTCTTCTTCGTTGACGTGGACATAGTCTTCACGCGGGCGTCGCTGCAGAGAATACGCGCCAACACGATACGCGGGAAACAGGCGTACTTCCCCATCGTGTACAGCGAGTACGACCCCACTGTGGTGTACGCGCACATGGGCATGTCGGCGTCACCCAATCACTTCGTCGTCAACGAGGACAGCGGGTATTGGCGCCAGTACGGGTTCGGTATCGCAGCCATCTACCTGACCGACCTGCGACGCGTGGGCGGACTCAACACGTCGATACGGGGGTGGGGGAAGGAGGATGTGGATCTGTTTGACCGCATCGTCACCTCTAATCTGACGGTGTTCAGGGCGGCGGACCCCCACCTCGTGCACGTGTTCCACATCGTCGAGTGCGACCCCAAGCTTGATCCCGCGCAGCTGTATAACTGCCATGGGACCAGGGTGGACACTTACGGTGGCATCACACAGTTAGCCGATTATATTTACAGTCATCCTAATGTTATGCAATTTGCTAAGAATAAAAGTAAAAAAGCTCCTTCGTGATCTCAATGCCATGTTTTGTATTTCGTATGTGTGGGCCTGTTTTCTTGGAATGCACCTCCATCTCCAAGATAACAAAAACTTGTGATATTTTTTATGTGCAGTATACTTCGAGATCTTTAGGAGAAAATAATATAAGTTATTTTTTGGTCAGTATGTTTAGAGATAAACAAACATATCTGTTGTTTGGTTTGCAAAAACACGTTGTACAACTTGATCTTGTTTATGAGTCGCCTTCAACAGCACTAATACATCAGTTCCTGTGCATGCTCTCATGCTACAATCCATTTATTTCCGATTCTTCATCGTTCCGATTATCTTAGTCCATGTATCCTCGGTATACCTCTTGGCTTCCTACCTTCGTCAGCCTCTCCGACATTTACTCTTCTCATCATGATTGCCCGAGACATCATCATCATAAGAACACAATATTCAAATTATTGGAGTCATAATTTTTGTGTGTATTGGGACATATTGGGACATTGCCTCGTGGCTCAAGAGAACGAGCTGGGTACGATGCGAGTGCATGGTAAGTCTGTACTTGTCTTCATGATCTTTCATTTGGGTAAATTCTTTGCTATATGCACGCAAAGCAGATTGATTGATATTTGGGCTTAACGTCTCATATTTTTGCAACTTGGCTAATCGAGACGATGAGAGGGTGAATTATGAAAATGAAATTGGGGGCTCTTTGGAGGAAAGGGGCAAGTAGGAGGGCGCGTGAGGAAAGGAGAAAGGGGAGGAAAGGGGATTGGGGTGTGGACTGCACTTCGTATATACGCCTAAATCACTTTAAGATACATTGTTAGTTTTAAAACACATCAAGTCAATCAACAAAGGAGTTATTTTGTAACCTAAACGTCGCCAAACCCTCGTTCATGCGTAAGGGCCACATTTAAACATGGGCGTGTCTTTGAATGGTTCTGGTTATTGACTAGAAACTAAAATATATGCGTCGTACACTACTACTGGAGCAGCCTATGCCGTAAACACATCGTCGCGTTCAGCGACCCACGTGAGAAGAGCTGTATCATTGGCTGTATTCTAACCAAGCCGGGAGTAGAGCGGGTTGCTTAGGTCTGTCTTGCAGGCGTTGAATAATGCTGCTCCGCTCGCGCTCACTCAACAGACATGTTCATAACCCTACACTGGCCATCCTGTCCTGCCATGGGGCAGGAAAATCACAATACAATTGTGTGAATGAGGGCCAAACAAGTTGTACATTGGTCTAGATTATAGGATATAGGTAGAGAATTAATTATAATACATTTAATTGAAACTATAAATCGAAGCAAGAATATCGGAATTCAAATGAAATATAAATACACAGCCTTACTTGGGCTGCGTATATTGGGTTATGCATTATATTCATTCAAACATAATTCAGATAGTCTAATGAGTAATTTAAACGCAAATTAAATTACAATATTGAGTTATTGTCATTTTAGACAATATTTTAAACGAGACTCAAGACTTGTGACTGTGAGAAACCTCGGAGAAAACTTCATCCGGGATTGCCGGCGGTTACTGGGGTCTAACCGGCGACCTCTCAAATTAGAGTCTCGCGTCTTACCGCGCTGAGCCACCTCTATCGGTAATAAGGCGTAGCATTGCGTAAGTCAAACACTAATGATGAACGCACTTCTTCCTCCTGGAAGGGAAAAGTGACATAACGAACAAATCGCTTCTTGCCCTGACATTGTGATAGTACGCGACGCTCGTCCATTGTCTGTGTCTGTGTATGTGCACCTTCCTTTCCTGCTATTCATACTTCTAAGTTCCTTCCGTTAGCGTCCTTCCAATCTACTCAGTCTAACATTCACTTTGTCAGCTGACAATATTAATTGCGATGTCTTCCTATTTTCATTTAATTCATTCGTCATGAAGAATTTTACTGAAGGAGTAGATGTAAATTAATAATGTATACTTTAGTTGAGCCCCTGAAGTCAGAGGAGCCAGCGATCCAAAACAACTCACCATTAATTTTACACATTACACAATGTATACCGTATAATTGGGAGTTTATTTTGGCTGTAATTTTTTCTGGCGAAATTGAAAGTTTTCCTCTTGTACCTCCAGAACAATATATTACACAGAAATTTAAAATAGAAAAACAAGGGAAAAACTAAAAAAAATTATGCTTAGGTAAATTTGCTAAATTATCATTTCTTGAGATTACTTTTTAATAGAACCACAAAATGCGAAACTTTCTACAGCAGTGTTTTGATCTTATAGGGTTCACCGTTTACCTACCTTATTTGTATTCGAATTTTATGTCGTGTTCGTCTTGCCGTGTTATATTCGCTGCCATGGTAGTTATAGTATTCCTAATATGTTTTATGATGTACATGACTGAAACTTGAAGGTATAACCCGTTACACATTACTCTTTAGTGCGTATAGTGTCCCTTACATGTGGAGACTTGTGCGTACGCATGATTACTTCCACAAGCCCGTACCGAACACTTGACCATACTTTCTAATTGTGTCTATTGATGTCAATTCAATAAATAGAATCTAGTAGATACGGGATGAGGGGGAAAGCCGAGGGTTTCAATGTCATTTTGCCTTCTACCCATATAACTTTGACTTGCCACTATATAGTCTGACCCAAACAACATTGCTCTCGATGCTGCCACGGTTTTCTTTACAACTATGTGTAAAACTTAAGTTCTAAATTGTTTGTTTGCATACTTGAACAGAACAATTCTGTTGGGCACTTTCCTTATTAGCATTATGATTTATGTGCATCACGTGCATGAACATTTTATCCGCCAACATTGAATATAATAATAATTATATATTTACTTGCCGACATAAGTAAATCAACGGCTGGATCGACCATTTTATGTTTTGGCTCAATCTAACTTACACACCAATAGGCAACATAGGTTGGTTAGAACAAATAACTGCCAGTAACCATATTGGATAAAAGATGAGTATATATGTAATCACCTACCCTTGATTTATTTATATCGCACACCGATGACCGTACATGTTAGGAAAATATACCCGGAACCCGGATAATGTAAATTTTATATTGCCAAGGTTATAAAATTGGATAAGCAAATAAAATAAAAAAAAGCCCAAGATTGTAGCTGTAGACAATATATGTGCTACACAGGCCATGTATTTAGTCAAGTTGAGTTGCCAGAAGCAAACTCATGATCACTCACTTTTCACCGATAAATTTACCAATCGACATCGTAAAACTCCTTGTGATCGTGTTCGTATGTAGGCTAGTGAAACTATGATAATATGCATGTTCGTTCTGTGTTGTTGCACAGTGATGCAGTTCAGGTGTCAATGACGTAGGCGGTAGGACATGTTCAGCACACGAACATGGTATCGGTGCAGATGATAGAATTATGTGCTAAAGAAGCTTAGTTAGAGCAGTTGTTGAAAGGAGCGACACTCCAGGTCGAGAAGAGGGCGTGACCGGTCACTCACTGACCTTCTGACCTCGTCCCAAGTAGCGTGACCTAGGTATTCTTTGCGGGGGGGGGGGGGGGGGATGCCGAGATGTGCCCTGACACCGCCACCCCTTCTTACGCCATTTATACAAAGCTAAAACCACCCCTCTATGACTATCCCAGATTACTTAGAAAGAATAACGTGCTCTCAGAAAACCACGCTGCGAAAAAGCAGGTTGAATGACTTTTAAAATCTATATTTTTTTCCCTGATCAAAGCATTTTTAGTTATTAAATCAAATATCTTCATAGCAATAGCTTACGGTATTTGTTTAAATCGACAACAAAGGCATCGCGACGTGTACTGCAAGTCGGTGCTCAATTAAATTACCTATATAAAGTATCATCAGGAACACGTGTTTGTTCTTTTTTCAATTTTAGAGAACACTGCGCATCATAGGCGCCGACAACTTGAGCTTGAGGTCTAGCGCCCCCCCTGACAAATCCCAGGGGGGGCTGAGCCCCCCCTGAGATTTGAAGTTTTTACTTTTTTGTTTGAAGAGAAAGTTCATTATAATAATAATAAAATTAAATAAAAACGATTTAGTCATTAGGTCATAATTCCCTCAATTTAAATTAATTTTTTTGTTACTGTTTTTCTGATTTTAAATTTAAAATTATTGTGATTTCTAGCTTTAAATATCAGATACTTGCAGTCCAGAACGTTCTCAGGTATCAAAATCCAAAAGCAAATTAGGTTCAAGTATTTAAAAAACTGATATTGAAGGCAAGCATTATCTTGTAGAATCCCAATTACTTACTCCCAACTTCCTAAGCCCCAAAATTAATTACTAAATAATTCTCGTCATCGTTCTAATTTTTGCTGGTGGTTTTTTGGTTTTTGCACTACAAAAACGACAGTATTTCGGTATTGCATTCAGTACGGTATTTTTTTCTGAAACGCTCAGAACGCGCTCTAAAGGCCTGATTTTTTTAAATTTTGCCTGCGGCGCTATTATTGGGGGCCATGCCCCCCAAACCACCCGTGTTTTTTCTCCTCGATAGATAATATGAATTATATTAATAATATGAATATGAATTATAATAATATTAATATGAATTTCGAAATATGGTAACCCTAGTTTTTATGCGAGTCCTTTCTGAGCCCCCCCTGAAATGTTAACAAGTCGGCGCCTATGCTGCGCATGAAAGACCCAACTCGTGTTTTTCAACCCCCATGGGTGCAGTAATCCACAATTTGGAAAATCAAAATGTATACAAATGTAATGTTTGTTTTTTGGTGAATGCACTTGTACATTCGAAGACGGATGTGGATGTGCACTAACATATAATCGGTATCACTTCTCGAACTAGATTGTACTGTTCTAAGAAATTCCTGCATGATTAGTTGTAGATGCCCCACCCACACATACAGCTCGGTTATTGAAGTGAAAATGAGCTTGGTGACTTCCGATGAGGATTTATAGCGCTCTATCGCAAAGCAGGGGTACTAAAAGGCGTATTTACTCGCTTAATGCAGCGTGAGATAATAAGGATGACTGTGTATCCTTGTGACTTTCTCCTCTTCACTCTGGAGAAAGGAAACCCAACTGCAGTAGCCAACAATTTATAGCATGGCACAGGAGATGGACATACAATTACTCGTAACATCTTTAAGATGAAATATAAACTTCTTCAAAATGTTGCATGATAAAAATAACAATAATGAATTAGGCCTATACAAAATGCGTTTATATTGATATATATTACATTAAAATAGGCGTAGGCTTTTGTGGCCCGCTGGCTAATGCTAATAAAATGCAATTATTAATTAATAGTTAATACTATATAAATATTAATTAATTGTAGTTGAAACTAATACAAAATGAACTATGTGAACTGTTGTATTGGGCTGTTCCGTCGTGTCGGTGTTGATTAACGCGATGATTGGCAGTAGCGGGAATCGAACAGGTGACCTCCTGAATGAGCTAACATTGAGCCGGGTCTCGGTCATGTATCGACTGTTTCAGGTTCGTTGGCGCTTTCCTTCTTACGTATATTATGACTTGGTAAATGTGTAAAAGTTTCTTCCTATGTGGCTGTGTGGCCTATTCCCAGCAGTCCTATCACCGCTATCAAGAGAATTTGTCTACATCACTTTCGAATTTCGAGCATCGACATGTCCAGTATATCCACGCTTGATTACCAAGTTGACCTTTCGCGAAGATTCCCGGCCAGATTCCTCCGTGGCTGATGGTCAGTTTGAATGAAATTGCCTTCGTCTTCATCGTCATCGACATTGCCATTTTCATCCTGATCGCCATTGGCATCGTCATTTTTACCATCATCTTCATTCTGATCATCTTCTTTATCGTCATCTTCATCCTGATCCTCTTCTTCATCGTCATCTTTATCCTGATCCTCTTCTTCATCGTCATCTTTATCCTGATCCTCTTCTTCATCGTCATCTTTATCCTCGTCATCTTCATCCTGATCCTCTTCTTTATCGTCATCTTTATCCTGATCCTCTTCTTCATCGTCATCTTTATCCTGATCCTCTTCTTCATCGTCATCTTTATCCTGATCCTCTTCTTCATCGTCATCTTTATCCTCGTCATCTTCATCCTGATCCTCTTCTTTATCGTCATCTTTATCCTGATCCTCTTCTTCATCGTCATCTTCATCCTGATCCTCTTCTTCATCGTCATCTTTATCCTCGTCATCTTCATCCTGATCCTCTTCTTTATCGTCATCTTTATCCTGATCCTCTTCTTCATCGTCATCTTTATCCTGATCCTCTTCTTCATCGTCATCTTTATCCTCGTCATCTTCATCCTGATCCTCTTCTTCATCGTCATCTTTATCCTCGTCATCTTCATCCTGATCCTCTTCTTCATCGTCATCTTTATCCTCGTCATCTTCTTCCTGATCCTCTTCTTCATTGTCATCTTCATCCTGATCCTCTTCTTCATCGTCATCTTTATCCTGATCCTCTTCTTCATCGTCATCTTCTTCCTGATCCTCTTCTTCATTGTCATCTTTATCCTGATACTCTTCTTCATCGCCATCTTCATCCTGATCCTCTTCTTCATCGTCATCTTTATCCTGATCCTCTTCTTCGTCGTCATCTTTATCCTGATCCTCTTCTTCATCGTCATCTTTATCCTGATCCTCTTCTTCATCGTCATCTTCTTCCTGATCCTCTTCTTCATTGTCATCTTTATCCTGATCCTCTTCTTCATCGTCATCTTTATCCTGATCCTCTTCTTCATCGTCATCTTCTTCCTGATCCTCTTCTTCATTGTCATCTTTATCCTGATACTCTTCTTCATCGCCATCTTCATCCTGATCCTCTTCTTCATCGTCATCTTTATCCTGATCCTCTTCTTCATTGTCATCTTTATCCTGATCCTCTTCTTCATCGTCATCTTTATCCTGATCCTCTTCTTCATCGTCATCTTCTTCCTGATCCTCTTCTTCATTGTCATCTTTATCCTGATCCTCTTCTTCATCGCCATCTTTATCCTGATCCTCTTCTTCATCGTCATCTTCTTCCTGATCCTCTTCTTCATTGTCATCTTTATCCTGATCCTCTTCTTCATTGTCATCTTTATCCTGATCCTCTTCTTCATCGTCATCTTTATCCTGATCCTCTTCTTCATCGTCATCTTCTTCCTGATCCTCTTCTTCATTGTCATCTTCATTCTGATCCTCTTCTTTATCGTTACCTTTATCCTGATCCTCTTCTTCATCGTCATCTTCATCCTGATCCTCTTCTTCATCGTCATCTTCATCCTGATCCTCTTCTTCATTGTCATCTTCATTCTGATCCTCTTCTTTATCGTTACCTTTATCCTGATCCTCTTCTTCATCGTCATCTTTATCCTGATCCTCTTCTTCATCGTCATCTTCTTCCTGATCCTCTTCTTCATTGTCATCTTCATTCTGATCCTCTTCTTTATCGTTACCTTTATCCTGATCCTCTTCTTCATCGTCATCTTCATCCTGATCCTCTTCTTCATCGTCATCTTCATCCTGATCCTCTTCTTCATTGTCATCTTCATTCTGATCCTCTTCTTTATCGTTACCTTTATCCTGATCCTCTTCTTCATCGTCGTCTTTATTTTGTCAACGACAATGAATGTTGGCCAATACCTTTCACACTGTTTTGACACTTCCTATAAATAGTTGGTATTTAAAGGAAGTGTCAAAACGATGATAATAATCAAGGAGGACCTCCTTGATTAATCCAACAGAACTCGGGATCAAATGTGAATGTGATGGTGTTACTATACGAAGACACGCGACCGCTTCTCGTCTTGATGAGTTCGTCCTTGGATTGTCACGTAGTCGTAGGCCTACACTGAACTCAATCAGGAGACAGGAGACAGCGCAGTGTTCAACATGATTGCTCGCTATAGTCGTCACGTTCACGATCCAGTCATCGCCTTTCGCGGGCAAGTTGTATCAGACATGTGCAAAATAATCCCACCATAAGACTTATGTAATCCCCCCCCCCTCCCCCCCCCCCCCGGCCTCCTTCACTATAAGATCCTAAACGTGTTTACAATATCATGTACCTTCATGTCGTATACAACTGTATATAATTGTTTCACTGCTGATGCTTTGCCTACACATTGGACATGATTTGATTGAGTGGCAATACCGACACTTGAAGTGACATGATAGGCTACCTAGTGGCAGGATTAATAACAATGTCAATAATTTGTGTGATAACTGAGAATTAGAAAAATGATAAAAGAAAACAAAACTATACTTATGAGAGTTTTCAAGCACTCTGTCTGGGCCCGGAGTGGAATAGGCCCCTATAGTGACTCTGCCAGTCGTAAGACACTAAAATGTGTGGACGTGCCGTCCACACGCACTTTGTAGTATAGAAGATAACTCATGCGTGTAGATATAGCTTGACAGAATTGCACGTGATATAGATTCAGGCTAACTACAATGTTGTCATAAGAAGCAACCTCCTTGCAAGAACCTCCTATATTTTTAGGGGGAAGGGGGGGGGGGGGGGAGAGACAGCAACTTTCTGAAGCGGAGTCAAAAAGAGTTCACCACCCTCAGGCCCCACCAAGGTCGTTTCTGTAATTTCATTATCATTGTTTATGATATGACTGGCATGACAACTAAGTGCTGATGCTGATGGATGCCCCACAATAAGGAAGCGTACAGACTAGACGTGTACAGCCTACTTCTACCTTTGAAATTAATTCGTTTGAAAGAATGCATGCATACATATACCGTTAGCAAAACAATTTACCGTATTTGTCATATTATTTTCTATATTAATCCGACAATATTTTGAACATGTACATGCTATTGTATGGAAGCTTCTTTGCGACAAGTCACTATCTAATAGCACAGGGCATATGCCATGATTCTCCAGGGTGCACATTGTATAACCTGAACATAACTTCTAGAGATGACCCCCCCCCCCCCTTCCCCTCCATAACCATAAGACACCATCTCTTATCAAATATTTTGTAAACAAAACTTTCATCTATTACATGATCGTCATTAGTAATCATCATCATAAGCACCGATTAAAAATACTTTCCACAGATAAATGTTTTTCAAACAAACTAATAAAGTTTTCCTTCGAAGTGAATCCCATAGAGCCCCGCGCTGGCAAACGCAGGGGTCAAACGTTCACTTATGCTTGAGCTGGGACCACGAAGAGAAAGGAGACTTTTCTTCCCAGATGTGTGGGCATTCTTCATGACCGGCAACAGTACTGACTGACCCTAGGCTGCTGTGGTCAGTTCCACAATACGCGGGGGGTGGTGGGGGGAAGAGCCTTCACGCAATTTCATAAGCGCACCTCCTCGCGTCGCCACTTTCACTGGCTGAGCGTGCTAATCGCACTAATCATAGACCAGTACCACACCGGCGACCCGGCCGACGAGGACCCCTCGGTGACGGAGAGAGTGAGGAGAGAGAGGGGTCAAAGAGCAGAGAAAGTAAACTAAGGTGCTTCCGATCTTTGGTATAGGTACATTACCGTATCAAGATTCATCAAAATGTTCATGAAATCGTGTTTGCCATAATATTATGAAGCATACGAGCCCTTGAATACCAATAAGTCAGATGTAGGCCGGCTTGCGTCTAAGCGTATGCTGTAACTAGGGATATGTGAGTTGACTGAGTTCTAATCCCACATGGGTGTTGTCCTTCGTCTTATCTATCACCCCTCATCGCCTCGGATAGCACGACCGCAATAATAGAGACATAAAGCAACAAGTTGATAATGTCAACACTGTCTCAAGTGAGAACATTGCTGCCGTGCGAAGGTAGAACCGAAGTCGCCACCAAAGCCACACTATTCATGAGGGATTCGATCCCAGGTCCGCAGGTTCCATGCGTCTCCCCAATCTCACCAGCCACCGTGACGGCTGTCTGCAACCGACTGCTATGCAAATGAAGATATAACTTAAAAAGTGACAAATTAAACCATTCGTCACACACGATCTAAAATATTGAAGACTGGAATCGTTTTTAACTTGAGATAATTCGCCCTAACTATAACAAAGGCTTTTCTCTACAAGCTGAGCTGGGCCAAATCAAAATAAATTGGGTTCTACAAACATTATTTTCACGTTTATCATGATTAATGTTTGTTCTGTGAACTGTGATGGAAAGTATATGATTTAGTATGGACTATACAAATTACAAATAAACTCGATACAGATAAACGTCATTCTTGGAAGTTTTGAAGCCGTATTCTTGTCAACACCACATCCAACTCTGTTGGGTCAACAATGAAGATGGCCTTCGGTCTAGCGGTAGCCACTCTTCCATTTCTCCTCCTCGCTGCTCCACGTCCTTCTTTATCAATATCCAGCCAACGTTCCAGCGTATACTCGAACCTGGAATTTCGAATTCCTTAATTCTTCTGGACAACCTTTCTTTTTCCATTATCTTGACATGTCCAATCCAGTCTTATCTTTCCTATTCTATCTATTAAACTCATTACGCCTACTTGGTCTCGGATGTCCTCATTCGGTATTCTGTCCCAACTAATTTTACCTACAATACTGTTTTAAAACTTCTTGCCATCATTCTTGTCAACATGATAAAATATAAAACGTAACTAAATTGAATAAAAATGAATTTGTATTTAGCGTTGACCACTCAATTACAAGAACTGACTTTCAGTAGAGGACATTCTACTTTTTCATTAAGTGTATTGTTGCTTTGACAGTCCAAAGTCACCGTTTATATGTACACGTATATGCCACTTCCATATCCATAGATATTAAAATCAATTTCAAACCCTCCTGATCAAAGCGGGAATCAAACCTTGAATTGAACCTTCTGCCCTGGAAGCAGGAATAACCCCAATATTCTATTGTATTACTATAACCGATAGAAGTGGCTCAGCGGTATGACGCGAGACTCTAATTCGGGAGGTCGCCGGTTCGATACCGGCCAATGTCAATCCTGACTGAAGAGTTTTTGCGCGGTTTTCCACACCACAAGTCGTCAGCCCTCGGGCATTCCTTCCCAACCTATTCCAAATATCTCAATACATAGTTAGTCATCTGAAGCGGGACACGGATTGTCCCTGGACAGATAATTCCTACAAATCATTATAATTAGTTTATTATTATAGTTTCGAACGCAGCCTTTACCCAGCCAGTTCCCTGTCCCACGTTCGAGAGCTGGTGAGGGCATAAACATTCGTGTATCACCCACTCATCATCTGATCGGCCTAGTTACATACACATGCGAGATTACTCTCAATAATCACATCACACGCAAGCATGGAGGGGGGGGGGGGGGGGACCCATCCCCGAGTAAACCGATACTTTCACAGAGAAACGTTACAAGTGTAGAAGACATTCCAGCTGTATGAGAATATACATTATTTTCACTGATTTGACAGCAGTTGAAGGTATAGCTGAGGAAACATATAGTAAGCCACAAGTACACTTTTCCGGCTATGACGTATCATGCCTTTGCCTCTCTCTCTACCGGGGACAGGTATATTAGGAGAGTAAAAAACGATTGTGCTGATGGTAGGACGACCGTGGGACACAATTCCAGAATTCACATTATGCAGCCAGGATTTGTCTCTAGGGGACGGGTGCAAGGTACATTTCAGGAGGCGTCAACTCTTATTACTTATTAGGTAACTTTATAAACACATTACGAATTGAGGGGGCACAGTGCAAGGTCATTGCATCAAACGTTACAATTATTTACACTAGAATTTGCTTGGAATTGACAACAGGCATTTGGTCCAACCAACAAACCAATCTGTCTGTCGGGCACTGGTTTTTTATTGGCATTGGTCTTTGTAGACGAGGGGCGCCATAATATATGGGGTGAAGGCCCCCTGCCCCCTGCTCCCCTACTGGCTACGCTACTTACCTTATGACTGAAGAAAACCGCGGAAAACCTTCAGTTTGCATTGCCGGTAGCGAATCGAACCTCGTACTTGCATTATAAGCAATCTCTATCAGTGACGCAGGTCATAATATCTACACGGAACAAGGGTAGTAGGCCTATGCACAGTTTCTAATCCCACGTAACGGGTAGACTTAAGTAAATAATGTTTCATTCTTATCTATGTATAAACCTGCTCTTGACTGAAATATTGGAAAGATCTAAGAGTGGTCAGTGGCCAGGCAGGATGACCGCGAGCAAGAGCTGCTGTGAGTGACTATTAATGCCAAAGATCACGAGGTTCGCTCTCTGTTCACCCGGCTGTACATTCTCCGAGGAGAGAACCAGGTCTAGTGAGCTAAATGCTCCTAGTTCGAGTCTTGGCTGGGTCACCAATGCCAAGAGGCTGGTTTCTGTGTCGCGCAGCCTGAAAGCCCCGCTAAGTGGTCAACGCTGGTGGAAATGAAAGGCAGATCACAAGTAATGCACGGTCGGTGACTGCGATGAACCGAGAGTGACCTTTGACCCGGTGGGATGAGTCGAACAATCTCATCACTCGATGAATTCGAGAGAAATTTACAATTTACAGACGACCGTTCTCTCTCTCTCTCTCTCTCTCTCTCTCTCTCTCTCTCTCTCTCTCTCTCTCTCTCTCTCTCTCTCTCTCTCTCTCTCTCTCTCTCTCTCTCTCTCTCTCTCTGTCTCTCTCTCTCTCTCTCTCTCTGTCTCTCTATCTATCCCTGTCTCCCTACTGTCTCTATGCCTCGTGGAGGAACCTCCCATACTCATGCATAGACTGCAACAGATGGAGTTTCCGGTGCCAAGTGAAAGGTTTACGTTTAACTGAGAAACGAAAAAATATTGTAAAGAGATGCTGAGGTGTAACTAATCATAATTTGCTGCACACCATTTTAATGTCGTTCTATAGCGCCAAGTAAAAACCAATTAATATAGCAGATTGGTTATGATAAGTACAGTAATACATGTGCGACGGTCACTCGTAGAAAGTTCGATTATGAGTGACTGACTTAAAAAAATGCATTTTTAAATACGAGCATGAAGGTTACCTTGATTATCTCACATTGGTAGGAGATACGATGACAAATAGGTGTATTTAGGTACTGTTAGACGCAGTGGTTTGATAGTGATCATGAGTGTTGCGTTCCATGTTTTAATTCGACGCTTCGGCATGGATGTCTGGTCTGGTGGCTTTTCACATTCGCGTATCATAACCCACCCTCTGCCTTCATATAACCCGCTAGCAACATGCTAAGACGCTGTGTCTAACGACGCGTTACAACCGTACAACGAGGCTAATCTCGACTGAAGAGGAAGCGACTACAGAAATTGCGTCACTTAAGTATAGCAAGTAATAGGGAGAAGACACAAAAAAATATCGAAAAATGCAATCGTGCAATGTTTTATTATTTATAAACGTAGACGTAGTCATAATTCACCAAACGGAAAACTGCCAATATCACATAACAATCCACACACACGACCACACCTATATATCATTATTATATTATCGCCTTATTATTGTATGTTATTACATTTCTTGTATTACATATAATTATTATTTCAAGTTTGAGGAGGTTGTGTAGTTTGATTGATGGCGCATTCTGGTGTCTGTTACGTGAACAACCCGTTCGTGAACAAGTTTTATGAATAATGACAATGTCAAGATTGGCATAGATAACAACGCACCATCATTTAACACGCGCAATTCTACCATCGTTTTAGTTCCATACAAATGAATATCTGTTAAAATTAGAAGCTCACCGAGTGAGCTAATTAAACAATTAACAATGATGTACATGTAACATGCATTTCGTAGCCTACCCGTGAAATGTCTAGTTTTGTAATTTCATTGCAGCTTTGTTGTCTGCTCTCTTATCGTCTCATCTGACACTGCATCAGATTAAGGCATTCATTGTCTGGTCACCTATTTCTCGTGTGACCCAGCAACTATTATGAGATCAGAAGACACGTCTGCGGTGGCCGAAATTGTGTGGAAAGACAAATAAATTAGTGTAACTTTGGAGTTTTTTTTTTTAGTTGGATGTCATAGGACTTTGTTGTTGAGTAGGTACATACAATTACGTCGTACTCGCCTATAATAAATAACCTCACATTAATTAAGTCAAGCACATAGATCTAGGGTTACTATACTTGTACTAAACACAATACCCGACAGCGCTTTAATATTCAAATGAAACGGCGAGCAACTTAGAAATATATTTTGTTTACATGGATTATTGTTTGAATAAAACGTTGGGTTATTCAATGTAAGTGATATGTTACATTAATTTAGTAACTTTCAAACGTGCGAAGCGATAATACAATATTGACAGTTGACACATGTTCAAGGCCGTCTGACCCCAACCAATGAAGCGAGAGAAAGTATTTGAACCAATCAGAAGCCAAGAGAATTTTCGCTACGGAAGCGCGAACTGCTAAAATTTAAAAATATGTTTAAGCTTCGGTCGCGCTCGCTCGTTGCATTTGCTTGTAGCAGTTTACACTACCAGTAACCAGTTAATAGCTAAGACCACAAAGTTGATAGAATTATGCCTTGTAACTATTTATGAATACAGAAATATAAACACGGTAGCGAGTGCTCGCGCCGCGCGGTTCGGCCGTCAGTATGAACACAACCATTTCACGTGTGTGTCTAGGCCTATACTTTACTAGTCTGGTCATCTATTGCTTGAGTTACAGAATAGTAATACCATAAATTCCCGTTTCCGATGAAAGTAGAGGATGGTAGAGACAGCCATACATTAACATGTCTATCTAGTCAACTATTACGATTACCACAGTCTCGAAACGCAACACTTTTACTCTTCCGTGTGACCAAATGTATGAGAACTTTTTTATCCAATTTTGGGCAACAATCAGTTCAATTCAAACAATGGATTCCCTATTTATAAACACAACTTGAATCAAATAATGATATGTTAGTGGCCCTGTGTGGTAATGTCACTAAGTGAGGTAGCGAGCAGGGATAAGAGTGAAAGTGAAGAAAGGTTAATCATTGTAATAACTATCAATTTAAGTACCGACATAGAAAACGTGAGACTTGTACCGGGTTCCCTTGGTTTAACACGGAGAGAGATGATCTCCACAGATATACACGACAACGCCGACGAATTAACGTTATTCTCTGAAGTCTGTTGATTCCTAAACCATCTTCGCCTACTTTTGATCGTAATAAAATTAACCTTTGACTTTTTCTTTCGGCAGACTAAAATAACATTCTAAAGTGAGGCAATAAATATATTTCTGGGTCATGACCTAAAACAACCAAAGTGAAGGATGGATGGGTGATACCTTATTTGCTTTGATTTATAATTGATGCATCACGGATGTACGAATCAATGTATAACCACTCTTCGTACATCTCTTTAGAGCATAAGTAAGACATCATCTACAGGAAGAACAATTAAAACATTATCTCAAATGATTTATGAGTGTTTTACGAGGTACTCAACAGGTAGACTGATGTTTCTTTACTGCTGTTGAGAATCGTTATTACTATAACTATTATGCTAACACTATATTAATACTACTATTATTATCATGGGATTTTTTCTTCAAAACAAAGTTTACCTGTACGGTCGGCATTATGTTTCATACGACTGAAATTATCTCCATTTATCCGAATGCATTTTTAAAGTCTCTCTCTGAAATATAAACGTATACATATACGTTTACTCTCAACATTTTGAATGTCATATAAGGAAACGAAACATATAACATGTGTGACGGAGAAGAACACTTAACAATTACAAAGTATTGTACTGTACACACAATTGTATTCACGTGCAAAACAAGTCGAGGTTTACAGCCTTTACGAACAATCAAACCTGGTAAGAACCAATCAGTGCTGAGTAACGCGTCATCGTCTGCGCATGCGTATTGGACAAGCACACAAAACCTCATAAAATCATAAACATTTCCGTAAGGCAATAAACTGACGCACACGTGTGTAGTGAGTTTAGCAGGGGGGGAGGGGTGAATTGCCCCCCCCCCCCTTCCTTCTCCGCCTCACGGAACTCAATTGTCCAGTGATAAGCAACAGCAACGACTCTTTATTTGCCAATTGTTGGCCTAGTCTCGATCAAGCCTCTCGTCTCAACGTCGTAAGTGCGACTGCAAAGCTGGCATTATGGTGGGATGGACAAGCGAAAGTACTGCCCTGTCTTTACATCGCGACGGAATAGAGGCAGTCGTACCTTGATCACTATAGTAGCACACGGCCTACGCAATATGGGTGTACGTAGTACATTTCTGCGATATAATACATCAAGAAAACAGCGCTACAAAGCTGATCTGTGGGAGGAATAGTGGTTTAATTTGTATTTGATATTGATAAGGTATCGGAATGTATGGTTTTTGAATTTACAATTTGAAATACAATCACAATGGTGGGATGCCCACATTCTATTGTATTAATGAGTATACAAGTCTTAAAACAAAAAACTAATAGAACTATTGTTGGTAGTAATACAATATTTTTGTTAACATAATTTGTTGTAGTTGTCTCAAAAATATGAATATAATAAAATGCCTATAGACCCTACTACAGAGAGTAAAATTGAAAATCCTATGTACGAATAACACATTGTATATAAGTGCATTATCTAAAAAAAAAAAAACTAAAACAGTGGTTCAGCTTTCAAACGCGGCATTGGGTATAACTGTACTTCTAAAAAACTGTTCAATTAATGACACTCGTATTCTATAATTTTACAACTTTGCATTCCATTCGTTTTAATCGAGGTTTTAATTATGAAACAACAATTAATTTTTGAAAACTAGTTGTGTCAGAGAAACATCTTCCATTTCCTGTTAGAATGATTGAGGTCTCATGCATAGAGATTAGAGAGTGGTGACATTGTGGGTGCGTTCTGCAAACACTCGTGTCGTGTGTAGTTTCTGTTCTGATGTCGACAGATAAAATGACAAGTTACTGCGGTGTTGGCTTGATTAGTATCCGCTCAAGTGTACACTCGCTCTGCACTGCATGTAACAGGTGGTAATTATTACGCCCGCAGTTGCATCATACGCAATCATCTTTCATGTCCAGCCAGACAAGACAGCCTCGTCACTAAATTATTATTCGACTGCAAATAAGGAGACCTCAAATTGATGGACTAGGAATGATAACCTTTCCAATATTAAAACAAGAGATTCAAAATTATTGTAATGGGACTGATAATACCTTCACTTATTAGAATATAATATAACAAGTCAACAATGGATTACCTTATGAACTAATATGACAATTAAACAATTAAATATCACCTCCCCATGCCCTACTCAGAATATTGGATTCTACGCATATAATCCAAAACTTTTCAACTGACATAATGCGACATTTTGAAATCCCGGTTCCAGTGTTATGACTCTTGAGTAATTACTCTATTTATTATGATGTATGTGGAAATGTTTTGCAGCAGAAAAATGCACTAAATATTAGGTACTATTAATTAAATATTACATAACTAAGTACATTTTCTTAATAATAGTGGTCCGCTTTTGACGGAACCATGTGAATAAGGTTGCTTCATGGTATCACATTAATTTATTTGCCTTCGAATGACACATAACATTTCGATTGTCTTTCACGTAATATATTTAATTTTTCACTGGAGTATATAAAGTGAAATGGAGGTCTAGCCTAGTCTTTACTCATAAATAATCATATACATACGCGAAGATAAACTAATAATCAAGTCAAATCAAGTTTTATCCACCATTATATTCTAAAAAACGATCATTTTATCGTAATTCATCCTTGCCATTGGCGCGGGGAACAATGTACAACTTTTTCGGATGTTACTAAAAATAAAAAATAAAATGGAAGTAGAAGTAGTAGAAAATTACCAGTTCAAATATTTCCTAGCATAAAACAATATGGCTCAGATACATCACGTGCTCTGTGCTACAATAGTCGACAACATTCAATGGTAAAGGTGATTGTCTTGCCGACTCTTTTACCAGCGCTAACCTTTGCCTGCAGTAATGTGGTGATGCAGGTTGCAGACAATGAATGAACAGTGAATGATTGAATGAATGAATGAAAGAATGACGCCCCCTCCTGTTCAACCGCGCTGACAAACATAACTGGTGTCTCTGCTGTTTGGAAGAGAATGGTGAGATAACGTAAATCTTACTTTGTAGTACCTATGCATGCTTTACTACCGGGCTACCAGTTTCTGGAACTCAATTCCTCAGGAATTAAAAACCGATTATAACAGTTTGACAATAAGATAAAATCTTTTTATCACTGAACGTAACTACAAACTGTTAACAAGACATCTACCTTACTATAGTAAATAGCTTATTTAATATTCTTTATCTTATGCCGTATCACTGATATCGGCCCAAAATAAAGTATAGCAAATTATATATTGACACCATTATTTAGTAACTGTAATAATAAAGGCATGGAAATGTAATGGGGCTCCCTCCCTCTGTTTATCTTCACCAATTGCATCAGTGTTCTCTTAGTTTACTAGTCATGTTATTGTTTATTGATTTGAGTTGTACTGGAATGTTATGCTAATTGTTAAAATAAAATAATAATAAAATAATGCACCTTATTAATTTAGTACTAAAGAGATTTTTCCAGTTAGAATGTGAATGCACATTCTGTCTATAGTGCTTTGAAGTGATCATGAAACCAAGTAACAATGCTTATCAAGTTATCTCATTGTTTCGCATTCACACTTACTGCTCAACTTATTTACCTACAATGAGGAAACATATTTTACATTTCAATTTTCAGCTCGGGAGAAAGGAAAGTAAAAGTGTGGTAATATAATCATTCTGGACGTGAATTGATACAAGACAAGGGAGGACATTTTCTCAGATTATTTCACAAAAGAAATTACATCAGAACGGAAATCATATTTGAATAGAATTAAGATCATTAGATTCTCAAATTTTAAACCAGCGATGACCAACTTATTTCTACTTCTTCTAGATAAGTTATAGAAATGCGGTCATTTTTAGTTGAATGACACAATGCACGTAAATAACAGTGTACACAATCCCGGTCTAACTTTCTTCGTATAATACCAGATTTTTAACGGATGCAACATAATATTTAAATACTTATATTATAATATTGTATGCAAACAAGCATCCATTTAAATTCTACTACCTCTTCCCTCGTTTTGTTATTGCTACATTCGATTACGTCTTACAATGTTTGCATTAATTACAACAATGACATTTAATGTTAACGAAAGTGTGTATTTGTATATTTAATATTTTGGGCTAAATTGCGAAATAAATTTCAAAATTAAAATTACAAATATATTTTACTACATTGTTTATAGAATATGAGTGCATTTGCATAAACACATCAGTATACTTAAACATGAACCTGAACACAAAATGCGTGTGATGTGTGGAGAAAACGTAATATATTAAGTTATTCAAAAGATATTGACATTTGACGCAAAATCTATTCTTGTGTATTAATATATAACTGACGCGTATAACTAAACACAAAACATATTAATATTCTGTATGGTACTACATTACATACATTTAATTGACACAAAGTAGTAAGTATTGTTTAGATATTGGTTTTACATATCCTATTTAATTGTTGTGTTTCTAAAAAAAATATAAGTATCTTCTTAAATGAATTGAGCAAGTACAATCTACAAAAATTAAAAATACATATTAATTAATTAATTCATGATTATTGTTAATTTTATATACGAGTTGGCATTAGGTTGTATAACATTGATTGTATGTTTCGTGATTGAATAATAGACCATTTAAAAAAGCTTGAAACAATAATTATTTGAATGCTCTATTTTAACTGTTACAAGTTGTAGTGCTACGTAATTACATAATTAAATGTAGTGCGTGTTTGTCATGCAGGCAGCTGTGGTCCTTCGTAATGGCCAGAACAATATTACGTCACGGGGATTAAGAAATCTGCTCCCACGCGTTTTGTCAGTAGGTAATTTAGATTTGCAAAACAATCAGCCATTCATTTAGAACCGAAATAATCTGTGGATGTCGGATGAAACTTGAGCCGTGCAACAATGGGGGTCCAGGAATATTATGAAACCTGTAAACTATGCTAATATTCTGATAGGGTTACATGACAAAGTCGTGTTGTAACTTGTATAATGCACTTAACTTTAATTAAGGTGATAACCTTCTAACCTTCATACTATACCTATTGTCTCAGATTTGAGACAGCTAACAATTACCTTTATTGAATCGATTTAACTGGCAGATTTGTGCGCTAATAAAAAGTGAATTTTTTTTCACCCTTTTTTCTTTAGTTATGTTTCCTTTTTTTCTCCTTTGTTTTAAAAATAGAAAGGGAGAGGGTTTATCCACTTGCCCAATCATTTTCAGAAGTAGTACATCACGATTACACCAGCTATATAGAGCAACCCTCAAAATATGTCTTTATACTAACTACCATATTGGCTTTGTATCTAGCGAGACTACACTCTGGGTCCATCCCTTCCCCAACACAAAAACTATTCAGTTGATGTTCTCTGAACGAAGTCGGAGCAGTTTGGCGAGTTTGGGGCGTAGGTCCTAAGCGTACGCCACCTAGGACCCAGGGTTTGAATCCCGCATCAGGGATGAGTATTTTGTAAATTCCCTTCATCTTCGGAACACCTTTCACCGTCTCAGCATGATTGTAATATGGATAAGTAAAGTTACAAGACACCTTCAATATAAGCAACAATACCTTCGTTAAGTTCAGGTTACTACAAGTCAAGGCCACAACTGAAACAATTCAACAAAACTAGAGTAGACGTACAAAACGGGAAGTATAGATATTCGTGCGTTTGCCTTCTGGCTTTATTGGGATTGTAAATGACTCACTATCTTGTTTCGCGATTATCAAACGAAAGTGTATTGAGGCCTATATACTCAACAGACGTAATAACAAACACATGTCGTCTTCTGCTATAAGTCCTTGGACTACATAATTAAAACATTTGAAAGGTGTCTTCAGCGGTAAAAAGTCGCTGGGAGATGAGTCTTGATGAAACTCACTTGATCATGAACCAAATAGGCTACGAGTGTGCCCAACTTCATGTGAATAGGTGTTTTGTAGATAAATATTAGCTTGGCTCACACTGACAAATAAGTCAGGGACATTGACGGAACCCTTCTAGTTTTCGTCATGAATAGCTCCGGTGTTGAGAACAAGTACTCTTACAAAATAACTCATCATTCTCTGGCCATAGCCTTGACCTACACAGCAGGCTTGTTTTGGTCAAGAAAATCATGTATAGACAATGTGATACCAAACTGCCAACAGGCACGATGCCCAAGGTGTTAGCAGCTAGTCAATTAGTGCGTACGCAATGCGAGATGGACTATGGGTTTTAACAAGTCTATTGCGTAATACAGGGGTGTCCACTTTTACTTTTCACCAAAGATCTTGGAAGTAAGAAGTAGAGTTTCAACGTTTAGACAGTATGGCATACCATCTTGACAGTTGTTTGTTCCTCATGATCTAGCCATGTAGTTCATTAATGTATGAATGTATACGTATAATATAGATACATATTATTTAATAACAAAATAAATATCTCAAGATGACTGCTCTTGGGTAATTATTATACTCCTGCTTACCTATGTGTGTCAGCTATTTGAGTATTTGGGTATGGTTGTAGAAGGATTGTTGAAGGGCTGTTTTAGGACTCAATGCTCAAGAAATAAAATCAAATTTATTGTCTGCCTTCAGTATGGGGCATTCCCCCTTGTATAATTTATTATGCACCTCGTTGTATGACGACTGCAAATCATAGATATATAGATCATAGATACAGTGAAATGAAATTAATCAATTCCAGAAATTAAAAACTGCCAGCCCGAACCAGGAACCCATCAGTAGACCTGCTGCATTGAGAGTAGGAATGAACCCACATAACAAAGAGCCATGCAAACACACATGACTGAGGATATCTTGACCAGAAATGAACCCGCTACGTCCCGAATAAAGCGTTTTACTAACGATTTAGCCAAGGTCTCTTAGCTTAGCTGATTCCCATACGAACACCGAAGCTAAGCATCATCAGCTTAGGTCAGGATGAGAGAGGGTGACCGCTCTCCTAGTTGGTTGGAGCAGATTGGAGGGTTTGAAGCGCGTAGCCATGGTATAGCCCTCATTCAGGTTCTCGCGTTGGGTCACTTAGAGGTCACGGGGTGACCCCCACCACTCACTGCTCCTCCGATATCAGGTGTCGTTGGTTCGAGGTCTCTTTCTCCTCGGTCTTGAACCTGCATCGTCTTCCCCTTCTCCCGGAACCATTATCATGTGTTAACATGCTTGTCATCTGATATGCTTTCATATTTACTAAACTAATATATTGCCTAAACTGTGGTAGTTCTTATAGATCTGGCTTCCAGTCCGTGAAATTACGGACTTTTAAACGATAACGTAGTAATTTTGTCATCTTGTATCATACCCTGGATGTTCGCAATATAGCCTTAACTAAAATATGTATATTGTGTTATACATAGGACTGAGCTGAGAATATTTTTGTCACCCCTGGTACATATTCCAATTCTTAGAAATACTCATGGGTATAGACCCTAAACAAATATTGAACAATAATTTTATTTCTTCGCACTTTTAAAATCCTGTTAACAGGTCTACGCATAATCAAGCACTACAAATACTTCGTACACCTACTTTATATCGCTGCGTAACAAAACAAACAAGATGTATTTGGAATAGCTTGGGTTTACTCTCACTAAAACAACGTAATAAGACAACACGACGTAATGAGTATGAAAAACAAATGTTATCGATATTATGTATATTACCGTCATCAAACCTTTCAAAGATAGTTTATCTAGAATCGCACAGATATGCCCACTTTTATTTTTTTTAAATGCTACATTTTTTGTGGTTCGTAGGTAATAAAAACGAAAACAACATAATAGCCTTACATCTCAACATGGTCGTCACTATCTTCGTTATAGCAAGAGATAAGTGTTTTTTTGGTGTTTTATAGGTTTAAAATCGGTGAACGCGTATTTTTGAAAACGCTACAAAATGCTAATGTGACAAAAAATATGTTCCCACTCCGATTGAGATTGATTTGAAATATCTGCACATAATTTTCTAACATAATTATAATTGCATGAAACCCCCTCACATCAAAGGTTTGACGAAAAGAAAAACAAAGATGCAACAAAACGTTAAATAATTAATGCTACATTTCTCTGTTTATAGCTTGTGAACATTCGACAGTACCAAATAACTGTTTACATTTTTCTTATATTTTCGAATAAATAAACATTGTAGACACTCGAAGACCGAAAGGGTGTGGGTGAGAGTTGCGAAATAGGGGAGTGGAGTAACACAACCAGACTTACGACCGAAAAAGAAGCAGAATATTAAGAATGTACGTCGTGCATCACTGTGTCTTCTTCTGACCCGATTTTGTTTGGGAGCGAAGTTCATGCGAGTGAGTGCAGTGAAGACTGCAGATGATTGCTCGCAAGGAATGTCCTCTCATGTTTTACGTGGCCCTTAGCGGGGGGGGGGGGGGGGGGCCTGTACGAAGCTGCTTGATTTGATCTGATCTGATATCTATCATACATTCACCTGCGTCAGTATTTGGACACACTGAACTCGCTCGTTGAACTTCGCCCGGTCATTTCTGTATGAATTAGTTCTCGTAAGTATATCCGTTATAGGGTGCACGTACCCGTCCGTACCCGTACCTAACTGCTAAAAGTGCTTGGATAGTTGGGAAGGAATGTCCGAGAATGTTAGTAGGACTCAATCCCGCCCAGAATTTGTCTTTACGACTGAGGAAAACCTTTCAGTTAGGATTGCCGGTGGCCGGAATCGTACCGGCGACTTCTTGGATTAGAGTCTCACGTGCTACTGCTGAGCCACCTCTATCGGTATAGTCGGCGTACAGCAACATCGGTAATGCTTCCGTCACGGGTGGGTGAGCGGCAGCCAATCAGCAGCCGTGGCTAATTCAAATACCTGCTCGGGTTGGCCGGAACCGTAAACACGTCATTGATTGATGACGACAGCATGACCGAAGTTGTTGTACGAAGACTTTACGTGCGTCGGCATCTCCTATGATTTATGAACCGCACATTGGTTTGGTAAAGTCTTCCATTCTCATTTATCCCACTTTATCCCCGACTTATCAGATACAAAGCAACAACAAAAAGTAACTATACTTTCGAAAACTGTTCTTGGTTCAAATATGAATACACAACTATACAAATAAAACACCAAGATTCAGACATAAAACCGATACAAATTGTCTCGCTGCTCCCTCCCATGTCCTATCGCAATGTTCATGACATCAAGCGGCAGATGTGATTGTATAGTTCTTAATCACCATTTAAAATGTTTCGAAATAAGATAATTATCTGTAATATTGGGAGTTTCCACGCGCAATTCATGATGCAAGCCAGATAGAAGGACACCACCTTCACATAAAGACGACATGATGCTGCCATAGCAATTATCAACAGGTTGCCTAATCAACGATAGCGGCGTCACTGGATGAAAATGATAGATCTGATTCGGAAGACGTCGTATTATGATCTAAGCTGTAAATCAAACTGACACTGCTTCGGTTTTCTCTGTGCGAATGACGAACCGAAACAAACAACACACTCTCGCTAGAGTTCACTTTTAGACTCTCAGATTCTAACTACCCCTTTATGCACTCTGACTTAAACGAAAAACGTAAATCAACAGACTCAACGACTTTCTTTTACACACCCATAATTTTCTTTCCCCTTCAAGCATCATTAGTCACGCATTTGTTACAAATAAGTACCAACCGAAGGTCGTAAATAATCCCTAATGGAGTAGACAATTAAGTTGGTGCCATATGACTCGCGAATACGTTGGGGCAACAACTTTAACATACACTTCTCGCACAGCGACACAACAAAAATAGAGTTATGTGAGGTTATTAAGATTAAAGTTAAGTTAGCTTTAATGAGACGTGGAATTACTTTTGTTACTCATATCGCATTTGACTCATTTGAGACAGAGATCGCATACAATTCAAGATGGTATAAAATGAACATTTATAATATTGTAATCCGTAGAATTGGTATTTCGTTTTCGTAAATTAACTATTATTCTGCTAATTAATAACCATGATCTTGAGAATGGGATCTGATTGGTAAGCTGTAACTTTACGCATTTTAATACTGGAATTACCATGGGAATTACCACAATTACTAAGCTTGAACACAAATCGTAATATGTGTAGCCAATCCAATACCCTTTCGTATACATTAATAATCTTCTGCCATTAATTATATTTCAACATAATATATATAGTAGAGAGATGTATATTGAATACATACATATTGTCCTGGTTGGCATAATACAAACATATTAACATAATGTTGTCGTTAGTTTAGTTGCTTGGCAGGACTTGTGAGTTAAATAACTTAGCAATTCGAGGGGTCACACGCTCATACGCAATGCGTGCGTTAATAATGCAAGGAACGCACATCGCTCGCCACCGTTTTCAGCTGACGTAACACCATATAATTCTACATTCTTAGTTGATAAGAGATCTACTCTTTATTTGACGAGGTGTTCACTTTTTAGTGATGCAAATAGTACAATTTTGGTAATAAAATAAACTAAAAAAAATGCGTGAATTAGCTAAATCGATTAAAATTAATATAAACAGAGAAATGTGATACAGTGTTCAAAACCTACTAAGTAGCTGCATTACACATATTACTCATATTCTAAAGTTAAGTTTTTGGTGATGATAATACACATTACACAGGTTATTCTTAAGTTAGTATATTAGAATACAATTAATGTTAATTGCAATTATTGTGAAATACAATTTCTTTGAAGAAATTACCAAATACGACTACTTTGCCAAGAAAGTTGAGCTGTTATAGCGGCGTTGTGCATTTCAGACCATTACATAACAATCAATTAGGCAGGTCAGGATGGTATTAACGTTAAAGGGACTAAACGTAGACCCGCCGGGCTGAAAGGGAGCACGCATCGCTTAGTTACTGGCTTCAGTCGTTTTTTTAAACACGATTTCAAGAGGTCGAAGTGATTATATTGAAGAATAAATAAATACAATTTCGTCACCTTTCCACTTCCGTAGACTAGCGAAATTTAGTGTAAATTTATTTGATAAACATACATTAAATAACGCAGTGTAGGCCTACTGTACACATGTTTCATTAAAAAAAAATGGGAAGGAAAATTGTATAGTATGTAAACTCTGGCATCAATAATCTAGATTAAATTCGTACCATGATTAACTAAACAAATAGTTTTAAACAATATTCATCAAAGAGTAGAAATCTGGAGACTATTTTGGAGAAGGGGTGGGTGGGTGAGAACGAAGGAACCGACAATTATACTTTCAAACTAATGCATCTTGCCTAGTAGTTTAGAACTGCTCACAATGTAATGAGTTGAATGCAGGCCCGTTTGTTCGCAGACAATGAATGAGATGCAATTCACTGAAACCACTGCGAATATTTCCCAAGAAGAAGAGATTTTCGATCCCACGAGATCATCAAACTTATCTATTATGTTTCAGTAAAAATCTAGCTCTGCTTTTAATGTTAATTGGCTCATTGAACTAAACAATAATAACACACCTGGTGCAGCTAGTAAGCAGAAAACAATTAAGACCGATGGGCGTTTAAACAGGGCCAATGTTGGCATGCGAATATGTAATAATAAAACTGTAATTAATATTACCGTTGACCCGTGAAAAACAAATTGTGCTATGTTATCTTAATGCACATCACCACGCTATGGAGTAATGGTGCTAATAACAGACCATTGTAGTAAAAATTTGGTTAATTACAATTGAAACGATAACGGCAATAAACAGAAACATGTTTTGAACGATCGAGGCAATTGCCTTTATTTCTGTAAATCCTGACCAATCACAGCGCGAGCCCAGAGGACAACATGAAGTGCGCATGCTCAGACATATTGTTGCTCGGTTGAGCCTGGCAGACATTTGTGTGAGTGACTCGAATGCGCAAATGCGATTTTATAGTAATATTAGTATATAGCTTCCTCGATGTGTCTAGTTTTACACAAGTCAGAAACAAACCTCCTACAAAAGATTCCAATTCGGAAGGTCGCCGGTTCGATATCAAAGGCGACAGATAAGATTGAGTGTTAATACTAGCAGCATTCGGACATTCTTTCCCAACTATCCAAACATTAAACTGTCCTCTGGATAGTCACCTGAAGAGGGGCACATAATACAATTCCACGTAGAGTGCAATGTGCAGTTGTGCACCCTACAGTAGAGATCGAAGATTCCCACAAAAAGTTATTATTATTATTGTTGTTACAACAACACATTTAAGATTATCGACCTCAATTTGACAGTGAATTGCTTTTGTGGGTTTTAGTCTTTATTGATTGTTTGTTGATCAACTTGTTTACGTGGAACTGATTTTCAATGGGAGACATTACACCAATATTATGTGTTAAAGTTTATATTATTTCACTTTCTTCTTACAGGTAAGTAAATAGGTGAGGCGCCCAAGGATTGTCGAACGATTGGCAATGAATGTTCACATGCACTTCAAACTTGGCATAGACCTTAAACTCTTGCCATCAATTTCTAAATAGACGTCGATTGCATTTCACATGAGTATATTCAATTCAGTAAATACTAAAATTTCGAAAGCAATCGGAGAAGAGTCGAAAGCGAGAGAGAGAGGAGAGAGAGAGAAATATACACTATTAATTTGAGTTCTTAAAAGTAAGGATTATGTCATTGTAATATTATGATGATGATAAGATTGTTTCATATTTTAATATGATACGTAAATAAATTGCTCAAATTTGTATGCAACAAACCTGGTGCGAATACTTATCAAGTTATCAGCCAATTGATTGTATTTACTTGACATGACATTGACAACGTAATACAGCAAAAGCTAGGTCAGTCATGCAGCTAAGCTTTTGAACCATCATCTTGGGTCGACACTATAAGTAGGTCGTGACAGAAACAATTGTTCCAAATTCGCAAATAATATAACTGGTTTTACATCAAATTGGCCATGTTTAAGTTAATTATTGAGGAAGTGAACCGAAAATGTAATTACCATAAAGCGTGTTATTTTCTTGGAGGCGAAGCGAAGCTTGAAACAAAACACGTAACCTACCACTATCTGGATTGAAATTATCATGGGATGCGACTTCAAATTTGAATATGTTTCTGAGTAATGCTCAACAGTTAGAATTCAATTTTTGAGAGTCAATAATTCTTCGTCCTAAAAACGACATAACAGCCGATTGAACTTTAGTGAAGTAAACAGTGTACATAGATATTACCATAATAATGTAAATGTATGATAATTCCGATCTTTGCATTATTGAAGTTCCGAAAGTGGGAAAAAGTTGCAATTTCAATTTGTATAAACAACTTGTTTGCAACAACAAATTAAAAAAAAGAATACATAAGTACTGAGTTATCGTGATGTGAGCATAATTGACGAGTGATGAATGCACCCAGGCTCAACCACAAGCGACTCGAAATATTTTTTTTTGTCACAAGTTAGAGGGAAGGGGGGGGGAGATAGAGGGCATCTTGCTTCCAGGCGACCGTGTCACCGTACCGTCTCGATGAACCTCGCTCACACACGGGTCATGCTACCGGTTCTGATAATGACAGCGCGCGGTATGATTAGCCCATCAGACTAGTTACGTAGTCGCGTAGCTCCGGGCGCGAAGAGCCTTTCGCTCGTGCGTTGGTCTTGGTCTGATGTTATGCACGTAATGGTGATCTATGAATGCGCTCAGCGCACACGAACATTCAACCCCCAATTAGTATTCTGCATTTTACAGTGCACGATGAATACATCTTTTGACAATCAACAGTAATCACAATTCATTCTTCTTTCCTATATTATAAATAAACTAAATCATACTGTCCCACCCCCTGCTCGGAGGGTGTCTATTTTTACTATTTCTACTATAACTATTACAAAAATGGAATCTTTTCTGTAAAAAAAATTAATTGCACGTAAATAAACTAAATTATATTTTACCCCCCACCCCCACCGGATATCTATTTTGTGTTTTAATTTACTTATAAACTTCTTATTCAACTGAAATAAAAACATGCCATAATAATGATTGTTTTTATAAAATATATCTTTATATCAATTTTCTATGACCTTCTTCGTTTTTTTGTTGTAACCGATGCCCCCTACTAGTAATTCCGCGAGGATTGGTTTTACCCAGTAACAAGGCACATCCAGAGACTGAGGCCCAGATGCAGAAGTGTCCACTAACTAAGAGGGGAACTGTTTTATACATGTTAAATTTTTCCATAACGAAAACAAAATCTGGACTTCCCTAATGTAGATGACATTTATGTACCCGAGCCTAAGGCTGGAATTCATAGATAGTCGTCCCCTACCCCTAGGGGCGCCCGTTGTTACCAAGTAGGTAACAGTCTCATGCATGTTATCTCCCATATAGAAAACAAATCTATAGCAACAACGGGTGCTCCTATAGGTGTAGGGGTAGCTTCCAAAATGGATTATTCAAAGCAGTTTCATAATATGTTCTATTCAGTCAACAGAGGCTTTATCAGTTGTTACGTCGACGAGCAGACAGCTATGTTTGTCGTACTGTAGATGCAATGCAGGCAGGCAGTAATACTACACACCACCGTCTCATCCTTTTCACCAGCAATGCATGCATAAGATCATGCAGACGAGCAGCCAGCTATGTTTGTCGTACTATAGATGCAATGCAGGTAGTCATACTCCACACCACCGTCCCATCCTTTTCACCAGCAATGCATGCATACGATCATGCAGACGAGCAGCCAGCTATGTTTGTCGTACTATAGATGCAATGCAGGCAGTCATACTATACACCACCGTCTCATCCTTTTCACCAGCAATGCATGCATACGATCATGCAGAAGTCACTCAAAGCGCCTACTTTCCATAGAAGTAGCATCGGAGGAGTTCCACTTTTTCTTTCGTTCTTTAACCCTCTGCGGCGGTCGGAGTCTCCCCTCTCTCTTCTCATTAAAACAACTAGTCTTTCTCTCCGCGTGTGACGTCACTTTGGACACACGGATATATAAGAGCACAGTATGTCAGCAGAAGCCATCAGTTCGCATCTCTCATTCCATCAAGCAACATGAACGCCCTGGCATTGGTAAGGACACTCATTCTATTTAACATCTTCACGCAGCAGTTCGTATGCACAGTGGATTACGGCAGCAGCATCTTCGACCTCTCGATGGAATACTAGCGATTCACAGTTTCTTTTCTTTTCTCGGTTTACTCAAATTTATACCGGAAGTGTTCAAATACGTTAATCAACTCTGAATCTTTTTGTCTCTGTTATTATATAATTGCAAAGTGCGATGAGTAATTTAATTGTGAATTAAATTGTCAGTCATACGAGATTTCAATTTAACAACAACTTCATTTGCGTTTTGCTTGAAAATAATAGAAAAACGAGGAATTTGCGTCAACACGAAACAATGATACTTATTCTCTTATTTATTATTTACAAAAATTAAAAACTAATAATATGAAAAAAATGCTCAGATCTTTAGGTCAAACTTTAGTGGTTTCTGTCGTTGTCTACATAAATGTTGTCTACTAAATAACGCATTTTTGGGAGAGTTGTACGAACCATTGTTATCCGGAATGACCGAAAGAGTGCGCGTTTCTCGAGTCAGATTAAAATTTAAATGCACCGCGATTTTCGGCCAATAGGAGAACAGATACGCGAAACAGCCTGTTGTACATCAAACGTATTCTAGCAATCCGATGTTTGTGGCACCATCAATCGCTGTACGGTTGTAAAATACAACATTTACAATGATCAGCAATGCAATAATATTACCCCGCTAATCGTGTTTATGCTTAGCGAGAAAACAACCAAAAATTATAGATCTAACAGCAACAAAAACAACGTAAATCTCAGGGTAATGCAAAGTTTTGATATCCTAATGTAAGGTATTGATGTTTACTTTGTTTTGAAACCGCGGACGCAAGGAATGTTGTAACGAATCTCAAATGCATTCATTCCAAATTGTTATTAATATTTGTTACATTCATATTTGTGTTATACTAGTGTGTCTCTTGAGTTCACGTCTCAGGTTCGATGCCAGATGAATGTATAGGATTAACACTAGGCGATATCGGTGTTCTTTAGAGTCACAATAACGAGGGGCACTAAGTTAGTCTGAAAACCATCCGGAATACATAGACAAGACAGTAATGCGGGTTCGTCGAACATTCAATAGAAATCTATATCTTTGGGCAGAACAAACGAGAAATTTGTAATGTTATTTTGTCGACTTCTTCTCCAGACTCGCTAAATGTACACAAAAAAAATCTTTCGCGAAATATGTACACGCACCTTCTGCGTTTTCTCAGCTTATTTCTTGAAGACAAAGAGTTTTAACATCCTGCCTGTTGTTACAGTGTTTCGTGGCCGCCCTTGTGGTGGTCTCCGCTGAGCCCCCCAGCGGTTACAACTACCAGAGGCCCTCGGGAGGCGGCGGTGGTGGATACTCCGGCGGTGGTGGCGGTGGATACTCCGGTGGCGGCGGTGGAAGCTTCTCCGGAGGCGGCAACTACATCATGGAGTCCATCGGCTACACCGGCAGCGAGGGACAGAACGTCGACGGTCAACTCCTGGAGAAGATCCGTCAGATCATCCTGAAGGAAGAGTCCCAAGCCTCTCAGTCCGGAGGCGGCGGTGGCTACGTCAACGCTCTCCGACCCCAATACGGAGTCCCCGGCACACATTACGGCGCACCTTCCTACTCGAGCCGAGTGGTCGGAGTCGACTTGGAGGGTGTCCGCAAGGCCATCCAGGTTGCCCAATACAGCCAGACATCCCAGGGACCCGCGTTCGGCGGTTACTCGTCGGGACCCGCTGCCTCCCCCTCCGGCTCCTACGGTGCCCCCTTCTAATCGGGCAACCCCTCCACCAAGACTGGTTCCTCTCGTCGATGAGTGACGTCATCAACTCGTCGACGGAGACGGGGAACGAGCGGGTCTCGTCTTTGTAGCCCGCGAAACACACCTGAACTGTATTTTTAATATATTGTTATGTATGCGATTTGTATTTGTATAAAGCTTTTTTATAGGAAAATAGAAAATAAAAAAAAAATACATGTGCCACCGTTAAAAAGTAGTACGACTGATTTATTTCCCAACTCACGCTACATCACTTTCTAGATACTAACATATTCTGCCTGAATACTAAAATCATGAGAGTTTTGCATTTAAAAGGATGTTAAAGATTACGTAATTCCATTTTCAACATATTAGAAAGGTTTGTTTTCAAGTATCCTTTCTCTTTGCATCTTGTGACCTATTGAAGATGAATAATTAACCCACCAATAAGATTTCGATGTTGAGCCTGACTATCACTCACTGTTAAATGTCACTGGGTCGTTGGGTAAAGTGGTCGAATGGAAGAAAGCCATGTTATATTGTACTAATAGGTACGACGTGCGGACGCTCAAGAGGCGCATAGAAGAAAATAATGAGGAAGTTCCGGCAAGTCGTCTATCATAAGGTTCATGACTGCACTGCCACACATCGTCAGGCAGGTTTCACTTTCTAACGTCGGTCGGTATTATTCGGATTGGCGCGTAATGTAGTATCAATTACCCTCTCTGTGCTCTGGGCTGTCTCAACTGTTAGCGAGTAGTTGGTTGTCGGGTATGTAGCTCTCAATCTTGAGAACGCTCTAAGATATTGAAAAAGTGATTCATAAAATGGCGATTTGGTTCTGTATCAGCTAAACGATTAATTTAAAAACTTGAAAATATTGTAATATTTACGATTGTTAATTATGTAATCAATTCAATAACGTATTATTAATTAATTACAGAAATTTCAACCCTACCAAATAATAGCTTTTAAATTAATCGTTTAGCTGATAAAAAACTAAGTCACCGGTATGAATCGTATGTTTAATATCTAAAAGAGTTCACAAGATATGAATCAAAACACGTGAATTTAGCGGGTTAGGTCCCGATGCATTTCGCCCCCTCTGATAGACAGGAGCTGCAGAGTTGTGCCAGGAGGCGCCGCAGTAACCAGCACAATAGTATTATCCCGTTTTAAACACATTTTTAAATTGGTTTAATTCCGCTTTATGTTTCACATTTCAATCCATTTTACGAGTAATACTAAACGGCTGACAAAATAACAGTTTCAACAAAAAAGTAAACTGTTTTTCTGAATGTTAGAGGACACGTTTAAGTTCTTAGGGGTTGGATAATTACCTCTATTGCCGGCAGTTACTCTCGATAATGAAGCATTTGGAAGTGTAGGGGTTGTCTACACGTAATGATACATTTGTTAATTATACCACAAAGAAGCGAAGAAGAAAAAAAAATACAAAGGAAGTGAAAGTCAGCCTAGCGGCTCAGTTGGCGGTCAGACTTCCAGATACTCGACGTAGTCACGCATCCAACTCAGACGCTGGTCGTAAATAACTGCAGTGGCGTATACACGGGGGGGACAAAAACCCCCCCCCTTTTGCAAAGGAAACATGAAAAATGACCGTTTACATTTCAATAGAGAGTTAGATGTTTTACTTTATAATTATTGTTTATTGTTGTAATTAAAAGCAAAAGAAT
Source organism: Isoperla grammatica (assembly GCA_945910005.1). Classification (NCBI taxonomy): domain Eukaryota; kingdom Metazoa; phylum Arthropoda; class Insecta; order Plecoptera; family Perlodidae; genus Isoperla; species Isoperla grammatica. The sequence continues at coordinate 6,560,595 of OX246739.1, read as the reverse complement.
ACGAAAAATATGCAAATTATATTGATTGAGGTTCCTTTTATTAGCGGTGCTAAAGAAAAATTTTGTTGCCAGAAACTGAGTAATCTTGTTTCAGTTGGCCGCTGTAAAACGCACAGATTTGCACTAAAATGACCTTGACGAGAATTTTTTCGGGGGGCAAGCCCCCCGGAACCCCAATTATATTTCAGCATCACTCTCTATAATATGGGTTGAAAACCCCCCCCTTTCCCAATTCCTGGATACGCCACTGAATAACTGTGCTCTTATTGTCTACCCACACACGACACGCGACTGTGATAAGGGAGGTCGCTGGTTCGATTCCCGCCTCACAATCCTGACTGAAGGGTTTTTCTTGTCATCACTCACAATTATGTTGGTTTTGAAAACGAATCCACGTACATTTCTTCCCAATTATGGTAAAACCGTACAGGGGAACGAGTACTCGTTAGTCGTTATATCAACGGGTTGTACATGTACTTTGTATCGCTATCTTGAGAACGCTTCAAGATATTAATAACGTGATATATAGCTGGTTTTGTTTCAAAAATAAAAAAAGGTTTATAATTGGTTTTGTATCAGAAAAACAATGGATTTAAAAGAATTGTCAATGCTACGATTATTTAATTAATTAATTATGTTTGAATTAATTACACAACTAACAATCGTAACAATTATATTAATTATATTTATATTATTATTTTATTTGGGGGGGGGGGGGGGGGGGGGGGGGGGGGGGTTAAGTCGATAGGGAACCCAACAGCTGTTATTGGGTTCCCTATCGACTTTATCCCCACCAAGCACATTATTGCAGCCGTTTGCCATATCCTACCATACAAATACAATTATAATATTTGGAAGTTTTTAGTTAATTATTTAGATACACTAAACCAAATAATGGGATGAATCACTTTTTCAATATCTTATAGGCCTATATTGTTCTCAAGATCTAAATACGTAATTTAACGAGAACAATTACACACAAGTAACTTGGCAGGGATATTAGTGGTACCTGAATAAAAGCATGTTAATCAAATATACAATCTTTACTGTATTACTTAAAATACATTTAAATAAGATATACTTCCACACCATTCAATATTCAAAACACAATAGGTTGTTTTAAATACGTACACTACAAAATCATGTGTCGTACATTTAAATAAATAGTTAACATGTAATTAAATTAATACTTTTGTAAAATATAAAACATAAGTTAGTTGAAAAACAAATAGATCGTACACAGTTACCTGGTAGACCTACATTTAAATATTAAGACAAAGTATATTATTCAATATGTAAAATGCAAAATCTACAAGGGAAATTTTGTTCTTGATGTGTTGGCACAAAATCCCCACATGATTATTATTGATTAATACTTAATTACAAACAGAACACACTCATGTGTAACTAACAGGCACACACCAAATATAATATAAATAACACTCAAAAAGCGCTTCTTTTCTTGAGGCACATGCTCAACATTTCATAAGGCAATACTATTGTATTCATAACTGGGAACTGCTCTATATGGATACATACATGTTCATACTTTATATATAGTTGAATTTCAACAATCAAAATTAAAGTAGAACAAGTAAGTTGCAAACAAAACAATGCAAATGAGAGGACAAGTACCTAGATTACCTTTTAATATTATAGCATACAACTTATAGATACCTTTTTTATTTTGTTACAAAATAAAAGAATGGTTGCCAATAAAATGTGCCCATCTTTTTCAAACCATACGGTGGTGGTCCTGTACGATAGAAATAATTTTAATCCATCCGGATTGGTATTCAAACCCCCAAACCGAGAATATACACATTACAAAGTTCAACAACAGCTATGCAACATGATCCTTTGTCAGTCCTGTCACCTCATATCTTATCCCAATGTGATCCACTGTTCCAAAATTTTCGGAATTCTGAGCATAAAAACTACTCTGACAAAAATAGACACATTTAAAGCTAATATCTTACTTTTAGTTAATGTTTATAATATTTCAATGGCAAGATATTTCACAGCACAGATAATCAACTGGTAGCAACTTTCAAAATCCTGAAATCACTTCCTGTGCAAGTGAGTGGGCGCTTTACCTCCCAAACTCCATGCTAATCGATTCACCCAAATTTATATAAAAGTTCACATCGATGGTCGACATATAATTTTCAAAGGGAATGTCGAAGATTTTGTTTCATGTACAGGACTTATCTGACAAGGTTGAAACTAGATATTCTGTAGGTAGAGACCTGCATATCTACGAAAAGTTGGCGGATTGAGAATAAAAAAAATATAAAAAATGACAAAAATAAATGTTGATGTTGCAGTCATGCCGACTGCGCCTGCAGGTCAACCACTTTGCAGATGCAAAGAACATTCTAGGATATATGGTTTATAAACAACTTTATATAAACCAATGAGCAAGTTTTGGACAATGTCTTCATAACCGACCATAGAATTCAAATTTGAGGTAAAGCAAATTTCCTTTGGCATCTTTCAAACCAACATGATCACACAATTAATTTCAAAATAAAAGTTAATAATGCTGGGACAGTGGAAGAGAATACAAATTTGATGTGTCATGAATATTGTAGTGTACTGCACACTACCCTTAATATCTAGGTACATGTATTGATTAAATAATATTCAACAAAATTAATGACCGACCGACAGGACAATTTACATCGGAAGACAATTTTTATTTTTTTCATACAAAGAAGATAAAAAAGAACAGGTAACTGTAGTTTACGTAGAACAAGTTAAAATTTTGCACCTTATCTACAACTTGTTCTTTCATTATTTAATTGGTTTCTACTCTAGTTAGTAATCTGACCATGTATTTGTAGGGGTTGGTCTATAAAGGCACTAAGAACACAACTTTCCATATTTTTGTTTGATTTAGCTTGGTCTTTAATGGTTTTTTACATACTAACTAGTACCAAGTAAAACTCGTACTAAAAACACAAGCATTGCGGTCAATCTTGTACATACCTGTACTCGACTACAAACCAGGCATCAAAGTCAATAAATATTAAATTTATAAAAAAAAAGTAATAAATCTTCATGGATATAGGACACAGTTTATAGAATAGTTACACCAGTACTCAGTACTGTCATGGTAGGTACATAACAAAGTCATGGTAAGTGGGGGAGAGGAAAAAAACACTTGAAAACTTTCAATTATAACTTACGGTAAGTAATTTCACACATTAGTACATTCCCAAACCTTCTATAAATAATTTGATTCCATAAAAAGCTAGTAGGGTAGGTCGATGCCAAATGATCATGAAGCGTCATACCGGTATGTTTAGAAATACGTACCGGTATATAAAAGATAAAAGGTGGAATAGTCACAGATGACTTATTAAGTTATAAATTGCAAAGAGAAAAAACAATGAAAAAAGGCAAAATGAATGACAAGCTAGTACATGCCCTGGTATCAATAACAGATAAACAGTCTGTCTGTCCTGAAGGAATTTACATGGGTGTTAATGTTTTGAAAATGTTGCCCTAACTGCCGAATGGCAGTCTAGTGATTGCATGATAGGACAGAAATCGCAAAAGGTTTCGGAACCACGGACAAATCATACATCAGATTACTGTAATTACGAAAGAGTCCCAATGTTTATAGATTTGAAATGTACCCTCCTACCCTATCAACGATGAATAGTAGAAATAGTAAATGTGTACAGTATATACCATCTCCTATTTAGGCCAGACTTGAGATGGACTTGGGGTCCGTTGTGCGGTTGTGCCTGTCCACGAGACCCTGTTGATCAAATGCCGCTCACACAAAGGGTAAACTTGTATTTGGCAACCACTAGACTTGGATGAGATTGATTTACTTTACTTCTCAACCCTGGACAGAACAGAGTTTGAGAGGTGCACACTTCATTTTTAAGCAGAATTTTATTTTTCAATATTTTGTAATAAATTTTGTTTTACCATTACGATCACGATTTCCCAAAAAAATCATAATATGCTTAGGCCTAATTCATTGATTCGTATATATCTACCAACATTTTTTATGCTACGATAGAAGGATTTCGGAGTCATTTTAACATAGCTTTCATGTGTTAGGTATTACGTATTTTCTATCATTCAGACTAGATTAGATGAAGGGCACTTATAAGCATTATTTACTGCTGTAGCCTATACAATGATCAAAATAAAAATTATATTAGAGGCATCATTAGCTGGAATTTTACCACAATAAACCTGCGGTATTAAAATTAATGATTGTGCCACAGTCAAATTAAGTAGTTGGGGGTCTACAATGTGAATAATTACCAGTCAACGGTTCGATTTACTCCAAATCAACCTCAACTTGATCTTCTTGGGAAGGTTTCTTGATCAGCTTCCATTCTTCAGCCATTTTCAAAGCTTCTTCTGCAACTTTAACTACCTTGGCCGTCTCGCCGTCACCTTTGATCAACGTCAGCGCCAGCAGGATCTCCATTACGTCCGTCTCTATCAGCTTCTCGGCCACCTCCTTACTGCTGCGGATCATGTTGGACACGACAACCACCCCGCGATGTTGTAGCTCCGGGTTAGGGTCACCCAGGAGGCGATGGACGGACTCCAACCACGACTGAAGACCAAACACTTTCTTGCAAGCTTTCGTGCTGACCGAAGTCAACATGGCCAGCGACCCTGCTGCCGCCTTTGCCGTTTCTTCGTCGTCCTCCCCACAGAGTAGCACCAACATCTTGGTTCTGTCGTTTTTACCTTCGTACATTTTAACTATGTCCGGTGACGCAATCAGGTTAGTCATGACTTGTGTAGCTGCTCGTTTAAGCATTTCGTGCTCCTCAAACATGTAACTCTCAATCTTTGGCAGTCCTCCCTCCTTGATGATACGTTGTCTTACAAACTCGTTAATAGCCGCCAGGTTGCAAAGGGCCAGCAGTGCCTCAAAGTTTTCGAGGGCAGAGCAGTCGGGATGCAACAACGCTATAAGTGGACGAATTACTTCAAGGTTTCGTTGACCGGGGAACGCCACTTCTGGATTGATGGTTATTCCGATACGTGCCAGTGCTTGCGCAGCCTGTTTTTTACCCTTGTCAGTGCCGTTGAGGGCCATTGGGAGCAGAACCTTTGCCCCACCGTGCTGCACCACCAACCCACGCAACTCTTGTTCACCGCACAGGGCATTCAATACTCTTGAAATTAGTTCCTTACTGTTGGGACTTTCTGTTTTTGACAACGCTACCAGGGCTGTTGTTACACCTTCTTGAGCCAATACATTTAATCTTTTTGATATAAAATCAGGGTCGTCTAGTTCGTGATCCTCAGGAATATGATGTTTGGCAAATTTAGCCAATTCCATCATCTCTGGAATAACTTCTTGTTTTTCATACGCATTTGCTAAGTTGACAAGTGTTGTAACGACACCATAGACAGCTGACTGGTCACCTGACTTGGCTAATTCAATCATACAGCGGACAGCTGACTTATCTTCGACCAACTTCTCTTTGACGTCTGCATCGAGAGTAAGGTAAGATAATCCTTCCACAGCCCAGCGCCGCATGTCTTGGTCTTTTGCAGGATTAATCAAGAATCTACGACACGCTTCTGCCAACTTGGTTGTCGAGCCGTCGGCGAATGGCCGTATGGAAGCATCTGTGCCACCTGTACTGCCTAATTTACAAAGTCCAACCAATGCTCGGACCCGAATACCATCATCTTTAGACTGATACAATTTTTTTAGGATATTAACCCCTTGATTAATGATAGCCTGAGCTTTATCCTTTTTGGAGGCAGCTGCAACAATGCATTCACAAGCCACCTTCTGCTGTAAAACATCATCGGTACCAGCCATCACCAAAATCATCTCCATAATACCTTCTCTTGCAATTATTGTGTTTCCTATATCTAGCGGGCCAAGTAGTAAAGTCGTGAGTGCAACGATAACTCTGATTTTCGATTCAACGTCTGGCGAAATTAACTTCTCCTTTATATATTCATCAACTCCTGCCAAATAACTTTCCCTCAGTTGATCATAATACATGTTTTCATAAATTCTAGCCAGACACACGGCAACAACAGTTCGTGTTGATGGCGTGATATCCATCGCCGATTCGTACTTAACCTCGGGAACCTCACCTGCGACTTCCATTAGTCGCTGGAGACCACGTATTTCTACGAGCCTTTCAGCCCACGACAAGGCGGAGTAGTGAACATTCCGGGTCAATAAATCAATCAAAGCATCTCTTGCTTTACCCGTAATGCTTCGACTGGTTGTACTATACACAATGCAAGAGAGTAGTGTTTCAATTTCCTGTTTATTTTGTTCACAAAGTTCTTTGTTTGGAGCCTCTGCACCTTTGTTTGACATTCCACTTAAGGAGTTCAACACTGCCTGCATGCAATACTGAGCCGCATTAACCCGCTCATCTTCCTTACTGTTGAGAACATCCAGGAACCAAGGCACACCCAATTCCTTCAGAATGGTTTTAGTACGTTCTGCACTATTTTTACACAATTCACCAATTATTCGAACACCTGCTAAATACAACTCATTGTTTTTTTCAATCTTCACTAACCTGCCAATGTGTCGTACAACTCCATCTTTTACCATGACATCAGCTCCCGATTTTTCCCGAGCAAGAACCAAAATATTATTCAAAGCCGTTTTACGTTTTTCTTCCTCTTCTTCCATATTGAAAGCATACTTGAACATCTGTGATACCTTGTTACTTGTTTGAGCGTTTTCTCGTAGTCTTTCCTGGGTGATTTTGTGGAGTTTTTCAAGAATAGGCTGAATTGCCTTATTTGCAGGATCAACCGCAAGTACTTGCCTGGCATCTCGATATGCTTCTTCAAACCTCTCTAAATTTTCTAAAGCTTGGCAACGACGAAAAAGAGCTTTTGGATCGTTTGGAAGAATCTCTAAAGCTAACGAACAGTCGTCAAACGCTTCTGTGTACTCACATCGTTTTAGATGAACAGCAGCACGGTTTTTGTAATACACTGCCTTTTCACTAGAATTATCCTTTGTCAACTTGATGGCTGAAGTATAACATTTATAAGCTTTGTCCCAATCTCCATCACTAAATGCTGCATTACCTTCTTCCTTGTACGCATGTGGAGAAGAATCTTTCTCGGCTGTTTGGTTTGTCATTTTTACAGGCTATGTGCCTACAAGCCAAGTAGTGCTTGAGGCGCGACTTACTTTACTGTTCTAAAGAGAAGTATGCCTACCTATTATATATAAACTCGCAAAAGAAGTCTAGCCTACTTGGGAGACGTACTAGAATATTCTCGACCAAGAAGCACGCTTTCAGACTATTTTTAACATTCCCAAAACAGATCCAAATACGAAACCTAACCTAACCAACCAACAAGTTGTATGCCACGCCTCCCTTCTAAATTCCACTCTTCTTCTTCTTCATAGGTACGTCTGGCGTCGCCTGTCGTGTTACGGCCAGTGTCGTAGAGCGTATAATATGATACTAAAATCGGGATTCGCGTTCTTGTTCACTGTATCATTGGGTTTGATTCAAACTCAATGACTGTATTGTCCCAAAACAAATAAAGATTTCTGTTCTATGTCAACAAAAAATAAAACAATAACAGGCAACAAAATGCCTCATGACAAACTATAATGCCATAACTTCGGTATGTTCCGTCGTCTCCACTTCATCAACTGTATTTACTTACAATGGAAAAAATAGCTGTTCCTAATTAAAGACGATAATTCTCAAAAAGAATTTTTAAAAGTTCAAGTTCATTCATTTAAAAAAGAGCAAAGTTAATTTAAAAATTTAAAAAAAGGGAATGCATTATTAAAAGTTCTCGCCCTTAACACTGGCTTAATTAAGGGCATGCAACATCAAGGTTGTTCATCACAAGCACAAGATTTATAAATTAACTTGCCTTTGAAGGTCAACTTTGAAGAATTATCTGCACCATAAGAAACTGAAACTGCATGTTGCAAGTTTGCTCTGATGCTGATTCCAATATGTTTGAATGGGTAAAGGATTTAGGTCAAGAGAATTAAATGTGAAATTATCAAATTTCAAGTTGTATTAGCAATCATAAAGACTTTAACAAGAAAAAATACATATGATAGATGTTGTACATCTAACTACATTTTAAATGTACCAAATTTTAACCTTAGGTCACTCTGTATTTATATTTTATACTAGTCATAGTTTTAAATTATAAAATATACACTGTTTAAATTTTAGTGTTGAGATATTATATTATGTATGTACCAAGAAAAGTGTAGGCCTACCATGTCCTACCATGTAGGACTGCTATGTGTGCAGGCACTGTAACACTGTATGCTCACAAGTATATTATTTACTGCTTGGTTTAACCCAACAACGAAGTTTCTCGATTTCTCATCAAGAAAAGTTTCAATGAAACAGTTAAGCACTTGGTCATTGCTCATCGCAGAGAAGGAAATCAAATGTTTTTGAAAGAAAAATGCATTACAAAATGCAAATCTCAATTCAAATCCATCGTCCATTTGTGCATTAAATGCATTCGATATGAAGTTCCAAAGTGAAGCTCGCAGCACTTTTTAGCAGCTCATCCAAGTAATAATTTTATGCAGATGGTGATTACGTTGAAGAAAATAAGTGGAACTGCGAACAATATAAGTTTGTGTTAAGGCATTTAGTGCTATACTACTACCCTAAGCATAGAGTAATATATTTGTTATGTATACAGGCTACTGTACACTACCAGTGAGGCAAATAGCAGTAGGTAGTGGATAAGTAGAATAGTAATAAAATGTATTGACTACTGTACTTACTTCTTGTCACCGTCCGTATTGATCTTACAAGATTTAAAATTTGGTTTTTGACTGTGGGCTGTTCTCCAAAACCTTGGACATTGTGATTGACACCCCATCCCACTGTTAGAAAGAAGAAATAACATAAAGAAATTATATACTGGTAATAAAGAAAGTTTAAGACATAAAAAGACTTATACAGGCCCTGGCAATCAACATTCAAGGGAGAGGGAATCCTGTCTATCACTAGTAAACAAATCCTTGTGTGTATATACAGACTAATTAACAATAATGTAAGCAAGGGCTTATTTCTTTCCAACCACTTTTGTATATATATACTAGCTGGAGCGGTGTATACAGATGGAGAAGTAACATTGCAATAAAGCTGATGCATTGTGATAACAGGAGCAAGTTCGGATTAGATAAGCTCGCACGACGATAAGCCGAACCGTATATCAATACCTTTAATATCGGGCTAACTACAGCCGCACTAAAAACTAGACTCACCGCCTGCTACGTTGTGACTATTTCGAAGAGCAACCACCTTTGACCAGCAGTGCTACACACGCCCCCTAACCTACATGCCTAGCGCTAGTTGTTTGCTGCAACTGGATTCGTCGATCAGCGATTATCACGTTGCAGTGAAACCGAGCTACGCGTATATCAAGCACAGCTGGCTCGATTTAACCGAGCTGGCCCGCTTTGTTGGTCCGGTAAAATCTACTGCGCATTCAGGTGTATATCAAAGATTTTTAGTTCGCATTGGACTAAGTTAGGTCGAACTAGCGCCTGTGGTAGGCCTATACGTAGGTCTAGTGTATAAAAAGATGACCAGAACATTGATGGCTTTCAGCAACAGCCTAGGGCCTAGCCTCATTCGCAACACAAGCTAGGTAGGTAGGGTAGGTAGCCTAGGTAGGCCTAGGCCTTGCAATGGGTCACCCCCACCCCCCATGGGGTAGGGCTCCTCTCCCCAGCGAGGCAGGTCGGTGGTGGGTTGAGGGTAGTAGATGTAAGGCCGTCGAGCCGAGAGGTTGTTCCTGTGTGTGTGTGGAAAATAAACAGGTTCAGGGACGTGGGTGTTTTGGATTGTGCGGTAACCCAATTCCTGTCCCATTACAACTGGCGCCCAACCTAAATACGGACGGAGTTTATCGTAGTGTACGTGTGTTCCGCGTTTTTAGTTTCGCTGGTACCGCGCTCGCGTGTGAGTTTCGCGCGGTGGACTTTTGTTTTTAGCGCGCTACTTAGTGTTCTACCGCGTGCGCGCGTGTATGGTGAAGACGCGCTCGGGACGTCGAACGACCGGCGCTGACATGTCCAACACAGAAATAATTGAACTGATTCAGGGATTACGTGACGATCTGAAAGGGACGTGCGACGGCATTACAGCGTCGGTAACGACCTTACAGGCGTCTGTGGGCTCTCTGTCAGAGCGGGTGGCGAGCCTGGAACTCTCAACAGCCAGCGGCAGGTCGGACACAAGCCGCGACTCACCGCCCCCGGCGGACGCTACGGCGACGCCATGTGCTTCGGTCTGGGGGGCAGACTACAAGCCACAGCTCCAGTTGCCCATATTCGATGGGTATGGCGGACGGACCCATCCCGTCGTATTCACCTCGGAGATCGAAGAGTACTTCGACGTAGCGCGAGTACCCCCGCGCTACCAGATAGCCGTCACAATGGGCCAATTGCGGGGATCAGCGCGACGCTGGGGCGAGGTGTTCGCAGATCGCTTCGTGGCGTTCAGCCAATTTAAACAAGCATTCGTAAACGAATTTTGGGGCCCTACTCAGCAGCGCCAAGTCAGGTATGACTTGTACCACGGCAAATGCCCAAGACAGTACGAGCATCAGATGGCGGACTATTTTTTATTAATTTTGTCTAAATCTCGCCATCTCACACCGGCGCTTAGCGACGGAGATTTCATCGACGCTATCGTCGATCACTTCAAACCGGAAGTGACGGCTACCTTGCTGGCCGCCGACAAAACTACCGTAGACGATACGCTCAGGCTGCTACGTCGTTTGGACGAAGCCAATAAACGGCGTCCAAATGCGATCCACGCGCCCAGGTCACAGGCAGACGTCAACGCAGGCGGCGACGCCACCAACTGGCGTCAGCAGGCGATAGCGCCAAAACGTGACAACGGGGCCGAGCAGCGCTCAGCATCGCACCCCAGTGCGGGGCGAGCAACCAACAACAACGGCCAGTGGCGGACACCCAGTACGCAACAACGTGACCGCTCGACTGAGACGACGACACGACCACCCGAGCGCAGTCGTCAAATCCGCGCGGTGGGAGTAGACGAGGGCGACGTCGACCTGGGTGACGACTGCGAGCTGAACGACACTCCCACGGACGTCGAGCTCAACCACATTACCTCCATGACCACGGACTTGCTCTCAGACGACGACGTCGACACAACACCACGCGTCGCCCCTGAGGTATTGGGGACAATTCAGGGGGCCGTGCAGTCGCTCATTCTTATTGATTCAGGGAGTGAAATCTCCTGCGTCTCCCAGACGTTCCTCGACAGCCTCGTCGAGAAGGTCGGGGATCTGCCGCTGTTGCCAACGCCCAAAATAAAAATATTCGGTGCCATAGGCAACAGCGCACAAGCTGCATCGACCCAAGTACTACTCACGGTCAACATTGCAGGGTGGACCAGAGACGTCCCGTGCATCGTGGTGCCCACTTTATCAAAAAACATCATATTTGGTACTGATTGGCTCCACGACACGAGAGCGGTGATAAACTTCGAGTCGGCACTAATAGTAGTACACGGCGACGGTACTTCAGTCGTGCTTCCGTTCCACAACACAGTCCCGGAGGCTACACACATCACCGTAAACCGACTGTACGCCACTGCAGAAGAGAATCATACCTGCATCAGGGTAGGGGTAGACGACCCAAAGCTACGGGTTTACGATCCCCTGCCCGCTGCCGCCATAGAAGAACAACCCTGTCATAAAACTCACCCGACACGAGCAGAGATTCGAGCCCGCGTGGATGGACTAGTTGGTTTGAATAGTCAACAAAAGACGGACCTGCAATCACTACTACTCAAATACAGAAATACATTTTCGACGAAACCCGGCCTCACCAATGTTTATGAACACTCGATTACGCTAACGGATGAGGCTCCCTTTAAACAAAAGTCTTACCCTGTCCCTCATGCCTTGAGGACAGCGGTGAGGGAGAAAATCGCGCAAATGTTGGAGGATAACGTAATCGAACGAGCATCTACACAGTACGTCAATCCACTCGTTACTGTTATTAAAAAAGATGGAACGGTTAGACTCTGTATCGATGCCCGATACCTCAATTCGCGTATGATTAAAGACCACGACACTGTTAGGGAACCGGAAGAGATGCTGCACCGCTTCGACTCGATTGCCTATCTGTCAACGATCGACTTGACCAGCTCCTACCACCAAGTGCCCCTACGCGAACAGGACCGGAACTACACGGGTTTTCTTCATGAAGGAAAGTCTTACCGATTCCGAGTCCTCCCTTTTGGCATAGCAACCGCCGTTGCCGGTTTCACGCGCTGCCTCGATATGGTGCTTGGACCGGAAGTTTCCGACTACACGTCTGTCTACATAGACGATCTCCTCCTGGCATCTGACACGTGGGAAGCCCACATGCGCCACATGGAGTCGGTTCTCGAACGTCTACGACAGGCAAATTTGACGGCCAACTTTGCAAAATCCCAATTTTGTCAACCTGAGGTCTCCTTCTTGGGCCACCTACTAACCACCGAGGGCGTCAAAACAGACCCCCATAAAACCCAGGCCATCCAAAACTTTCCCGAGCCACGCAACGTGAAACATCTCCGCGCATTCCTCGGTCTTTGTAACTATTACCGACGGTTTTGCAGCCGATACTCCGACGTCGTGGCACCATTACAAATTCTTTTGAAATCGTCGAGTAAATGGAAGTGGGGGGACGAGCAGAGGTCTGCTTTCCGCCTAACAAAAGACTTGTTTTTGGACACCATAATGCTGAACCATCCACTGCCGAACACCAGATATTTCCTTCAGGCTGACAGCTCAGCGGTTGCAGTTGGTGCTCACCTTTATCAACTCGACGAACGAGGTGATAAGAGAGTGATCGCTTTCCATAGTAAATCTCTTACCAATGCGCAACGTCGCTACACGACCACGGAGCGAGAGGCGTATGCGATTGTAGTGGCATTCCAGAAATGGCGCGCCTACTTGTTGCGCTCACCGGTCACCGTGTTGACAGACCATAAATCACTGTCATTTATCCTTAAATGTCGCTTGAGTAGCAGTCGCATTACCAGATGGGTCCTCCTACTCCAGGAATACGACTTGGTAATAGAGTATTGCCGCGGGGTCGACAACATTGTAGCGGACGCCCTGTCGCGATACCCAGCAGATTGCGCGCACGACAACGTGGGCGAAACCTGTGACGTCACCGCCAAACGTACGTTCATGGTTGCCAGCCTTCAATTGGCGCTACCGGCTACCCTCCATAGTGAGTTTACCGATTTTACGGTCATGCAGGCTGAGGATGCACAACTTCGACCCATAATACAACGGCTAACAACAGGAACTGTTACGTCAGACGCCCGCCTGGAACGCTTGGCCAGGGTCCATATCATCTATAAGGGCGTCCTCTACAGGAATCACGCCGGGACCACAGAGACTTGGAGAGTCTGCCTGCCAGCAACAATGGTGACCAGACTCGTCGAGCACTATCACGCGAACCTGGCGCACAGCGGGCCTCACAAGTGTTACGCAGCCCTGTGCGAATCCTTCACCTGGCCCAACATGGCGCGCAGCATACGACGTATCCTGGCGCCTTGTCAGTTATGCCAGAAGAGCAAGGTATCAAACAAACGCTACCAGGGGAACTTCACGCCTATCATCCCCGACAGTAAGAGCGACCTAGTGGCCGTAGACTTCTTCGGGCCACTCCCCCGAGGACAACTTGGCATGCGGTTCATCTTCGTCGTGGTTGACGTGTTCACAAAACTCGTGCGGCTTTTTCCAATTAAAAAAGCTAACACGGCGACTGTATTACGCATACTAACAGAAAAATATTTTCCAGACGCCGGCAAACCCCGCCGGGTACTAGCGGACTGTGGCACACAATTCACATCGAACTCGTGGTCCACAACGCTTCAAAACTTGGGCATCGAGGTTTCTTTTTGTTCCGTCCGACATCCACAGGGCAACCCGAGCGAACGTATTATGAGGGAACTCGGGCGCATGTTTCGCTGCCTTTGCCATGACAACCACACTTCGTGGGTGAGGAACGTGCAGGCGATAGAAGACTGTCTCAACTCAGTCGTCCACGACAGCACGGGATTTACGCCCATAGAACTTCACTTTGGCGCGAAACCACCGCGAGACATCGATGAGTATTTTTCTTGGCCACCATGTGCCGAGCCGTCACAACAACGAAACCTGTCCTTGGCGCGCGAGCGGCTGACGACTAGGGCGCAGCGCCGTCTACAACAACACCAGCTGGCCGTTACCACCCCCATCGTGTTCCAGGTCGGTGACCTTGTGCTTCTCAAGACAAATCCCATTTCATCCGCGTTCAATAAAACCATTGCTAAATTCTTCTTGCTATACAATGGGCCGTTCAAAATATCACGCGTTGTGGCACCGAACGCTTACGAACTGGAACGGTTGTCAGGAACAAAGTTGAACGGTTCCCACAACGTGATTAACTTGAAACGTTTCGTGTGTTCCTGAGACGGTCACCAGCCGCGGCCGATTAAAATGTTAGTGGTTAGTGTATCCAATGTTAGTGTTTTGTGTATCAACTGTTAGTGTTTTGTGTAGCAACTGTTAGTGTTTTGTGTATCATGGATGGACTCATTTTATTACAAACAAACAGACTAACCATGCTTTAACCTTATGTTGACAATATGTGCGTATGATATGATGGTTACCATGCATGTTAGTTGCTGTCGCTGAAATGTAATGCAGTAGTTGTTACAATATTATTTCTCATCTTTTCTTACATAGTTGTAGTGCGGACCCGTAATGTGTTGTGTGGACGCAAATTTTGGTTTTATGTATTCTTTTTACCATTTCAATTATTACATTGTTAGTTTATAGAAGGTTTTAGTACTGCCTCGATACTTAAACCAATGTTACTTCGTACATTACTTTAAGTGGGGGGCTGCAATGGGTCACCCCCACCCCCCATGGGGTAGGGCTCCTCTCCCCAGCGAGGCAGGTCGGTGGTGGGTTGAGGGTAGTAGATGTAAGGCCGTCGAGCCGAGAGGTTGTTCCTGTGTGTGTGTGGAAAATAAACAGGTTCAGGGACGTGGGTGTTTTGGATTGTGCGGTAACCCAATTCCTGTCCCATTACAACCTTGAACTGTCACTCTTGCTTACACTAGGGCCAGGCCTAGGCCTAGGCCCTAGTAGTTTCGTTTGAGACGTAATCCTATGTTTAGTAACAAATTGGGTGTTTATATAGCCTGTTAATAATATTTCTAAGACAGGCCTACGATAGGCCTAGGCATATGCCTGTTTATTCCGATAACGCCTAAGCCTAGGGCTGTAAACACCTAGGCCCTAGCATTGGGTTTGAAGTAGGGGTAGGCCTAGGCCTAGGCCTATTTCAAACCCTAGGGCCTAGGTCCCTACAGGCTAGGCCTAATCCAAGCTAGGCCTAGGTTAGTCATAAAGACCTCTTTAAAATTGTCTTACTTTTGGCCAGAAATCGTTCTTCATGTAGAATGCATACAGCATTTAAACACAATAATGTAGCTTCAAACAAATTCCATAACGTAAACGCCATGATCCCGCAGCCTTTCCTACACAAACGTGATCCATGCAACTCGCGAGCGAACACGTTGACACAGCTGTTTTTGCACTGCCTGCCTTTGCACCTTTGCTTTATTTACATTTTATTGGAATGTGGATGGCAGTGATTTTCCAAAAATGGCGACAACAAGATTTTCGAGATGTCTGGTACACCGACTTACATTGCATAATTCTCCATCTAAAGAGATTTGCATCATGCGTAAAAGTATTTTCTGTAACTTAAAGTCATTCTCTACGATCAGACCACCTAATGTGTCCAATTCACGAAAGAGTACCTTGTTGTTAGGTCTTGCCGGTGCAAGTGTAGGTGCACTCATCGGAGCAGGATATTCGTATCTCAAGTTACAAGAAGCAAGATTACCTGTGATGAATGATGTAATGGACACTGACAGTCTCCTACTAAAGTCCCTTCCAAATATTCAACCATCTCGACAGGTGAATACCTCTTTTAGACTACGCCTAGGCCCCTAGCCTAGGTAGGGCTCTTCAGGCTAGGGTAGGCCTAGGCTTTATTTACTAGGCCTACTTGTTAGGCCTAAATACACTATCTATAACGCCTCTAGTATTGGCCGAGGATAGGGTCTGTAGGCGTTGCCAATATAATTGCAGCGGCGCTACCAGTGTCAGAGAATCCTCTATCTCCTCCCTTCATCTGGCAACGAGGCCCTTGCCGTGCTTCAGGCCTAAAGGTCGGTGCACAATAGCCCGGTAACGATAACTGTAACGATAACGATAACGGGAAAGAAGTTCGATTTCATGTTAAATTACGATACGATGCACAATAAGAGCTTCCCGTTACCGGGCCCGGTAACGGTAACGGGAAGTTCGCCAAGTTTTAACTTAACGTTACCGTTCCCGTCCGTACGTTACCGGGACCAATCAAAATCAAGCGTCCACGGCCTGTTAAAAGTATTAGCAAATAGCCGAGCGTCTGCTTAACGGGCAATTGTGCATCGAATGCCTTCCCGTTACCGTTTTATCGTTATCGTTATAGTTACAGTTATCGTTACCGGGCAATTGTGCACCGACCTTAAGCCTAGAATGCAACTAGCCTAGGCCTAGGCCTACATGTTCAAGACTTCAAGGCATTCCTGCCATAAAGGAGGGGGTGGGGGCCTTTTCCTAAAGTGGAATTATTTCTTCCATATTTGTCGTTCCTAAACGA
This sequence comes from Isoperla grammatica, assembly GCA_945910005.1. NCBI lineage: Eukaryota > Metazoa > Arthropoda > Insecta > Plecoptera > Perlodidae > Isoperla > Isoperla grammatica. Next base: position 6,543,869 of record OX246739.1, on the reverse strand, counting down.
ACAATCGCTTGAAACAGCATTGCTTGACATAAGCCTTGCGTACAATCGTAAATTTTTTTTTTCCTTCTTGTGCCAAGATGGCTTTTTCAGCCATTCTTTTGTCTTACTATCCAATTTATTAAGCTTCACTCCTTAGCGTAATCATATGGCTTTGGAAAGCAACTTCATATTTATGTAAATTGCAGTCATGTGAAATGTTAGTTTCCTCCCTTCTCTATTTTTTTTTGTGGGGGGGGGGGGGGTTTAACCCTGTTACTGTACCCCCCCCCCTTTCCTTAATAATTATGTTTCCTACTCTGGGTAGTAAAACAACAAAAGGAAAAGCAGGAAACGATGGATGAAAAGCCCTAAAATGAATATGCCACTGGCATATAGCCAATAGCGAGACAAGAGACACAACAACAACAACAAACAATGAAACAAACATTCGTGTAATTACAATGTTGGGTTTTGATTCCAGATTTCCATTCCTACTGACAACACTGGCTTGAAACTTACACTCTTTCAATACACAACTTGTCCATTTTGCTGCAAAGTTCGAGCATACCTGGATTATTATGGATTTTCGTATGATATTGTTGAAGTAAACCCAGTGCTGAGACAACAAATTAAGTGGTCACAGTATAAAAAAGTGCCCATTTTGTTGGCTCATGTAGAAGATGGAGTACAGGTAAATTTTAGTGCTCTCCGATTCTCTGAGATCTATTTTATATTGTATTGTTTTATTAGGTCCGAAGTCACCAAACTTTTTAATCGACCGATTTACTAATCTCGGATTGTATTGTATTGTATTGTATTGTCTTTATTTAGTAGCTTATGTAGCCAGTTATACAGTATTGAACAATTAATACATAAAATTCCCTAAAAAAGGGACAGAAACACATTAATAATTAAAAAAATAACAAAATAACAAAATGAAAGGCCATGCCCATTGCATGGTACAATGCATATACTACAAAAATTATAGTACCGTAACTAACATTAAATTGGTTACCATGCTTTCAACAAACGTTAGGCCTACATACAATATGCACAGTGGCTTCTACTGGGCACCATTTTTGATCTCTGATTAACAGAAAATCACTGGATTAAAGTTTGGTGAAACTGGCCCTTAGTCATTGGATTATGCTACATAGCCTACCGGTATTGGAAAAACACAACATTGAATAAGCAAGCATAAGTGCCTTCCCAACTGCAATTTAGACTTTGTCAAAACTAAATAGGTACTAGATTAGCCTGTGATAACAATTTAGTAGTTACTAATTATAACAAGTTACCGGTATAATGAATCATATTATGTTCACATGTCAGATAAATTACAGAGCTAGTAAACTAAAATTGTACAGTCATAACAAATTCAGAACAACAAATCAGTTGAATTACCAAAACAATTGCAATAAATTAGGAGATGTTCAATTTAAAAAAATATAATGTTTCCATTAGCAAAGCAATGCATTTTACATTGCCATTGCCATATATCCAACATGTACTAGCCTATACCTGTTAGAAGTTCAGTTGTAGTTTACTTTGTTTCTGCACCGACCTACTAATGTCATAGACCTAGATCATACTAATGACTTGAACATGTTTCCAGCAACTAAATGACAGCTCCATGATTGTGTCGGCATTGACTTCGTTCCTTCACGACCCAGAACACGGACTGAAAGATGTATTGAAATTTTTCCCGTCGATATCGTTCAAGGATGACAGCGGAAACCTCAAGTCAGAGATCATGAATCGCTACTTTCTTATGTTCCAAGGAGACACACCCAAAGAAAGGACAAAAGAAAGTATATTGTAAGGATTCACTTATAAAAAAATATATGTACATAGACAGCCCAAACAATAGGAGCTAAGATACTAGTATGTCCGTTATCGCCCTAAAGTTAACAACAGGATCAGCTATCTCTTACCTAGAAGGCCTCTATGGCATTTATAGGGGCCTGTGCAGATAGTCTTAGTGCCACAGCCTGGGGCAGAGCAGGGATATATCGCGGATCTAATGATCAGGCTGAAAAAATGTAAAAATGTATAGCTTAATAATTTTCTTTTGCACATAGACGATCCTAGATTAATAGTAGTAGCCTGCTATTGATCAGTATTACTAGTATTGGTTGGTTACTGATGATTATAAAATACAGTACACCGGTGGCGCTAGGGTGAGTGCACGTGAGGGATTACTGGATTACCGTAAAAACATGTTCTGTCTGACCCTTGATGGACTTGGCTCGGCGAGTGTAGGCCTGCATTGGCTACATATCCAGTATTTCACATATTATACAAATATGTAGTCTATGATTGTAGTATCCTACTACTGTCTCAGTCATTAGTACTACTTCAAATAAAAATGTTGTGTATTTAATCCTGATCCTATCAATTACCCAATGCCTCAGGCCCTATATTATTTTGTTCTGGTTGCAGAAAAGAAAGGAAGTGGAGAAAGTGGGCAGATGACGTTTTAGTCCACGTACTCTCACCAAATGTATACAGAACACGTGCGGAAGCTTTGCAGGCATTCAACTGGTTCTCAGAGGTTTGTTCAGTTTCTGTATTTTTTATTTAATTTTAGGCAGAGCTACCTATCTACTCTGTCTGGGTCTAGAGTATTATCAAGGGTAGGAGATTTTAAAATAAGGAACAAGTTGGACAGATTTGGGGGGAGTAATGGGGGTGGGGGTTAAGGGGAAGGGCAGGATCTTTGTAGTTACCTTCTATGTGCATCACACAAATAATTACAATAATGAAAATGAGATATCTAGCCCATGCTGGGCATACATATACGTATCTTGAGTTGTTGTTTAAATACTGCATTATTCATTACAGTAATTATTGTTTGCTAATACTTAATATAGCCTATTCTTTATGTATTTGTATAATAGCCTAGTATGCTCCATTAATTACTTTTTAAATTGGAGTATGTAAATTGCAACATGTGCTTTGTATTTTATACAGGTAGGAGACTGGGAAAAACACTTCTCTACGTGGGAACGATACCTCGTCATCTACGTGGGAGCGTTTGCAATGTGGCTGATCGGCAAGCGCTTGAAGTCGCGACACAATCTGCGCGACGACGTCAGAGAGTCTCTCTACGACGAGTGCAACTTTTGGGTGAGGACACTCAAGAAGCAGGGAACACCGTTCATGGGGGGGAGTAGCCCCGACTTGTCCGACTTGGCCGTGTACGGAGTGCTCAGCAGTATAGAGGGCTGCGACGCGTTTCGAGATGCGCTCGCTCACACCAAGATTGGAAAGTGGTATCAAGATATGAAGGCGGTTGTCAAGAATCACGGGGGTAGTGTTGCAATGAGTGGGTAGAGTTAATGAAGACATCTGAGTCGTTTCTAATTGAAATGAGAGTGATTTATTCATCATGTTAAGTTTGTCAAATTTGCAATAAAATGTTTTTAAATGTTCAAAATACTGTATTTTGATTTTTTTTTTGTATAATAGAATTTTGAGTTCTAACTTCTATTTTTATTTATATATATCTGCTCCCTGTGTCCAACAATGATTAATTATAATCAATGAATTATGTCCAATTATGGTCTATGAAAGATTTTTATTTTTTTTGTAGTTTTACCTTTTAATATAAGTTCAATGAAAGGATTAATGTATGGCATTTGTAAATCTATAATGCGTAGTCAAAGAAAATATAATGAGACATTTCAATTGGTAAGGGGTGTTACTAAATAACTAGGTAGGGTGGAATAAAGGTAGCCAAATGCCTCTATCTAATTAGTGGAATGCATGAATGGATTAATGAGATTCCCACTGTCAGTATTGTGATGTGATGATGGTGATGGATGTTGAGTGCTTGTGTGAATAAATTGACTGATAACTTCCCTAATTAGACCTTCAGCAGGAAGTGCCTTTAAAGGTGTTTTAAAACCTATGATTGCTTTGTTGAAGACAATACTCACCCTTTGTGATTTTTTAATTTCAATTTTATCGTAGAAAATAACTCCCAATCTTTCCGTGATGGTATTACATAGTCAACTATACATAGTCTAATTTTCATAGAATTGTGGACTGCAAACGTAATTAGAACATTGCATCTCGATTGAGACCTATCTGCACCATACCGCTATAGTAGCCTGTTATGTATAGTCTACCAATGTAAATAATCATTGCCAATATATTACTATGCTTATTATGCTGTACATACTGTATTACTGTTGTATCAAACTAAATGAGTTTCTTACTTAAGAGCACCTGAATAAAATTGTATTTTAAATTTTGGTTTTTGTTATTCTGATTAATTTGACATCGTATCATTTCCCGCAATCTTCCAAGCTCCCACATTATTTATTTATTAGAATGTATTATATTAAATTAGGGCCGGTCTTACAATCTCCTAATAAGAAAGTTATTTGGAGGATTTCAAGGGTTTTGATTGGTCTTTGCCATGGAGAAAACAAGCTATTCGACGAATAAGTAGTTATTGGGACATTGTTAGACTTGACCTTACATTTAATACAGGTAGCTGGTAGCAACTGCTAACAATCAAGTTTGTGGTGCCAGTATTTTAAACTAAATCATACATTTTCCTACAAAATCAATAATCCATTGTTTTTCTGGCTATTACATGCTAATAAAACAATGGTTGCGTACATGTTCATATTCTTTGCTAACATGGATGGTTCCTTAGCTAATTGAAACAGTTCAGGAAAATGCCAAATACATATGTCCTATTAGTAAGGCAATATCAATTCATGTACAACTCGCTGACCTGCCACAATTAGTAACTACTAATTAGGTGACTTTGATTGGAGGACGCAATTTCCTAGGTTGCTTGTGATCGAGAGATTACAGCTTACAGGTGCATGCACCCAAAATAAATTAATAAAATGATAGTTGCCATTACACGCACAGCATCTGCCTGTAGTTAACACTGAACCCCCTGTTTTCTATGTCGGATGGAGGAGTGGTCAAGTGTTCGCTACTGTCTGTGACCACAGTCAACACATATGGCTTCGAAGATGCTGAAACAAAAGGCCATACATACTTATGTTAAAAGATGTTTTATGAATTTGATCTAAGCATTGAAATTCATAATAGAAGAAAGGGGATTTTTCTTGAAGATGTTTTGTCATAACTGCCCAGAAAACAATGTTATAGCATATGATGCATATCACGGTATTATGCACGTTAAAAATATAGCTGTTGTGTCACTCAAGTTTGTGAAGAAAATTTATTCAATCCATATTCCATGTCGCAAGACGGACACAACACACTGTAAGACTGCTTTTGATTTGCAAGGGCACTCAAAGCCTTCTCGTAAATGAGAGAATCATATTTTGTAACTGTTTAGCTATTGAGTTTTTCCGTTTTGGCAGCGACAGTTTAACACTTAACAAGGAGTAGTTACACGCGAAGTCAGCTCATAGTTGCTTGAATTTTAACAAAATTATTTTAAACCTATTTTTTAAATAAAATGGATTTGAAAATCGGAATATTGCCGAATTTTCGGGAAAAGAATTATAGGGATAAAATACAGGATAAACAATGTTAAGAATATGCCTACTGCAAGTGTCTGTAGATATGCAATGCATTTGTATTCTCATGTCAAGTGGTTTCTATCATCAGTGACAGTGCCCCTGAATGATTACTGATTGGTTTATGTTTATTAGTGTGTTTTGCCTACTTGTGGTTGCTGGAAGTGCATTTCCACAGAACCTATCGGCTTCCAAGGCAATCCCCCCGCGAGATGGGTTGGGGATCACAACGAAGTCTTGCAAGCAGTTGGCCCCCATCACGGCTGCTATAGAAGTTCCTGAAAGCACACCAGATTATTATTATACTACTACTTTTAGCTCTTATCCTCTTTCATTAAATTATTACAACTAAGGTTTTTGATGAAGTATTGATAAAATAAATTCACAGGAATAAAAAGCTACGCTAACAAACATAAAATTGCTGCCTAAACTGTAGAGAAGGATGTGACGGTTGTGGTTCTTCTCACTCTCAGTAAAAGTTGAAAAATTAGTTCATATCTGAGAATGAGATCACGAGCAAACCTTAGAGCATATATAGTTGGGTTGCTCTAAGGAGCAAACTGGCTGATGATAACTCATGCAACCTTACAAAAACAACAGGTTGACATTTAAAAGAAAGATGAAGATTAGTTAATTATTTTTATTTTTTATTGAATTAAGTAATCTTTATGTTTTAAAAAACCGTAAGGATATTGGGAGGTAATGTTCAAGTGCTGTTATAGAAAATGAAAGAATTCTTGCAATCAGCATTGCCAGTGCAGGGACGAACCGAGCTCGCAACCTCCCGGTGCGCTAGAATAGATGTGGCTATGACTCAGTGAGACCCAGCCAATATTCCTTGTCTTGTACATTATTCTAACGTGGTTAAGAGCGAAGGATACCTCTACGTCAAAAACCGCAGAAAATTTTCAAGTTTTAATTATATCTCAAGATAGGAACACAACATCAAAAATCTGAAACTACACAGCACTGTGGTTTGGTAAGCCCTACACACTGAATGATAAATGTATTTAACGTTATCATCAGTATGACTGTGGTAAGTAATTCCTTAGTAATTTAAATAAATCGTTATCACAGTTGTGGTGTTTACGGCATTTGAAACTAGCGCCCTTGGGATTCTACCGAGAGGTAGCGCCACTGTGGGGGGCACGCCGGGAGGACGCGCAAGGTGGCTGCCTCGGATGGTTGATCGGTTACAAACGTTTTCATAACAACTAGTATTACCATGAAACAGGGTATCGTGAACAGTTATACTTATTAAACATAGTATCCTAATGCATACCGTCTTATTATTGCATACATAACAATTGGCGACGAGGACGGACAGGATGTCAGAGAATAGTACGAATTCCCGTGGCTTAGGTCTAGCCAGCGGCGTGGTAAATGCTGTGGGACCATTCTCGCCTTCTGAGGAATCCTGGGACGTGTATGCCGACCGCTTAAACATCGCATTCTTAACATTCGAAGTTCCAGAAGATAAAAGGAAGAACCTGCTTCTTTGTGTGGTGGGTTCGGAGACATTTCGAGTGCTGAGAAGTTTGGCGGCGCCTACAAAGGTAGCTGACTTGACCCTCGAGGAAGCTTTGTCGTTATTAGGTGAGAGGTACTGCCCTAAGCCTAGTAAAAGAATGCAGCGTTTCAAGTTTCGAAAACGAATTCAAGGCCCATCCGAACAGATCGTGGAATTCCTCGCTAATCTGAGAAAGCTTAGCGAGCATTGTGCATTTCCTGACCTAGACGAAAATCTGTTGGAACAGCTCATAGCTGGGGTGAGGGACCAGGCCCTACAAACTAAGTTGTTGGCGGAAGGCGACGGCTTAACATTTAAAAGGGCTATGGAGATGGCTATTGCGACGGAAACGTCACAACGTGATGTCCAAGTGCTGCGGGGCAACCCCAGTGCCAGTGTGGTTAACAAGTTCGACAGTAAGTACAAGGCCAAGTCCAAAGGAAAGAAGGGGGGAGGCGCTGAGGCCAAGCCTACTTCGGAAACCGCTCAAGGTAAGGGACAATGTTTTCGCTGTGGTAGTAAGGCACATCTCGCCGATAAGTGTAGCTTGGGCAACATAACCTGCTACAAATGCCAGAAAACGGGCCACATGGCTCGAGTATGCAAAGGCGAGAGAGAGCCCAAACCTTCGGGTAAGCCTAGTGGAAAGGCAGACTCAAAGTCGTCAGTAAATACGAACCTAGTCCAGGCTCAGCCTGTGGACTCGTATCTTTTTTCTGTACACACTAGGCCGAGCAAAGGTACCGATGACGAGTTCACAGCAACTGTCGAGTTGAATGGAGTGTCACTGAACATGGAGGTGGACACAGGCTCCAAACATTCATTGATTGGACAGTCGACATTCCAACGGTTGTGGCCAACGGACCCTCCGGACATGTCTGAGTCCGAATACCGGCTGCGGACGTGGTCGAAACAAGCCTTGGGAGTCCAAGGGGTGGCGCTCGTGAAGGTCGGTTATGAGGGCAAGGAGTACAACCTTCCGCTCTACATTATGGATACAGATGGACCAAGCTTACTGGGCAGAGACTGGCTTCGCGAGTTAGGCGTATCAGTACAGGTTAGTACAGTGAACCAAGTAGAAGCTACAGAGCTGAACATCCCCAGCGAGCTTCACGGTCTAGAAGACGTGTTCAAGAGTGGGCTAGGCACCTACGTGGGCGAAGAGGTCCAGGTCGAACTAGACCCAGGGGCAGTCCCAGTTTTCCGTCGGCACCGATCCCCGCCGTTCGCGCTCAAGGAAAGAGCAGACATTGCGCTGGACCAGTTGCAAGAAGACGGAGCAGCCGAAGAGATACCACACTGCAAGTGGGGCACACCAGCGGTTTTTGTAGCAAAAGGCGACGGAACTGTGCGAGTGTGTGGAGACTACTCGTGCACAGTCAACACCGTTTTGAAAACCGAGATCTATCCTCTGCCTACTAACACGGAAGTGTTTACGACTTTGGCGAAAGGGTGTTATTTCGCAAGGCTCGACCTGGATAGGGCTTACACGCAAGTTCGAGTAGACGACGCTTCGTCACGGGTGCTCGCGCTCAACACGCACCGAGGCCTACTGAGGATGAAACGATTACCATTCGGGCTGGCATCGGCTCCGGCAATTTTTCAACGGCTCATGGAGACGCTGTTAAAAGGTTTGGAAGGCGTAGTCGTATACTTGGATGATGTATTGATTTCAGGAGCTACGCTAGCAGAACTGTGGAGTCGGACTCGGGCGGTGTTAGAAAGAATCAACGGAGCAGGACTACGCTTGAAATTGTCGAAGTGTCAGTTCGGCCTGAAGTCCGTTGAGTTCTTAGGGTTCCGTATTGACGCAGCGGGTCTACACCCTACGGATGAGAAGATTCAAGCATTGCTGAGTGCACCCTCTCCAGCGAACAAGGAGCAACTAGAGTCCTTCTTAGGATTCTTAACGTTCTACGAACGCTACATCAGGCACATGGCAACGAAGCTCGCGCCCCTGTACGAGTTACGCCGGAAGGATAAGCCATGGAATTGGACCAACGAGCACGAGGGATGTTTCCAGGCGGCTAAGAAGCTGGTGTCATCGGAACAGGTACTGGCACACTACAGCCTAAACAAGCCTTTGAGGTTGTCATGTGACGCCTCGCCATACGGGGTGGGAGCGGTGCTAGCACATGTTGAACCTGACGGTGCGGAGGTGCCGGTGGCTTTTGGGTCACGTACCTTGCACACGGCTGAAAAGAATTATTCCCAGCTGGACAAGGAATTCTTGTCAATAATGTTCGGCTTGCGGAAATTCCATCGCTACGTGCAAGGTAGACCGTTTGAGATAGTCACGGATCACAAACCACTGGTGGGGCTACTGCAGCCTAGCCGTCCGTTGCCTGAAGTGTTGTCGCCACGCATGACGCGTTGGCTACTGATTCTAGCATGTTATAGGTACCAGATTACCTTCCGCCCAGGAAAGTTGCATGGAAATGCAGATATGTGCAGTCGACTTCCATTACCAGCGCCAGAGCAACCGGAATACCCGGAGCCGTCCGATGTGTGGTTCCTGCGGGAGGCTCCCGAAGGATCCTCACTGGCAGTGGAAAAGGTACGTGAAGAAACGCACAAGGACACCATTTTGTCAAGAGTACTGAAGGGAGTTCAGCATGGCTGGAACACCACGGACCTGCCATTGCCATTCCAGCCATACGTCCACAATTGGACAAGTCTTTCAGTACAGCACGGATGCCTGTTGTATGGGAACAGAGTAGTGATACCTGAGAGTTTGAGACCAAGTGTCCTCGAGCTACTACATAAAGTACACCAAGGTATCGTAAAAACCAAAGCCATCGCGCGAAGCTATGTGTGGTGGCCAGGAGTCGACAAAGATATTGAAGAACTAATTGCTACCTGTCAACCTTGTGCCGAGAATCGTAAGTTACCGGCCAAGGCCAATGTAATACCCTGGAGTATCCCGGCGCGCCCAATGTCACGCATACACATTGACTACGCAGGGCCTACTCGAGGTCAGACGTTCTTCGTGGCTGTGGACGCTAAGTCTAGATGGCCTGTAGTGAAGAATACCAAGGGAGCGTTGACTTCTGCGGCGGCCATTGATGTGCTTCGAGACATGTTTACAGACTATGGCATTCCTGACGAGCTAGTCTCGGACAACGCAGCTGCGTTCAAGTCCGAGGAGTTTGAGACCTTCTTGACAGAAAACCAAGTAAGGCACATAACCTCAGCACCATACTCACCTGCATCGAATGGTTTAGCTGAGAGGAACGTCCAGACCGTCAAAAATCTTCTTGCCAAGGTAGCACCAGAGACCTGGCAGTTGGAGTTGGCAAATATCTTGCTAGCGCTGCGAACGACGCCCAATGCCACGACTGGAGAGACGCCGTCAGATCTTATGATGGGGAGGAGGATCCGCACGATGATGGACAAGCTGCACCCGGATAACTACAATCCACGTTCAGCGAACAGAGAATCTGCAGCAGTTCAAGCTCAGAACGACGACCCTGCCTGGCGACAGTTCAACGAAGGTCAGCCAGTGTACTTCCGCAATCATGGGAGGGGACCGAAGTGGCTGCCGGGAACTGTCAGCACGGTTCATGGACCCAGGAACTTCACCATTGCAGACTCCGAAGGATTGTTCCGGAGACTGCACCTGGATCAACTACGATCAAGAAGAGTGGCTGAAACGTCGGAGCTGGCCGGAGAAACGTTCGGTCCCGACCGCGCAGGAGCGCAAACATTCCTGGATAGGGATACCTCGCTTGGGTGTGGGACTAATTCCCAACTAGTCACCGAGCCAGTAGACCTACAGCAGGAGGCCCGAGTGGAGGACACACCCGAGAGCGACACCGGTACAGCCATTGGTGTCTCAACGAGGGTCGAGACCGGAAGTCCAACGCTTCCCAAGCCTCAGACTCCGTCGAGACCAACGGCGTCAGCTGGAACATCTGGGCGATCATTGACGCCCATGAAACGACCGACACGGGTGACTCGTCCGCCGTCTTATCTTAAGGACTACCAAGGGCAGTAGGGTATTAGTTCTCCCTCATGGAGATTGCCATGTTTATGCTATGTTTTGTAAGGGGGGAGAATTGTGGTGTTTACGGCATTTGAAACTAGCGCCCTTGGGATTCTACCGAGAGGTAGCGCCACTGTGGGGGGCACGCCGGGAGGACGCGCAAGGTGGCTGCCTCGGATGGTTGATCGGTTACAAACGTTTTCATAACAACTAGTATTACCATGAAACAGGGTATCGTGAACAGTTATACTTATTAAACATAGTATCCTAATGCATACCGTCTTATTATTGCATACATAACAACAGTCATACTGATGATAACGTTAAATACATTTATCATTCAGTGTGTAGGGAGTACCAAACCACAGCGCTATGTAGTCTCTGATTTTTGATGTTGTGTTTCAATCTTGAGATATAGTTAGAAAATGAAAATTTTCTGCGGTTTTTGACGTAGAGGTATCCTTCCATATGATGATACCTTGGTCCACTCCAGCTGAATCGCCCGAGACAGTGAAAGCATCCAGCGCACTTTGGCTCCACTCAATGCTGCAATAGCCGGCCTCACTTCTCACGCACACTCCGTAGTTCTGATTGGCCATCTCACGCGTGCCTCTGATTCCTACGACACAGTTTCCCATTGAGGTGTAGCTATGCCCGTCGTACGAGGCAAAGAGCCAACGCTATATTATACCTTGTGTTCAAGTGTCTTTAAACACGACAATAAAAAAATTAATGTCGCCCCTCCCCCTGTTCTCCGCCAATTTATATGTTTTTAAATACGTGTTCAATATATTATTGCACGTTATACAAGTTCTTTGTCTGTTTGAAACACTGCTTTACGTTAGTCAGGTGGTAATGTAGAAGATTAGTGATTTTAGTTGCATTGTTCCTCTACTACTGTAAACTCACCAGAGGTCGGATCAACTGTTGGGTTCACTGTCATCGCATAGTTAAAGCTCATCACGTTACCAGCTCGTCCAGTGTAGTACATGAGACAGCCGACAGGAGCTGTGGAGCAAGTGTCCAAAGATCAGACGAACGTTTGTTACTAGGGGTCTCAGGTACCCTTAATTTGGGTTTTTTAATTACCAAAGTAGATCGTTTTTGGGTAGTTCAAAAAAATGTTTAAGTACTCGAAAAAGTCCAAAGTTTACTGTAGTACGGGGGTTACTTATTTAAAGGATTGTTAATGATTGTGAATTTACTGCCATGTCTAACAGTAATCGGCAAATATTAAAAAGATCATTGTTTTGTGCTTGTCCGGTTGTTTTTGGTCAACCTGTTGCATCGAATCTCACAAGTCAGTGTTGTGTGATTGGAGGGGGGGGGGGGGGGGGGGCATGTTAATAAAACACTTTTGAGACATATCAAAGAAATATGGAAACCTATGATAATGCCATACACGTAGTTATGTACGGTATCTCTCACCTCTCGACGCGCTGTTGCAAGCTATCTGCGCCACTTGGATGTTCCACTTTCGGCCACTGAGCAGCGCCACATTCGTGTCCACTGTCAGTTGAATGGGCGTGTTTCCAGGTAAGAAGTCCAAGTACACTGAAATTAATACATGTATCTGAAAACTGCATTTAATACACGAGTAAAATTTGTAACTTCTACGTACCGGTATACATATTTTCGTGACAGGCTAGTAAAGTGATGGAGGAAAGAGTTTCCACAGCAACGTTGTGGATGCTGACGTCATAGATGAGTGAGGCATTGACCAATCAAATGTCAGTACATCTCATCTATGACGTCAGCATTCATAAAGTTGCTGTGGAACCACTTTAGCTATACATTAATTACACTAAATAAATGAATAATTAGAATATATTACATTGATATCACTGTACAATTGTAAACCCATGAAATGCTCACCGTGTTGGTAGGAGTTCTCCCCGCATATGCGAGGCAGTGCAGAGCTGCTCCCAGATACTGTAAACACATCATTCTCGCAACTACCGTCCCAGTTCGGTTGCAAGAGTGAAAAGTCGAGGAAATCCAGTCGTAACTGTAAGAACACACCAATTGCCAATATTTAATGAAGCAGTTCTTGCACCTGTCTGTAACGACATAATAATATCGTGTTTGTTCCTCTGTAACCGCCGACACGGTTATATGTGAAAGAATACTGTTCCTCAACAGCAAAGTCACATGCTGACGTTACCAATAAAATTACACTTAGGTAAATGAGTATCACATATCAGCTGGCAAATGAGTGTCATGGTTAACTATCACCTGGCAAATGAGTGTCATGGCTAGCTATCAGCTGGCAAATGAGTATCACATGTCACCTATAGCAAATAAGTAGGTATCATGGCTAACTATCAGCTGGCAAATGAGTGTCACATATCACCTGGCAAATGAGTATCACATATCACCTAGCAAATGAGTATCACATATCACCTAGCAAATGAGTGTCATGGCTAACTATCAGCTGGCAAATGAGTATCACATATCAGCTGGCAAATGAGTATCATATCACCTGGCAAATGAGTGTCATGGCTAGCTATCAGCTGGCAAATGAGTATCACATGTCACCTATAGCAAATAAGTAGGTATCATGGCTAACTATCAGCTGGCAAATGAGTGTCACATATCACCTGGCAAAATATGAGTATCACATATCACCTAGCAAATGAGTGTCATGGCTAACTATCAGCTGGCAAATGAGTGTCACATATCACCTGGCAAATGAGTATCACATATCACCTAGCAAATGAGTATCACATATCACCTGGCAAATGAGTGTCATGGTTAACTATCAGCTGGCAAATGAGTATCACATATCACCTAGCAAATGAGTATCACAAATCACTTAGCAAATGAGGTTCACATATCACCTGGCAAATGAGTGTCGTGGTTAATTATCACCTGGCAAATGAGCATCACATATCACCTGGCAAATGAGTGTCATGGTTAACTATCAGCTGGCAAATGAGTGTCACATCTCAGCTGGCAAATGAGCATCACATATCACCTGGCAAATGAGTATCACATATCACCTGGCGAATGAGTGTCATGGTTAACTATCAGCTGGCAAATGAGTATCACATATCACCGGGCAAATGAGTGTAATGGTCAACTATCACCGGGCAAATGAGTGTAATGGTCAACTATCAGCTGGCAAATGAGTGTCATATCACCTGGCAAATGAGTGTCATGGTTAACTATCAGCTGGCAAATGAGTGTCATGGTTAACTATCAGCTGGCAAATGAGTATCACATATACCTGGCAAATGAGTGTAATGGTCAACTATCAGCTGGCAAATGAGTGTCATATCACCTGGCAAATGAGTGTCATGGTTAACTATCAGCTGGCAGGTGAGTGTCATGGTTAACTATCAGCTGGCAAATGAGTGTCATGGTCAACTATCAGCTGGCAAATGAGCATCACATATCACCTGGCAAATGAGTGTCATGGTTAACTATCAGCTGGCAAATGAGTGTCATGGTTAACTATCAGCTGGCAAATGAGTGTCATGGTCAACTATCAGCTGGCAAATGAGCATCACATATCACCTGGCAAATGAGCATCACATATCACCTGGCAAATGGTGTTGTCACACTTGTGTATGGTGGCTTCACACCTGCTCCTGCCGCCCGTGTACTGGAGGGGGTAGAAGGGGCTCGTGAAGTATGTGTTGTTCAGCTTGGAGCTGGAGCCGCACGTCTTGACAACTGCAACAGCCACGCGGTAACCATGAACCAATCAGAGACCCGGCACCTCCACCAATCATCGTGCGATCATGATTTGGGAGATCAACGAGCCACCACTTGGGGATTCAAATCTATTAGGTCTATGATTTGTTTTCATTTTTTGAATCGAATGACATTTGATGCAAATTTGATGATGGTAAGGTGTTATTAATTAAGAATCTGCCGGGTAAATAATGTATGTAAATAGAAATATTTTTTCTCACGTTTACACGGTTAGATTCGCATCGTTTCTGTTTTAATTAATTTATAGATCTTTCAAACAATTATTGAAAGAGCAATCCATCAAAAACATAAGTTTCAAGCGATTGAATGTTTTTTTCTTTCTTTCTAATGAATGCGGGTTTTAACTTTGGAAATTTACTGTAATTTATCTATGGTACTGATACTATCGTATATTTTAATCAGCGACTTTTAGCCATCATAGCGACGAAGCACAGAATAAATTGTGTATAGTGTCCTCCACTGACTGTATAACTGGATAGACGAATACAAATCTCATTCTTTCTTGAATAATAAAAACACACCCAGTGAATACAAACACTCATTTATGCATTGCACACGCGAGTACTGTGGCAAGTGTACATACTGATGCAGCAGACGCCGTAGCCCTTGGCGCAGGAACCGGAAGGAACACCCCCGTGACGCCGACACTCGCGATGCGTGTAACACGTTCCGCTCAGGAAGTTCGCTCCGACGCACGGGTCGTTCCGAAACCGCACCACCTCGTACAGGGGGAAAACTATAAGAAGCGGAACATCGGTTACTTCAATGTCACTATACAAGCTCCGCTGATGTGGACATTCAGTCCATTCACCGAACTAATTATGCAATCTATTGTATGGACCGTTTGAATAAAGCATATATACTGAAAGCTCTAATTATTTCTAGTTTCGAAAACATTAATGGATTTTGTATCCTAGGTATATCACTTCTCCAAAAATGTTTAGGCCTAAACTTAATCCATTCCGCCGGGATGCAGGCGTGGCCTTCAACCGATGTGATAGTTCCAAGGTTCGAGGGTCTTGAGTTGAAACTAAACATATAATTTCTTACAAATACATATAGTAATAATATTAATTCATTTATACATTTATTTATTGTAAATGGATCACATACAATCATGTTTGACATGAATTGTACGAACGTGAAATTTTACATAGTCAGTCATAGTCAGTGGTTACAATGTCAGTGGTTAATCTAATATAATACTGAGCAAAGATAAATCATATTTACACAATTAAACAACAACTGGGTTAATGTCTAAGTTAAAAAATTCATTCCAATCATAAAGACAATTGTTTAGTAAAATGATTATACATTATAGAGCCATTATGTATGTTAATTTGTTACTTATCTATGGCACAGCCGTTCTTATCATGCATTACTATGCTAATTTACATGTAGTATACATGTACACATTCAAATATCAATGGACAATAAATAGGTTTTATCCTTACACTTAGCTCTCCTGGTTTGGTCCGTCTTCTGATCAATGTCCAAGGTTATTTGTGAACCACAACTGCACCACCCAATCACCGCCAGCCACATATACAGTGAGGCTCCCTTCATGGTCTCACGTATGTCTCTCTGTCTCTCTGCCACTCTGAGAGAGTTGTTCAATGTGCACCAACCTGTGACACAGAGTAGGCCCATCTACGACGCCAGGATGCAACTCATTCTCATCACGAATTGTTCTACTTTGTGTGGTCATTACTAACTAAGGTGTTAATAGTATGACTAATTGTTATACATGGTGTGTAAGTATAATTTGCTATTTGCATATTATACTGTAAGTGTATAGGTGTAGACGTATGTAAAAGATGTTGTTGACAAGTAGGCTTACATTGCTTGGATATGTTAAGGCCGATGACCCAGTCGAAGCACAGGTTGAAAGGTTATAGGATGCTCTCAATAGTGTTGTACACAGCTGATACTAAAACAATTTCAAACTTACAAAAAGTAAAACACAATATGTTATATTAATGTTCACCACGAATTAACGTTCTTCATGAATGTATACAGGGAATGGAAATCTAAATGCAAATAAACAATGACAAACGTAACAACAGGTTCTTATTGAGCTCACATACATTTTCGAACACAATAACAAGATATTGTAATAGTTCACGGTTTACAAAATGCTAATATTCACAATCAATTAATTATACAGTAGGTATTAGGAAAATAAATCTGGATTCTTTGGCAAATGAGAATTTTAGAAACTAAGTTCTTTGACAACATCTCATGAGAACATTCTAAACAAGTGTTTTGGTAGAATCTGACGTTGCCAAAGACATTGGAATATATACGGTATTCAGACGTTGCTGACTGCGTCATTGAGAATGTTGGAGGTCATTGAAGTTTTCAAAGCTCTTTGGCATCAGTTGGGTCTTGAATGGGTCGAATCAAAGACCTTAGTACTATATGAAGGTCTTTGGCCGAACAACAAAACAACCATCATCAACATGGCTTCTGGGTGAAGTCAAGCGAGAACCCAGTGTTTCCAAAGTCCGGCGTTTCGGGAGGCACTGCCAGTTCGTCAGCATTCGTCACGACCGTCAGCACGAACGGTTTGGCTTCAGCTAAAGCAAACCGTAAAGTCAATTTGCTATATCTAAGATTAATTGTAAATTTATGCTACATTTTGGACGTATTTATGTTGATAAGAATTGATCTCAGGGAAATGTAAAGAGAGAGTTAAAATACTCACTGGTGACTGGGTCGAATCGAGTCCCGCAAAACCGGTCGTCAGTGGGGACACGTTGTGACATCATAGCGTTCGGTATGACGACGAAGTCCTTCATACAGTCCTGCCCAGAGAGAGCGTCGCTGACGGTCGGGTCTGTGGGGTCTACATGGCAAGGAATACATCACAGTTACGACCACTGATTTGTTTAATAATCTATGGTAGATTCTCATAATAACCAAATATAACTTTGTGTTTAATGATTATCGGAAATAGTAATGACAATTAATACTAACCAAGAACTTCTGCATCTCCAGTTACTATGAACGAGAAGTCGGCAGTCTGTTTCCACTCGATGCTGCAGTAGCCAGTCTCGACACGAACACAAACCCCATAGTCTAGGTTAGACAGCTCTCTGGTGCCGGGACCTGCAACCAGTATTTAGAGTATAGAAACGAGACTGATTTTCAGTGGGGGACTTTAATTTAAAGCGACTTACCAACCCTGTAGGCTCTGAACACCGTCGACGAGTGAGCGCCGATAACCAATCAAAGATCGATATTTTAAATATGAAATATGTGAATCAGTGATTGGAGATTGCGAAGACCTGCGGTCATAGTTTTTAAAGTACGCACTATCTGATCAGTGTATTTTCGTGTCATCAATAATTCTTATGGTTATTACAGTTCTATGCGTCAGCATAAATATTCGAAGATTGATCATAACCAATGCAATAGAAATGGATGAATCTAAATGAAAATGATAGCGCATCCACTTACCAGCACCACTTGGAGTTTGGGCTTCCGATTTCTCCTTATCGTAATTGAAGCTCTTGACCGTTCCGCTCTTGGCGGTGTAGTACATGAGACAGCCGGAAGGAGCTGAGGGCAGCACCGTACAAGGAATATAAAATACAATAATACAAGGATTTTCGCAGGACAAGGCAGTACATAATTTAAATCAAAAACGAAAACGATGGGACCCGGTTACATTTAGACATACTCATTTAGTGAACAAATGCGGATGCATCGGACAGACCTTCGTTTCCATTTTTATTAAGCGAGCGAAGCGAGCGTCTCCACGAGACTCTTATGGCACTTCGTTCTGTTTTTTTTTTTGTACTAGACTCTTATGGCACTTCATTCTGTTTGTTTTTTGTTTTGTTTTTATGTCTGTCGATAGCGGTCGAACGGAAAAACCGATCAACTTGAAATTTGGACCATCCACAAGCCTCGATGTGGATTGAAGGTGTATAGTTTTGAGGCAAAATCGTTCGAAAAGTTACAAAGTTACACTCAATAACTGTTAGTAACGGTGGCGGACCGCCGCGAAAACACTAGACAGAATGACAACGAAAATTCTTAGCAACGCAAATTGCACTGCATTCAACAATATCGGGAAGTATAATAGCTATGGAAATTAGAAAAATGTTGAAATGCACATTCTTGAATTGTTGTTAATTGTTGTTTTTATTAGCTTTGAGATCTTTTCGCCAGAACGTTCGTAGATATGGACGCGCTCGCTTATCAACGCGTCAGACAGAGCGTTTTCCTAGTTATTTTTTAATGTACAACATCAATTATATATTTTGAATATATTAAGTGAACATTGTCAGTACTACTGCATCTAAACTGTGTAACAAAACTGACATAGGCCTAGTCTAGAGTCCCGACAGTAATTAAATTATTATTTCTAAAATTTCAGTTTTAATATTTTAGTAGAAGGGTATTTACAAAAAGATAGGAACAATAATTAGCAAGTGGATATCAACTACCAGATTAAGGTCCAGTCTTACAATGTCCCAATAACTATTTATTCGTCGAATAGCTTGTTTTCTCCATGGCAACGACCAATAAAAACTCTTGAAATCCTCCAAATAGCTAATAGGTACAAATAAGATTGTAAGACCGGCCCTGAGTATAATATGATATTTGTTTACCTTTTTGTGCACTATCGCAGGCGATCTGAGATATCTCTATGTTCCACCTCCGACTATCGGTCACAGCGGAGTTCAATATTATCGATATATCGATGCCTTCGTCGTTGCTGGGGAAGTCGACGTACACTTCAAGAGGACACAACCACATTTTATAATCGTTCTTGTTTAATAAATCACATAATAATTAATAGTATTGGTATTAACCCACCTTTATATTAAAATCAATAGTTATAGAAAGAGAATAGAATCTTGAGATAGGTGGATGGATTACAAGATCATACCTAACCTTACACAAACTACTAAAATCGTAATGTTTTGTTCTTTGAAATTCGATTTGTTTCCTATACTAGTTTTCATATAAAATAATATGTCATATTTTATGAAATTTTCGTGATGTTACTTCGTCGTGTCATAATTCCAACACTCACTTTATAGCTTCTCATATACAGAGCCTAGCAGGTTATTATCTATTATAATTGGAAGCATTTTCAGTAGATAATTAAGACCCCATGTAAACTTGGTGTTTGTTAACATAGCTTGGAATAGAATTTAAAGTTTACCGCTCTAGACGCGGAAAGGTGTTCGACACCAGAGACATCTGTTAGACTACGCGTGAACTAACCAAAAGATATTGATTGAATTATCTACAGGAAAAAAACATGAAGTTCTCCTAAATAATACTTTTTTCATATGGAAAAAAATGTTCAAAAGAAGAAATTTCAAATAAAATTTCGTAAAAAGTGTGTAGATAAATGTTTATAAAGTGCATTAAGTCGGCTCCAGCAGCCGCTGCTCGTCTGAGCACGTCGAAGTTACTATATAAAGACGGAGAGAAGGCATCGTTCTCGAGGGGGTCCGCGGTATTGGAGTCAACCCACCTACAGTGTGAACTGAAACTTTGATTTGAAACAAATATGTTGATAAAGTAGTGAACTCGTTCACTAGTCTTCACGGAGACGCCTTCGGGCAACAACCTTCACCTCTCAATACCAATTTGACCTCCTTTTTGCATTTACGATACCCTATCATTGAATTATTTTCTCAGTTTCATTTATTTTTGTCTATTTAAAAGTATATTGTACTTTAAAAAGCGTTTACAGAGAATATACACGCTCTTTATCAATAAATCCAAATCCAAAAGCAATTTGTAGGTGGTTACTGGTTGGCATGGTGAAAACTAGTAGAACTTGCCCTACAAGCACACTGCTTATACTGTGCTTCAAGCTTGTTCAAATCCGGTGTGGCATATTATCTTTTATGAGAGATTGAGAGTATAATAATAGATCAGCTGTTTACTCTGTTTAATATTTCCCCTCTCTCATACGAGTGAAGAGAGTGCATGATACAATAATATTACTGTGAAGAGAGTGCATGACGGTGACTGCGGAGTACGGTACTTGGACTTGCTAATTGGTAGGGGAACCTCTCCCGAGGTAGTTGTTCAACTGTTAGCAAGTAGAATAATTGGGACAAAAATACTTTCCCGGAACGAATAAAGATAATTTCTATCATTGAGCCACATGAAGTTCTAAATTCTCTTTTTTTAATGTAATCTGGTGCTCTGATCGGATAAAGGTACATATAAACGCCAAAAATCATTGTTCATATTTTCTCCAAAACAATCTTGAGATTATATAGGTAACATGCACGGCCGTGGCCGGTTTCTTTTAGACATCTGTGATGAGAAGTGAGTATATAAAAGGCTGAAGGCCTTACCGTGAAGGTCGCTGTTATCTCCACAGATACGAGGGACCTTCGAGGCCCCTCCCTCCACCAACAACACGTCATCAACACAGTTCCCTGAAACGTCCGGCGGAGCCAGCGAGAGTACCAGGAAGTCCAGACGAAGCTGTTGGAGGCACCGAAACACGTTAGCATGCACGATCGCTCGAACATTGAAATTATATTAAAATCATTATGGATATCAAATTGTGTCGCTCTGTTTGACCACATGCCGAAAAAGAATGAACAATTTATATTTGTATTCGATTTCAATATTATTTTTTAGAAAAGATTCGGCTAGGGCCTGTTATAGATATCTCTCATACTATAACGAAATTTGGGAATAATACAATAATGATTCATATATTGAAAGTGAAATAACAGCAATGAAAATAATATTCACATGAAATGCATTGAAATTTGGTCTAGTTCGAATCCTGCCTATGCGCATGGATGTCATGTGACCTTTTTTAATTTTCATTACACACTCACTCACCGTCTCGATTAGCATCGTTTCCAAAATATGGCCCAATATTGTCATCATCCATTATTACATGAATATTCCCATCTTCCCCGACGTCATACCTAGCTGTTGAGTACGTCGAAACTCCAAATAATCAAACGTCCTCATACCTGGCAAATGTTTTCCCCGCACTTCTTCACACTAATTGTGCACCGTCTACCCCCAGTCTCCCCCAAAGGGAAGTCGGTGTTGGAGAAATAGGTGGAGTTTACCTTAGTAGAGCTACCACACTTCTTCTTGACTGGAACAAACAGCAAACGAAGCGGAAGATAGATTGTGTCAATATGTAATAACTCCCGTTGACTATTTTCGTTGTGTCTATTTTGGCTCAGTGCTGCACACGAATATGCTCTAACTTGGGCTAAAAGTTTAAACCGGCGACCTCCACCGGTTCAATACCCGCTACCGGCAATGCTGACAAGGTTCTCTCCGAGGTTTTCCTCAGCCACAAGGCGAATGCTGAGATTGAGTCATAACTTACTAAGAGCTCTCGGACATTCCTTCCTAGTCTCAAGTCCTCTCTACGAAAAATATTATTCCACTACAGCTTCGCATCGCTTCGCATCCAGTGTTTTTTTTTTTTTTTTTTTTTTTTTACTGTAATGGTCGTGTTCTAGACGACTAAATAAAAGAGCCTTTCCCAAGCAGAGCAGCCGGAAGTTCCTGTGTTTCAGAACTCTGCCATCGGGATGTTTGATATAGGCCTAATCGAGGAATTGCTATGATTTGATAAACGTGTGGCATAGCAAAGCACATTGTTGTGGCCTGTGTGCTCGCCGGCACTTTCATCACTGGGCATGATTAAAAAGGTATCCCCGCCAGGAATGGCTAAATCCCAACCTCTGTATACCCATCTCATCTCATATCATATCGAAGTGACTTTATCTCGTAACTCCATAGTAATTATATGTATTATTGCCATTTAATTATCTTGTTTATCTTTCCCGGTTTCATTATGCGATAATTTATGTTTATTGCTATGTTTAGTTTTTAGTGAGGTACCGTTAGTATAAGTTAGGATTGGCACTGCAGTATCACTCCTTGTGTTCGAAGCTGTGCTCTTTTCTGCCAACGGATTCGTTATGTATGAATAGACAATAGACATATTTAATTAACAGAATGATAGTAGGCGAACTCACAAGTGCAGCAGGTTCCCAGGCGTCTTCCACAGTAGTCGCCTGAAGAGCCCCCGAACTTGAGACACTCTCGAAATGTGTAACAGGTTCCCTTCAAGTCATCCTTACCCTCACAGACTGAGTTCTTGAAGCGGTTTGTCCCCACGCCGTAGAAGAGACCCATAACTAGCCAATCATAACAACAACATCCTTATTTCAAACAAAATGCATAAACTTTGCTCAGCTGGAGAAAAAACTGAATGTGACTCATTTTAGTTACGGTATTTTTACCAAACCAGCAGAAAGATTCAAAATGACGTACTCTCATGCTTACACGACGCACTTGAAGGATCAACTTCGGAAAGTTGAGGAGATTGGTCGCTTTGTAAACGAATATGATTGAAATGTAAATGAAACTATAATAAATAGACTCTATTATCGACTATCGTGTTTACCCGCTACCGTTATCCAAGTATACGTGGTTCAGTTCACCGTTTGGGCGTTTGCACTTGTCTATATATACTACATCATTGGTGTGATGTTTTCCCGCTTTGCATACGGTCTAGGCACAGATAACTAATTAATTAACTTCGTTAAGTTATCTGTGGTCTAGGTGTACAACGAATTATATATCAGTTTAAATTTTATTGAAACTATACGGGAGGTAAAAATAATGATGATGCATGCAATTATTATTCAAGTTTAAATATTGTATCCTGGATTATTTCACTTCTTTTGATTGGTATAGTCAAATTATACAAATTAGTCCATTTCTGGATTAGAGTAAACAATTGTCTCTCTGAATATTCTCGCATAATATATTATAAAATTTGGGACGTGTATAATATGAATACAATAATATGCCATTACAGTCAATTAATTATCCGTATGGCTCTGGGATTGGATCTTAGCGTATTGTTTTACTTACATCTTTCTTCCCTCGAGCCATCCATCGCTTCCTGTAATCCAGTGTTATTATTCAGGTCATCCCCATAGATAAGTGGCAACAAGACCGCAAAAAATGCTAAAAATACGTGAACACGCATGTTTTCTTCTTTGAGGTCACTGCAGTTTTTCAGTGTGTGATTTTTTTAAATTTGTCTCGTATACTTATGCACTCTACATGCGCGAACACATGCGCACTAGTACGCTAATGAGTCGGACACGTCAAGTAGGTACCGTTCTGTCTTATTGATACGGTAAATAGCAGAGACTGTGTATTTAGTAACGGTTGCTCGAGTTTCAATAATTGGATGTGTATAATACAAGGATTGAACTTTATACTTGAACTTGGCAGAAGTAGCTGGCTGATGTTTACAGCTGTGTCACTCAACACAGGATTGCAAATTGCATTAGAAAGGTACACATTTTTTTAAATAAACCCTTCCAGAACAATAAGTAATTTTCAATTTACCCGTATGAAGTGTGTTAATTTATTATCTGTGCTTGCAGTGCAGTCGTATAAATGTATTAGGCCTATGTACCCGTGTTAAATTAATGGTTCAGGTTTTGTTCTTTTAGACTTAAATTTGAGATTGACATAACAATATGAGAAGTAAACGATGGCTTTAGATCAGTCATAGCAATGCGGCACATAATAAATAGTATAATGTCCCCCCCCCCCCCCACTTAAAATCAGTTATTGTAACAATAAATATATAATGTCATGTATTTGTGTATTTATTTAATGCTGCTTCTTCTATTTTCACGCGATCATTCCCTGGATTGTTTTGAAATAGCTTCCAACTTGCAGTCTTTATAATGACGTCGGGATAGGTGTTCTTCTAATATAGTTTTTATCATATCGGTTCGCAGTATTTATGATTCTAGATCCTGCATAGTTTTTCGTTAGTTTTTAGTTGTATGGAAAATAAACTATGGGCTTGATTCGGTTGAAAAGGCGCGCGTACGGTTCCAGGAATAACTTAGGAATGCCGTCAGCACCCGATTTATTTTGCCTTGTATCCTTTAGGAATATGTTTCATGAATCATTCATAAATTATTAATGATTCATGAACTTCAATAATTTAAAACATTGCCTTCTTTATCAAACATTGCTCCAGAAACAAAGACGTCGTGTGTATCAAACTTATGGGAGTAAGGTGGACTGGAAATACTCATAACGGAATAACAACATAATGAAGGTATGAGGCCCATATACACTAAACAAATTGTATGTTTGCGTTGCATCGTCTTTATTTAAATATTAAAAATGCGTTTGTGAATTTTTGTACAAAAAGTGATAAAAATTAATTCTCCCGCTGCCTGGGGCGGTGTCCTTATCAGTCAGTCTGAGGTTTCTCTGATTAGCAGCTCAGCCTCCAGGGGAGTCACATGGACCTCAGACCGGAACAGCCAGGGACTAGACAAGGCGTCGGGGCCTCCACTCTCGTAGGCTGAGAAGAACGAGACCAGCTCGTGATCGCCGTCCAAGCCGAGGTCGGCAATCAGGACTGGAAGAGAAACCAACCCCACATCAGCTTCAGGAATAAGACAATAAAACAACCTGTGAAGTTGTTCAGAATGAATTACACAGAAAAGCTGTTATGAACATTACATTACATTATTAAGCTATCAATACTTGTGTGTAAAGTAGGCCTAAGCAATTGATTCTAAGGGTCGAATGCATAGTCGTTCCTCACGTGCTCCTCAACTCAGCCTTTCCTCAGACTCGCCCAACCACCAATCACAGAGCAGCATTGCCATGTGGACTGCTCTGTTATTGGTGGTTGGGTAAGTTTGAGGAAAAGCTGAGTTGAGGAGCACGTGAGGAACGACTATGCATTCGACCCTTAGAATAGTGTGTTCATAATAAAAAAATGAAATGAAATGTTGTAGCCTACGTACTCAATAACGGTGCTCAATATGTGGCTCATTGTTCTAGAAATGCTAAATACATAGAATAGCCTAATTTATACTCGCATTATATCAACGACATAAAGGCAATAAATTAATGCATACGTGATTGTTCCTGGAATGCTAAATCTGGCTGGCAAATCATGCCCATGTCGTCGACATGACTGCAGAGCTGCGTAACGTTGTGTTCGCTCACTGTTCTCTTGTCTACACCGACGTCTCTGAACGTGATCAGAACTGTCCGCTCCAACAGCTGATGAACACTCGTGTACATCCGATCAGTTCGCGCTGAGTTCCACATCCGATTCACCGTAGTGAATTCTTCATTTTTTCTACTTTTTATTGGGGTAGTGGGAAGTTGTCTCTCGGCTTCTCCACGCTCGTCGACAATGTTAATCCACTGCCAGTATTTTAAAATGAACCCGTCAACTGTGCCCGGCACAAGTAGACTGTCGTTGTACGCAGTAGTGTTGATTATCGTCAGTGCAACAGGTTGCATCACGTGGGTGTTGAGCGAGGTGTAGTTTAGCAACAAGTTCTCGTGGCCGGCTCGCTCGTCACTTATACGTACACTGACGTCACACAACGGACAGTGACCACGGTTCTCCACAGCCAATCGGCGACCGTTGACAACAAGGTCGTTTGATTCCGTTGCAATGTTGCCAATGTTCGTGTCGTGTAGTGGACGGTGTTGTTTATATTCACTGTTGGTCGTCTTTAAACGTATTGCGTTTGTAATTGCTTGATTCGTCATGAAGGTGTAAAGAACTTGTAAACTTATCGTTTTAAACGATTCTGAAACAAAATTCATTATTAAAATATGCGGTAAAGAGACCTAAACTTGGAAATAAAATTGGGTATTAACTTCAACATTAATAATTAATTAATCAGGTTTCCTAAAACTACAATTTTCCATTTTGATTAATTAATGTACCCAGAGTAATCCTACAAGTAATCTACATGTTTATTTATTCTATTAACCGATCAACAATAGACAAGTTTAGGACATAAGTCATATGGATTAATATTATACACGCCGAGTTACAAATTAGTAATTACGTAAATAATGAATAGTGATCTATGGTAATAATCTTAGGGTAGGGAGAAGACTCGATCATGAGGGGGATAACGCATGGAATAAAATAACGAATGAGTCAGTACCTTCTCTAATATCATCCTGACACACGAACGAAATGCTGAGAGGTTTCTCGAGTTGGAGGTTGTGTATGCTAGAACACGTGGGCACCCTGTAGGGTCGTCCAATGACGCGTCCCGTCCTCCCCGAGACGAGAGCGAGACGGTTGTGTTGACTGACCACAGAAGGGAGGGACTCATCGACGACCCTGCACGAGGCTAGAAGCTCTGCCACCCCGTCGCCGTCCACGTCTGGCAGGATTACTGGGAAGACCAGGTCTACGAGACGTTCAACAGCGTTTACAATGTGAACATGCCACCGCAGTACGCCTGTAAGAGAAGGACATGGTGATAGCACGACCCTGCACGAGGCTAGAAGCTCTCCTACCCCGTCGCCGTCCACGTCTGGCAGGATTACTGGGAAGACCAGGTCTACGAGACGTTCAACAGCGTTCACAATGTGAACATGCCACCGCAGAACACCTGTAAGAGAAGGACATGGTGATAGCACGACCCTGCACGAGGCTAGAAGCTCTCCTACCCCGTCGCCGTCCACGTCTGGCAGGATTACTGGGAAGACCAGGTCTACGAGACGTTCAACAGCGTTTACAATGTGAACATGCCACCGCAGTACGCCTGTAAGAGAAGGACATGGTGATAGCACGACCCTGCACGAGGCTAGAAGCTCTGCCACCCCATCGCCGTCCACGTCTGGCAGGATTACTGGGAAGACCAGGTCTACGAGACGTTCAACAGCGTTTACAATGTGAACATGCCACCGCAGTACGCCTGTAAGAGAAGGACATGGTGATAGCACGACACTGCACGAGGCTAGAAGCTCTGCTACCCCACAGACCCCAGACAACGTCTGCCAACAAACGCGCTGAATCTGACTTCATTCTCACTTCACAATTATTACATAATCTATGACGACAACACCTTCTAGATGCGTCGGTGACAAAGAGCAGAACGAACAACGTGCAGTGCCCTCGAACCCACCTGTGACCGGATCGACTGCTGCCAAGAGTCCGTTGTCGCCCACGACGATACAGTCGAAGACGCCGTTCTCGTTGACGTCAATCAGCGAGCAGTTGAGGTCGCGAGGCAGGCCGGGTAGAGGTCGCCACCAGGCAATGGCGCCCGTAGAACCAGCCAATGAGAGCAGCCCGCCGTCCGTCACAGGGTTGCAGTAGCTGCTTTCAGAGTCTTCGTCCAGTTCCCCCGGAAACACCCGACATCGCGCCGTGAACACGAGGTTCCGGCTGCGACCACCTAGACCCGGCACGGCGGCCATGACGCCCTCGAGCTCTGCAACACGAACCAACCAATGAGAGCAGCCCGCCGTGCGTCACAGCTCCCCCGGAAACACCTGACATCGCGCCGTGAACACGAGGTTCCGGCTGCGACCACCTAGACCCGGTGTAACGGAATAGTATTACCACCGGAATACGTTTACTGTAGTAATACTGTTCCGGCCCGACATTACCGAGTAGTTAACGTGTGCTGGTCCCACATTACTAAAAGCTTATTTGCAGCTGGAACAGTATTACTATGTATAGAATAGTTTTACCTATCTATAAACACATGGATAGTAATAATACACCGGAACAACAATACTATTGTCAGGTATCGTAGTTATAATGAAATTGATAACGGTATAGGGTGATTGAAAAGAGATCGGCCGTAGTAATCCAGTGATGGCCTTATTACTAAATACGTAGATACAGTTTACTCAATATCGCCTGATTAGGGTACAGAGTGTTCCAAAAGGAAGATATGTACTATTCAGGTGCCGGCCTTATATTACTAACAGTTTATAAGTAACGTATCGTAATAAATACGTACACACAATTCATTCACATCACATGATAATGGTATAGGGTGTCCTAAAAGACAAGCTCCGTAGTAATCAGGTGCCGGCCTAATATTACTATAAGGTTTAAATTAAGATATCATTATTAATACGTACATACACTTAATTCACATCACCTAGTAATGGTATAGGGTGTCCCAAAAGACGAGATACGTAGTAATCAGGTGCCGGCCTTATATTACTTACAGTTTATAAGTAACGTATCGTAATAAATACGTACACACAATTCATCCACATCACATGATAATGGTATAGGGTGTCCTAAAAGACAAGCTCCGTAGTAATCAGGTGCCGGCCTAATATTACTATAAGGTTTAAATTAATATATCGTAATTAATACGTACATACACTTAATTCACATCACATGATATTGGTATAGGGTGTCCCAAAAGACAAGATACGTAGTAATCAGGTGCCGGCCTATTATTACTATAAGGTTTAAATTAAGATATCAATAATTAATACGTACATACACTTAATTCACATCACATGATATTGGTATAGGGTGTCCCAAAAGACAAGATACGTAGTAATCAGGTGCCGGCCTAATATTACTATAAGGTTTAAATTAAGATATCGTAATTAATACGTAGATACAGTTAATTCACATCACTAAATAATGGTAAACGGGTGTCCCAAAATACATGATACGTAGGAATCAGGTGCCGGCCTAATATTACTATAAGGTTTAAATTAAGATACCGTTACTAATACGAATATACACTTAATTCACATCACCTAATAATAGTATAGGGTGTCCCAAAAGAGAAGCTCCGTAGAAATCAGGTTACTATTAACTATTAAGCCTTTTGAACCACCCTGTACCCTTCATCAGGTGATAATGAAATGAATATATTTTTTATCAACATGCTGATTAATGTTAAAATTGTTGTATTATGGAGCTAGCACCCTATTACTTTTTTGCCTTTTGAACCACCCTGTACCCTTATCAGGTAATAATAAAATGAAGAAATGTTTTTTATAAACGTCCTGTTTATTGTTCAATATTGTGGTAATATAGAGCTTACAGCCCATTACTAGTTAACCTTTTGGACCCCTCTGTTCTTATCAGGTGATAATGAGTTAAATGATTGTTTTTATTAACATAGGCCTACTTCTTTAATATCAACACTGTAGTATTATTGGGCTAGCAACCTATTACTATTTTACCTTCTGAACCACCCTGTACCTTATCAGGTGATAATGAGTTAAATGATTGTTTTTATTAACATACTTCTTTAATATCCACACTGTAGTATTATTGGGCTAGCACCCAATTACTGTTTGGCCTTTTGAACCACCCTGTACCTTATCAGGTGATAATGAGTCAAATGATTGTTTTTATTAACATACTTCTTTAATATCAACACTGTAGTATTATTGGGCTAGCACCCTATTACTATTTGGCCTTTTGAACCACCCTGTACCTTATCAGGTGATAATGAGTTAAATGATTGTTTTTATTAACATACTTCTTTAATATTCACACTGTAGTATTATGGGGCTAGCATCCTATTACTATTATGCTACCTTGCATTTTGGACCACCCTATACTATTACTAAGTGTAGTAATAATATTTCTTTGTTGATCTGTACAATGTTAAAATATAGGTAAAATTATTCCGGTGCTGGTAATATGGTTACAGCAGTTGACTGGAACCGGTTTACTCTTTAGTAAACGTTTGCTGGTCCTGTCTTACTAAAGGGTAAAGCTGAGCCTTGGTAAAGATATTCCATGACACCGGCACGGCAGCCATGGCGCCCTCCAGCTCTGCAACACGAACCAGCCAATGAGAGCAGCCCGCCGTGCGTCATAGCTCGCCCGGAAACACGCGACATCGCGCCGTGAACACGAGGTTCCGGCTGCGACCACCTAGACCCGGCACGGCGGCCATGACGCCCTCGAGCTCTGCAACACGAACCAGCCAATGAGAGCAGCCCGCCGTGCGTCACAGCTCCCCCGGAAACACGCGACATCGCGCCGTGAACACGAGGTTCCGGCTGCGACCACCTAGACCCGGCACGGCGGCCATGACGCCCTCGAGCTCTGCAACACGTTGTTATTGCAGAGTCAAGTATATGGACCCAAGATTACTTTACACCTGCTTTCGTCACATCCGGGGCAATCGTAGCCAACCAGCGAACCACCCGAGACAACCTGCGCCAATCCCGATCGCTGATTGGCTACGAACCAGTCGCCTGTGACGAAAGCATGTGTAAGGTAGTCTTGGGACAATTACTATACCAGTGGCTTAACTAAGGACCGCGGGGGTCTGACCTCTCTAGGTGGCCCAATTATTATTTCTAAGCTATATAATTTATGGAGTTGTA
The DNA here is from genome assembly GCA_945910005.1 of Isoperla grammatica. Classification (NCBI taxonomy): domain Eukaryota; kingdom Metazoa; phylum Arthropoda; class Insecta; order Plecoptera; family Perlodidae; genus Isoperla; species Isoperla grammatica. The sequence continues at coordinate 6,512,983 of OX246739.1, read as the reverse complement.
GTTGTAGTTACGCCACTAACCCAACGTAACTATAGTCTCATACAGACCTCAGATCCTTGTATATGCTGCCTCTTTCGAGCACGCTGCTTCAAGGATACTCACTCACGTGCAAGTCGATAGCTGTCACTAATATTAGAAGTGAGTTTTCTCTACACTCTTCCAGTGTTCAAATGAGCATCTCAAACATATGCCGAAACAGGCATAACGGCATAAGTATAAAAAATATGGGTTTTTGTGCATAACTGTCCTTCATCACCATTTATCACCCCCCATTAATTGTCATCGAATAGCATGATTGCAATAATATAGAGACGTAAAGAAACAAAAATCATCACGTCATACTTCTCCACATTCAATTCAACTGAATACAATTTGCTAGTGACGTTGGTTTGTTTATAGCAGATATCGGGGTTCGCTGTTCCAGTGATTTCATCACACAAATTACGTTATTAAGTTTGGCAAGGCGACTAAAGTGTAAGCTGGAGCGTGAGGTAGAAATAGATGAGAGTATTTTTAACTCTACAAAGGGGAATTCGATGTTTCGTAAATTGTCTGGGTGCGAAACGAGATGGTACTGTTTTTTCTTAACACAATCAGGCTATAATTGATGTATATCTCTTCATATAACATTTCATTTCAAAATTGCACAGTAAGTTCTAAATGTCATTAAAATATTTTAAATAATAACCAGGCAATAATAAGTTTTTGATCATACTCGAAACAAACTTTATATTCATAAAATACAAGTTAACTGCAAGAGTGTTACTTTATTAAACTTTGTGTGATTGGTGAAAGGACATTCATTTGACAACACCCTGGCCACGTGATTGCCAGGATTTCACTAGGGGGTTGTAGCTGTATACGCCTTCAGCCTGAACGTATGTGTGAAAGAATGCTGCATATCTATTGATTATCGGTGACATAGTGAGCACGAAGTACTGTTCCGATGTGAGATCAGCATGAGACAGTGCTAGTCTGTGTATGGCACAGTTTAACTACACTATCGATCACATGCACACGTTCGTTATTGTACACAGAATGCTGCCAGAGATAATCTTTTCCTTCATAACCATCCTTATACTGGATACCTGAGCTATTTCAGTATTGTTTACAAAGTTTGCAAGTTAATATTTTTTTAAATTTAATACGAGTTTCTCGAACCTCAGATATCAAAATTTTGGAAAATCCCTGCTGATATTTGATTTTCCTAAAAGAAGCGGTATTATTACGCCACCCATTGTCAACCGAGAATTGTGGACGAAGTAATATAGATGGAGTGTTCAGTTAGTGTATATGTGCGTGTGCGTGTGACCTACCCATGCCCCGGAGTACAGTCTGCCATGACTTGATGCGAGTCTGGCTACACATAGAGGGACAGCCCCCCCAGTTGCACGGCACCACCCACATAAACACGACGAATGTCAAGAAGAAGACACAGATCGCAACGTACGGCATCGCTTTACGTCCCACACGCATCGCCTCGGACTGTCTCCTGGAGACAGGCTGCTTCACTTGCACAGACACCCGCTTGGAGAGCTGGCGTCGTATTTCGGGGGCCGCGGACGGCTTCCTCAGCTCTCCTGTCGTCATCACGCGCGCACACTGGTCCGCACACGTCCGCGCACTCAGTTCGACTGTGTTGCGGACGCTACGTCAGACTAGACTCGCACGGCTGGTTGTTGCAAACTAGGGTAATTAAACGCAAAGAATAATTACATTAATGCACGCTTTAATCCCTAGGGCGGTAACAGTCTGACTAGAGAATGTCAGCCCATTACCTGACGACTGTCCAACCCCTACATAATGAGAAGAGCTCATTTATATAATTGATGCCAACCGGAGTGTTAGAAAAAGTTAAGTACACAAATATTTTACGAATGGCACCAAAAACTTTATAAATAACCAACAATGAAACACGAAGCAATAAATATTGTGGATCCGATAACAAAGCAGGTGATTACTATTATGTATATCGGCTCGTCGCACACGTGCAGTTATTTATAGACGTGGCAAAGAAGCTAAGTTTGTGACGTAATCGATCCCAACGTGGATAAAAGCGTCGGCGTTGCACATTCGCTGGTCGCGTCGTACTCACTATAGTTGCACAGCTAGTTGATTACTTTATTGTGCCCTAGTTTGTCTGGCTATGTGTGAAGTTGAGAGGGATCTTAGTATGCGAGTACGGGTCTGTTTTGTCCGACACTGTCAGTAACCTAGCTACGACTGAGCGAATTTGAAGGATTTTTTGACTATCGTCTTGGGACTTTGCCCGGCCTGTTTTGGTCAGCCTCCACATTTTTGACTTACAATGAATATGACACTGATGGACAAACTGAATACGTAGTAATAATAATAATAATAATAATAATAATAATAATAATAATAATAATAAAAATAATGAAATAAAATTATAACTAGAACGGGATGTTTCGCCGCGTCGTAATAAAAAAAAAAAAAAATAATAATAATAATAATAATAATAATAATAATAATAATAATAATCAACAGAAACAAAATTAATGTAAGAAGCTTTTTATAGATACAAAAAATATGTAGAAATAAATCAAAATAGAAAAACGAACGTACCATTAATTATGTCGGCAAATAGTAACCACAGATAGCTAGTGAATTTATCTGTGATAGTGTACTGTTTCACGAAAACTATAGACCGATGACATTGATGAAGAGGACAACGCCGAGACCCCAGGCAATTCCAATATCAGTTTGTCATGAGGGGGGAAAAGTATCATAAACGTAAAACTACCGGTAGGTATTACCGTCGACTGCTAAAATAAAAATAGTTTGACAGTTATTGTCAAGACTCTAGATTGCCTGGAAAACGTGTAGCCTACGCTGTACGTATCTCACACATTTTTATATTGATATTTTGAAAAAGTTTAACAGCAAGTTTAACTATAGTAAGTAGGCCTATTACATTAGGTTTACGATTTTATGTTTTCCAGAAGTTGGGAGAACCAATTCCTGGCGGGGATGAAATAAACAGTAGTGGCCCCACCTTCTCACCCCGGAAGCTCAAACGAGAGTGACAATAATAATTGGCATGCAAGCATGCATTAGGAAAAGCATGACAACTGACGTCTATGTCACTTCTCGGAGTCGAATCTGACAGCCAACATGCGAGGGGCGGCTTTTTCTGTTTGCTTTGGGCGTGAACCCGCGGATGAGTAGCTAATAATAGCACACACAACCAGCACTATACTACACTGTCATTGTTGTAGACATTTGTATACCTACCAAGAACACCACCTTAGGTGATGACTAAATAATTAGGCCTTGTTTTCAACTGCTGGGACTGTATCTAATTTTAGTTTTTCGACTTTCTGGTGCACCAATGCAGATGCACTAGAAGCTTGTAAACCACATCTCCTACTTTTTGTTTTTTTGTTTGTTTTTGGTAAAATTTGTATGTATTTGTGATATTGTGTATATTTCTTGTGCATGTATGTTGTATACATGTAGTACTTGATTTTTATTTTTGTTATAGGTTACTGGTGGGGCTTTGCCCTGTTAACGATATATTTCAAATAAAATAAAAAAATAAAAGAAAAATTGGTTAGTGTAATTTGCAACAGTAATGGACTAATGATTGATTGATAGATTGATATTTGGGCTTGTGTTAAGGCCAATCTCATAGGGTACTGTCACTGGAAGTGGAAGCTAGGATTTTTACATATACGGGGATAAATCATCAAGAAACAAATTGTAATAAATGTAACATGTATTAATTAACAATATTATATACATACAAATTGTAAACGAGGAAAAAACATAACTGTTTTGATCAAGTTCTTAAAATTTACCATGTAGTAAAATACAATACTCAAAATACCAACAAACTCGAGAAAACAAAACCTACAAAACAGATTTTTGTTTTTTCAGTTTCTATGTTTGCCCCTTAGAATATGCATTATGCATCCTATTTTCATTTTTATTAGTATGCACATTGCAAACATATACCAAGCTTAGTATGTTGGTGCTGAAACATATACCAACATGATAAGGGGCAACACCCCCTTACCCGACAAATGAGTTGGAGTAACAAGTTGTAGTCGGAATACATTAATTAATGTAATATAATGTAGGCCTACTAATGAATGATAATAACTGGACATATTGTTGGTATATGTAAATAATATAAACCTGTTCCGTGTGGTCATGAGGTTAAACATATGATAAGCTGTAACAACTCTAAAGTTGATTTCAACATAAACCCGTACATTGGTTCCCACAAATCCATCACCTACATCTTTACGTGCATAATTAATTAGTACAGTAGTAGAATAATTACCTATCTAGGTACAGGTAAATATGTAGCGATATCCTGCTACTGATTCATTTGTCACAATTCATAATGAAAGAAGACCAAGAACTATATTTTGTGTGGTGTTCTGTAAAACTTATACCATGCACAAATAACATTGATATTCATTAAGTCCTAGAAAACCACATTAAGGGACGGTACAACTTTGTATGGGGGAAAAATCCCCTTTTTCATTTAGTACGAAGATACATCTAACATAACATCATTTGATAGTTACTGTGGTAGCTTAAACACTTTACCAGTTATGCAAGATATGAGTAGCCTAAACATGTCAACAAACATCCACTTTTCAAGGGAACTGTATCAATTATAAAATTGTACTTCAATTCAGCTTAAACAGACATTACATGCATTACATGGTACTAATGGTGAACACAATTCAATGTCAATGTAATATTAAATCCTCTGTGAACAAATCAAGTCTTTTCACTTTAAAATTGACAATATAACAAGACTGCTGAGATGTCTAAATGCTCTTCAACAACAAACAACAAAGTAGAAATTGTACCAGAGAGCAATGATAGATATTAAAATCGATTTCATTGACCACCCCCCAATGACTCCAATATATCAAACATGTTTCAAGTGTATAAAATTAAAATCATTAACCCCAGTCGGTTAGTTTTACAGAGTAACAAAACACCGTCTCGACAGCAACATATGATTGTGAGCCCCATGTAAATCTATGGCTCATAGTCATAGATATTCCACAAATTGAACTATATACTTGGCTTGGCCTGCAAGTAAGTTAGTAATTTTACAAACAAATGTTATACATAATCAACAACAAGGAAAATACCATACTATTTTATATCTGTTTTGAACTATTCACCATTCTTTATAGGCCTAAAGTAATAAAAAGTTAAGATTGGCTCAACATTTGCATAGTAGGATTATTGTTTCCAATTAAGCTTCCAAACATGAAAAAAATTAAATTGCATTAACGTAGCGACAACATACACTAAAATAATTTAGGTATGTCCCACACTTTTAATTTTTAATTCCAAATCAAAAATATTCACAGCAAAGATTATTCAAGAAGTATTTAGTACTATCCAAAATTTGAGCTTCCTGTGCACAGTATAAAATTTGATTCCAGCTACTACATTTCAATACGCCTGTTTCCAACATAAGTTAGGTCAGGGGGTGGCTAGCCACCAGTATTCATTGATACCTTACTCCAGAAATACAATACTGTACTGCAGCCAAATCAACCAGAAAATAGGTAACATGTAGCATAAAAACACAGTCCCACAAGTGGCAATACTAAAACCTGATTTGTAACACACATTGTCAATGTATATATGTGCTTAAAAATCTGAATACATATCACACAAACTTTGGATAGAGAATGCACATTACGCACATTACTATACCCGTATACCGAGTTGTTTAATAATAATTTCTAAACATTATGCAAATCATGTAAAAAAATAAAGTAATATTTAATTTGGAAAATAAAATGCATAGCATACGAAACTATAATACTAAAGTATCATACTAATGCCGAGTATTTGGAGCAAAGCTTAGATTTTTGGCATCTCGATCAGAATCACAATTTTTTGTTTTGTTAGAATGCAGATAAATGCATCTTACGTACTTCAAACAAAGCAATCATTACATACACTATTATGTACATACATGTCAAGTTGCTTTCCAAGTGATGTTTTCAAGTAGATTTATTACTTAATCCTATCAGGCCGGGGGTTGGCTTGCTCCCCTCACATTTCCAATACATACATGGCTGTTCGTGTTCCAGATTCAATCGTATGTTGTTTCTCATGAGTACCGTAACAGTCAACACAATTTAAGTATTTTAGTTTTACATGAATGAAGCCCACTTATCAAAATTGTAGTACACGACCATATCTCAGTGGTAGGGCCTATACTAGTGTGGGCGAATGAATCGTAACAATGTGAATGACCAATGCATTTTTGTAACATATATATATATATATATATATATATATATATATATATATATATATATATATATATATAATACATATATATATATATATATATATATATATATATATATGTATTATCAACTAAAATAAACTAGGTGTAATGTCTAATGGAATGGCAATATTTATTTGTAAAAAAAAAAATGCACCAGCAAATTTATTATGATCACAAAATATCAAATTCTGAGAAAAATTATTTTACAATAACTGTAGATAGACTATGAGTGGTAGGCCTACTTAGTAGTGATGTAAAACAATATTGATTATTTGATACAATATCAATATCATGAGTAAATATATTGAGATTAATGTTTGATATGGATACAGTCTCACCATATTTGAAATAGCAAATACAAATTCGGAAAATCGAAAATACATTTTGATCTGTTACTGCTAGAAGTGATCTTGCAAGGAGTGTAAGGAATTTCAGGTGTCAGTGTTGAGTTCTTCACATAGCTCATCAATGGTCACGAACAAAATCATGGTCAACTTAAAATATCTCTGCCGGATGTCTGCAGTACGCGTTGCTGCAGTTGTCAACATTATTTTTCCTGCCTTCCCGTGTGTTGTTACATCGTTTTTATTAACATCAAAACAAAACTGTGTTATCGATATCAATTTTTACATAGCGTTATCACGATACCCAATCATCAAAATAGCACCATATTGATATTGACAAAAAATATCGTTTCACATCACTAGCTACTTATAGATACTAAAATTCAAAAATAAATATCACAACAATATTGTGCCATGAGTTTACCTGAGAACAGGAACTATTTCAAACAAACCTCATACTAGTATGTGGGCAAAATCACACTCATGCTTTCTAACCATATGTTAAACTTTTACTATATCACACAGTATGTAATGCAATTGAATATCTAGTATTTTTACAGTACTAATGAATGAAAAGCCCACTAAAAACAACTAAAGTAGGTAGGCCTACTACCAAACTAAAACAAAAAATTATGCAGACAATAAATTCAGAAAACAAAACTGAGGTGATATGGTTAAGATCTACATTTGTATCAGTTTGGAGGATATAAAATTATATAGGCCTAGTCCTGATATTAAGAACTATCAAATTTCTTTCAAGTTTTCAGTAAATCGTAGATGTAAAACAATTGCAAATTTCGTCCAATGACAATAGAACATGAGTTCGCCCCCAAGGGTTGATTGTTTTAAAACTAAACGTACTTGCCACGGTGTAACATTCAACTGACACCAATACAAATGTGTTCACATCAGCAGCACCATTACCCCACCATACTGTACTATGGTCTTATGATGCTCACAGCTTGGCGGGAGCTGGCCCCAGTACGTCCATTATATCCGTCAGGCTCTGGTCGAGACTCTTGAAGAGCTTCATCGCACTGGACTCGGGACCTTCCCGCCACACGGAGATGGCAAAAGTTATACTGTAACAACAGAACACGATAGAAATAATAAATAATGTGAACAATAAAGGTTTAACATAAAAACACGTTGCGTACGTGATGAATTAGACAAGATGGAATCACACGTTTTCAATTTTGAATTCCATGATAGGACGTTATTCTCGTTCTAGTAGAATTAAACCTTTATCGTAGGAATCGATTCCATTTTTTTTGTGGATTTGAAGGTTGTGAAAAGTTTCAAAGATCTTCCTGAAATAGGGGGTGCTTTTTAATTTAAATTTGTCTTAGTTTTGGGGTAACTATACCAGTACATGTAATAAAATAAAGAATGAACAGCGTCAGCGTACATGTTGGGGCGGATATTGTAGAAGACACCATAGCCGTCTGGACACATGGGAGCCACTCCTCCCAGCATAGGAGTATAACCAACCAGACTGGTAGACAGAACAAAGTTGCCTCCACCACCACTGAAACAAGAGGAGATACAAACATAAGACAAATGTGGTACCTACAAAACATTTTGTTTACATAGTATAGTACCTAGTAGAACAAGTATTCCAGCCGATTGGCATCTATCAACATAACATAATAATTTAAAACTTACGTGTTTTATTTCACAAGTTTCAAGACAAATTCACAACCTTGCAGATACTAACATAAGAAAAATGTGGTACCTACAATACAATTTGTTTACATAGTATAGTACATAGTAGTACAAGTATTCCAGCCGATTGGCATCTATCAACATAACATAATAATTTAAAACCTAAGTATTTTATTTCACTAGTTTCAAGACAAATTCACAACCTTTTTTGCACAGCGCATTGGTCAATTTCCATTCAAATAAAATGACGAGAATACTCGCACTCGACTCAAATCACGTGAAAAACTCGTTTTCATCAAGTACCAAAATTACTTAACTCTCGTGTATTCGCACGTTCGTATATGTCACTGAATACATTAGACACTAATAATGCGTTACCTCTTTGCATATGCAGGATCTGTGTACAGGGCCGGTATTGGGATCCCCTCTTCAAGAGCGATGCAGTACAACCCAAAAAGGTGGCGATCACACCCTGCATTGTCCTTCGCGGCTTTCATCAGCGCATCATGCTTCAACACCGCGCTCCTAAGAAGACCCTTCTTCTCTGCTGCCTGAATACAAACAAAGCCATTCCATGACTTAAGTTTAAATACGTAGAATTTACTGGTATGCCTTAATGAGATTAAACGTAACAAGAGAGAAGAGTATCGAAGGAAAAGAAGGCACGGAAAATTTTGTCAAACCAACCCAGACTTTATGCCCACTTACCGAAGATTGAGGATTGAGCATGGCATGCACCCACTTCATTGCTTCTACAGTGCACGACCTTACAGTTTCCGTACGGCCGTTATAGAAGGTTCTGGTGGTGGCAGTCTCGTAAGTCGGAGCTGGCCTGAAACAACCAAACCAAAGTTTTGATTTTATAAATCTGAAAATTGGAGTGTAAGCCTAGAACCTACTTTCATCGGTAGGCCTATGTAGTCCTTTCTTGAGTATCCGTTACATCCTTGTTAAGATATTCCTTACAAGCAAGATTTTTGCAATATAGGCCCTACTTACTTGTGGTGAAGCCTGTAGTAAGCGAGTTGTAGAGCCAACTGAACATAAGAATCTGGGTGAAGTCTATGTCCTTGGATCATTTGTTTACCATAGCCAGTGAATTTCTCAACAACCATAATCATCATTGATTTCTGAAAAGAGAGAATAAGACATCAAGTATACACATATAGGCCTAGTTTAGAACTGTATGCTCAATGCTATATGCACACTCGCCGATACAAGTAAATCAAAGACCGGACAGAACGTGCCTTACTCCAATCACTCTCCTGCACTCAACATATTATTTTTTGGCTCACTGTCTAGTTTACAAATAAGCTTTGAACTTTGAAGTTTACTAAACCTCTACTGAAAGATTTTTTATAACAGCAGGGTCAGAAGGGTGTATGTACCCTAAGTGGCCCTGTATGAAAACGTCTATTGTATTCCATGCCCAAGCAGCACTAAGAGATGTAGAGAAACTTGACATAGACTGAACATTTGTAGACTAGTTAAATAAAGTCAAGTCTTAAATGTAGAAACTTACAGTCTCTTCTTCATGTCGAGTTCTAGAAAGTTGTATTTCCCCCTTAAGAGTTTGGTCAGTACGGAAGCACATTTCAGTGGGCGGTAGCAAGATCTTAGCTCTTTGCAGTGGTGGAAGAGGCTCCTGCATTGCCAGGGAGTTGAAGTACATTGCCGTCATGCTCGTCATTCCGTCAAACGCACAGTGCTACAAAACATAGAACATAACTACATACAGTAGGCCTATAGCATCTAAGGTGAAAGGAAATCATTCAAATCACTAAGCAACGGTGATGAATGATGATATTTGGGCTTATCGTTTCATATTTTAGCATTGATAATGAGTAACTGATTCATCATCATCATCATCATTATCCATCGCCGTTTCCTGCTTCTGGCAGGGTCAGGAACATGAAAAACACATACTACATACAATGTACATTTGTATATACATTGCACATGTATACAATATAGATACACATTTGCAATGCATTGCATTTTTATTTATATCTGTAATTCAATGTACATTCGTAATTTGCACCTAATCACCAACAATTGACAATCGTGTATTGTAGGCTACTGGTTATGGCTTTACTGCAGGTGCAGAACAGTGAGTAGACACCAGCCTGGTAGCTGCGGATGAAAATTACTACCTACTTACGAGTATTGAGGAACAAACTGGGACTCAAACACATTTTATAATACCCAGACATTTAGTTTGGTACTACAGTATATTATATTATGAAGTCCCATGGCCAATGCAATGAAAACACCTTGTTGATTATCAAATAACTGGCCTACTGAATGAATAAATACCTCGCAGAGGCCTCCAACGGAACCATTCTTGAAGACGTGAACGGATAAACTCTTATCCGCCCACCGGTTGGGATAGTTGTGCGCTAGAGACTTGAACCCAACGTCCACCTCTCGGGGGGCCACTTCTTGGTCCAACACCAAGACACACACAGACGTGTCAATCTCGTGCAACAAGTCACGATTCTGCAGACTGATATCTTCCAAGTGTTTACGGTTCTGAAAACCATAAATCGACAAGTTAGAATACGCAATAGGCCTACGCATGTTAGTACCAAATGGGAACCTGGGTTTGATTCCCAGTGGGTTCTGTTTGTGTAAATCAGTTTTTATAACTGAATAGGATAGACATTAAATAAATAAATAAATAAATAAATAAATAAATAAATAAATAAATAAATAAATAAATAAATAAATAAATAAATAAATAAATAAATAAATAAATAAATAAATAAATAAATAAATAAATAAATAAATAAATAAATAAATAAATAAATAAATAAATAAATAAAATAATAACCAGATACCGGAATCGATTTATGCCCGGTTTTACAACTTCTAATTAACTATTTTAGTCTCTGCTAATTGTTTTCACCGTGGCACCCACCAATCAGAAGCTTTGAAATCTTATCAGATCGGTAGTCCGTGAACAGTGCAACCAATGCGCGATACAAATACTTCTGTACAGAGTGGAATTGATTTAAATCATTTGATTTAAATCGTTGATTTAAATCAGATTAAAATCAAATGATTTTTTTAATAAAAATCATTGATTTAAATCAACAAAGAAAACTTACCAGCATAACTAGGCATATATCTCATTTTCAATTTCCCTTGAAGACCATGATCGCATATTATATGAAAAATAAAAATGTATTTGTTTATTTTCTGTCAATTAGTATTGTTTGTTGGCAATTGCAATTTACCAGTTGATTATCCCTTTTGTGAAACACTTCTTATTGTTGATTTAAATCAATTAAAATCTGATTTAAATCGAAAAAAATCAAAAAAATCTGATTTAAATCAAGAAATCGATTTAAATCAAAAAAATCTGATTTAAATCAAAAAAATCATGATTTTTGATTTTTTTAATAAAAATCAATAAAATCATCCACCCTGCTTCTGTACCTAGCATTTCAGAATATCACATTTTTTTTATTGTTTCAAGGAAAACTTTGCATAAGACACTCGGAACTTTTTGAGTTTGTGCTCCAAATGAAGTAGAAATGCATTTTAGGCATAAGTGAAAAATACTGCTCTATTATAATGAGACTCTTCTAAATCAATGATTTAAGTTAAAAACACTCCGATAAAATGTGACCTCGACACGAAGCAGCGATCACCTTGGCCCAGCGCGTCCTGTCGTCGCAAGTAAGCACGCCGACCCCAGGACCCCCGTGGTTCCTGCACGCGACATCGATTGCTCGGAGTTGTTGCTCCCAATCGTCGGGGCCGAGCAGATCGCCAGACTCGCTCAGTGCGGACATGCGGAACATTCGTCCGTTGCACAGAACTATCACGTGGTCGGGACACGGGCCCTCGCTCTCTGTGAACACAACAGTTACACGTCACATCCAGAGCAACCAAGTGTATCCAAACATGTAGCAATCGTCATCATCATCATCATCATTTATTGCCACGCCCGATTCTGCGTTGGATCGCAGCAGAAAGTTGCTGCTGCATTAGTTGCATCCCAAAACAAAATTTCATATATTTAACTGATTGACAAAATAAACTGTCTTAGTCCTGTGATGATTACAGTGTTTAGGTAACTGCTGTCCCTAAAACGAAGCCGGCACACACTGCAAGCTACACATTTGACCCGTCTCGGTTCACATAAAGTGACTAGATGAACGAACAAATAAATACAGTGACAACACTAGCGTTCATCTGACTGGTTCTCGCAAAAAACATCTAGTTTCTGATTGGATAGACTAGACACTGGATAAGGCTAAGGCTAGGAGTTACCCGTCTTACATATTCATTTATTCTTTATTGTATAAATATAGCACTCCAATAAAAAACAAAATACTTTTGTTTTATATGAATCTCTGTAACACCTCTAGGTAAACATTCTGTAATTCATCTGGCAAGTTGTTAGATATTTTAACTCCCACTTCAGCCTATAATCACATGACAACAAAAACACAACTCTTATTGGCCTTGGTCTAATAATACAGCCTGCTATCGAATAAATGATATTGATCTACAGTTAGATGAAATACAACAAATATATCACATATTGGTGACTGGCGATATAAGTACCTTATCAGGAAACTTCAGCACAATCTTTTATAATGAACCCAATGAGGCCTAAAAAGCCCTAAGATAAAAAATTAACACTTCAGATCTGGACTGTGGAAGCAAGGCTATGAATAAACTTGAATGTCAGGCACTGTAGGTCTACTAGGATGCAACACACATTTCTGTTCACTTATAGTAGCCCTACTTGTTTTCCAAAATACATTTTCACAAGCTGGCACCTTGAAAAATGCATACAGTACATATGTACATAAATGAGGATCTATGGTACCTATAATAAAAAGCATTGTTTTATTTCTATGGAAAGGCATAAGGTTAGTTATTAGACTGGTATGCTGTTCTATTTGAATTACTGTATAATATCTATTCTACAGTACATATTTATATAATTTGTAGACAATGAATATCGTAATTAGAATTTCAGGCTCTTATTCATTACATCTACCGTAACTATTACTCTAGCAGCACCAAGGTAGCAATTAATAACATGGTATCAAAATTGATAAAATGTGTAATTATTAAGTTGTAAACCTGAAACCATTAATAATTGAAGTACAATAGCCTACTTTGAAATGCAAAATAAAATACAACACTGAAAAATAATATGGAAGGACTACCTAGCTTTTTGCAGATTTTATTTCATTTCATTAAATTAACAAGACAGTAAAAGTACAGCAATTATGAATGGCTTTCTTGCCAACTTTCTAATTCCTAATCTTAGCACATGCACCTACACTCTTATTATAAATAAACACACCCTACCATGTACAATGCACATATCACCCAGTCTTGTTGTAGGCCTATTGTATTTAAATGATATTTTTATTTCGTTACATTAGGCCTACCGTACATATCTGTATGGATATTGTCAACCTTAAAACTAGTGCTTAGATTAACCTTACTAGAGAGTGTGGGGCTACATACCAGTCTTAAAGTATGAAACAAGAGAGTCCATTTGTTCACCAGGCGGACGTACTGTGTTGAACAGATGTCGAAACTGACTCATGCTGAAGGGCATGTTGTTGACACCCTGCATTGGCCTCAACCGCTCAGTCCGAAGAAGTTCCCACACTCGCATAAGGTGGTACATATAAAGTGAAGCAACCTAAAGAAAACATTAAAACAATCATCGAGTTAAAGCGCTAAATCTACAAACCAATTTTCATTACCTTCCTATTGATAGACTGGCCTAAATACACAATAAACAGGTATCATCAGATTTCTACAGACCACTTAAATACAAAATGCCTATGAGAGCTATCAATTCAACACTAAATGTGTAAAGAGATAGCAACATGACTGACAGTTTGCTGCAGCACAGCTACACGAAAATGAATGTACATTCTGATTCAAGAAATCTTACTTTAAGCTGGTCACCAGCAATTGGCAGTTGGCTAATACCCTCTTGTAATCCAAACCCACTCATGTTGCTGTGTGGGATTAGAGGCTGTCGCCCACTCATATACGCCAGATCCTCCCACCACTTCTCCAGCTGAAAGCACAACCATATAATAATATGTAATGAAGTGACTTTTACATATTGATCGATCAATTGATAAAATTACACTGCAGTAGACCTACGTTGGTAAGGAAGGAAGACGATGAGGAGCACTAATCGTACAACGACAGAAGAGTTGTAAGTACACCGCGGTATAAAATGCACTAATATTCCTTCCATGTTCTGAGGGAAAAAACTAGATTGTCTAAAATGACTCCCTTTTGTGGACCTGATTTATCGGTGCGAGGTTGGCAATTGATAATTATTTTAACACTACAAAATAAGGGGACATAAATGTAGCCTAATGTATTGTAATAGGCCATGTATCTTCTTTTTTCAGTACCTAACATTTGAAGTGTCGTTTATGACATCGTAAGTACTAATTTTCGATGTATACCGGAAGGCTTTATTTGACACGAAAGTTGAGTATTATGTACCTACCCAACCCTACCATTGATCCAGAGGGTCATAAGCGATAAACAACACCACCATCACCAACAACAGCAACCCCCCCTACCTTCATGGAGTGACCATCTAAAACCACATTAATGTTCAAGAATTCCGCAACCGCTGAACTGGTGTTTGACCCAAGTGCACATTGCACGGAGGTTAGTGGTTAGCAGGCGAAAATCAAGTTGGAACACACCCTTAGTACCGGTACTTACCCAATTTTTTGTGTTTGAAGCCCTTTGCAACAGCCTTTGTTGCAACTGCTTTCCAATGCCATGTTCAAATTCATGTACTACTCGTTTGCTGTGTGCCAACTCTTCTGTGCTCAAGAAAGGTTGTATTGACTCAACATAACGTTCAAGAGTGCGACTCAAAGATGGTACTGGTAGATTGGGTAATTTTGAGTCATGACTAAATGTTTTGTCAGACCCAACAGGCAACACAAATATGTCTTCAGACGTAAGTTTGTACTCCTTTGCCATCTTCTCAATATTAACACTGCTTGGCCAGCCTATTCAAATCCTAGAAGCAAGAAATCTTTAAATAATAGTAGGGGCCAAAGCGAGGACCTAATATGTAGGCCTGAATGCCTAATTAGCCTAGGGCCTACACCAAAGATTAAAAGGAGGAAAATTCCACCTCTTAAAATTGAATGTTTAATTATTTACACCACCAATTTAACCCTTTTGTGGATGACATTTAAACGAACATTGACATTAATTTTCACTACAAATAGGTAGGCCTAGGCCTAGCCCCTACCTGCCCCTGGCTGTAATCCAATTTAATAACCGGATGGCCTAGGCCTGCCTACGGAAGAGTTTAGGCTAGGCGTAGGAATGTAAAAACTACCTACAATTTTAACAAATATGCTGATTCATTATTACAGCCAATCTCTGTTCTCCGATGTCAAACAAGATTAGATTAGGCCAAGGCCCCTAGGCCTAGGCTAGGCCTAGGACCCTTCGCGAAATAGGGGCCTAGGCTAGCCGTACGGTCATTGGGTGGGTACGGTGAACGGTAATAGTTACTGATTGTGATTGATGATACCCTATCCACGTGCTTACCTATATTATAAACTGGCTTTATTAAGATATAAATATCCTGTGCAAGGATATACTTCAATAATAATTTACGATCTTGAGTATATTTTGAGGTTAATGAACTTGACTTGACAACAGTGAATAGTCAACAAGCAAGGCCTCTGACAGCTGTGACAGACAAAAGTAAATAATTTCACTTTTCCGTGTCTATGACCCGCCCAGAACATTTTGGTAACGCCTCCAAATCGTTGGGTGTACAAACTGCGCTTGTCTATTCAACAGATGGTTACCAGCTGGGCGCCAAATATACAAGTGGAAAGGATTGTTGACGAGAGTACAAATGGATCAGAGTAAAGTAAATTCAGTTTTATTAGTGGGGTCTGACTTCAACAATAAACCTTCTATTCTTTTTCAGGTAATCATTCCATTTTAATTATGTTTTATTTACCACAAATGTACTTTTTTGTAGTGGACGAATGGTGGGACTAAGGGGTCTAACCCTACTTTTCGAACTGGGGCCTAGGCCCAAGGTCTACACCTTGGGTATAAAATAGCATTCCTGAGCGTAGAGAATCCTGATGTGATGTCCGATTTGTTTATGATTTCAGTGTGCTGTCCACTGGGCTGAGCAAGGATATAAAGTACTGTACATCTCTAATACTTTATTCAATGAGTTACCACCAGCTGTTCATGGTACCACAGCGACTTCATCACTTACAGATGTATTCAGCAAGATCCGATTTGTGTGAGTATGCTAATGTGTAATGTGGGTCCTCACCTCACTCCCTATACAAGAAGTAGGCCCTAGTACCTATACAATTTATAAGTCAAAGTGAAAATAAAAATCAATCAATCAATCATGTTTACCTAGGGCCTGGCAGTAAATTCGTTCTCAAAGGAGGAGATGGTATCTTTTACTATAACTAGACAGGGTGATTATATTTCGAAAAAAAAATCCAGGACAGATATAGACGAACGTAAGTTAGTCTTCGCAAAAACCAGCAACCCGCGGAGAATCTGGGGTCTTACGTTAAATCACGCCATACTGACAGACTCCCTCTTGACAAAAGTGAAGTTGTTATGGGTGATGAGTTATCCAACCCTCAGTGCTGTAGTAGAGGGGACGAGCGGGAGCACGTAGGATACTGACCGCAGCCAGTTGCAGGTGATTGAACCGAGACGTGGTAATGGTTCAATAGTTTATTCTCGAGTCTCCACAAATAATAAGTTAAGGTTAAGTTAAATAGTAAGTAAAATACAAATAATAACTGAGTTGACAGTGATAATTTAGAATCCAAAATACAAAAGGTCTTTACTCTTTCAAAGCCAGGAATCAACTGTCGTACACGTGTTCGTGCCGTTTCACAGGATGTGTATATCCTGTCGTGGGGTGGAATTACACTAGACTCAGCTATCAGGCTTCTCTAATAATAATTAAGAAAGGAGAGTGTAATGCGTAGCGTGCAAAAGTGCAGTTCGCTGAACCTTCACCTCACCACAAAGTGAACACCTAACATAGTCACGCTTGACGTAAATAAGTGCAGTAGACATCAATGTACTGGTCAGCCAACCCAATAAATTATCTACCGGTAGCTGTCTTGTGATTCATTTAGGCTATAGTAGTAGCCTATAGTTACATCAAAGCTAAGCAAATAAGCTTTTTTAATTTTTAATTTACTTTAGCTGCAACTGCAACTTAAATTTGGCTCCAGAGTCCAGTTTATAATTATTTGCGTATCATCTTAAATAATGTATTCTTACAGGTCTCTACCAAGATGGCAAGATTTGTTGCAACACCTCTACTCATTGCATCAGTATGGCAATGTACCTCAAGTAATTATTGTTCAAGAACTGAGTCATTATTGTTATCCATCCATTGCGGAGTCTGAGAAATATGATTGTGAAATGCATGCAGCACTCGTTTGTGCCTCGTTGTTTGATGCTGCATCCGTTTGCGGCAACTATACTAATCACCAACCACTCCTAATAGCATCGATCACAAGAATGCCACATTCTAAACTTGAACTACTTGTCAACCACTTTTTCTCTGACCTTGTATGGCTTTCAGAAGTACCGTGAAACGGGGTGACTATGGACGCAGGGGTGACTATGGACAGTTCGTATTTCCCGCACTTTGAGCGGTATAGCGTCCTAACGGATGAAGATAGAACTTTGTCCCTGAGCACATTTGGAAGGCAGTGGAATCTTTGAAGAAAGAATTGGTTTTGACAGCTCATCCAAAAGAAGTTTAACCACTAAAAAATGTGCATATATTTACATTAAATATGTATAAAAATGAACTACTGTAAACTTCCTACCATACCTATGAAATTTAAATTGGAAATAGGCCTTTATATTTTATTACTAAGTAAATGAAGTGTTGTCTTTGAGGTTATGTTTGGAGAAATTCAATAACATATTTTTTGGCAGTGATATGATATAAATTATTTGTTTACAGTATTCTTGGGGTGAATTGGGACGGATAAGAATAATGGCGCGAACCTACAAGCGCCAGCTTGGATCTTGAGCCTACTAAAATTACTCGCATAGCAACTTACAAAAAGCTATTGAAGAGGTTTATGGCACTTCGTTCTGTTTTTTTTTTGTTTTTTTTTGTTTTTTTTTTGTTTTTTTTTTTGTTTTTGTTTTTTTTTTTATGTCTGTCGATAGCGGTCGAACGGAAAGTCCGATCAACTTGAAATTTGGACCATCCACAAGCCTCGATGTGGATTGAAGGTGTATAGTTTTGAAGCAAAATCGTTTGAAAAGTTACAAAGTTACACCATAGTTACTGCAAAAAATTTTTTTGAAACAAAATGTTCTTAGTCCTAACAATTGCCTAGAGGCTATATTCTACTTTAGATTAATTTTTTTCTTGTTTTACTTAATACTTATGATTCTCAATATACCTATACCTACCATGAAGACTGAACTTGAGGCAACTAATTACTAAGCTCAGGTTAAATCAATGAAAATAATATTGTATTTTTGTACTTATTTTGCTATAAAACACATACTGGTAATGGTAATTTTGTAATACTAGATACCTTTATAATATCATTTGTGTTTTTTAAAAGACATATATTGTCCGAAGTCACCCCCCAAGTGGGTATACTTCATGTAATCATTTATTTTAAAGACTGTCCGAAGTCACCCCTACCCATGGGGTGACACCGGACACTTTTAAACAAATAAAAAAAAAAACTTCCCTTGCTAGAATTTTTTTTTTTTTTCCCTATATATTCCCAAGACCCTACTAACACTTCTCCAAAAAGACTTGTTCATTTTCAATAAAAAATGTAGCTTTTACATGCAAAAGAACCTCAAAACTGTCCATAGTCACCCCGTTTCACGGTAACACAAAATGCTGACAAATTTAGCCAAAGTGTTCAAATAACAAAGTTGGACACAAATCCTGCACAAACTCCAAGCACAGGATTAGAATTTACTTCTAAGTCAGATGGTTTTATAGCGCTCAAAAATATATTTTCAACATTCAATTCAAGGCATGCTTAAATTCCCAGTTTTCATCTTATATTATTTTATCTACTATCTCATTATAGATCTACCAGAATTTAGAAAATGTGTTCTGTGCACTAAATCATGAAGTGTAGGCCTATTATAATATTACGAGCATCAAGCATATGTGTATTGCTTTTGTTTTATGTAGGCCCACTCAAATCTGTTTTACATCCTGTAACCTCTTATTTTGCACTCTACTAACCATAGTTTGCAAAAAGTGTTCTCAAAACCATCCAAACTTTTTTTTTTCAAATGTTGCTCAATAGTGAAACTGTGAATACTTACTAATATGGTTTTATAGTAGCTTAATCATCAAGAGTGGGCCTATTATAATATTACGAGCATCAAACATGTGTATTGCAGTGGCGGATCCAGGGGGGGGGCGGTAGGGGCGATCGCCCCCCCCTTGATTCTTAAAAAGCTAATTTTTATATGAAATGAATATGTTCAATCACCAGAAATATCGATGTTTTGTTGCGATTATAGTTTCACAGTTCAACAGTTGTTCAATAAAGGCCAATTTAATTATCTAAAAGTGTATTTCTGAAAAGAATATCATAAACTCCCATATTTTACCTCCCTCCAAGGCCTATTTGAGTGCGCAACTGCAAATAAAACATATTGTAATATACCATCTCTAAAGCCATTAAAACACGTTTTTAAAAAAATGCCTTAGAAAATTTTTCCCTGCGGGGCTAAACTGGGGGGCTGCGCCACCTAAGTCGCCCCCCCCTTGGAGAGGTCCTGGATCCGCCCCTGGTGTATTGCTTTTGTTTTATGTAGGCCTACTCAAATCTGTTTTACATCCTGTAACCTCTTATTTTGCACTCTACTAACCATAGTTTGCAAAAAAAGTATTCTCAAAACCATCCAAACTTTTTTTTTTTCAAATGTTGCTCAATAGGGAAACTGTGAATACTTACTAATATGGTTTTATGCAGGAAAAACATTTCTACTATAATAGTGGTTGTCAATTTGGATTGAATTAGCAAAAGTTAAGTCCCAAAAACACAAATAACATGGAAGTAGGCTAGTAGGTACTGTACTGTACAGGAACTATGAACAAATTAAAAACTCACAACTAAGCAACATTAAATACAGTTATATTTGTTTAGTATATTAAAATACAATGTAAATATAATATAGTTCAGTTATCTACTTGTAAAAATATCCCGGCACTAAGCCATGTTATGGAGAACGTTTAAAGATTTAGGGACAACTACACAAACTAAAACAACATTAAAATTGAATAACATTACATATTTTTGAACTGTAGCATGCACATTTGTGACTGTTTTAAATGTGGCTGATGATGCTTATTGCTTATGCCTAAGCTCAAGTTCTTGAAGAAAGGCAAACTGGTACTATACTATGTGCACTTGAAACACATAAATCTACCCAGTAGTACAAAGTAGAAACATTCATTTACAGGATTGATTATCAATTGCCATAGCATCAATTATCACTTACGTGATACGTCACTAACTGAAAGTACCGTAAGCGTGATTTGAAACTTCAATAGAAGTAATTAATAAGTGGAAGTGCAAATTGATTTGATTAAATTCTAAAAAATCACAAAAGTCATCTGTCCACCACGTAAAAGGCAGGTTACAAAATCCAGGCCACAATTTAGTTTGAGAACAAACACAAAAAATTAGGCATAGCTTTTGCTTACCTTGAATGAATTTATATACGTATTTAAAGATCGACCTATGCTGAGCAGGCACGTGGTATGTAGGCCTATTAGTAGATTAGCTGGGCTGCTCAGCAAAGGAAGCCCATCAACTTTCACTTAGATTATAATGACTATAGAGATTGACAGATTGGTATTTGCTATTTACAAATTATAGCATACTGCTGAACAATTTCAAAATGTCTGACAAATAATGAAAGGTAGCCCTGACAATAAATCAGTGTTCAATGGGGGTTATTTCAGAGGGAAAAATGAGAGAAAAAGAGTTTGAGTATGCATAATATGCTGTAATGTACAAACTTCAGTATACTTATTGTTGTTTCAGACCACACAACAATAAGCTCCAAAATTATACTGCTTAATGAGCCATATTCTGTTAAAGGATTAAAGATTTTTATGTTTTAAGTGAAATAAAGCACCTCTGACAGTTTATGTTTTTAGTTATTGAATGGCTACTAGAAATAAGTTCTTTGACACATCGCTACATCTTACCACCAATAATTGTGAGTACATCGACTTCAAATAACGGTACCGGTCCTTGGGTATATGTATTCATAAAAAAGTGAGGCAGATCATGATGTTAATTGTAAATGTTAAGACATGATGTAAATGTAGTCACTAACTCATACTTTTGTACTTCGTAAACAAATTGTACAAAACTCGCAACGTCGACTTCAAATCCAGGTTCACGATATCTAAAAAAAATAAAGGACAGCCAAATTAGTTTACAGATGAGAATTGACGTAATATCTCAAAATAAACATAAAATGCAATTAATCATGTCTTATCGTGACACCAATATTTTCTGACATCGACATGGAAACAGAAAGGAGACATGTCAATAGTCGTTCTTAGATTTGATCGACCATGTTTTGTTTAGTACCAGAAATCAATGTTTACAAATTTTCAATTATGTTTTGCCTTATCCAATTGGAATCTATAGTTGAGGTCAATTAATAATTAGTCATTCATTAGACCTACACTGAACTCTCAAGGGACCACAAAACTAATAATGAACATCTTGTTATAAATTATGCAAATTTATTAAGCAGCAAGGGAGACATCAAAAGCAGTTGGTCATTGTAGGTCTATTTATTGGTATTTTTTCCATGAGAATGACAAGTTATCGACTTATAGCTACTACAAGACAATACTTTACACTCCCTTCACACTGTTACGTTTATAAGGCATTGGGTCACATGCTCCTACTAATTTAATAAATTTAAATCTTAAGTGATCTGTTTATACATCCCACACAGTTTGCAAAATACAACAAACTGCAATATATATGCTTACCTTCCGGACGGGCTTTTGGCTTGGCAAGTCCAACATCTTGCATCAATTCGAATGCGAATCCAACGTTGTGAACCTTTTGCTCAAAGTCGTGGGGTGTCAAATGGAAGTTGTACAAAGGCACAAAGAACCCTTCTAGCAGGCCCATAAGCAGTGTTAGATAAACACCATCGTGAAACTGACTATCCAAGTCAGTCACTTCCAGATTCACTTTGTTCAAGTGTTTGTTGACAAATGTCACCAATGACTGTAAATAATATATTAAAATGTAAGTACATTTAATATAGATTGATGGGATTTTTCACCTGTAAGTAGGCCTACCAAGTAGGCCTCAAGTAACCTGTGGTGTAGAGTGACTACCATTAACCATTTGGCTGCCCCCAACTCGGGCTCCATTGTACACTCTCAGTATAAACTATAAAGTGATCCTGTCATTAGTAATGAGCTGCACATGTTGGTGGAAAGCAATAAATAAAATTACTACCATGGCGTTGTGAGATTGTTTTTGCAAGTCTGAACCACCTGGTTTGCAATGACTTACTTTTTTGACAACTTGAAGCTTGTCTGGTGCATGATCAAATAAGGTATCAAAAGCATCACGCTCGCAACGCATTCCCAAATCGTCGTATGTGGATGTAATTTCCTCCATTACTGTACGATGACTCAGCGACCCATCATGTTTCTGTTAGAAAGGAGGTACAGTATTAAAAGTAGAATTAAAATTAAGTTAAAACCAATGCTACAGATTGTAGTATACACTTACTAGAAGATAAAAGATTAAATTTTAACACACTTTTACAATGCGAAACAAACCTTAACAACGACAACAGCAACTCCAACGTTCTCTGGCAATCGGACGGGTGCACGGAATTGTCGAGCCAGCGCAACCAGCAAGTGTAAAATGGCAACAATATTTTTAGAGTGGATACTTTCAACACTCCAATGTTGTTGCGTTCTTCGTGGTAAGCCCAAGACCTAGTAAAAAGAAACAATTTTAAGAAAAATCTTGTGTTTGTTATTTTCTGTGTTTGATTGAAAGCCAAGAGCTACGATCTGTAATGAAACTGCTGAAACACATCCAACTGAACTCTAGTCAATTCTGTTGTATTGAGGTAGAAGGGGGTAAGTCGTGGCAGGATAAACATGGTAAAGGTGACCATATTTCAGGCTGACCAAATGTGGAGTTGGATATGGCAACACATGATGGACTGAAGGTAACTACAGTCAGTAATAAGTAATAACGTTCAGTGAACCTACTCGGTTTGTAGCTGCCAAGACGATTCCAAGTTTCTGTTTCTGCCCTTCTTCCGACTGTGTCACCTCGGGAACATCCAACTTCTCCCCGGTTAATTTCTCTACAGGCAAAGAAACAAACAATGTAATTATAGATGAGCATACTTTACGTAACCACTTGCATAAGTTGTGTCTCTGTGGGAGCCGGAGATCCACAATGAATATAATTTAATAATTATTATATACCTTAAATCTGGACATGTCCTAAATCAAACGGCAGTTTTATTACAGACAGCTAATCCCAGCAATCAACTCGACTACATAGGGCCTACTTGGTTTGGTACAAAACATTGAATTTTAAGTAAAGTCTTAGCAGAGCTAAGATAAGATAAGATAAGATTTAACACTTAAAGGCTGCAAATGGGCCACAACTACCCGGTGGCAACCTATCCAAACCTCCCCCCTCCCCCATCACCTCCTTTTCGTCAATCTATTTCTAAATTCCCTTACTGACTCGCAGCTAAGATTGCTGATGGTAGGAATTGTTTCTCCATAACTTCCAGCATAGGCATAGGCCTATATTCCCATCCAATAGCACTGCAACGACACAACAAGAGCAAGCACAATAAGTGTTTATTTCAATGGAGGCTACTATAGCAAGAAAGAAGAATGGCTGAAGAGGCCAACTCTGCACAGGGAAAAAAAAATGCTCATGAAACAAAGCATAAATAAATTGGGTAGGCCTACAAGATGGTGTTAAGAAAAGGTTGAATACTATATTTCTATTTTCTTGGGTTCTTGCCGGTGTGTACCAGGAAATTAACAGTAAAGAATTGCAAAATAATAACAGCATACCCAGTAGTTTTTGCAGGACTTGACCATCATAAAGATCTTCAGCAATATCCTTCACAATGATTCTCTGATCTGCTAGCTCATCATTGATCCAATCAATCAGAACCAAAATCAGCTCCTTCAGTTTTGGATCATCATAAGACCTTGGTTCGATCATGGACCTTTCTTCATTTTCCTCTGTAAAATTATCCATGATTAACAAGAGATCACATACAAATCCATAATTATAATTCATTCAAATTGTAGGTCTATGTTATGCGCTATCAATGCTAATAAGAAAACTAGATAAATATTAAATTAAACAATACAGCCATCATTGGATCTACTGGTAGGCTTAAACTGTTCCTTTCCATTTGGTCTTCAGTTGGTAAATTCAAGTTCTTTATTTCTAAGCGTGGTACATTGTACCCCATGGAGCACAGCGCCTTCGAGGCTTTGTATGTTTTTTGTGAAATAGACCCATCTTACACATCGCATTTATGATTGTGTGGGTTGGTCCTGTAGGTTTATTCATGCTTCTATTCTAGTGTGCAGAATGTGCTAGAGCAGATGCTATCTTCTATAATTAGTAGGTGGCTACATTTTAGCAATGATTGTAAGTTGTAACATTGTAGGCCTATGTATTGACAGATTCATTACATACCAAGAGCATATTCTTCTGGGGGTAGATCTGGAGCTGTAGGGCTGCCTGGTGAATCAATCGCATACTTTCCTTCATCTTGTACTCCTTGTACTGTAAATAAAAGTAGCTTTCATTAAATTGTATTTAAATATAGAAGTAAATGTGCAGCAAAAAAAAAAAAAAAATTTCTTTGGGCTCATAACCTTTGGGCAGACCATGAATCAAACCATGAATGGCCATGAATACATAGGCATACAACAGATAATCCAGTACAGACAGGATGCCTATGCCTCGTACTGGACACAAAGATTGGCAGACAAGAGGAAGGAATGGAGAGCTCTTTTAAACCAACCCACTGATTGATAACATCATACTACTTTGGCCAAATGGACCTAGGGTCTAGTAGGGTACCACTGTTATCATAAATGAAGCCATAACAAATAGCCTACGTTAATAAGTTTGGCAGCAAACATGCTGTAGTATAGGAATATCAACAAGGTAAGTAGGCCGATTGCTTAGGCCTAGGCAGGCGCGGACTGGCTAGGGATGCCGGGATGCGATCGCATCTTGTGCCCCTGTGCAAATCCGGGCCGTTTGGCAGTCCGGGCCCCCGGGCTGCTACCAGAAAGTTCCTATGATGTAAATACTTCTCTGTATATTGCTTAAAAAATCTTAACCCCACTCTATAAGTATTATTTTGAAATTATAATTGAATTTATTGTACTATTTATTGTAAATATTCAATGTAATTAACTGAGTATAATGGAAATTATTTTGCTGCTGGTAGGGTTGCCTCAGTTAATCGCGCCGTAGAATCGTATTTGAGGCCATAAAATTTAATGCAACCCCGAAAAAAATTTTGCGATTTCGGCGTATTTGCCTCCAGCGGCTGGGGCTTTGCCCCAGACCCCGGCTGCGCCACGCCACCTCGTGTGGGCCCCCCTGAAACCCAGCATCCCAGGTATTTTTATCCCAGTCCGCCCCCGGGTCTAGGCCTAGCACCATGTACCATCCAAGTCTAGCCTATTTAGGCAAGGGTTAAGCCTTAGCTAGGGCTAGAGTCTGAGCCTGTAAGTTCTGATGGAAATGATCTCATTGTGGCCTCGTGTGGGAGAACTGATTACGGAATAGGCTAACTGCCAATGGGCCTAACCTCAGAGCCCAGACGTCACTGGGGCATAGGCCTATAGTTTTCATTTGGGGTGACTAGTTTATTATTTTTCACATAGTAAATGGAGGTATGCCAAGCCCAAAACAGGGCCTACGGATTTAAAATGGTGAATCTGTCATCTGGACCAGACCTACATAACCACACCCCCCTCTTCATCATGACCAAATATGGGCACATCCAAATACGAACGTAGAAATCCAAAATACGATGGAAAATGGACAATGAAAGTGCAACGTGATAACTTACCTTCCTTTATTCGCTTCTTTCTGCCAAGTGTTCCAATTTTGTCCCAAAATGACTCTTCTTTATCGTCTTTTCTTGTTGTGACAGCAGGTTTAGGAGACTTTGGTCTTGGAGACGCCATTGTTAATCCACCGCCGCCAAAACCTTCACGGAAAAACAAGAAAAAACACTTTTGATCGCGTGCTTACATTTTGAATTTAAGGCGGCCTTCCAGTTCAGCCCGCACCAATATACATCAGAGATCAAAGATTGGTACCGTATAGGTTGTACTTTTAACTATTGTATTTGGATTGAAACTATTGCCCAGTTATAGGGCTTTATTTATTGCACTTGATATTCCTAGTGAATAAACCTAAACCGCTGTTTACAGCTTGAACCGATCAGGTTATTGTAAGCATAGGCGTGCGCACGGCCCAGGCCTATTCGGCCCAGGCCGGACCTAATGTGTCAACTTAGCGGTCGGGCCGCGCTGGACTCCAATTCTTTAGACCCGGCCTGGGCCGAGAGCAGTTTAACCCTTGAGTGAGAAGGCCTAATATAGGGTAGAGGGCCTACGCCATTGGCAGTTTGTCAACCGCCGTTTACTGCCCAAAATACTTATGTCGGGTAGTAGAAGTTCGCCAGGCGACGCGATGACGGAGCCTGATTGGTCAGCTATTTCACCGAAGATATAAGAAGACAGCCGAAAATTCCGTCATCGCGTCGCTTTGCGAACTGCTACTACCCGACTTAAGTATGTTGGGCAGCATAAGGCGGTAGACAAACTGACGATAGCGTTGCGGCTCTACCCTATACGCGTTGCGAGCGAAGCGAAGGCGCGAGCTCCAATCAGTGGCCGAGTTTGCGTGAAACTATTAACTTCTTTGCGTGAAACTCGGCCGCTGATTGGAGCTCGCGCCCTCGCTTCGCTCGCAACGCGTAGCTGTAAACGTACCATTAATTACTCACTCAACGGTTTAGCTTTAAACTTAACTTACAATTAGTCTTTAAATTAAAATGCACTGTCAGTAGCACGATTTTACGCAAAGGCACATTTCACCCGGGGCTGTGCAAATAGTTTTTAATTTATCTTTTATTTAAATGAACGAAACATAGCTATATAGGGGCCACAAGATCCTATGGCACCGGAAAGCGTCGCGTCTTAAAATTCGCGTTTGAGGCCATAAAAATTATTGCAACAACCGAAAAAATTTTCGCCTATGGCGTAGTTGCCTCCGGCGGCTGGGGCTTCGCCCCAGACCCCAGATGTGCCACGCCACCTGTGCCGGGTCTAATATTAGACGCTGCGCACGCCTATGATTGTAAGAACAAGTTGTGATGGATAATGGAACGACCAAAATATATGCAAAATGTTACTAAATCCGATAATACAACAATATATCAATAATTGAGATTTGACGTTTGATTATCAAACGTAATGAATGTTGAATATTTGTATCGTTATCTCTAGATTCTGATTATCTATTTTCATTCCCGCTGGCTCTTTTGGTTACCAAGACAAGCTCAAAATATGTAGGAATACGAAACCCACGTACCAGCACGCGGGGCCAGACGCAGATGTTTATTTCAAATGGCCAGCACAAAACTAATTTTGATTAGGAGTTTATAATAGTAATAATAATAATGATGTCTACAAAATAGGCGTTGATTTTTGTAGTCATGTTTTGTGTTCAGAAAATTAAATCTAAAGTTGATTGAAATATATTATGACAATGACATTGTGCATACTATACAAGTATACAATATGTACGTTTTATAACGATGGATAATAAAATCGTGGACTGTGAACTGTTACTATTATAATCCATGACTAAATGTGACGTCATTATAAGGAAAAGATATCCACACATTCGCAGAAACTCGTAACCGCTGACTAAAGCACTGTTGCAACACTAAACGCGTGATATTGCTGGAATACCGAGACATTTCATTCTTCAAACAAAAACCGATACAAATATATTATTCTAATGGTCTAGAGACACCGGTACAAGTGCTTCGAAACTCGTTTTTCTTGTCATCTTACTTATAATACCAACCTTTCAGCATGCCGACGGATGGACGCCGTACCTCGTTCGCGTCCCCCATTACTTTCAATTGCGAATCACCATCATCATCACTCGGGATAGATTCAACATCTTCGTCTTCATTACTTTCTGGCAGCGTGTCACCCGGTATTTCACCCGCTTCGTGTAAGTTTTCATCGCTCTCTGTCCTTTTCACAACAATCGTCGGCGGTTTCTTTATAGCGTCAACAATGCGAGGAGGTAACGGCCTATCCAGGTCGTCTTCATCGTCGGAACTGGATGCTGACGAACTGGAGCTCGGCAAATCTGGAGCTAACTGCGTTTCGTTTGAGAATTGTCTTGCAAATGTTTTGATAACTGGGAGCTCAACTTCGTCTTCGTCTTCCATAGTTACTTCAACGATTACCCTATTGAAGATGAGTTCTATAACGAACGACGCTAGATTTGTATGTGTTGGGTTCAACGAGTGTAATTATGTCGCCTGTGACGAGAGGACGGATATGGTTGCATGGCGATAAACCACTTCCTTTCATTGAGATTGCTAGAATACAGCCTGGACCTTTTATACGCATGGGTTTCGATATTAAACACATATTTTTTACATTTTTTCACAGTGGCATACCGAAGGCGGTAGGTGGAGGGGGTTGCCCCACGCCACAAGCTCCGAAAACTGTATATGAGCTCTACAATCTTCCTTTGCAAATTCGTTTTATAACAAAATAGGATAGACATTATTAAAACAAGTAAACGCTGTCTTTCTTTCTTCTCCTTTTTTGCAGCTGGTCCCTCCTATCAGTTAGATAAAGAAGCCCCCCCCCCCCGGCCCCCTCTTATAAGAACCAGCCGCCATTCATGGTACATGTTTTTGTAGAATTTTTTAGTAATGATCCATTAAAAATTAAGCTAAAAAGTTAAGGGCGTATGGTCAGGTAACGCAGTGGTTCCGGAAATATTTATTTAAGACACTTTCCCTTTGTCGTAAATGTTTGAAATCTTCTGAGGGAAGTAAAAAAGGAATAACCTTACTAATAATATTTTTTAAGAAACTATTTTTTGAACACTTTTTAAAATCTTATAGATTACTGCATGCAAAATTAGTAATCTATAACTAATATGGAGTAAAATATGTCAGAAAATTTTGATTTTTTCACAGTACATTTAATTTGTATTACTATTTTCATTTCCATCAGGTAGTATCAATATTGTAGTCAATATACAAGACCCTAAAAACAATAAAACATTAAACCGCAAACATGCACTATATACTACACTTCTATCATGAAAGTGGTTGACTAAATTGTTGCAATTTTCATTCGAAAATAATACATTTATTGTTTTGCTGTTAAATTTTAAATACATTAGATATCTTGTTAACTGTCTAGTAGGTTTACATAAATAATTTTATTTTCTATAAATAGTTATCACACATGAATTTCCCTTTATATTACTGAAGGCAACTTTTCACCCCTCAAGCAATGAAATAAATCAGTGTTTTGAAATCAGAGATTATGAATACCATCAAAGGAATCATTGTCTTGGCTTTCATGCTTAGTTTTCAAAACTGTAAACCTGTTACTGATTGTTTCAATTCATACCTGTACTGATTAAATACAGTTTCACTTTTTTACGTTTAATTATAATAATAACAGTAACGAGCACTAGTACTGATAACATGATACTAGTTATAATAACCGACGTTTGATTTTCTTTCCACCATGATTCTGATGGTGTGTGTTCGGTTTCGTTAGGGAAGTAGTAACTGCTGTTTTCTGTGTTCGTCACGTCTTGGGGCTGCACATCGTTTGGTAGGCCTACAGGTGTACTGCCGTCTTGGTTTGATATTGAAGAAACATCACTGGTTCGTAATGATGGATTACAGTCTAGTTGGGTTGCTAATTCGGATACATATGTTGTTAGCATGTCATACTCATTTTTACAACTCAGATTTTCATACCGGGCTTTCTTTTTATATACCGAATAGGCCCTCAGTAGGGCACAGTCGCACTGCAGAGGATTGCCACCATAATAGATTTTAAATATAAGGGGCAGGCGAAGTATATCCAGCTGCAACTTCGTAAAGAGATTTTCTCTTAGATCCAAGAATTCTAGTTCAATCAGTGGCTTTATCAGTTCTGGTTCCAAGTAAGACAATCTGTTAACTCCGAGGTGGAGACTCTTCAAATGTGTCATGTTTGCAAAGAAGTTTGCTGGAATTGTTTCTAAGCCACATCGTTCCAAATCGAGGACGTTGAGCTCGGGCAGAACAAAGCCAACCTGCGGCAGCTGGAGGTGTGTGTTGTTTTCGAAGCGCAGAAAACGTAGTTTGTGATTTGTTCGAAAGATCCCTGCCGGAACTTCTCGTATATCGTTGTTGTTTAGATTTAGAAAGTTCAAATCTACCAAACCTCGGAATGCGTTCACTTCTATAGTTGTTATTTTGTTATCTTGCATGTAGAGAATCTCGATGTCCACAAGATCTCTATCTAGAAACGAATCATTTTTCAATATTGTGATGGCGTTGTAAGAAAGATCTAATTTATAAGCGTTTTCAAGGTTCTCTCTCGGAAGGTCCGTGAGGGACAGATTTGTGCAATCGTAAACCAGTGTGTCCTCTCGCTTGCACTTTTGACATTGGTACAGCTGTAGAAATCCTAGCGACACAAGAGATACCACAAAAACTTTTAACTTCATGTTTTCTTCAGTCTACTTGTCACAATGCTTTCATTACTCACGCTTTCACCTCCCTCACAGAAGATCCTTGTCACAGATAAGGGTTTAGTTGTAGGTGTCCTAGTCAGCTGATTGGAACTACCATGCACTGCACTCACTGCCCAAAAGACATCGACAAAGTAGCTGCAGATTAAAACGATTTGCATCAGCAGAGTGAGGCGCATAGACCACAAATGATATCTCTCTCTGGCCATAGGTCAAAGCACAAGCCAGTCTGAACTTTGAATTTCTAATTATCAATAAAGAACTGATGATATCAGTTTACAGTTGTTTTTTAAACAACTAATCTTGTAGGTTAGAAGTGTCAATATTTCATCACTCTGGAGACTCGAACCAAGCTCAAACTAACACATGATGATGATGATATTTGGGGTTTTACGTCCCATATTTTTGCAACGTGGCTAATCGATTCGGTGGGTGGGTGATTATGAGGATGAAAAAACGCCACATGACATCCATGCCCAAGTCAGGATTCGAACCTGGAAAGCACAGACCGCGGTTTAAGGCGGTTTCACACAAAAACATAAACATAAGATTTAAGGTTTAACGCATAGTACTTAAGGGGTTCTGGTACACATAAAAACGTAAGCACAAAGAGTTTATGAAAAGGCATGGCACTCGTTGAAGTTCTTTGGAGGTTGCGGCCGAATACTGTACTACATTATTCTATATATTATTACATATTTATTATTATATATTATAATATATATATATTATTAATATTATTATTATTATTCGGTGACGTAGGCCCCTACATGACTGTGGTAGTCATAACATTTTAAAGTAGATGCTTCTTTGACTCAAGTTTTTCGTGCGTTGTTTTAAGGCATAAGCATAAAGTTGAACATTGGTCAACTTTCTTAAAACTATGTCTTAAAACTAGTGCATTTGTGTGAATGCCAGTACGTGTTTCCTATGGTCCAACATTATGACTATGCGTTAAACCTTAAATCTTATGTCTTATGTTTTTGTGTGAAACCGCCTTTACTAGACCTCGGCCAACTGCGCTGGCCTAACACATAGATAGCGCTGCTAAAGGCCGATCCACAATTGAAATAAGGGTTGAAATAAGAATCCGTGAAATAGTGAAATAACAACGAACTGGTTCACAACAGACCCGTAGTACCTTATTTCAACATAGGAGAGCGTTTCAATCGAGCACTGTTCGACCGGATCTGACGCCATAGTCACGGCCTACTCCAAACCTATAGCAGGCCGTGGCCAAATGGGGCTTTGCACTGCGACTTTTTTCCACTCGCAGCGCCAGCACCGACAAACAACGAGCTGTCAAAATAATAAAATTGCAACATTATGAAGAAAACGAGATATGGCGATAGTAACTGCTCACCAATTAAAACGATTAATGATGGGCAACCAAGTTGTGGACGTTTTGTATGTTTCTTGTTTGTTTTGAAGATTTGTTTTCAAAATCAGGATATTTTATTGTTTGACAGCTTGATGTTTGCCGATCGATTCATTTAATTTGTTTCATTGTTGTAAAACAAGCTTGCAAGAAGCCTACCTAACGTGGACGACGACGACGACAATAACAACAACAACAACGACGATAATATCCGGTTCGACTGGAGTAGGCCTTCTCTTCTCGAGCTTTGATTGGTTCGTCATAAGAAGTTGAAATAAGAAATGGAATTGAATAATTTCTTATGACTATTTCAATCCACTGTGACAGTTGTGAACCATAGCATTGTTATTGCATGTTCCATTTCGCTTAAACCTTATTGCTATTTCACTATTTCAACTCTTATTTCAATTGTGAATCCGCCTTAAGCAACACCCTTATCTGCGCCATTGATGATTTAACAATAAAGCAACAATGAACAATTGACAGATAAACTCATCCTTATAGTAGTTTATTTTCTTGCCACCAGAATGCGTCTAGTCTATTTTGAGGGGCCATTTGATCTCCGCCTAGCGGAGGCTCGTCAAACTCCCAAGTTAGGTCGTCGCAAGGGAACCAAAATCGCCATTTTGGATCCAACTAAAAAAAACTGTTATAATAATTAAATGTCCGTTGTATATCATGTAACACAATACTTAAAACACCTAAAAGAGAAATTTTGATAGAATATAATGATTGAAGATTATAAAATATGATGATTTTTCCTTTTTAGGAGGTAATTTTATTTGACAGATCACTTCATTTGTTTTCTTTTCACATTTCTCCCATTTGAATAACGTGATTTTTAGCATTGTAGAACGGACTGCTATGCGACGACCTAACTTGGGAGGTCGACGAGCCTCCGCTAGGCGGAGATCAAGTAGACTAAGTTGATATTTACCTCACCAGAGCAATCTTTCAGTCCGGAAACCAAACCCGGTCAGTAGCAGGTTACTCCGGTGCGTTCGGCAACTATGCCAGAGTAACCCGGTTTTGTGACCCGATCACCGAAAAAGTGACCTGCCTCGGGAGCAGGGTAAGCTAGGTTTTGGCGGAAAATACGAAATGATATGATTTTGATGGTGGTGTTAGAGTGGCTGTGGGTGATGCATGTGGATATTTTGGCGCAAAACCGTGTTTTTGAGTAGGCTATTAATGAATTTCACGCAGAAAGTAAGTAAATCAGGCATTACAAAAAATTTAAAACAATTTGAAGGTTATAGGTTTAGCTATGCAAGAGCACGGCATCCATTTGCAAACAAACCCTACTCCAAACGCCTTCGTTTACTCGGGTTGAAAACTCTGACCCGTCGAAGTGAAGTCACGTGACATTACTGATCGGACGGGTTACTCTGGCGAGGTAAACTCGTGTCAGTCTACGAGACCTTTAAATATTTTGGCGGCTCTTAAAAGTAGTTGGTATTTGGCTATCAACCAAACTGATAAAGAAAACAGTAAGAATACAATATGTTTTGAAATTGTTATTATTTTTATTGGAAATGTATGCATGGCTTACACTTTTATAGTTATTAAATCTATGTTCGTGCGGGATACTTTAAACAAAAACCCTGATATAAAATTTACCCAGCTCCAACAAATGCCACTTCAATCATTTTACTGCATTTGAAGGAAATACATTTTTTTTTAAGGAAAAACCAAACCAAAAGTTATGAAAGTAAATCATTGATTATTAAAGTTGCAATGAAAGTTCAGTGTGTCAAGTATTATTTCATAAGATATTACAAATATATATTTTTTGGTTTATGCCATACAATCTATTATCCGTATTATTTGTTAAAGAACCTGACAGTTGAAGTTATGGTACTGTATTCAGGGCTCTAAATATATTGTTATTACACTTTCAATGTAAAGACAAAAGTTGCACTAAACGCTCATGACTTAACACAAGTAAGATTAAGTTGACAGCTACCATTACCAGTTGAAACAGTAAGCGATGATGTATCACAGAACTTTCACAAATAATTTACATTAGTAGCACGAGTCAAATTGTAATAAAGAGGCACTAATAAAACCAAAACTGGGAATGTATTGGCAGAGGTAGAGTTGCCAATATTATAACTTGGCGAAGAACAAGTGAGGGTGTCAAGATTGACGTCTGAGGGCTCCAGAACGTCCATGTTCTCAGAGGTCTGACACACAAGCCTGTCATTATGAACTCTTGTTTTGTATATAGAGTAAGCTTGTACCAATTTACAGTCACAGACGAAAGGATTTCCTTTCAATTCAATGTCGACGGTATGCGGAAGCTGAAGCAGCGACACTTGTAGTTGCGTAAATCTGTTGCCGCGTAGATCCAAATACTCCAGCTTGATCAAAGGTGCGACAAGCTTGGGGTCCATAGAAATAAGTTGGTTTCCATAAAGTGTAAGATTTTTCAGTCTTTTCATGTTGACAAAGAAATCGTCTGGAATAGTGCGTAAACCACATTCTGACATATCAAGCACACGTAGCACTGGGAGATGAAAGCCAACCTTCGGCAGGTGGAGTTGCAGATTGTTACTCATGTTTAAAACGCGCAACAGTTGAATACCTTTGAAAACTTCTGGATGAACTGTTGCGATGTTGTTGTGTCGGAGATTCAAGTGCGTCAAACGTTTCATACCTCGGAATGCGTTTACTTCTATCGTCGTGATTTGGTTGTCGTTGAGCATTAACTTTTCAAGAAGAGTGATATGTCTGTCTAAAAATGTGTCGTTTTTCAAACTGGTTATCTTGTTAAAGGAGAGATCAAGCTTTCCAAGAGTGGCATACAGGTTTCCCCTGGGTAGTTCGGTTAAAGACTGGTTGGAACAGTTTACCGAGTGGTATAGCCTTTGCACGAATTGAACACACCGGCACTTTGATGGGCAAGTAGCCAAGATATTTGGCACAGTGCAGAGCAATGCAATCCACCACACAAAGGAATTCATTGTACAATCAATTTAATATACTATACTTGTCACAACACTTATGTCAGAACATAGAAATACACTTCATTCTCGAACCACTTATTTACACTCACTAGCTAACGGTTATTTCAATAACTAATCCAGCACCATTATTTTAATCATTTAAACTGAATATGCTGCCATCATCACATTCTTATCAGAGGTCGAAGCCAGTAATCTTTGACCGCCATGATTTTTCTTCCATAATATGTGTATTTCTTACATGCATTTTTTGCCTATCTTGATCTTCTGAAACTTATTAAATAATATGTAATTGCAATCCTTCCTAGTATATGTTCACGTGTTTTACAACTGTTAATTTCTGTTTTTATGAATGTTACATGATTAACAATTTTAATATTTTGATACCTAAAATACAGGCTAACTAAATAAACTCAAAGTAACTTTCAAACATAGATCATCAAATACATTTAGGAATTCCAGAAACCATTTTTACACAAGTATTTGTTCTACTATAAAGATTCGTTTAATTAATTATTTATGACATTCTAATGGTACAGCAATACAAACCTATAGCATAAACCAATTACTTGTTACATGGAACTTTCCACTGTATTCTGCAAATTTACTGCTACTTCTACACTGCTGTGGTGTACTAGTATAATTCATTATTAAATTTGCTGTTCCAATTGCAGTTATAGGACCCATGGACCCAATCCGAGACATCGAGACTCTCAACGAAAACCAGGAGTCCGAGTACGTTGGGGTGTCACACGTGGGGTCACACGTGTGGCACGGAGATCGACGAGCCTAATCTTCTCGATAGAGGGGGGGGGGAGATTATCGGTTCAACTCTTCGGTGGGCCTAGGGCTCGACACTCGACAGCGGGGGTGAAGAGTACCGTTTCAATGGAGCAGACGCTCCCCCCCCCCCCCCCCCCCCAATGTTTATCCCCCACGGTAAGTCAAGTATTATATTTATGCGTTGTTCGGCCGTGGCCTTGATGCATAGCAATGACATAATGGATTCTCGTGACGATTTTTCAGGCAATTTTGCGAACTGTAGGTGACACTTTCATGTTATGCTCATGCAGAATTGATCATGTATGGTAGTTTCCTCCGTCCTTCTCCTTTTCTCAGGGCGATGGCCACCTACTCGTTCGGTTTTTCAATCTTCCCGCCATTGTAGTCCACACAGTGAAATACATCTCTACAAAGCGGTGAGAACAATATGCTCGTTTGTGGGCGTTAACCAACCAACATAACCCTACATTTTCTCAGCTGTCAAACCTGGTCTGGTAGGTACGACCAAAGCCAAACCAATCTTTGGCGGGTTACGATCTACTTTTTTTCAAAATATATAACGCTTGGTTGTAGACTTTGAAGAAATGATATCCATTCGGACTCGGTCGTGGAATATGGTGATGTGCTCCTTACCAAGATCTGTTACGTCCCTTCATGGAAGACTTTTCGCAAGTAAATTTCTAAACATTCATCACTGCACGTGTGGAAAGAACTATCATTATAAAAGCCTTTCACAACCATTTTTTAAAGACGTACTTCCCTCACAGTTCTATAGGCCTTTGGCATTGACATTTAGAACATTAACCAAGAAAAGTTCTCCTGCACGCGAGGAAAAATTGAGAGTCAATGACCGTGTACCTTCTGGGTATGATCTCATTTATAAAGCCCCATTGGATGTGTATGTATTACTCGCTCAAGGAATATCAACATTGTCTGTAATTCTTCTGTTTGGAGGTAGCATTTATAAAACTGTGCAAGGAAACACCGAGATCTTTTCAATAACGACCAAGATCGGAGAAATGGTTGAAAATAATGAACAGCTGTTTATATTGGGAGTAGCGCTTTTAGTAGTAAGTGTTTCTATACGTATGTTTACTTCAAATTATCCTCTCAGAATTTATCAACAAAATGGTTCCTATATCTCTATTTTCTCTCCTGAACTACCAATGCAAACAAAAACACTGGCATTCAAAAAGGGCGATGTGAAGCAGTTGGAACCCAAAGGTATTTTACCATGGAAGAATTCAAAATATGCAATTGGTAAAAAGAATGTCATTCTTTTAGAAGACTTTTTTCGTAAACCTGCCGATTTCACCACGATGTTGGGAACACACACTTTCAAATAGATACATTTTGTGTTCCATAGTTTTATAAGTTCAAAAAAACCAAATAGGTACCTACAGATTTGGTTGCCTGGGCCTCGACTGAATCAATTTCGGACTGACATACAACAATTTCCGCTGAGAGCGATCCAGAGTTATGACTGATATAGCTAATGTGATTGTTCTCGGCGGAGCCTTCAGTTATGTGTATGTCCTTACCATTATAACAATGTGACCATAATGCTCCTTGCAGATCAGTTTTATAATAGAACAGGATCTTGATACATATACGCTCACAAGAGCACATGTTATTTAGATTGTATAGGTTGATGACAAAATGTGGACCAGGCCTAATGAGCTCCTTAGCAGCAAGTTCAGTAAATGTGAATTTCTTTTCAATCTAGAACAATTCTTCAAACATGTATGTGTAATGTGTGTGATACCTTCCAAATAAAATTGCGTTTTGAGCGGAGATTTTTGCCTACTAAACGTTTTTAGCCATGCTTCTTTTTTTCTCCGATTTTCTTTTCACTTTGTGCGTACGAAGTGTTTGAAATGTAGGGAACTCCTACACTTAAAATATACTTTACTACACCATTCCACTGCAGCTGCCTGATCTTTGGGTTTGGCCCAACGCCTTGTTAGTCTGGGCTGGAGAAGTAGGGGGCCTGTGAAGCACCTCGCAGGTTCTCAGTATCGTAGTCGAGTGCGGTGGCTGCCATCCGTCTACGTCACAGGAGATGACGTCATCCAACACACACTGTTCACAAAATTACTCAGTCATAACTTGTTTGAATAGGGACCGATTTGTATTTCAATTTTTTCCCCCAACATTACTGAAATAATTTAAGGATTAAAATAAATTAGTAATTACAGTCAATGCTTTCAATATGCCTTTAATTAAGTATTACCATGTCTAACACAAAAATGATTATGATTTATGTATGATACAAGTAAAACTAAAACATGTGAGTTCCTAAATATTTATAATTAAATGTCTTTATACAAAAAAAACTGTCATAGACCAGAACATTATTTTCATTTGATATAAATAACAGTACTTCATTAAGATGATGCATTCCCACAAACATGAGCAGAGAACCCTCAGGGACTTCAAAATCAGTTTGTTATCAAGAAGTTCTAGTGAATTGAAGACTTCTTTGGGTTGTACAGTAGGCTACTGAGTTACCACTAGTGAAGGGTGTCCAACACTGCGATCATGTAACTTTGGTCGATAGCAATTAAAATCGTATGCTTTAACGATCGTTATCTCTTGACTGGGATCATGTACAGCTCAATAACGCTATTGAACGTTGAGCACTCGATCTCAACCGTCCCGGTGACGATGAATATCGTTCAGAGCGATCACGTAGCTCAATCCCGTAGGTTGCGATCGTGTGCGCTCTCGATCGCCCCCTCCCAGCCACTTTCAGAGCTTTCGATACCAACAAATGGCAGAAAGGACCGTGTTTATCACAAATTAAAGTAGGACATGCTATAGCTTTCGACTACATAGAACACAGAGGAATATTACAATAAACATGTGCTGTGAGTAGTTACTCTGTGGATCTACTAATTAAAAAGTACATTTTGGTACATAGTACGTTCCATATAAAGTATGATTATTGCAGATGAATTGAGGGTGCATACCATAATTGCGACCGGGCTGGTTGTTGTGATTGTTAAACATTGTCATTGGTCGTTCTGGTCAAAGTACGGTACATGACCTGAATGTCAAAATCATAGGCTTTCAATAAAAACAAAAGACGGCCTATGTCACTCATAGCTTGCTGGATTTTGACAAGTTTCTATGAACTTCTTCAAATTCTCGGATTCTCATTTGCAACACAATTATTTCAAAGAACCTAAAGAGCTTTACGTACGAACATGTGCTCGATTTTTATCATATCAACCAAAGTTACATGATTGCATTGCAGGAACTGTTGATATTGAAGACAGAAACAATTTGAAAATGCTTTTTTAAGGCATCGACACTACAAAAGAAACAATGCAATTTAGTGAATTTACACTCTGAAAATCAATGTTCTACTCTAATGGATTTGTAGTGTTGATGGACTTAAAAAAAGCCTGGAACTTTTCTAAAAATCAGGGTGACATAACCCAATGTCTACATACTAATAGTTTGCAACAAAAATAAAAATGTGTTCTCCAGTTAGGGGTGAAGAAATCCTGAGCAATCTCACGCTTTCTTTTTCAAGTGTTCTTTATCACAGAGCCCTTTCAAGACCCAAGGGTGCATCATAACTTCTTTTAAAGGAATCCGCTCTTCGGGCTTTCGCACTAGCATCTGAAAAATAAACCACATGCACATATAAATACATGGACACAGTATGATGTTGACAAGCTCCTGTTTCAAAACTGGGAAACAAGTTCCTTCTATTTTCCAAGTTATTATAATGGTATTATTTAATTACAATAAGTTTGATTACCTACAATATATGTATGACATGTTCAGCATGACCAGAAGGACTGTTTTCGTTTTCCCAACGCGAGCTTCCGATATAATAAAAATAAAATAAAAATAAATAAATTCAGATTTAGAGTCTACCCACTCAGTAACAAAACTGATTTGCAGTGGGGGACTTTAATTTAAAGCGACTAAACCAACCCTGTAGGCTCCGAACACCATCGACAAGTGAGCGGTAACCAATCAAAGATAGATATTTTTCAGTTGTTTTAATGTCGGCTACACTTTTCGTAATTCATAAACTCTAAAGGATAACCTAGAATCGAACCTACTCTTAAAAATACCATTCATTATGCATGGTTTAATATTGCAAACTACCCATTGCTGTTTAATGTGGAGTTAAGACTAGGCCTGTGCTACTTAGTTCAAGGTCTCTCTCTTTCAAGACTTACTGAGGAAGTTGTGACCAAAAACATTCAAGTTTTGTTTATTATTGTGTCTTATGTGTTTCTATTGTGTTGTGGCTTACCATCACTACTCAGTCAAGTTTTTGGCATCCTACCTCTATAATGCAACTCACTTAAGACTACTTACCCTTGAAATGAGATTTCGGGCGTCCGCAGACATATGATCTGGGTAACTAAAAATTCCTGCGACAATATTCTTGTAGGTGCTGTCGAAAGACGTGGCCATGAATGGTGGTTTACCCACCAAACATTCATAACAGAGCACACCCAAGCTCCATATATCAACAGCTGCATCGTGTTTCTCTTTCATAACCATCTCGGGAGGAAGATAGTCGAGAGTCCCACACAACGTTTCTCGTCTGAAAGAACAAAGGGGCAAGAATCATGTAGAGGGACATCATGTATAACATGTGTGCTTTGCAGACTGGTAGGTAAAGTAGTAGAGTGCTTACTTTGAAGAGGGAGAGTGTACCGACCACCCAAAGTCTGCGATCTTGATGTTTCCCTTCGACAAGAGAAGATTTTCACCTTTTATGTCTCTGTGGATTACTCCTTTGCCATGACAGTATGAGAGAGCATCAGCCAGCTGATATATATACATTGCAGTCCTGAACAGTAAATTAATTAAAATTACAAATAGTATAGTCTTAAATAAACATCAAACACTTATTTTTGTCTAAGGTAACTTAAGAGAAGACTAAACAATGAAATCAACCCTACTTCAAACTACTGTAGTAAAGTATGTATCATATTAGTAGCCTAATTACTACAGTCTAATTTGATTGACATGTTTCTGTTTTACTTTTAACTAGCTAGTTGATCAACAACAGAATCCAAAGAACTAGTAACTAGTTACTTCTACTAGTTTGTAAAAGCTGAAGTGGTTTCAAAATATGTATCTATGTTAAAACCGAACTTCCTTATACGTGAATTAATATTATTTGCTTTCACTTTTAAAGGGGAATGGAGCTAATTTCCTTAAAAGCGGGTTCCTTATAAGTGGGCTCGAATGAAATAAGACTACACGTTATTTATTTACCTTGTTTCATCAAATCGTTTGTTGGGTTGTTTTTTTAGTTCATTATACAATTCTCCTCCCTCTGCATATTCTAAAATCAAGTAGACTCGTTCTTCATCGTGGAAATAGCTGTACAATTTCAAGATATTTTTGTGCCTGAAAACAACAATTCTAATGGTATACCTATAAGTTACACTAACACTATTTTACACTGTTTTGTGTTGTTGATAGGACAGTGCCCAAAAGGCTTAGGGCAATGTGAGGCAATCTGTGTGAGAGATAATATGCTAACAGTTTACCTCAATTAACGGCTATGACTACAGGGACAATTAATTTTAAAAGGTCACGAATTTCAAGATGTCATTGAATTTCCATGGGCTTATAGTCACCAAAGAAATTGCAATGGTAGGCCTAAACAAACAACTGGAACCAATTTTAAAATTGCAGTTGTTGGCTTCCATGTAAATGATGTACTCATGACATTCTAAATAAATACATAAAAAAGGAGAACACTGGATATGCCTAAAATCTTATCGCATCAATATCCTCCTAATCAGGGGCTTACCTTAGATGTGATTGAATCTCTATCTCCCGTTTGAGTTGATGTTCTACGCCAGCTTCTTGCACTTGCAGTTTTTTAAGGACTTTCAAGGCACATATAAACTTGGTAATCTTTTCTCGCACGAGATAAACACAGCCAAATTTGCCTTGTCCAAGTGATCGGCCAATATCGAAGTCGGCAAGCTTCCATCTGCAGCCCCTAGAATGCAATAGTGGATGGCATTAGTAAGGCCGTTATCAATTTTTGTCTGTAACAGATGGGACCAATCAACCCATGAATGGGGGCGCCCAGACGTAGATGCCATGTAGACTACCAGCTACAGTAGGCCTACTGAAATGCATTGTGAATAAATAAAGTTAAGTTAGACACATGCAAATAAAATTACGTAGACGATGCTGAAACTTACTTCGCTGCTGAACTATACTCTCCAACCACTAGAATTGACTCGTCTACACTCGAACTGGCTGCGGGCTTGCGCACAGGTTGAGCCACCGGAGCGGGAGCTTTGAATACACTGGCATCGTCCGAAACAGTTTTCGATTGCACTGACCTGTAATGAATTATTAACACAGCTTGTTTATGACACAACAAACAAGACTACGGAGACGTTATGATCTATCGCTAGTAACAAATACATGTCAACAATGTGTATGGTGAACAGTTAAAGATGAACCCAAGACCTTGAACACCATTGACCCCTGGAGTGGCCAATACTGTTAGAGTGCAGACCCTTCAGTGTACATGCAACCCCCGGATGTGGGTTCGATGATTCTGGTTGCTTAACATTCCTTATTATTGCTATATAAATGCTATTGAGAATGATGGGAGGGAACCACGCCTTCTTATGCGGGATTCAAACGGACGGCCATATGCTAGGGCTTGCTCTCCAGCCGCACAAGTCATCACGGATGGATGGAATCCCACCTTGACATAAGGCCCGGATTTTTGTAGTGTAGTCACCATCTTGAATTGCATGATCGCGAAAACAGATGTAAAGCAACAAGAATTGCCATCATGAACCACCAACACCCACCTCTTAGACACTGGTCACCTTTTGAGTTCTAGTCTGAGACCTGAGTGGATTTCCATGTTCTTAACTTAGGTAAAAAAAATTAAGTATATAGGTACAATACACTTAACTTAAGAATTCTGATATTATAAGCAGAAGACATTACTTTTATGTTAACCAAAAAATATGGTGCCAGGATGGTTATCAGGCAGGACTTCGTTCAAAGGCAAAACAGGAAAGGGTTGGGATACCGGAGAGCATACCAGTATGCTTATATGTTATGGTGCAGACGCGTTAAAAAACAGCAAAAGCAGGCGAAGGTTGACATGAAATACCTAACCAGTTTTAGTTACTTAGTATAATACAGAAAAAGAAGCCATTTTATATTGGATAGTGAGGAAGATGAATGGCTGAGGAAGCCATCTCTGCACAGAAAAAAAATAAAATAATACAGAACTTTTATACAAATTAATTCTAAAGTGTAAAATAATATGTTTACCGTTCGCATGGTTTGGAAGATTCTTCATCTGTTGTACTCGTGGCTACTGCAGTAGTCGTACCGGTATGTATGTTGGTCTCCGCTTCACCTGCTACACCGGTATGTGTGCTGGTCTCAGGTTCAGCTGCCATACCAGTACATGTGTTGGTCTCCGGTTCACCTGCTATACCGGTATGTGCGCTGGTCTCCGGTTCAGCTGCCATACCAGTACATGTGTTGGTCTCCGGTTCACCTGCTATACCGGTATGTGTGCTGGTCTCCGGTTCAGCTGCCATACCAGTACATGTGTTGGTCTCCGGTTCACCTGCTATACCGGTATGTGTGCTGGTCTCCGGTTCAGTTGCTTTAGTGATGGCCAATTTGTCCAACTTGGGCGGTGCCTTGTGTCTTGAACATTTCAAGTTATTTAGAATTGATTTGCTTTGAGAAACTTTTAACCTGATTGTTGAAACGAAACACAAGTTGATCAATTCCAAATAGCGCAAAGCTACAACCAGTGTTCACTGGCAAAAACATGATTTATAGTGGATACTATTTTTCTACAGTAAGCATGTGGCTTGAATTTGACTGTGTGTAGGTGGCTGTGTGGGAGTTAAGGGGTTAAAAAGTGGTGGACGGTTTTGAATTGTTGTGACATCATTAAAGAGGAGGGGGGCGGGTGATACTTTCTGTGACTGACAAGGGAGGCCCGAAGTCATTCCTAGGCCTAGTCATATATTAGTTAATATACGTACATTTGTGAGCTAATCATATCTTCAACTGGTTTATTCTTAATTCTGCGACCAGAATGTTCGACAGGAATGGGTAGTTTATTTTCTGTGGATTGTAAACTAGAAAATAAAAAGCATGCATAAGAACCAAGGTATCAGTACCCTATCCAACTTAAATCTTAATGTACTCAGAATAGCTAGCCTACCGGTACTGTTTTAGGT
Source organism: Isoperla grammatica (assembly GCA_945910005.1). Taxonomy (NCBI): domain Eukaryota; kingdom Metazoa; phylum Arthropoda; class Insecta; order Plecoptera; family Perlodidae; genus Isoperla; species Isoperla grammatica. The sequence goes on along the minus strand of OX246739.1, from coordinate 6,468,375 downwards.
TGCTTGCACCATTAAGTAAAATGTGAATAGTATAAGTGTAGGATCTATGCCTAGGCCTATGTAGGCCTATTACTATCCTTGCACTAAAGCAGGGATAGCCTAGGCTAGTAAACTATGGTGTATACATTTTAATTTTAATTATCAGTTTTTTACAAAACCAAAATAGTTATAGGTAGGCCTATATGGGACCAATCATCACATACAAACGTCAATTGGGATTGGGCTAGATACAGGCCAAGGTCTATAAATTCCCTTGCCAGGGGCTCGTCAAACTCCCAGGTAGGCTAGCCCGCTAGCCTGGAAGCTCATTGCATCCTTTTCGAATGTTATTCAAATGGAAGAATTATTCACGGCTAATATTAATAATTTATCTGTGAAAACCAATCCTGGCTTAAAACAGGCTTAGGCTTACTGCTTTACTTACATCTTGGAATGTAACGTGGTGGGCACCTTGCGCTTCCACTTCATTGGAGCAGAGGACGTAGGCTTAGGCCTGGCACTATTCGAATTCGAATCTTGAGAGGCTCCCGATCCCTTGGGAATAAAAACACGTTCAGTGTTTGATGCCACCATTACCATTTCTCCATGTTCATGAACATGACGTGTTGGGCCTAGACTTGGGGTGGCCCTGGTTGTACTAGGCCTAGGCCTAGGCTTGGCTAGGCCTACGCCTTCCGGTGGATTTTTCGATATCCCCGCCGATCCCCTAGATCCAGCCGAAGCAGATGGAGGCAGCCTAGACCTAAACTTTGGCACCGGGCACCGGGCTATGGGCACCGGGCGGTCGTGATCATCGTTGGTTAGGCTGGCAGGCCCACATGAAGATTTCAGATGTTTCGATTTAGGCTTAACTGCTACGCCTAGGCCTATACCAACGCTGTTCGGAATATTTTCTTTTAAATCCATCTTGCAGAGACAATGTAGTCGTTTCAGTCTGTGTGTTTAGTTAACTCCTTGGTAAGGCTAGGCCAAAGCAAATACGCCAAAGCTAGGCTGTCACTGTACGCCCAACTCTAGAAGGCAGAAGAACAGCTGCAGTCAGAGCAGCTCACGGGTTCTTCAAAATTGCTCCAAGAGATTTATTTCAAGGCTTTGCCAATTAGGCTACGTGTTGATAACACAATTTACGTAACTTACAGCTTGCTGGGTGAAGTAGGGGTACCGAGAAGTGACCGTGTAGATTATTTTTTCGGCCTAGGCCCTACTTGACTTGTGCGTACACTGCTAAAACCGTTACGATGTTGACAGTTTCAAATCAACTGCCTTTAATTCCGCATGTTGGCCAACGTTGTACATCAAAACTAAATTACCAAATATTTTATAACATTTCATAACTTAACTCGGTAATTTCAATTTTTTTATTCACTATTTAAATAAAATAAATAAATATTACTTCTATTAAATATTTTTATACTACAATAAGCTTAAAATTGTGTAATTTTCTTTGTGGTTTGTTAATATGGTTAGGGGAATATTGTAATATCTTTGGTTAGGATGGTGTCCATGTTGGTAACACACTGCCCTCTAAAGAAAAATGCAACCACGCTAACAAAACGGCGCGTTTTTTGAACATAAATTATGACACGGTCCAAGGATGTTTATACTGTTTGAGTCATCAATGAAAAGAATGTAGCCATAATGTAATATGTAAACATCTAAACCCCTTGAAAGTTTATATGCAATTTCTGTTTGTGACCATAACTCTGTTATACTGCTCAGTGACGTCGCATTCCCTTTAGTTAGACTGTTTGAGTGATGGCTGTCCAGTGTCTATGCATAATTCATTGCACCCACCCACCCCTCCAGTGATGCCCAAGAGCCGACCAAACACAGCCAGTGGTCAAACATTGTACGACATTCTAATGCCGGAAGCACAGATAACTAATTACTAATCTGTGCCGGTAAAAAGTAATGTTTCGCAGTAAACGTGCCCAGGTACCGCTTGCCCCTCAGGTCCACAGGTTTCGTAGGGTATTTTAGTTGGGAAGAAAATAAAAATAAATACAATGCATTTATTATCAAACCACTCGGTTACAAAAACTAACCTTCAGTAAGGGTCACTTTATAAACCATTTGCTTCTTGTTCGTTGCTATGACGACTCCAAATTCATAGTTTATGCCGACAGAGGTAGCTCAGTGCTCTCTGTCTCATGACAGAAAAACCTTGGCTTCAGTCATGATTGAGTGAGGGTGGGCGGTTATCAAACCAATGACTTCCCAATCTAAAATACCCTGCACTCTATATTATTGTGTAATTTCCATAGACGAATTCCCCATTCTTCTATTGCCCTTATGAATTTGAAGACGTATCATGACCAATCACTGTAGGTAGTTTACATTGGTTTATTACAAAACTTAAGTGCAAATTCACTCCCTGCGAAACTGAAGCTGTCAACGTTGCCAGAAAGAATTCTGGTGACGTCACAGGTGTGAAATGTAAACAGAAACTGTTCTGGAGCTTATTTATACTTCCAGAGAGTAAGTACAAAGGCATGTGGGCAAGTATTATGAACCTGGCAGTGTATTTTAGAGCACGAGCGCTTCAGTAACTATCCTCACTTCTCTACAGTGAAGACCCGCGTATTGATCAGCTTTCCGGGCAACAGCGTCAATACAGCCATTACATGGATTTAACACTAAGCTGATCATAAACTTTTATACCACATTCTTTTATAGGTCAACACAATACCACGATATTTCTAGATTCCCTAATCTGTTAAAATCGCAGGTGTGTTTGTTTACTTCTACGATGGAAGTTTTGTTTTGCAATAAAATCTTAAATCGCGAAGATACAACTGAAAAGGCGAAAGACGAAGTCCATGTGACAGTGATCGTCTCTCCATTAGCGGGTGACGATGACCTCATCAATACTGAACAGGAAACGGAAACTCCAGCGCTGCGATTGCCGCGGTCACCGTACGAACTAGGGTTTATGGACACTGATGATTTTGTACAGTTTTATTGTGGTGAGTATTTTTTCCTAGTATAAACAATTTTATGCAACTGCAAGAAATTGCATATAATCAGCCAGTCATAGCCCCGCATTATACAAAAATGTTGATATTAAAAATATGGTCAAAAACATTGCTTTTCAAGTTATTTATGAAAAACAATCTTAATATTTATGTATCTTTTCATTTCTGAAGCTAGGCTGCTTCGCCTTCTATTATTTCAGTAATTTCTATACACAGCACAATACGAGGTCTCTTGCCCCCCCCCCCCCCCCCATTTAATGTGCAATCCTGATTCAAGTCACTGTTACAGTAATAAAATAGTGGTAATAGCAGTAATAGCAGTAATATTGAAAACGACTTCATAAACTCGAGGAAATAGAACACACGAAAGAATAACACTTAAACAGTCGGGCTATTTCCTCTTACAACTCCACAAAAAGGAACATTATTTACATTTATTTTTAGATTTTAGAACCACCGTAATTCGTAACGCGTACAAAACAGAAGAAACTCAAAATTCCTAGCTCTCAGCTACAAACAAAGCAAAACCCAAGCGTAGAAACACGCATTCGTGCACGTACTCATCACTAGCTGTAAACATTGACATGTCTCGCAACTTGTGTGTGCGTGTGCGTGTGCGTGTGATAGTTTCTAAAGGCAATCTTACTTTCAGTCAAGTCTATCTGTCGATGACAAAATGTAAAAAACTGTGTTGAAAGAAAATAATATTTGTATTATTTTATAATTGAATAAACAAATCAAAGGACTAGCTTCGTTGTCCAGCACTATTGGAGTTAAAATGAAAAATTATTAAAACTCAACCTTGGATGGAAATTAAGCCGAGGTCTACGCTTCGTGTTATGACCGCTATTCCATCAGGGATACCTGATAATGCATTCTGAGTGATTGCCAGTCTCTGGCTTAGTCTAACCAAAACCTGTGGTCTGGAGTTTATCGGTTTCCACATGTGTGTGTGATTCTGGCAGTGTTTGTTTGTCTTGCGCGTGTGCAGATCTATGTGCGCGGAGGCAGGATGCTCATATTATGCGCTTGCTTGTTTGTTTGTAATGGTCTGGCACCATGTTGTGTCCCGAACAGAAATCTGCACGCTCTAGCTGGCGCCTGATATCTTTATGCCGTGGTCTGCTTGGAATCGAACAGAAATAGATCATTGCCAGAATGAAATCTGTTCCTCGTCATTAGTTATTCTGTATCAGTCGCCACGTGACTTGTAGCACGGGACCACTTCACTACAAAAGATGCGTCGTTGCTCGTACGCCTACCCTGCATGCGCCATCCATGTTGTTTTGGTCAATTCATATTGCTATGTTACACATACATTTCAAAAGTAAAAATTATCATTTAAAAAAAGATTCTTATGCGTTTGCATGTTTTTGTTTTGCTTGGCGAAAACGCAGAACAACGAATGCAATTGCTGTGAAGAAAACCTACAGAACCATGACAATATGGGAATGCATATTGCATTCATATATAATTATTAATTATCGTTATTGTTCTGTTCCTAGACTACACTATTATATGCACGTGAAGCTGCAAATAGTTATGATTCTATGTTGTATGTAATAACATTTAATTATGTTTGAATCTATTACACAGTTACGTTACCAACGTATAAGTTTCAAAATGAGTCCAACTATTACAATACCACAGACAATACTAATGTAATGCTAACATTTCTACGGGAACTGGCTCTCCGAACAGCCAATATCGGTCAGGTGGGACGTTGCGTCATACCTCTTCTGTACTTTTAGTGATGCTCACTGATCATTGGACATTTGTTGCTCCAAATAAGTCAAAAGTATTTTCTAGTTTCGAATAATCTTTTGGAAATAATGAATGCATTGATTGAGTCAATCAACAAGTGGAAGTTACAGTAAGACAAAACTAACTGTATTTCAAATGTTTTCCGCTGGCTTCAGACAACCGGAATTATTGTTTGCTTACAACTTACAATGATTAGTAAATACTACTAAACAATATAATACTACTAAGTAAATACTACTTCGGGCAGTGCAAATGGACTTGTTACTAAATTAACGCAGAAGCAGATTCAAAACATGCTGGTTTTGGTTTTAAAAATACACTGGAATCTGCTGATGAATCGATAGGAACCAGTGACACTCACAAATAACATTTGATACTTATTTAATTTGAAATGCTACCTGTAATGGAATTTGGTAGTTTTGTGGTAATAATAACTGAACAATGATTAGGCCCACTTATTGGCCACCCCTTAGTGTAAGGTAAATTGAAAACGACTAACTACTGATTTTATAATGGTGTCGTAATACAGTGATATTACCTTCTTTTGTTGAAGCTAGGTAGTAATGTGTAGGGTTCGTCAGTATTAAATTACGAGGTTGGATATCAAATATCGGGCTACATTTTTCCAAGTCGGGTGTCACATAGTGCAGCTCTCACACTACCAGGCAATATTAGACTTACACTACTGGACACTGGGCAGTACAAACAAACAAACAAATGTGCAGGAGCAAACATGATCAAATGAAACTTGTTAATCTGTTATTCTATGGTTTACGTCGATTTTATTTGCATACCTTCACAGTTCACATACCACGTCAATATGCGCTACAGCAAACTCGCGAAATAAAACAAATTTGAAAAATAGAGCCAATTTCATGCACGAGGAACAATTTCAGTCGAAATGAATAAAATACTAAAATGCGTATATTTACTAACCTCAAAGTGAAATCGAGTAAAATCGTTGTTACATTGTGTTGCTACATAACGCGAGGAATGAATAACAAAATAGAAACGTAGGCCTATAAGATAACACCACTTTTTACTTTCTTCCAAAACGGAACTTAGGACAAAATAAAACCATTTTCAACCACCTCTGGTTATACTGGCTGAATACAATTGGCCGAGTTATCCAAACTGTCTAGAATTTGTTTGTTTCAAACAATCTATTTTTGTTTGCTTCAACATACTTCATTTTACTTCTATCTATACGACAGTGATATTGTCTATTTCGATTGCTTGACGATTTTAGCACTTGAGCGCGTGTTCGAATTTTGTACAAATATAGTTTTACAACTCTTCATGCAACTACCAGAGTAATTGAACAATGGGGGGGGGGGGGGGGGATGCAAAACTGGAGTCATTGAATTCGCAACTCACAAAGTGCAGAATTTGTGGAGGACTTGAGGATTCCGTAGCCGTGTTGAGAAAACCATTGTTATAGTTAGCGTTATATTTCAACATATATTTCATTTTTTGTTTCCTTCGCCTGCTTTTATATTGATTTGCACATTTTGTGTGTCAGGCAGCTGACGACGAACGATATTATTACAGCACAAGTATCTCCGAGCTCAGCTTCTACAATAGAAAGAGCTGACAATGTGACAACAAAATAACTCATTACTCTGTTTCACGGCTTCGCTTTCTTTGTGCACGAAACCTCATTAAACGTTGACCAACCAAGGTGACTCGCTTCAATCCCACCCGTATGAATCACACGGTTGGGTGTTACGCGCTCGCCTTTCCTGTTTCGCGTCCCCTATAACATCGTCGCGTCGCCCGTAAATCTTCCTGGAACAAGCCTGGAAGTCGGGCGCCGCGCAGTGCGTGCCGCGCTTCGCTCACGGCAGATCGTCAGCTGTTCGCTGTTGGCCTTCCTTCCTTCTTCTCCGCGCTTGATCACATATTCACCAAAAGGCAGCTGCCGCTCCAGACGGGGGCACTCAAGCAAACAGTCTTGATTGGGAGGGGAGACCCACCAGGTGACCAAGCTACAAGAGAAACCTTGGTATACGCATACACGAACACGACAAGCCAGTGCAGATTGCATTCCGAAACGTGTTGCTCAGCTTTCTTGAGAGATATTTACAAACAACTCACGCAGCATCTCTTTAAAAATGTCTATAACATTGCGGTAATGTAAATTCGAAGGACGACCGTACACATACCTAGCATTGCGTTATTTATTTATATATTTGTGAAAGCGCGAACGGAAACCTCGATCCACATTAGGAGAAAATTCTATTATTATCATCATCATCGTGTGCTTCCATCGTCTATGTTGGATGCGTTATGAAATCGAGTGAGTGCCTGCGGCAAATCGAATCGCACAAGTTTAAATGGGAGTGCCGAGTGTAGCTGGAGCGCCAGTGTCGAAAAGAACTGTTATGGTTGAGTTGGTCCCTCCTACACGAACGACGTGAAACAGCTTCGTGACGTTGCCAACAACAATAGTCCACGACTGACGTCCGTCACGTGGACGTGTGCGCGCGCGTGTTCCATTGGTTGACAGCGATTGTTGTCCGTCAACGTCTTGGCCAGAGAGTGAGTGAGTGAGTGCCGTACCTATGAAAGTGCGTGACGTAGTACTCTGACGTAATCGTTGTAAAGAGAATTGTTACGTTGCGCAGCTGTAGTCAGTTTGAAAAAGTACGCGAGTCCCGCTGTTGCGTGGCGGACGGTGCGTTGCGGAGGTGAGGTTAGACAGTCTTGCTCGGTGAGGGTAAACAAACAACACCTTGTTGCACTCGCTGCAGCAACAAGTGGTGATACTGATAATTAGTGGTCGGAAGTGGTTTCAAGATAATTATTGCCCATCGACAGAGCCGGTGAGCATTCTTATAAATGAGTGTGAATTAGCTGTGTACAAATGCGCTAATATTAATGTTGGCGGTGGGGCAACTTCGTGTGCTTCTCTGCCTTTTCCAAACTTGAACTTGTAAACATTGTTTGATTGTGGACGTGGTGAGTTACTTATTTAAATTGTGTTTGTTTGTTAAAAACTGTTCCGATACACACGTGTAAGCCATGGCTCGCTCGAACCGGCGCACTCAAACCTTGCCACGCGAGAGAACCACGTTGATCGACAATGACGATAAAGGTACTACCCACAACGTACGCATAACGTCGAACCAAAAACCACCACAAAACCACAAACCGCCGAACGATCATCAATACAAGAGCCGCCCCGTAAGTTTGTATGACAACCTGCGCGGGAACGTGACCGGAAGTGGAACTATTTCGTCTGCTTCCGGTGCCGTGTCTGTGGGAAACTTAGCAACAATGAACGGCAACAATAGGGCGCGAGTGATGGATCGTAGTCCGTCTCAAGCTCTGTGTCTCACTCTAAGCACCACTGTCCCCCAGAACATCGCCGCTGTCAACCTGGCAGGCCGTCACACACCAACCAGGAACTCCCTGAGACATAGCAGGATGATTGTACAGAGTCGGTCCAAGAATGGTATGTATGAATTACGTCTGTCATAGACAACGAAAGAGAATCAGAATTTTCCATTGGCCTCGAAATACATTCATAATTGCTCTTGGAGAGGTTACGAAACGCAATTATATTCTTCTAACTAACAAGACTTTCGTGGGTGTATACACACCCACTTATAGTAAGAACAAAATGTAATAGTTTGGACACAATCTATGAATACCCTCCCCTCCCCAACCCCCCCCCCCCTCTCCCCCGACCCCAAGTAGTTCATTCCCGTTCGTACTAGAAATGCGATAAAGATCGGGAAAACGAGGTTTGATTTATCTTTGGAGAAATCAATACAGTATAGTGACCACTGATAGGCCTACTGTCTTGCATAACTCATAATTTCGTTTTATAAAAACTTGTCATTTATGCATTCGCCTCGCTAACACATTTTAAACCACGGACTCGCCTGAGCGAGTTAGTCAGAGACCGTTTTGTGAACGTTCGACCATGATGACGCGCCCTCTAACGATTATCGATTGTCATTTTAATTGACCGAGTCCTTCGTGGGTTTAAAGTGACAGCAACAACGAGAGCGGGTTGTTTGGGTCGATTCGTATGAGTCGACAAGTAGGAGTTTCTACTCTTTAAAAGAATTTTAAAAATTAAGTGAATTTTCATCTTTGGTATAGATTCTGACTCAAACTAAGACATAAAATATTCTTTTGTTAGTTAAATTGATTTGTTATTTAAAGAATAATGTACTTTTTCTACTCAAGCCAAGAGTTTTTAGCCAAGAGTTTTGCCAAACGGACAATAGATGGTATATTTTGTGTAGTTAGTTGAAAATTATATTTGTTTTAAAAATGTGAGCCTCGATCAACTTATCAAAAAATAGTCGCATTGGTATTGTGTAACCTGACGGGCAAAGAGAATAGTAGTCTCTAGCTTTAATTATTGTTTTCTTTGGTGACCTTTTAATTCTTGGGAAAACGCTTGGGAATTTGATGACATTGAACCGACACCAGGCAACGCAGATTCTAGTTACAATGACGAAATACTTCAAGTGAAACATTACCTATTGCAAAATATAATGAAGCATGTTTACATTATTCGCATTCCGTAGTATCGCCATCCACAACATTATTCCTTGCACACGGCTTCGTACAGATAAGCGAAGGTGTTTTCAACAACATTGCGCAAGGGTAATACCTTCCAAGCTTGCAGACATAACATCATAGTGACAATGAACGCAGCTGTTGGGTATTAACACTACCTTGTCATGCCGCACGACTTTGAGACCCTCCAACAGTCTTACTAAATAACGACAACGACAGCCGTTCAAGTTGTGTCCGTTATCGTTGATAGGGTCACCGGTCTGAGCTGGAACCAACGAGACATGGGTTCGAATCTCGCCTCAATTATAGCACCTGCGTTTCCTCTTTATCTTTTATTACTACTCACTAAAAATGTTAGATTCATGTAACTACGCCCCCCTCCTCATATATTTCACTTTTTATGATCACTTATTTAAATTTAATTGTAATGGGTGTTTATAATTTGATCATTTGGGTGTAAACAACCATCCTAATTTTACTAATTCTTGTAATTCAATTACGTTCATTTACGTATGCACTTAATTGTTACAATGATCACCGCTGGTAATAACCAAACAATTTATTTATAACCAAATTCAATATTATTTTGTGAAACACATAATCACATTCAATGTACCTACGTCCCTGTAAAACGTAACATGATGATATCTGACTTCATCAAAAACATACTTGTAAAATGAATGCCACACATATTTTACTGTGGATCAATACAATAACACAAAAACGCTTTTCACTGTAACCTATAATTTTATCTAGGTTTTCAAAATAAAACTACCACCACAATTGAACTTAATGAGCTACAATGCTTGCGTGCGTCGATATTGGTAAAAACCACACAAATTCTGTCTGGAATCTAACAGCAAAGTGCTGCTAATGGAAAACCGCTGTCTACAACAAACAATTTCCTTCACACGCTTGCAAATGGACATCACACATAACAAAACAATCCTAATGGCGATGCAAATAATAATATCATTAGTATTCTGCGTTCCCATGACCAACAGTTCATTGATTTCCATTTATGGTGGTTTCGTGGGGGTTCATCGCACACAATGGGCCACCCACCCCTATCGTCAGGCGACGCACGTACGCACGTCTACGCACGCACGTGGGTAACCACGTGGCACGGGGATAATAATAGCGAGTGGCGGTTGTGTTTGATCTTGAACCTACGTGTTGGGACTTTGCTAATTGTGTGTGGGTGATTGTCTCTTCCGGTCACCGGTGAATAACATCTTAATTGAGATGTGACGATATCACAGGATATGTCTGGGACGCCACCTGGGTACAGATCGAGAACGTCTGAATCATATTCCAGTCACTTCTGTGGAGCTCGGTTGTGCAATATTCATTCCTTTGGCGGGTATTGAAATGTTTCTAGTTTCCCTTGAGACAAAAATAGGATTAAGATTTTTTCTTGTTTTCTTACCAACTTTGATTACTACACATTTTAAATTCGAGTTTCGAACGTATAACTGATCTCCCCAAATCCTTATCTACTGCCCTTACATGCAATCTCTTTGAACGAAAATAACATATTCCGGGCGTTCTTTCATATATTCGTAAAGGCTGTCTTCCGCTTAGTAGAGTGCACAAGCCTCATTAGTCACGCCCGTTGTGTTTGAGGATTTCAGTACTCCAATACCGATCGCTGATTGACTGATTGATTAAAAACCATTGTCTAGGACGGACGCATCGGTAATGTTGTTTCGGGGCAAAGCTGATTCTCGTTAGCGCATTTTCAAACAAGTGAAAACCGATGTTGATTGCATTTGCAGCTACTTTCGAAATGTTTCTTGTGAAGCGACCAAACACGCAAAGCGGAAAGAGGAAACATATCCTGATGACAGTAAAACATATAGTGTCTCGTAATGATGGGCCCAGCCCAGCCCACGTCTTGGCCGCTACGTCTAATTTACCCACAAATTGATGCAATCGTCAGTGGACCGCGCGAGCATTAGACGTAATAAGAGAGTATATCACAACAAACCAAGACTTTTGTGTGTCTGGATTGATTACAATAGAAGCAATTTCTATACTGAACTCCCTTAGTTCATCACAAAGTATTTATTATATTGTTTATTTCTTGAGGTTAGTCCTTGACTCCTTGAAAATGTGTATCACACAGTGGAAACTATTTGTATTAATATAATCGATGTGGTGATAATAAATTGTATAATAGTAGATAAAAATCAAATAGCCCCCCCCCCCCCCCCCCCCCATTGTCAATATCCTTACCTCAATCCATTCCTCAAAAAATTATTGTTTTGCTATTAATATTATTATCATTAAAATTGCAGTTATTGTTACTATTATTATCATATTATAAGTTCATGTATACCGTATACTCGCTCCTGTCCCGGCCGTGTCACCCAAAAACAAATATATTTTTAGAAAAAGTCTGTTGAAACATGTTTTGGAATTTGCATACAGATGTAAATTGTAGTATCAAGAAAGCAACCATGCAATACAACATCCTCAATATCGACTAACTTATTCATCACAGTCAGACATCACGCTTCTAGCCAGTAGCCTACTTGTGTGTTTTGGTTCATAATCTCACCACTTAGAAAGAGATGGTGCACGTTGAATGCGACTGTCTTTTGTCCTGTCTTCGAGAGAAATGATTGACAACATCCTTCTCGTCCCGTCTAGAACCATATAAAACATGCCCAATGAATGGCCGCTGCTTCTCGTACACCTGTGCACCGTAGGTACCTGTGGGAGTTATACATAATTTCCAGTGACGAGTTTTACCGTTGATTAAAATATGACAGATGCATGGGATGGGATGGGATGGAGAGAAGTGGTTCAGTTTGAGGAAGATCTGTCAAATAATGTAGTTACCAAAGACTGAGAGAATAAGAGTGGACTTGTAGCAGAGCTAGATCCCCCTAAAGCTGAGTCAATTTACATTACATTATCATAAAGGACATGATTAAAGCTATACTGACAGACGGAAAAAAGTGGATTGATGGATACCTATAATTAATGTGGTTTCGGTTTGGAATAGTTTTGTCTTTGGGATACAAGCACATGTATGCTTCCATTAAATTTTTTAAAGTACACGTAATCATTGGTAATTTGGGCATTAGTCTTCAAAATACAAATGATAAATGCAACTTCCTCATTCCACTCTAACCAGTTTAATCGATGGAGAGAAATGAAGTTTGACTAAGGACCAACAAATAGGAACGTTATTTGTAGCAAATATGCTTATTTGGAGTATTTAAAAAGGATTTTGCCTTTTTCTCATTTTTCTCAAATGTGGGACATTGTAATACTGTGCCTAATAGTTATAAGTAATAACTACATATTGTCGAGTATGGTATTATTATTTTGTATTATCCGCCATTAGCTACTTCCACCGAGGTAACGAGTGCAAGAGAGTCGACATGTTTGGACGCCCAGCGTCGCGACGGAGACATCTCAACGTGCGTCGTGTTGTTTCAGTGTCTCGGAAGTATCAGCCGAGGATCATGAGACACCACAAGTTGGGCACAGCGCTCGTTGCCCTCCAGGCTCTGATGGGCGTCGCTGTGACGTCACTTAGGACGCCCAGTGTCGCGACGGAGACATCTCAACGTGCGTCGTGTTGTTTCAGTGTCTCGGAAGTATCAGCCGAGGATCATGAGACACCACAAGTTGGGCACAGCGCTCGTTGCCCTCCAGGCTCTGATGGGCGTCGCGGTGACGTCACTTAGGACGCCCAGCGTCGCGACGGAGACATCTCAACGTGCGTCGTGTTGTTTCAGTGTCTCGGAAGTATCAGCCGAGGATCATGAGACATCACAAGCTGGGCACAGCGCTCGTTGCCCTCCAGGCTCTGATGGGAGTCGCTGTGACGTCACTGGCTGTCTGGCTACTCGTCTGGGCTCCGCACCTGCGCACGAGGGACATCCCCTACTGGAGCGGCACCCCTGTACGTCGTAACTATGTCCCGTACTTTAGTGAGCTCTAAAGCCGTCAGATAGAGGATCTAGTTGCTTTGCGATAAGCAGGTAGCCAGGAATGAGAGATTCGTCATTACAGCTTTTGTAAAATTTGAAAATCCGAAAATGTTGCCTTTTTCTCCTGAGAACCAGCCAATCGAGTACAGTACAACGTTTTTTTTTTTACAACAAATGCAATTGTGCATAATATAGCACACAGTATAGTCATCTATTATCACAAACTCATTATCGGTAAGTATTGTGTTGTTAGACAGGTATCTCCATAATAGCTCCTCAAACGTCAGAACAAAACGGGAAATAAAGTATAGTTCATAGACTCTTTGAAAATTGTACAACTGCAAATTTGTCTGGTTTCATCTAAGTCGATGCAAAGATTTGGCTTCGAGTTCCATTGCAGATCTATATTTTAAAACCCATTCTTCTTCCAATCACATTTATACTCACGCATGCGAACAACATAATTTTAGTTAATTGTTGTTAGACATTTGTCGATTAGACCTTCTAAATCGAAACAATTTTTGGATGTGTAAAACATTGTGATTGAGTATGCGATTTCTTACAATCTGTATGAGCAAGGCAGGTCGTTACGGGTCACTGGTTTGCATTGTAGCGGGTACCCGATGACTTGCAAGCCATGATATGATAAACATAACGATAATCACGACTGTCTCAACACAAAGACATCGTGATCAATATTGTTGACACCTTTGTCTAGATCGTGTAGTGTAGCGTAGTCAGACCCACAATATTCGCGTTGTGCCTGCGTCAGTCCGCACATTCGTGAGAACTGTTTTATATCCACGCAGGTTTTGTGAATGCCGACTTGGACACTATCCATATTCAAGCCGGCTTTGGCTGACAGAAAGAAAGAAAGGGTTAACAAGTTCTTTGACTTTGACCATGAAAACTTGCATAAATTATAACTGAACGAGGTATGAAGCAACCGGTGTGTGTGTGAGACCCATACCGGCCCGCACAGTCCTCGGGCTACGCTTTTCACAGTACGGCTGTGACGTAGGGGGGCTTGATTTACATACATGCGGGTCCAGGTGGGGGGTTTCAATAAATACCTTGTCAATATCAAACTGTACTTACATAAATATTAAGACAACGAGACCGTGTAGGAACAGAACGACCGCGTACCCGCTCGACGCTTGAAAAGTAAAAACGTAGGTATAGTTATTTCGCTCGAAGAGGCCTTGTCCTAGGTTGTAAGGTTGTAGGGTGTATTATAAATAATATAATGCATCTGCTGGCCTCGTGTGCAATGTGCATCCCTCTGAGGTTGGGGTGACTAAGGGGGTTAGCTGGAAATAAATAGATTACTGAAGATAAGATTGTGTCACTGTTTTTGAGAGAAACTAGGTGCGATGGAAATCTCAAGTTGACTAGGTAGCTATACACAGATTCATAAATCAATTAACACGACAAATTGTATCAATATCAATGTGTGAAAAGTACGAGAGTAACAGATTTATGAGTCCCGAGGAAGCGAGCAATGCATAATGAGTGCCAGGACGTGTCTATTTGGGGGATGAGGGCAGGGGGTGATTGACTATGTCCCTAAGAGAGATGGTCTTAAAAATGTTAATTGCGGTGTCGTTCGTATTATACATATACTACATGTTTTTTTATTTAGTGGGGGGGGGGGGGCTGTTATATTCTGTTTTGTTCAACATGAAGTTCAAGTTCAAATCAAAAATACTCACCGTTGTTTTCACTTGTTGTGCAGTTGTGCAGTGTATTGCATTATTGTGCTTATTGTGTGGTATAGCTATTAGCTACTAAATGTTGTGTTCCTTGAATGTCCGATACGTTTGTAACGCTATAAACTCTACGTTGCACTTGCAGATCGCTGACAGTCAAGACTGTCAACAGATCTTCACTTGCCACCGTGATTGTTTATTCTAGGTGCCACATTCTAGTCCGTGTAATTTACAGATCAACAAATAACTCGATGACGGGTGAAGAAAGTGGATTAGTGTATAAACGGAGTTGGTGCACGATGACAGGTCTGTGTTTACACGCGCTTCAAGTATTGACTGACCGCTTCAAAACACGTCTTATGTCGTGGAAAAGGTGAAAATGTAAACAAAAATATGTTCTTATGTAAACGAAGACTAAAATATTAACCAAAGTTAACACAAATTGAAGTTGAACACCAGTGGCATGCTGTCGTTTATACTGCACTAAATTGTTCATTTGTTTTTACCAATGATCGATGTTGTGTAGATAATATTACATGTTATAAGAAACCGCTTACACACACACACGCATGTCTTGTACTTAGTTACGTAGACACATGCGGGATTGGAGAGGTAATCAGTAATCACAAACGTGAAAGTTGTTTTAAAATGCGGAATAATTGCACGTACTCGCGATTAATTAAGTTTGGCGATCCTATGTCGGGATAGCCCCGGCATATTGCAATGTTCCTGTTTAGATAGAACCATTTACATTTTTTAAAATCAATTTTAAAATTTTAAAATTTCTCGTTGATGGCCAGAGGCTACCTAATTCTGCCGAAAATGTAATTCTTACGAGCCAATGAATCCATGCTGCGTCACAATATTAAATTTATAAAATTTTATACTACTTTATTTAATTAAAATTGACCAACGACTCTATTTCTGTTACAAATAAATACATAACTAAGAATGTGACCTCAAAAGGTTAATCTACTCGTAAAATGTAATAAGCTGCAAATTGCACAACGATAGTTTACCTGCCCACAATGAACCGTTTAATGATACTGAAATGCTCATGTCGGCATAGTGGCCTCGCTTGAGAATGGATGTCATTTCGACGTTTGTTTATTGTAATAGCTAACCACTAATTTGTTTATTTTGTAGATATTTCCTATTCTTTTATGAAACTGATTTACAAATTTACAATTTATTTACTGATTCCCACTCATCGTCTGATAAGAATCGTTGCCAAACTATCGTTGCCCAATACCATCACCATCTCAACAATTCTAGCAGCTATATTTTGTATATCATTCCTAAAGTGTCTTGGTAATTCCGTGTCCTCGTCTCGTGTCCTTCCTGTATCACATATCCGTCTCAAGTCTGTAATTAACTGTGTCTTGATTTAACCCCAGGCGAGCTGAAGCCGAAGCGACGTAGGAGTAACAACACAATAATTGTCTCGTTCTAGTTGTTGTTCTCCGGCATCGTCGGCCTCCTACTGCTGTGCTGCTGCAGGAAGGACTACCCCGGCAAACCCTGTGGCTTCGTTCACTTCGCTGTCAAGGTATGCATAATGTATACCGTGTGCACTCGCGGACACAAACACCAAGGCGTGACCAAGGGTAGTATAGTTAATAGTAAATAATAACAATAATTTTGTGAAAGAATACCTGTTTTGCAGATGTGCAATTTATTAGGGTGTTTAGATAGTTGGGAACTATTTAGGAAGGAATGTCCGAGGACTGTTGTAGGACTCAATCCTATCATTCGCCTTCATGACTAATGGAAACTTCGTAAAAAAAAACGTTCAGTCAGGATTGCCGGTGGCCGGAATCGAACCGCGGCGACCTCCCAAATTAGAGTTTTGCGTTTTACCGCTGAGCTACCTCTATCCTTCAACCGAGCCGACTCGTAGTCGTTAGCGTTAGGTCACTGATTCCATTCCATATATACCGGTCACCATCTTGAATGAAGGTCTTCTCCAAGGTTTTCCCCTGAGTCACAAGTCGAGTGATGGGATTGAGTCACAGTCCTCCTTATTGTGATTGAGTCTTACTAACAGACCTCGGACATTCCTTTCCAACTATCCAAACATATAGATAGTTAGTCACCTGATTTACTATATGTATATTTCGGATTGCTATGGCATTAATTGTATTGTATGCCCAACACCCAAGGACGGATCGAGTTGGCTTAGAACTGCGATGGATAACTCAAGACATGTCCACGCACTATCGAATAAATGTAAACTATCAACGATGTTCAAATCAAGAGTTTCCAAGTGCTTCGTCGATGATTATTTTCGGCAACAGCTGTAGTGGCCCATTGTTCCCCCAGCTCATCATTGCAAGGGCGTATTTCCTAAACTACTTCCTTCCGTTACACCGTGAGTGGGTGTCTCGTTGATCACATAACAACACCCTTAACAAAGTTACTGGCTTTAAGGGTGGTACAGTCATTATTCTCATGACCTGCCGATCCGCCTCAATTTAGGGATTCATTCTCGGTTTTTATAGATGATGATGTGGGTACCAGAGTAGCGTACAACACGCATTCACGCACGAACACTCGTAGTGCGTTGTTATATTTTGTTACGCATTTTGTCTACATACAGTAAACATGTTTTTTCGGGCGTCTGACCGTATCTTCGTCAGCGTAAAAACACGTGACGCTCATAGGAAATAACGTGGTTGACGTGACCACCATTTTTCTCTAAGTATAATCAAAGATTACAAACTAGTAATGTAATCTTTGGTATAATCATGGCGATCAATAATGTATCATTATTTTCACGGCGTCGGGAAATCGACCGACACGCCGAAGAAGACAAGTAAAGTATTATTAGTTTTTCGAAATCTTGGGTTCACGAAAGATTAGAACGATTGTGTTTCAGTGATTTTTGTCAACGTAAAAGATACATATAGTTCCAAATATGTGGTGAGTGGGGTAAAACCATGGCCTCCCACTTTCCAGTGTATATTCGCCAATTAGTCACCAAGCAACCTTCTATCTATAGCATCATCATCAGGCTGTTTCGTGACTTAACGCCCTGTAGGCCTAATCCTGTAATCCAAGAGTGTGTATCTATTAGTTTAAGCTTTAATTACATAGCTTTGAAGCTTAATGGTTATATGACTCTACTCTACCTAGATAACAGCAAACATATGCTTGTAAACATTACATTAATACATTTGTTGACTTGCTCGCTTCACTTTGCCGATTCAAACCTACAAAGCGCCCTACATGCGCCCAATGAAGAAAATGTTTGTGTAATTATTTGTTATTGTTTTAACATATTTTGTTATAAAATAAATAAAACATTTAAAAATAGTAATTTAAAACATAAAGGTGGCACAATAATGATGTGGGGAAGAACCCAATCACCAATAGTATCTCAGTATTCACCATGGTTGGTACGATGTTCAGCTATTGTCATGCCTCTGGAATTGTATTGATATATTGATACTATCAGCACGTTTGTTGGCAGGCAATGTCTAGGCACATTCCAAGCGAGGCTGTGGCACTCTCCATACAGTGGACAATAACACGCGGGTACTGGGGAATCCCTTTGAAATAGACCGCGTGGAACAACCTTTTCATCTGAAATTTTTGCAGCTAACATAACTATTTACTGTTCTTCAGGTAGTGAGCTTGTTCCTCGCCGTGGTAGCGTCTGTCACGTGTTTCTGCGCCAGTGTGTTCGCTCTCCTGCACCTCATCTTCCTGTCCAAGATGGTCTGCGAGCCGGCCAATGTCCTGAACGCCTCCTGTGTCTGTCACTCCTCGGACAACTCTACGGACGTGCGTCGAGTGTTCCGCTACTCGGATCTGAACTGCCCCGAGGTTGAGAACATCCTCGGTGTGTTACTCATCGGTTCCTGCGCCGCTAACGCCATTGCCGGCACGATAGCGACGTGGTATGTCCTCCTGCACTGGCACAGTCGCTACACGAACCTCTACTCAGAAGTGAAAACGAACGAAAATAAGCCGATTGTTATTAGTAACAAGATGGAAACTACAATGCAGAACAAAGCGTAGGTCTTACTTCTAACTGCTCGTTCCATTTTTAGAGTATGATTGTAAGGTGGTTTATGAGCTTCTGAAATGGCCAAAGAACATTGACTTCGAGGGGAGAACAAACAGTTGTCATGCGATCCGAAAAAATAGACCTTACCAACTGGTGTTGTAGCCCTTTTGACAGAGGTGGTATCAACACATTCTCTGAGAGGTGAAAACAAGCATGAAATGATGCTGCAATGCAGAGCAAAGCGTAGATCTTTCCAACCTTGACGTTCATTTTCAAGGACAATTGCAGCAGGTTTGTTCCCTCCTGACATAGACCTAGATGTGGATGGACACTGGACACTTGGCATGTACGTGTTGTTTCATCTTCTGGGAGTCGAACAAGATAGATTGGGCCCCTATATGGCACACGGCTATTTTATGACTTGATAACAAACCGATCCGTAATTCGGTGAATACTGCAAAAGGTGCAGAGCAAAGAGAGTTTAACCATCGGTGTATGGATGCGTGTCTAAACGTGTATTTCAGGTAGGACAAGTAGGTGTCTTTCTTGGTGCAACTCAAACAAGTGACAAAATGAAGACAACACTGTAATGAAGAACAATGCTGTGTATAGGGTTGTGTAACAACTAATTAGTGAGTTTTATTTGTGAATAAAATGAAGAAAACTGATATTATTAGAAATGTAAAACTTAAACCATGTTCAGTACAATGAATCAAATTGATAAGTGTGTAGTCATTTATCAGATTTGGTTTACTTTAATCACGAAAATGTGTTTAAATACTTTGCGTGCATTGGATATAATATATTCAATGTACATAATTATGTTGCAAGCTATAGCTGTATAACCAGATAAACAGCGATAGAAGTAAACATTAGATACCCTAAATCTAACTCTAAATTTTAGATATTCTAATTTTTTAAATTAAATACCTTCTCAAAAACAATGTCATGTATGTTTGTTAACTTTATTATGAACTCCTTGCCTGATTATCGTTACAAGCATTACAAGCAAATAGTTCCCTAGCGTCAAGAATCACACCATGCATTTATTTAGTTTCATTGCCTTGTAATGTCAAGCGTCATCATTTTTTGTTCGCTAATCAGTAATTAATGACAATAATTAATAACGTGCTGCGAGTCAACAGGAGGGGAGAATACATCATACGAAAGTATGACCTACTAGTGACTATGTGGTTTTAAACAATCAAGGTTCCTATATGTGAACAGTGAATGTATGTATGTATGAGCAACCATACTGTCAACTTATGATGCCATCAAATAAATAAATCGTTTTCAGGGACATCGGAAGTCTATTTTTCTAGGGGGGGGGGGGGGGGGGGGCAAATTTCCAGCAGTTTGATAATAAATTATGATTGGCTTTTCACAAATCACTAGTTTTACAAACGGACATGGTGGAGGTGGAGATAGTATTACAAACAATCGACATTTCTTTCCATCTTCTTGAAATAATTTAGTGGAGTTTCCAAAAATCGTACATAAAGTAAATAATGTGTCAACCATTAGTGGCAGTAGGACGACTTTTTACAACGCTTATATAAGCTTCATGTGTTTGTCTGTCTGTCTGTCTGTTTGTCTGTCTGGACGGAATCTTATAATCGATATTTCACCTACTTCTAAAAATCCGATCGAGCTGAAATTTTTCACACGTATTCTTAATGACAATACATGAATCAATTGTGATGATTATTAAATAGTCAATTAATCCATCATAATTAATTAATCAGCGTTTTATATGGGAATCGATATTCCACCCGTTTTCCAACGTCCGATCGAACTTAAAGTTTTCATACAGACGTATTTTCTAAATGACAATATACGAATCAATTATCAGATTCACTTATAATTAATCAATTAATCCATCATAATTAATTAATTAAACAATTTCATATAGGAAATTAGTCACAGCTAGTGAGAGGATGGGCCAACCAGATGCAGGCATCGGAATTACCTCTGGTTACTCGGGACTCAAATATCCGTGACGAAAGCATCGGATGTTTCTATGCAGCAAGAATGTCAACACGCTCCACTTGTAAGTATGGTACAACCCCGTGCGGTGAGTCATTCACCATGTACGCATAGGTGCGTTCCCTTCGCGTGGTTCGACCTCACAGTTGATCGGATGGAGTTGGTGCTAGCGCAACTGCTGTTATCTATCACGGTAGGAATTGATTGTTATAATAACATAATATAATAATGCAGTACCAAACACTGGCGGATCTAGACCATTCATGGGATAACTGTAGCTGTGAAGTTACCAAGTACAAGTACACAAGTATGCAGTCTTCTAAATTCGGACACTAATAACAGTGCTAATAATAATAAATTTGTAGGAATACCCGTTATAGGGTGCACACCAGCTTTACCTGATGTGCCCCTCTTCAGGTGACTAACTAGGTTATTAGGGTGTTTGGATAGTTGAGAAGGATTGTCCGAGGGCTGATAGTATGACTCAATCCCAGCATTCGCTTTTACGACTGAGGAAAACCTCGGTAAAAAACCTTCAGTCAGGACTGCCGGTGGCCGGAATCGAACCGGCGACCTCTCGAATTAGAGTCTCGCGTCTTACCGCTGAGCCACCTCTATCGGTAATTCGGACACGTCCAGTGAGCACATATTCGATTGCATGATTCTTTAAGACTAAAAAGTATAAAATAATATTACATGAAAAAAAAATAATAATAAAAACAAAACGCTTATATTTAAATGTACTAAAAAGTAAAAAATAAATTTTCGCCCAACAAATGTTTGCCCCACTCGGAAAATAAAAGCGTTGGGCGCTTTCCCTGCATAAACAGCAGAATACTGTAATCTATTTCAATACCGAAAGCGCCCAACGCTTTTATTTTCCGAGTGAGGCAAAAATTTGATGGGCGAAAATTTATTTTTTACTTTTTAGTGCAGTTCAATATAAGCGTTGTTTAAAAAAAAAAAAAAATGTCATGTAATATTTTCTTCTTGGTTGCCAGAAAATTCAGATTTTGACTGCTCCAACTTCAGTTTCGGCTTCGGGTTGTTCATCAAGTACACGGCCATCAAGCAGAGTACAATAATCAATACTTCACACCAGTGTTCGACACGAAAATGAAGGTTGTTTGAATTGTTATACCAAATTAGATACAAACACATATACTTCACTATCCTGTTGTAAAAATATTCATGGAAAACGTGTAAGAATAGGGTGTGAAAATAGTTGGGGTTGTATGTCCAAGGACTACGTAGGACTCAATCCCAGCACTCACTGGTTACTGAGTAATGATGGTATTGGTAATGGTATTTGTGTAGCATAACAATACACGTGAGACATTACACAGTTCATATCTGTATTGTTTTGAAACTGAACGCGCTTAAATTTCCCGCTTCCCGCCCGACTTGAAGTAGCTACCGCTATTATCGGCAGCAAGCTTCGCGAAACACACAAGAGAGAGCGCTACATTGTCGGTCTACTCGTAGCTCCCATTCTCGGCACCGGCACACACGCATTATTTGTCCCCCTTCAATCATACGCGTTGAACAGTCGTTATTCGATGTTCTTTACGCTTTTCAGCGATTGAAATTTGTCTAAATATGAGGCGTAAATTTAGACAATTTTATAAATTCTATCGCTCACTCGTCCATAACGATGGCGCAGATAAATTCTTGAACCGTTATCAGTGGCGATGGTGTTCGTAGCCTGCAGGGTTGGCTTACGTTTAGTCGCTTTAAAAGTCCCCCACTGAAAATCAGTTTGTGACTTGAGTGGGTAGACTCTAAATACGAATGTATTTTATTTAAATTCTTCGTTTCTCGTTTTTTTTTTTTTAAATATACAAATCGCAATTATACGTACTCTTGTTTTTTTCTGTTGTAAAATTAGAAACGTGTAGTAGAGGGTATTTGTCTTAGTGGAATAGATAGACAATAAGTTCTCAATCAGTGGAATTTATATTATATGCAAAGAAAATAATCAAAATGTACGTTTCTCCGCCCCAGAGTCAGCCCTGCGTGTTGTATTATGCGTAGGCCTACGCACTGATCCAGTAACTCAATCAAAGCCACTGCTCAATGTGGCAAGTCCCAATTCGATCTAATCCTAATCGAAGTCTACATTGATTGATTTGTATAATTTAGCCTCGACACATTTTAAAGGGAACCCCGGATTTTCTCATTTCCTGTATCTTCCGGTATCGCATTACTTTTTCCGCCTTTTAAAGAATTCCAATTGATGGGACGGAAACTAATTCCGAGCTTCGATCAGATTTCTTATCCATTTTCTTCAATTCAACCTATTTTGATCAAAATAAGGCTGCTCGAAAACATTCTTGAAAATTGAAAAAAAATATTTATAGATGCGGCTCTTTGCGAGATTGGGTGTTCAACAAGACAGAATTTCTTGCACTCGTGCATACTCGAAGAACATAAAAATTACACTCTAGGGAAAACCCACCGATTCTCATGTGGGGCTCCGTTTTCAGCTTCCCTGACTGAAGTGCTACACAGGTTTCGGTCGTGACATCCAATGGACTGAAAGCTATATCGTCGCCAGAAACTTAGTGTATCCTGAGAGGGTTGGTCCCATGCAAATTAATACTAATGATAAGATGGAGAAGTGTGTTTGGGAAATCATTGTCATTCAAAACTGCCCCGATGCACAGTATTAATTATTACATCAAGGAATGAGATTTTCTTATAGAAAATAGTATCTTTGTGTTTGCTAATTTTGTAAGTTTATCTAAAATATTAAAACCAGGCAATGTTCCTAAGTAAAGTCTGATTACCAAAAGAATATCGTTAATTGAATAGTCAGGCTGACAACTTAACATACCCGCCATGGATACACGCAAACGGTCGTTGAATATCGCAATTCGGCCCTGTGAAGTTGTCGGATTGCTGCAACCAATGCAACCTACGTTGCAATGTCACAACTAGATTCTTTAATAATTTTCCATTCACAAGTTTTCTCAAACCAATTGGTGTTTGCGAAAGGAAAGCATTGTATTTTGTATGTTGTATTTTATCTCATCACACATCTTTTAAATTTAACTTCAATTTCACTTTGATTTTTTTTTTTTTTTTAGTTTATGATAAACGAAACGTGATTCCGAACACCAAGTGAAATTTGTTTTTGTCAAAGGTCAACACTGAAGTTTCCCAATGAAAGTAGTCCCACGACTGGACTTTAGCCGGTAGCCACCCTCGTGCTCAATGTTGATATGGTTCATTCGTATATCTGATATTCTAGTGTTATGTCCACTTATTTCGGCATCAACTGCATAACTGAACACAATTCACATGTAAAGGTAAGTCTGGCAATAAAATTTCTAATGCGTAGTGACGACAAGTCTACACAAATAGGCTTAGGCTAGCGTGGTTATAGGTTATGTTCTCCTGTGGACTTCATTACTGAGAGCAGCCATCTTTGGTTGTGTGGATTATGAAATATAGTCAACCGGAAATTACGTAACGAATTTCATTTTGCTGAAATGGTGCAATGAGAATCAACATTTTTGGTAGTTTTTTAAAAAATGGCCTATAAGGTGGCAGTCCCATTGTGGTGCGATAGAATATCACTTGACTTCTCGAATCCCGTAATGGCCTCTTGAACACAACTCGACCCCACTAGAAAAGGCATCAAACAATGCAACGAAAATGTCCCGATGAAAGCGAGAATAGCCACCACAATGGCATGAGAGTTATGCATTACATTCGATGTCAATGTGTAGGGCAACTTCAAAAGTGATTTGATTCCACGTAAATAATGTCGAGTTGAAAATTTGTCGTTGGCTTTCGTTTTCGATCACACATCTATGAAGGTAAAACAATAAATCATTGTTCAATTCGTTCAAAAGCACCTGAAGAGGGACATGTATTGTGTTGAATTGTCTCTGGATAGGTTTCCTATGATAAATTATTATAACTGTTAATCCTATAGCTGCATGCAAACAAAATAGGAAAAAAAGATACGAGCTTTTTATTGTAGTTGAGGTTTCAGTCACGGCGGCGGTCTGTTTTATCCTCCACTGACGAAACGACTCGGGTCATAGTTATGACGTGTGTTTCCTGACGGTTTTTACATCCCCTGCTTTGTCACACTGCGCAACGACTCCCTAAAACAAACCCCTATTAATAACGTAATAAGGGTTAGGGGTGCATAAAAAACAAGTTGAAACGACGACTATTTTCGGGGGTGACGAATTAAGCCTTGCGCACTCAACAATGGACATGAAATCTGCAGCAGTTCACTTCCTGTTCAGTTATAAATGAACGGCTGCAAGCGGAAGATATATATTCAACCCTTCAGGCACTTTCATGCTCAGTTTGTTGCAGCCTAGACTCGCCGCATGATTGATTAATCAACTGCGGATGATGTTATGTTCGTACACAAACTGGCTTTGCATCGCGTCAAGGCCGCAGAACCGGAAACGGAAGCGAAAATAAAATAGTGCGATCTATCCATCTCAATAATATGTATAGCTAATCAGATCTAGAAGAAACGTTTCTATTTTGGTAAGTGGTCTATTTTATTTTACCTATTGGCGCTCATGGAAACATAGGCCTACACGTTAGTCTTATCCAATTTGTTTTAATTTTTTCTAAACATTTGCAGTAAATAATCATTGTGATGCATCAATTGTCTATAGAAGAACGTTCAATAATAATATCATTCATTTCCCAAGCGTTAATGGGTATATTTCCCATTGTAATACTTATAGTTATTATAATCGAACTGGTTGAACCACCACATTACTCCGGTCGAGGTGGGACCCGTTTCTCGTGGTGACCGGTGCTCGCAAAGAGGGATCTTGCCTTGTCCGCCAACTCCGCAAATGGATTCTGCTTATGACGACCCTGACAATGTGTGTGGATCTTATTCGGCCGACCCGACATCATTCACCTATACACCTGTTGACTACGTCGTAAAACAATAACAACAACAACCAGTACTTCGTTGATTAGAAATGTTGTGTGTAAATTTTACTCATCTTAGCTTCAAATTACGTAAAATGAGCAGTAATCTCTTGACACCTTGGTGATATAAATTAATTGATGTATTTTCTTTTCACTGTTAATGATCTGTTACCTTATCACTATCGTCAGCGTGGCGTAGTGATAAACCACTGAACCCCTTCAATTGGCTCTCTTTAGACAGTTGATGGTGTTGTGTGCTTTCTCTCCGACTCTGTTAAACCTCTATTCCGACTACTGAAGCATACGAGGTGCCATTAATTTCATCGCCAATGTGTTTCTTGTATTCTTACTCGATTGAGAGTGATTACCGTTAATACGTCACTGTCTTGAAGGTGCTTGCGAAGTGAACTTAGCTCCACACACAGAGCTGAATCAGGCTCTGTTAGTCGACTATATTAATGTCTATTTGACACTGATGTACGTTCGTTCGCTGCTTTACAAAATCGAGAAGCATAACATCTGAGTAAAGCGATAGACACGTTCCTTACTGCGAGGCATAATATTATGATGTCCGTGTACACGCACACAAACACGCACACGCACAAAACAAACAACACACACATACAAACAACACACACACATATGGAAGGATTCCATACCATCCCAAGTTTTAGGAAAATCCCCCAAAAAACTTCGTATCTCAAAGCTCCTTAGTAGGCGAAATAGTCAACGATTTTAGAGGAAGTGACGTAATGAGTAGGTGACCAAAGCTCGAAGTCGTTACACTTTTAGTCGATATCTGTAAGCAACCGAAAGTGGTGGCTTCATTCGACAGTTAACGTCTAAAGGTGGAGGACATTGACGGCAATGTAGCTGAGGTGCACATCAAATGTGAGTAAACATTGTATTATTTTACAATATCTGACATTATGCCTGTGTAGACATCTTGTTGCATCATTTCAACAATAGAGGCGACGTTTTCGCCTTTGTTGTAATCGTAAAAGAGTGCATACGTAGCCACAAACACCATAAACTCGTCATCGTCATCCATTATATCGAGCGAGTAATGTAATTGTAAGGTTATGTCGTGGTTATATCGTTGGGTTCAAAGGTTATGTATTGCCAGACCTAGTTGTCACGGCTTCATAAATTCTTCAAATATACAACTATGCATTTAGTTACATTTTTCTCCAACAGGTTTCGCTACCATCTAGTCATCATGTCCAAAGCTCAAGTGATTAGCATTTAGAAACTAATTTAGTTCCCGAAAATAGTTGACTAACATTTTAGTCCATACTTGGAGCTTTGAGACTCCCTATTTATGCACAGTCAACTGAAGTATAGTTGATATGGATTTGTTTTATTACATGCTATTTTCCATAAGAAAAACAAACTCCATAGCAACCATAAACAAAATCGTATACTTAACACGACTGTGCATGTGGCCCACCACTTGCTCCCCCTGATTGGTGCATTATATTGTTACACGTTCATTGACTATCACAATACGTTTGATGCCATCCATTGTAACTGCGATTAAGAGAGCTAATCGTGCTACAATAATGTAATGTTCATTTTCTGAGCCTACTTTTTTTGTAAGGTAGACCTGCTCTGAAGAAAGTTTAAAAGTATACTTGACATCTTAAGATCGACATGATGATTGATGATGCAGAGGGGGAAGAGGGGAAGAGTTACGGGGCGAAGGGGGACTCTATTGGAATAACAAGTGGAAAAACGTTTTCAAAAATTAAAATTTGAACAATGCACACTCTTTCTTATCTCAGGGGGTTGATTTGCATAACAATGAATTTGAAAAATATAATTTATCACTCATCATAGGTACTTCTTTTTTATTTATATGGTAACCTACCTTGCAGCCAAAAATAAAATAATCGTTATGTAGCTATCTAAACAACCGTGCTCCACCAAGAACGTCAATACAAATAGCTTTGTCGTTCCTCTGGAAAGCGCAGACATCCCAGAGTAACATATATTTGTTACTCTCGCAGAAGCCGAGGGTGTCCCCACATTTCTCCTGGATTGCCATCATGCCATCATTCTTACTTTGTCTAACTCATAATACGACTCACTCACCCCTTACACAATCTTGGCTGTACCCAGGGCAGTTTTAGAGAGTCCACATGTCCAAATATAGGCTCTCTCTAGAGAGACAGTATAGTATAGAACGACTAATATGCAAAACCGCCTGTATTGCTCCCGTGACATTTCTGCACGTTTGTCAATACATAAACTAAGCATGTTTATAAAAAAAATGTGATAATATATAAACAAATAAATATACGAAACGACTAAGTAACTATAGCAGAAATGAAAGCACCGATTGGTTATGACGGATTTGTTACGAACACCAATTGGCTATTCCCTTTTAGAATCTTGCCACATCCATTTAATAACTTCCAAGAATATCATCTAATTAAGTAATAATTCACGTTTTATAACGTTTACCGCATACATTAATGTTGCTGGCAATAGTTTTACATACTGGCCTTTCTAAAAACAAATAAAAAAAAACACTTAAACCTCGAAAATGGCGAGTCATACTTATTATAACATCGATTACAGCCTCTTAAATGCCGGCTCCCATTCACTTACTTGAAATGTGGGCATTTATTTGCATACCAGTAATCTAAACACTTGGCATCAAACTCCTTTCCCGCCGATCCGATTATTACCTCCAACGTAAATACACCTTAAAAACTTAATACTTACCTTTGGTCTGTAATTTACCCAATGCGCCATTAGCTTCCTCGACGGATTTGATATTAATTTATGCGAGAGTTCACTGATTGTTGTGATAAAACGTTTGAAGTCTCTCTGAACCCTACCAGACAATGTGGGCGTATGTAATGATAGGGTGTTGGACTCGGTCGCGTCGGTGATGTGATAATAATAATTACCGGGCTACATGTGTGGGTTGTCAGGAAGAAGACTGGACCCACCAGACTTACCAAACAATGGCGCTCCGTGTGAACACACGCATTTGTGTATGAGCTCGCTCCACCCATAACTTATTCTTTAAATTATCAAATATGAAGTTGAGGTATTGTGAAGTTACTACACTTATCATTTGAGATAAGTAGGTGTTGTGTTTAGCGGAGTTTGGAAATGCGCTGCCTATTTGTGTTTCCGATGGACGATCAAGGATGCCGCCTGTTTCTAACGGGCTCATCACGTGACACATCGAATAAAGTGATGCTAGCGTTCCTGGACACGAGGGGCGACACTTTTACGACCAATCCGAATGTTGTGTGACATCTTCTCGCACCGGTTGCGCGGACCTTCTTCCAGTAATAAGCGGGTGCTCCCTACCTGTTACTGTCACAATATAGACTTTACTTATACAAATATATGATGCATAGTTCAATTCTATCCAAGCCTCACTATATTAAATTCGCAAAAAATCAAAAGTTTGTAGTAATGTGTTTGCGCACAGCTTTGAGACATGTATTTATTGAAGTGTACGTCTGTAACCAATTGTATTCATAGTACATGCTATTATAATAGCTACACATAATGAAATATGTTGTTTTATTATGTTCTCGGTGCTTTGAGGTTATTGGACGGTATTACCCACATTACACGGTTCAATACTTTCGTCAAACTTATTGAATGCAAGGACAATAAAGCATCAATTACTAGAAGCTATATTGTTGCAGTTTTTACCAAACTGTTTGTGATTCGCTTTTGTTCTTGAATTCAATAGGTTTGACGAAAGTATTGAGTCGTGTAATGTCGGCATTATAGTTATTACTTTTGTTTTATGTTCTTTCAACAGCCTTTTTTCGACCACTACACTGTGTGTATTAAAAGTTGACCCCTGATAAAGTAATCCTGTTGTTAAGTTAGAACCTGTTCAAGAATCGGGCCACAATCATAGATAATAAATAAATAAATGAAAGAAACATTATACATTAGTGTTATTTTATAGTGGGTATCAATGTACAAAGCCAGCTATAGCTGATGTTACATTAACACACGCAGATACAAATGCACGATGGTTATACTTGGCATGACATGTCATGCTATGGTGTAACTGATATGTGACGTGGTGACATGGTATTATTGTTGTACTTATAGCGTGAGCACGCTACGCTCTACTCTACCCACAATAAAACATTCAATAAGTAATCCTATGTCCGGAAACACGGTATAACACGTATAATATATAGGTTACGATTATACTTTGCGTTTTGGACTGGAAGTAGTGAACATTGATGTTTTCTTTTCAAGTAATAGTTTTCACGTTTAAATAATGAAAGAATAATAATTGTTATAAATCGTCCGCAGTGGATTGTGGGATTTGATTCTTAGTGATGTGGGAGTTCGAATCCCGCATATAAGATATGGGTATTTGTAATTTGTTCTTCATCTTTATCTTGCACCCCTTATCGTCTCGAATAGCAATATTGCAATTATAGAGATGATGTAAAGCAACAAGAGTCATTATCATCATCATTAAATAATTATATTAAAATTTGCTTTTATGGTTCTCTCTGTGTAAACACACATAGGAGGTGACACACTTAAGGAGACGACATACTTTTTTCTTAAGACAATTTTAAAGCATAAAACAATTATTTTAACATACAGAAATTGGGGATTTCCCCAAGACTGAAGAGGCATTCTTCTGATGTACCGTATATAGCACCTTTGGCTTCTCATTTCATTCTTATGCAATCTTACAAAGACCGCTGTATTCGTGGCGTACAATTAGATAAACGAATGCAATGCTAAGACACAGGACCGCACCTGTTCCAGCAGATTAATGGGATGCGTTTAACTCGTACGGAATGGAGGGAGCATGGAGTGAGAATGCCCGACAGGCGGGCGGCAATGCGGGTTGAACAATAGCACGTAAATAATATTCTACATTTGTTTTACCGTGTAACTTCTTTAATTAAGATGTTATCAAAGTGTTTTACATGCCCAACTTAATTATACTTGGCTATGATTTATACTTATATTGTAGGTATAGTGTCAAGCGAAGATGGTTTATTACATGAGCGGGGTGTGAGACAACAAGAAGATACAATATAGTTATTGTAATGAGCAAAACAATCGAATGTATTGGAATGAAATTCTGTGAATACATTCCAAACGTGTTTCGAGTCCATCTGTAACACACTCATAATATAAAATGTTGTATTATAGTTGTGAATGATGTGGAAATGAAGGCACCTGAATTATTAAATTAAGAAATTCTTCCTTGTAAAACGTTTCACGGATAATTTCCAAGTAAAAATGGATCCATTCTGTCAACTCTGTAATGAATAATGTACATATATTTGCCTTTACTGACACATCTGACGTGACACTGTTGGGAGTAATCACATGAGTTCCGAGGCCCAGTATTTTGGCGGTATCTTTGAGTGTTTCCACACCAAAAAGGCCAAAAAGAACGAAATAATGCTCTACAAACACGTTTTTTCAGAAAACAAACCATTCGATAATATTATTACTATCGATTATCGAATGGTAATCGCGAGATAATGTTAATTATTAGGACCCCACACCCAGTAAGCGTGACGGGCATAGCAATGTATTCTTGGTGTGCGGTGAACGTCTTTGCGATATCCCTTGTTGATATAATGATGTGACACCGCCTCCTGTCGCTAAAATATAATTCTTAGCGACTGTGCGTAGGTTTCAAGAAAGTTACGCCCCAGTATACGTTTTGCTCACTCGGAGTTGCGCCCAAAAGTCGAAAGTTCAAATGAAACCTAATATGGTCATACTCAGATTGGGCGATTTCATTTGGATCATAAAACAATGTTGTGTTATATATACGTGAAGCTTTCCTCTGTCTGATTGAATCGGATAACCAATGATCTCAATTTCCATTATTTCACACATGTCTAGAAACTCTGATTATTACCATTACGTTTATTAATTCTATCATATTGATAACGTATTATAAAATGTTTTATTGTTGTGTGTAATTGGAACTTATATTAATTGTTATTACTCCATACCATTAGTTATTACTTATTAGGCATTAGATTAGTACTAGAATAATTAAAGAACAAAGTGATTTTTAAAATGTAACATCATGTAAATTTGGTTTGTAAAGAGTGAAAACTCAAACCTTAATAAAGAAACGATAGAAAAAAAATACAAATATAATAATAATAAGAAATGAAATACTGTCGGCATCAAAGTTTACCTGCGTTTAGCTTTAGCCAGTGAACCAGCACATTATCACGGACAGTTAGTGGAGACAACCTCACAATATGATGATATCTTCCTCCATATTGTTAGTTGTGTGACGTCATCTGTTCAGCGTGTCACATTCATCGACTGTTTGTTGGATTTATGTGCTCAGTGGGCTGGTCGAGACGCTGATTTACAGGATCTACATTTCCACTCTGATACTTGATACTCTTAAAAAAAAAAACTCACAAAATGAATTTTATAATGTCGTTCCGACTTTTTATCAGCGCGTAAAATGTACTTAAATAAATTCTAAGTGGGAAATATAGCTACAGAAACGTGTGTTCTTTGTTTGTGGCTGTCAACGTTCAGTAAATTGGTGACACATAATTACTTTCTTTGGTATGTGCTTTGCGATATGACGTTTCCGAATGATGTTCCGTAAGACGCATTTCTGGTTCATTCTTGATTCTCCGTGTTTTAGTTCGCTTGGAAGAAGTTTCAAGTTTCAAGATTTTCGGGAAATCGTCAGTCCATGAAAGATTCTCGTCCCAATCATATGGATATAGTAAGCCGCTTTGTAAATCTAGACACACAAAAAAAGACTAGAACAATAGGAACATTAGGAACATTAGGGCCTACACACTGTATCTATATTATGCTCTCATTAAAAACAATAAGATCAGTAGATATTTGAGAAACTACGTTTTTTGAAGTTGTAAGAATGAACGAAACACTAGTTCCTTCGTTTCGTTCGATTTTTGTAAATTGACCACTTAGTTCAGTCAACCAGTTCAGTCATATCACAACGCGCGGGTTATCAAGAAGAGGGCTGTAATATTATTTCGAGCTGCTTATTTTTGCGTTCCAAACTGTTTATTAATTTTTGTACACATTTTAAAGACACATAACTTTGGTGGCTCGTTATCGATGTAAAACAATACATTTAGGCTCCTTTGTAATTCAACAAAACCCCATCCCCTCCATTCTAAAGGTCTAACAACTTCAATAAAATAGTGTTAATTCACAGTTTTAAGTAACAAAATTTGAAGGGTAGTTTTTTGGTATTATGCTATACAATGTACGATAAAAATAAACTTATCAGGTAATAGACAATAGGTTGTGTTAAGAAAACACAAATCGGTAAAAAAGCATTGTTTGCCGCGTCACATGAACTGAATAGTTGAGTGTTTCCGAGGGTAGATATATCGTGTTATATAAACTCACAGTTCTGAAGGTCCTCATCGACAAAGGGAGTCCCGCCGCCCTCACAATAAGAGGCCGATTCGTCCTTGAAATAATGATCCGTAAAGATCGTTTGAAACTCTCGGATTCTCCGAACCAATCACAGCCGTAGACCGAATGCAGCACATCTGCGCTCTGGAAAAATCATATCCGATTACAATTTTCAATAAGCCTATATCAGGATATTTAAAAATAATTGTTTTTTCTTTCGGAAACAAGTGCATATAATTACCTCTTCAGTTATAAGGTTACAGAACCAACAATATAGCAGAGTCTCCAAATAGCTTCCAAGCACAAGAAATAAAGCCAAAGTTACCTTGAAGTCCGTTGTCTTGGCCTGCAAAGTACAACATACAGTTAGTGCCCCAAAGCGATGTAATTGTAACGACTAGTACGCATGTTTATGTAGATGTTTGGTGATATTTGTAAACCATTGTTAACAGTTAAATTTCACAATTGACTTATGAAAATAGTCAGTGACAATATCGACGAAGAGAAGATACAAAATACATACCTATAATAATTGGGACTTGTCTCTTGCTTTGCTGCATAATAAGTTCACTATACATTTTCGATGATGCTTTTATTTCAATTTATTTTTACTGTTCGTGACCTAATGCAGATTATGGTCTGTGCTCTTTCTAGTTTTGTGTCAGGATGTGTTTTTTCTAATTTATTATTTGCAGTGTTGTTCTTGTTTAATTTTTAGTAATAAAGACATGCAGGCTAATTTGAATTACATTTACTTTATGTTATTGCATTTCAAATGAAAGATATATCAGTATATGAACTGTATTAGTTGGACTTACCACTGTCGTAATATACAATCCAACAATTCCACAACATAAATTGGTCAGTATCTGATTAATCAACATGAACTTGTTAACACTGCCAAAGTCTTCATTGAATCTGTTAAGAATAAAATATTGTTTATCATAGCACATATGGGTTATATTTGTCAGTTGAGTGTACACTTAAACATAACAGCCATGTTTTGAAAGAGTTACCACTGTATGTAAACATGAAGTAATCCCCCCCCCCCCCTCCCCCCTACCCGGATTCGCCACTGTTACCCGGTATTGTGACGTGTTTATTTATTCATATCAATTTCAAGTCGATCGAATAGCAATGCAAATGGTGGTTTAGATATTATAGATGTTTACTGACCGTAATAAGATCTGATGATGTTTTACACAGCTTCTTAGATAATCCTCCATATCGTTGTTATGGGACGTCGTACAGTTCTTCACATATAGTTTTCGAGGTTTCGTCTTCGAAACAGTTTGGTTTGAATCGAATGAAAACGTTGCTGATTTCCTTCTATTTTTATTTTCATCTGTGGTCTCTGGTAAGTTCTTGTATTTCTGAGGACCATCATTTTTAGAAGAGGTATTTGGGAACAAATCTGAGGCCTTTCGAAGGCCCCTGATAAGCACGCTACGGCGAATATGCTGCAACTTATGATTTAGCACCTTGAACTGGCCGTTTATGTGAATGGACATACAAACAAATAAAAGGTCATATATTATAATTATACATAAATCGAATATCATCCAAATAGTTGTAATAATTAGTGTTGTCTCAAATACAAACTTGGTTTCGTAGTTGTATGGAAGCCAATACCTGGAAACAAAGTACTGTGGTAATGGTTACACAATTTAAAATCAAATAAGCGTTTCATTTAAAATTAGAAGTATTTCATTTCCAAAAGTTCGGTAAGCATACGAGTACGAGTCGTGGTTGTACGACTGCACGAGTTGTGTCTTGAGGGCTGTATGTTATAAAGTACTCTACAGCAGCACCGAATTATGTCGCTTAAAATCGGATTATATGCTTTGAATGTTTCTAAATGAAACCAAAATATATCCCACCCTACAGAATTAAGTGCTCGTAATTCAATGTGTCTTTTTTCCAATAAATATTTACGTTTTTTAAATGTTCTCTTTTAAGTTTTGTAATCTGGTGTTGCGATACACCTTTCACAATCTTTGATAAGAACATTTTGAGAAACGGAAATGTGTATTAAAAAAAGAAACATTCGTAAGAAATAGAACTAAATTCGATATGGAATAATATTATCTTGGTTTAATTTTGACATTTTAAAGTAATTTTAAGCTGCAGAAATCATGAGTTCAGTAGATAAGGTCAACACACAACTAAAATGTTCTGTAAATGCACCAAGTGACAGTTGTTTACCTGAACGGTATTGTTCCTGAAGCGAATCCTTGAATTATCAAAAATATTGCATTAAGAATGAATACAGGAATAAACGTAACCAAGAAAAATATTGTTAAATTATGGGCAAACTTGTCAGTTTTTTCCATGGATCTTTTCAAAGATGTGTTTGACAGCATTTCTGAGGTGCTCAGCGCTCTTAAAGTTGTAACCATTTGGCACAGCTTCTCGCGGTGAGTGAACATGGTTGTACACTTGACGAGTACCATGGTGTACAAGAGAATCATGGTGAAGTACTCGATGACCCGAGCAAGGTTTCCCCACACGAGACACACGTTGATGGCTTGAAACACCAGCCCGTAGACTTGTCTGATCAGCTGGATCCGAGGGAAGAAATATCGCCAGTAACTCATGAAGCTGCCCATTTCGTTGGATTTCTCCGGCCAAAACCCTGAAAACGTCAATAGATAGTAAAATCGTAGTTGAGCGTCCGGACAAAACAGGAGTTTGTGGTAGTTTTCCTGATGTTATGAAGGGTATATCTACTGGCGTTTGATTTCTACATTACTTCTACACGTCATCCAAAACAGAACAATAAGAAATCTACCAACAATATATTAAATTACGACGAAAAGTCATAGCTTACGTAAATAATATTTGTATGTAAATAAAATGCTTCCAGGAGAAGCCAAAACCCTTCTTTGCATCCAACCCATCCTCCATGACTGGAAGGTGAGGGAAGTGCGTATAGGTAAAATGATAAGGGATCTGGATACTTGTTGTCAGAAGGTGATTATGTTTTATAGATTCATTCGAGTGCTAAATCCGTGTTATTTCCCAACTTGTATTTTGTTGTGATAGATTCACGTATAGTCATTTTGTCGATCGATAAAACGTTCACCAAAAGGCAGCAAATAGTAAACATTGTGAAGCCAAAACCTGAATCTTGGTCTACACACTTGTCAAGGATCCTACCATTGGCTGGATTTATAAGACATCACTTCTTATTGGCTCACATAAGATTTAATGGATTATATAGAGCTATAGCTCCAACTTCTGTTATATTTCCCAGTTCCTTGGAAGCCCTAGGAAAGACAGGCCTAGCATTAGCAAGCTAGGCCGCCCTCTTACACGCTCGTCTAAATGGAGTCTATATGGATCACGAAATGTCGCAAGAAGTTTGGGAAGTCGAGGTCATGTGACATTCCACGTGTAAGACGAACGGAACAGAAACTTGAATGTTATACAAATAAATTGCACCCGAAGATATTCTTGAGAGAGCCACTAACATGGGTGGCGAAACGTCAAGCAAGATGAACTCATCACCGACACGACGAAATAAACCAGGAATAATACAACAGTTCGCATCTACGGGTCGTGAAAGCCTCCAACAACTTATTAGTAACAATAACGATGTTTTTATTCGTTGTTTAGCTAATGCAAAATCAAATGTCGGTATGATTCACTTCTCAAGATATTATTGTGAGGTACTCATGCTTACCAAAGAAGTGCAATACTTGAACGTTCAGCTCTAGACACGGTCGCCGCCTTCTCCACGGAACTTTCTTCGTCGCTGTTACCACCATAGTCTACCGCGTCACTGAAGACCACATGCGGGAGCTTCCTCGTCACAACCATGCGCTCTAGATTCTACAAGGTTCTACATTGATTTGCTGTTTCGAAAACCGTTTTGGTAAAACACTTGTTAGTATATTTATTATTTATAACAGTTTGCTTCTGAGTTGAATTATACGTACCTATACATCGATGTTGCGTGGCCTCCTTGCTATCGTAGATATTCCTACGACAGCTGGTTTTCTGTTAGTTTATGTCAATACACACTTTATAGAGAGTGCCTTTTTTAGTTCACACTAAAATTTAATGTTAAATGTGAGCGGCCGTCGAAGTTCTATTTCAGTGTATCATTATCATTTTTTTTCTTAATTAATACAAGCTAAAAAAAAAAATGCATTAAAAACAGCTAATTTGTGTTAATTCTTCGGAATAATGTACATTTTTCGTTTAATGTACATATAATTTCGCATATGTTTTGTAAGTTGTTTCAACTAAGACACGAACTATAATTTGAACTGAAATATAATATTCCTATAGAGGATGGGAATACTATAATGATGAGGTAAGCGTCGGGGCAGGTTGTGGAGACTTTACATATTATATATTTTAAACTAGTTTTTTTTGCATTTAAGATACAAAAATAAGAAAAAACTTTATACTTCAGGGAAGAATATACCTTGATCTCAAATCTTAGTTTTATATAATATAATCCAAAATTTCCCCAAAACTCTATTAAAAAAATCAAGATTTTATTTATTTTGAAAATTCTACAAATCTGAAAAATGACAGCATTTATTGCAAATGTTTAAGATTGCTTAATCTGCTCAAACAAATCAGTTCTGAAAGGGTTAAGTAATGTAAGTGTAATTATTCTAGTGCCTTATATTACAGCTTGTATCACGTTAACATGTTTTAGCTCCTTATCCCATTGTTTCGCAGCCTTCCAGTAGTTGGGCAACTGGTCCGATGGACTCCAGGTAGTCGACATGTGCGACACGATATTGCTTTTAGTTTCTTGGAAGAGTCATCTCCCGTAGTTTGGACCGGCAATATCTCAGTATCGGAAGCATTCAATCACCTGGCATGGCTTCCTGTGCTGTAGTGTGCGCCATCCCATAGAGCAACGCTGAACTACTGGATATTTAATTCACGTTAGATACGGTTACACTTAACAAAGTAATTTTAGAACAATATGGAAAACCGACACAAATAAACAATGTTAGACGAGCAAAATATAATTATCGCATAAAGCTCTGTCGTCGCTAGGATTAATATTGAGATACATTACTCAGGGTCACACGTGTGATGTGTCTATCTTTCGATTCAGATAGCCAACAATAGGCCAATAGCAAATCCTCAGAAACGATTTCATGATAGCTTTTTGTACGACATAATCCCATCCTTCGACAGAGGAAAATTAGGATAAGAACTTTACAGTGAGGACCGATTTTCCAAATCACAAGAGTCCAGGGTGAGCTGTAATATACCCCTGTCGACAAGCACGATCGTATTCGTATAGAGACAAACTTAATCCAAGTAAGATCTCTCATGTTTACACAATTAAGACTTGGCAACCGATATCAGAATAGAGCCCAGCTGGACTCTTATCTAATAAAGTTTTGCCTGCGAGCTATCGATCGATCCTGTCGTGAAATAGTTTAATTTAGCTAATAAGACCGAGTTTCGGAAGTTTCCCCCGCGCGGGACAATCTTGGTGCAATCTTTGATGCGTATTATTTGAGTTTGGGGTTCTAAAACTTCCACTCAATGTGGGCCTAATGTTTGTGTAATCTTACGAACGTTTGGCCTGATTTATGGGTGTGTTCTAAAAACCAACCCCTACAGCCTGAGGTTTGTACTCTGTGTAAAATACATCCCTAAGTTATATCATATCCGAACATCTTCTACTTGGCAAGAACCTACCCCTCTTCTTGTAACTATTAGACGAAGCTTCCCATCTCGTGTTCTATGCTAATGCTATGAGAATGATGCGCGCTATGAAGAGAATGTACGAGGTAGGATATACCGAAAACTGACATCATTAAAATATATTTTAATGATCCCATTGATCTCAGTTTTGTTACGAATCTGTGGATTGGTTTGAGACAACGTTTTCCCCTCCTCCCTCTTTTACTTTTTTTTTTACATAAACCATGACGACTTGAACTACAGTAAATAAGTTGGGAACGCATGACTAAATATCCTGTGCTCTGTTTTGGATCCACCTTGCCTTGTAAAGCAGAAGTATAGGAAACAAGTGGGAGTGACGGGATGGTTTCGTGACTAAACCTATTTCTCGAGAAATTCAAAATATTCTTAACAACAGCTGTCCGAATACACCGCATCGCTCTCATTCCATTTATTTCCAACAATACATGGTAAGTCTGCAACGGAGGGCCAAGAACTAGCATTATACTCTTCTGAATATAGGACCGCGTACGCTACAGTCTAGAACTGTTTTTTAGTTGTTCGCGTGTATTTGTGGGCGTAGTGGAAAGTCTCTGGTGTCGAGCAAGTGCTTTGGCGATCTGGCGTCAGTGTCTTGGCTGGACCAAAATACGGGATGTTTGTTGGCTCCGTGGGTATATGTATAGATAGGACTACAAATCATATTTCTTTCTCGTATGTGCGTATATGGTACGAAACGGCTAACCCCCCTTCAACCCTTAGTGTCATGTGTCATCGTATAGTTTCTTTCTGACTTTTATGGTAAAGGCGTAGCCAAAGGGGGCTGGGGGGGGGGGGGGGGGTCAAGTTCAAGACACTCGTTGCGTGATTGCTGTAAGGTGAGTTGAGTTGACGTGAGCCCCTGTGAGAAATATTTCGTGGCGTAAACTTGTTGTTTTAGTTTGATTTATTTATGATCGGTAAAAATCGAAGCGTTGTCACTTATACACAACTGAATAACTTATGATTATGACATAGATGTGTTGAAGAAATCGATTTTAGATTTATGTTTTGGACTGAGGCCCAAAATGTGGGAGTCATTACTCACGATAAGAAATGTATTTAGATAGCCGTTTCATTTAATTCACTTCATTACACGAATTATATTGTCCATCCAGTTATTAATCCTCCAGATAACGTGTTTTCACCATGGCAACAGCCAATAAAATACTTTCAAGTTACTTTTAAAAAAGTCATTACTTTCAAGTTTCAAGTTAGTTATGATGGCCAAGGTCTCCCGCTTGCCGGGCTTTCCGCCCGGCAAGCGGGATACCTGGGTTCAAATTCAGTCGGAGAAGTTTCTTGAAATCGACGAAAGCAAGTGTCCAATCACATAGCATCGGGCCATAATATATTTACTACATTATTTTTTGACCAAATTAATTAATTAGTTAATTACTTAATCTGGAAATCAGAATCCTAATAAACTGTATACGAGTTACCCTCCACTTCACAAATGAGTGCATCATTCACGGAACATTCTTGTCTGTAATTACTTGAAACATCCAACCTTGCCTGTGAAACTAAGACAAGACGCCAAACTGCAAGACGCCTCTAAGAGATAATTAAGTGCAGTAATAACTTGGGACCTGTACAATGACTTAAACATATGTTGGAAGCAATAAATGCATGAATTAGTTACACCAATCACCTTCATTCCGTACGACAGTTATTAATTGGAAACTAAATTGAAAAACATCTTTCGCTTTTCAGTTAATGTTCTCTTTATGTCTAAAACGTTTAATACAATGGAAGGGGAAAAGTTGTAAAATATATCAACAAAATTAATGTGGCACGTTTATAGTATATTAGATGAAGCAACTTGTTTTGTCGACTCGTTCACTCTAGCTACTGCATGTGTGCGTTACCGTGTAGTAAAATAGATTGACAACGCTGAAAGCTTCAATGTTTGCAGTGCTGTAGTACTTGAACCGATTTACATGAAACTTTGTAAGCTCTGTCAAGTGAGCTATTCAAACGAAATAAAACCATCTGCAGGATTGTGGAATATCTCGTTGTTGAGATATAAGTAACTGAATAGGACATAGTTGCTAAGGGTAAAATACGTACTAATTTCCAAAGTTAATCATTTGTATGGATGTTTATAGCAACAACACATCATTTAAAACAAATTCAAATTACACGTCCCCACCGTACATACTATATTTGCATTTTTTCATGTGCATGATTTCATCAACCAATGTATCTCACACAGGAGATGATCCGAACACAGCGTCAACGTGGCGCAAATGAAGTCATTGAACCGGCTGATGAATACGTTGATTTGCGCCCCGATGGTTTCATACCGCGCATGCGTAAGCCGCCTTGAGGGATAGATAGCTCAATCAGCCGCGGTAGGAATGTTACAAATTACAGAAAAACACGCCACACGGTGGTTATCGGGGCCTAATTAAGACCTAGGTCTGAACGCATACTGTGAACTGTGAAGGTGAGAGAAAACGACCATCGAGAAAACATATCATATTTTAATGATAAAAGACTGCGGGTTGCAAGAGGAAATTGTAACCACAAACCATACGCCCGCTGGTTGCTGACACGTATGACGTCATAGGGGGGGGGGGGGGAGGTTGGCGCACCACGAGACTAATGAGCCAGGCTGTGGGTTTGATTCTAGCCACCGGCAATCTTGGCGCTAATGTTTTCCTCGGCCATAACTTGGAAGCATTTGAACTTTCTAATAAGCCATCCAATTACTGTTGCATTATACAAGACGTGGGCCTCGAACATTTAATTTCGGGTTCAGGTTTGGTTAAACAAGATGTTTCAAGTTGGGTTTATGTTCCGGTAAAATAAATAAAAAAACAGAACTAAAAAAAAAACAAAAAAAAAACATGTGCGACGATTGGGAAAAATGGAAGTTTTAAAAGAGTTCGGCCTTAATTTCATTGCGATTTGCTCTGTTACCGAAAAAAAACATATTTTTTACCCCCTTCCAACTTCGTTCATAGTCATTCAGAAACAAGGATGTCTTTTCTCGTTTACCTTCTATTTTAGCTTATCTAGATCAGATATTTCAAATGTGTAACTTAGTTCTCTCCAGTCTGATTTAACTAAACATTAATCCGGGTCACACTCACAAGATGTGTCTCTACTTGAAGTGAACAATGAGCTAATTTACTCTCTAGCCCAACTACATCAAGAGTGTTCCGTCGACCTTCTACTCTTTAATAAGCAAGCCAATCAGCCCTGGTGTATGGTTACGATATTGGGTATCAATTCGGTGCAGATAATGTGCATGCAACCGCTCAAATGATTAACTTCCCAATATGTTTTCTGTTCTCTTTTTAATCACTTAACTTCTCGTAGACATTAAAGCCCTCTAATGACGGTGAAGTTAGACAGCAATATATAAATACGGTGCTCTAATGAAGTACCTCACTGTTCACGCCCAGTGGAAATCAAATGGTCAGTAAGATAAATGACTAATTACCAATAGGAACCCACTACTACCTAGACTTAATTAATTACACTTCTTCGTAACTCCAAAGGTAAATGTGGTGAAACGAGTAGCTTATGTGTATGTGTAGGCATACGTCCTGTTTGGTGGCCTAAATTTAAAAAGATGCGAGACTAATATTTTGATAAAATGACTAATCAATTGGTGTCTTATATTGTGTGAAGGTATTTTTGATAATAGCTGGGGGATATAAGTATAGCCTGACACTATCGCCCATACATCATCGGTAGTCG
Organism: Isoperla grammatica; assembly: GCA_945910005.1. Taxonomy (NCBI): domain Eukaryota; kingdom Metazoa; phylum Arthropoda; class Insecta; order Plecoptera; family Perlodidae; genus Isoperla; species Isoperla grammatica. The sequence goes on along the minus strand of OX246739.1, from coordinate 6,425,696 downwards.
AAGTGTTCCATATAAGCGTTCGTAAAGCATCAAAGAAAATAACTAAATTGTATGGGATTAAATATTTTAGACTGTAATTTACTGCGATTACATCATTTTTTATTGTAGACAAAATAAGGATTCGTTACAAATAATAGAAGGTAAAATAGTAATACGTGCATTGTATTCGTGAGTAAAAAAGTATTACTACGAAATGATTAATTTTTTCACATTTGTATAACAATAGCAAAATGATGTAAACCTTAATTGCTCAGCGGCTTTGTATCACGATTACTCTTCGTAAAAAAATACAATGAAATTGGTTTTGCTAAACCTCAGCCCAATTAATCAATATAACGTTACAGACAATTTTAATTCTAGGGTTTTGATTCAGTTCCTTTTAAGAAAACCTGATAGATTAAGTTTCAACTTTTTTACTGAGGCAAATAACAAATTGTTTGATTAAGTCATTAAACCAAAGACAGCTATTCGACATTCCTTCCTAATAATGTGGCAGATAAGTGGGTGACAGGAGATATACGCATTATGCCGGCATCCATAAAACATTTGCATTTCTTATCAGAAGCAACAGACAACATGAAATAACCGGAACATTATGACTTTACGAGTTGTATTGAATTTAGTTTACGAATGTGGTGATTCTTCAACTCTATATAGATGTAAACGTGTATTTTGTGTGATCACATTTTTAACGGTGCTAATCGAGACGTTTACCCCTCTTGAAATTGATCAGTTAGTAAACACTGCGAGGTATTATGATTTTATAAAATGACTCGGACAATTCAAATGGTAGCATAGAAAATGAGTTCGCTTACAACAAAATATTCATTTTCTTAATAATATGTTTCACATTTGTTTTTGGACGATCAGGGACAACAAAATTAATTGCATACGTGATCATTTTTTGAATAGTTTTGGAGATTTTTATATTTATAAATCAAGGTAACCATGACTTTTTGAATGGACTCACAAGTCGATTGCTCACAAAGATAGACGATGGCACCGATACTGCAACAACTACTCAACCTCCAGATAAAATGAACATAATATATACTTTCTGACATTTAAGTTGTTCTGAAACAAACTGTAAAATATCCCGTACTTATAGTTTTATACAACAAAACTAAACAGATAAATGTGCAACACGCCAGCTGTGTTTATTGGCGTCCTTAGCGTTGTCTGGCAGTCGGGCAGTGGGGGTTTGCGAGGGGGTTATTTATGGGCAAACTTAGCTCAAACAGCCCCCGTCATTGGCCCCAGGTGGGCCCCAGGTGGGAGGAGATTTCTCGGAGGTCCGAAAGGATGAAATCACCTTCTCATCTCATCTCGTCTCATCTCATCGAATGCTGAAGCGGAAAATACTATTGAAGTTTTCCGTACCCGCTATTCCTCATATTTGTTTCACATCTTTTTCCTTGCATTTCTTGAATTTTGATAATTGTTTTTTAATTACAAATCTTTTTTATTCCGCCCCCAGAGATTGAAGTTCATTTTTTCCCTTAAAGAGGTGTTTGGGGTGTGCATCCCTGCGGAACCTATTTCTACCGCATGTGGGCGGCTTTTTTTTTAAGATCTCATGAAAGTGAGTCTAGTTTTCAGTGTCATGGTAAGGACATGATAGGTTGGTTTACCAGTGCGCCTGCAAAATATAATGCGCTCACTGTTATGTATATTTTTTCAAATTAGAATAACTAGAAAACGAAAGTAGACAACAAATAATCATAAAATAAATGTACGGTACGTACTTAACTAATGAACCCAACTGGCTACGTATGTATCATGATACATCAGCCATGAGACGTATGCCATGAAGCAAGCTCGAGTTTCGCCCGATAACATGACTTCAAGTCGTGATAACAGGCCGCGCTGAGGAGGGGAGGGGGTAACACAACGAAGCGAGGAGAACATGTGGGAACGGAGGTCAAAGCCTATAAACTTACTTATAATCCCATTAAATTAAATTGTTAGGTTTTGTTCGTCTTCATACGGTAGACTCCAGCCCACTAAGAGGTAAATGGGTTCATTGTATATTTAATTACCTCGCCTTTACGTTACAGTTTGGGTTTTGTGTTAACCCTGTCTTGCGTAATCTTGGATGTTATGATTTTAATCTTAGTCTAGATGACAATGGCTTTAGCTCGTGTCGGCTGCCTGAGGTGTTTAAACCACAGAGAAGGGGTTAATACCGGGTAGCTTAGCAACCTGACACAGCGCGTGGACAAACATGTAATCAGAGGGACTCGGCCTGTTTCTCGCTTTTAGCCTCGTCTCACACAACCACAGACAACTGGATGTGGTTGTGAAAGCTTGACGTCATTTGATCTGGAACATCACGCCACAGTGTGGCGATTACTGTAGGTAAATATCCATTAAATGATGTTTTAGTAGAGCGTAGACTATGCATCTGAGATATAAAGACACTGAAGGTAGGGTGGGAGATGGACTTGCTAGAATGTTAGCAAGTTTGGATTACGTCAACACTACGAAAAATAAATTCACAACTCTTGTGACGCTTTAAAGTCATATTTTTACTCCGAATCCAAGAATGATAACAGACAGCTCATATTGTCACTATTACTTGACTATTTTGACAACACAATACAGATTTCATAATCTGTGCTTCTTCCTAGGAAAAAGATTTCGATATAAGTTTTGGAGGATAGCCACTGAGCGCGCCACTAAAATACAGGCAGCGCGCCCCGTGGCCCAAACGGGCAAAGTTGGCGGGGAAAGCTATGTATGTCAACAGTAGCAGCTATTGAAACGGCGATCACTTCAAACAGCGAAGGATGTCGCATCAAGTTCTCAAAAAAGCTACAAATTTCAGGATATATTCGTAACACTATCACACATTCTTGAAGCAAAGCTAGATCCAATTTGTTCATTACAAACGTTATTTCTAGATAGTCGAAAACCCATACAAAATATACCAGAGTAATAACAAAGAGTATTTATCGCACTTAAACTTCTGTAAAAACGTAGAGGTTGGTAGATACGAAAAATCTAATTGCACGGCTGTGTAGCCTGATGCAGTAGCTACAACTTTGTCGCTGGTCAAACTCTGAGACGTAAACTTCATAGCATCGTTTTTCTCATTTTCCGATTCGCCGTGCAATGGTATTTTTATCTCCCGCGCGCTTTGCAGTGTGCGTGCGAGCTTGGAATGCGCTAGCAGACAGCCCGCCCGCCCGTACCGCCAGGATGGAAGCACATGGTGACCAAGTGGTTTACTACGGATTTAAAAGTATTTTGCCAGGCTTTCAATGCAAAAGCCTAGCCTCGGGCCTACCGAATGTTATAGTCCTACATCACATAACCCTAGGGAGGCCTACTATTGCGTTCAATTATTAGGCTACTTTTAATATAGTCTTCTTTAAGCCTAGATTTATGTTGGTTTTTAAATTACAATTAAACTAGCTTTAACTTACTTTTTTCTGTTGACTGCTTGAACCCACTTGCGCTTGCGATCTAGTTCCCAAGGTTTATTGGGGAAACGAAACAACTGGACTTCTCTGTAGGTGTTTGCATATGAGTTGCTACACCCGACTACACAACAATTCTGTTTTGATTTCCTTTTAGTTTTCTCGCTCATTTTAAGACTAAAATTAAAGAATCATCAACATACTAGACATAGATGACATTCGACCACTCGACTCCCCAACAGCTGTCTGTCAACACGCAGAGCACGCCTGACAGCAAGACAGGCTCGCCAAATTCGTCAAATAAAAGTAGTTATTATCGAAAGAAAACAAAATTAGTTGGCAATACGCAGTAAGAGGTTCAGAACTTTGGTCACAGAGGTTGATGTGATCTGTATTCATGAAAATAGTTGAAATACGAGGTAATATAGAGTACTGTTTTTACACGTATCGGCTGCGCGGACAGCGCGCGATCACCATCAAATATGCCACTTTTTGCCGCACGCAGCAGCACACGGACGAACGCACGGTGCCTTACCTACTCGCGAACTTACATTGAATTGAATACATTCTATCGGGAATACTCTGAGGGTAATCCCGAGCCAAAGGTGATTTCTCCACCTGTCGATGAAAGTATATCCGCAAAGAAAAGCTGATATTTCCTTTGAATCGCAGCATTGGCAAATGATCAGTTTCTTGAATCCTATTATCAGTGTTTCTTTGAGACGTCCCGTGTGACCGATGGTTACATTATCCTGGCATTGTTGCTCTTTGGGTTTCATAAAAGAGCTTTTAGGAAAGAAACATGAGGTGTGATCAGTTCAGAGACAAACTCATTACTCTAACCCTGATATAAAAATGTGTTTTACAGGAAAATATGCGGGATAGCGAAGCAAGTGTGTCTATTATACTTGAACTGGGGTTAAAAATATTCGTTGACCAGTGCGATGGTGATTTTATTGAAATTGTTATTTTCTCTTATAAAAAACATTATTCCAAGCCACACAGTCCACAAAGATAATAAACATTACATTGGTAAACACAAACCATAAAACAAGTAATTGGCTCCATGTAAACATTTTAACATTCGTTGGGTCGATTGCAACGCTGCGCTCGCCCAATTAGCGTCATCACAAGAGATGCGTAACAGCCCAACGGCAACCGTGACAAGTTCTAAAACACAACCAGTACTTTTTGGCAAGTTAAATATTGCTTACGTTCATGTCACAATCATCAAATTACTTAATACAGAATGAAGGATTGTAGTCGTATCCCTCCCACCTCCACCCCCGCCCCCTCCCCCGCCCCTCCCAGCAATAACCCTACAAATTGCACAAACTTGCTTACGGCGGGCAATCTCCTCACAAATTACTTACCTTATGACCTATTAAGGTTTGTAATGCTACTCGCTTGTTCATGATTATGGAGAGGTATCACAAAAAGTTCAAATTCTTGCAGAATCACTGTGATGTATAATCAAAACGTAATAGGACCTCGACACGACTCAAATTATACAGTTTGAAAGAAAAACATTTGGCATTCTCTCGTGCCCATTATCATTGAAACAACGTTGTAAATCAAACTTCAGGGTCTTCCTATTTGGAAATGTGTATACTTAATTCTCAAGAGGCACTTTCCCGTTTAATGCAAATATTAAACGTAAATAATAGCAGCCGTTAAATTCTATTAGGGCTGTTTAGGAAAGCGTGTTCGTAAAAAGTGCAATTTAAGTTTGATCACGGAATATAATTTTGTTAACGCCTTTCTCGTATACTTTCTTCTGTGAATACTGATTTGCTAAGCAGCGCTGATGGCTGATGACTGTGAGAAACATAATTAGAGATTGTGAAAGAATAAAGTCTCATCACATGAAATATTGTATTGCAAATTCTTAAGGCGTAGTCCCTATTGTTAAGTCGTGGGCGACTTTACCATTAAGATTGGATTTCATGACCTTTTGCGCATTGCAAATGGGAGCTGGTGACCTTTGACCGTGGACGCGACTAGAATTGAACATATTCCAATACTGACGTCCGATCAATCTTATTTAGTAACGTATAGCTAATTGATTAGACTTAAGTGATCGATGATGGTATTAAAGTATGGGCATATTGAGTCTGTGCGTAATCTTTGACGGCCTCGCCGCATGGTATACCACATAACGAGCCCATGTACATTCTGCGGAGTATTTTATGGCGCCCTCTAAGGTTCTCTGCAGGTTACGGAGTGCATCTAACAGGCAGTGGTCTGATAGTCGTGCGTGCCATTGATGTCATGTGGCGTTTTTTCATCTTCATAAATCACTCGCACTCGTATATTTAGGCACCCGGATAGTTGAGAGCTTGTAAACTCTTTCTAATAGATACTCCTGATCACTTGTTGCAACTTTCTGTGGTGTTTACTATGCCTCGGTATGTTGCTTTGTGACTTAGAAACTCTTGTGTGTTCAGGGAATATTATTTTGTCTGAATATTCTCCCTAGAAAGCTTGTGTACAAGAATCCGTTATCTGTGCTCATATATTATATCCAAGAGTTTGTAATCTTTGATTATATGTATTTCAAGTTTTCAACTCATCCTCCAAGTAAAATTGAACGCATCACTGGTTTAAAACTTGTACCTTGTACTAAACCTCGAATTGACCCTCTAGACTAGACTAAATAATATTTATTTTTCTTAATTTTGTAAAACAACACAGTTGGTGGTTCCTACGCGTGTTGAGTTTTATCAGATCAAGGATTTAACACACGACCAATACATCCAATGTTTATGCAAGACCATGAAAAAAAAAACAAGTTCATTTTTTTTACAGGCGTCAGACCCCTTGGGAAAATATGGTGTTATTTGTAAAGTGAGGTTTCGTCGAGTGGTTTCTACCATCCCTCCCTGGGGATAAGCGATATGTTGATAGACGATGGTGGGGGGGAGGGGGGGGGGTGTCTGGACGCTACGCCCCCCAGCAAGTGTTAGATTAGGCCTCATAGAGAGTGACAGTTCATTGCCGCTCTACGCGTGACAGGGGGGGGGGAGGTTACGCCACTGTGCCCGTGCTATTATCATGTTACATATACGCCTCCAAACCGATGTTATTAACCATGATTTACACAAATAGGAGACGAAAATCACTTTTCTATGCTAAAGTACAAAGGGTATCGCTGTTGGCATAAGAGGATTAAACTATATCATATTTTCCGTAGGGGACGCTTCAATATCCTTTTTATGCTAGATCTACTAGAATGTATACGTAAATTTATGCAATGAAGACTAACATACGAGTAACTACTTGGAAAAATGTACTGGAAAATGAGGAAAGTGAACGAACATTTCCAATCTAGCCACTTTCTGTGTACGCATTTTCGTAGAGCTATTTGTTTTCACATAAAATTGGGATATAAAAAAATCACTATGGCACAATCTGCTAGATTAAATTAATAACGGATATCTTTATATGAACATAAAATTAATAAAGTAACAGTGATTAATTCGAATGATTTATTAATCTGCCATCAACAGACCATTCATGTACCATGTACGATCAGGGGGGGGGCCTTCCCTCGCACTGCCCTCATCCACTTGATTTGTTTTATCAATTTTCTTTTGACCTGACCACATTTCCTCCCCCATCCTGTTGGTTTCATCATCCTGTTTCTCTCCTGTTCATTAACTTTCTGCTTTTTCGCTACAACAATGTTTTAGATCTGTGTGTAATCGAACAGGTTGTTCTGTGATGGACAACGTATCAAGTGGTCTCATTCTTTTAAGTGCACACAGGCATATTTAGGTTTATATATTTATACAATGTCACGTCCTTGCAGACTGTCTAAATGAGAAGCCTAACTGTGACTACGATACACTCACAGGTTTGGGGCGTTGAGATAACCTCTCTTTCACCATTCGCTCACCATGCACTAGTGGTTGTTATCTATAGCAAGAACCAGGCTCACTTACATAAACACGATAGGGCTGGTCTGTTAATTGCCACCGTTGACAGGCCAGAATAGGGATGAACATTTTCGAGAGGATGATCAAACCTTATCTGCCGCTCTCATGTATCCTAATTCCATGCCACCCTCCCCTCTACCCCCTCCACCCCCCACCAAATCCAGCCGTTCAATTCCCACCGCTCAGCTTACCAGACGTCTTCCCTGTTAAATTATTTTTACTTGTAAAAAGCTCGGCGCCAAAGTTTTTTTGCTTGTACGAACTCCTTTTAGTATTTTATTAAAAGTTGTAACGATTAATAAGCGATGTTCGCAGGGGGGAGGGGGGGGGGGGTGGTAACCGGGTAACAAACGTCCCTAGATTATGCCAACGTTTTTCAAACATTCTTATAAGATTTTAAAACAATTTGCTACCGAACGATGTTGTAATCATCTAATGGAAGAAGATTTATAAATTTATAAAACGTGGCCAGTTTTGAAGCTAACCATCATCAATGAATATCCTCACGATGACTGTTGGTCAAAATGCACAACAAAATACCAATGAAATGAATTATCACATACATAGGATGGTTGTCAAATGTGTTATTTGTCATTATTTACGACAGAAGTGAAAAGCTCATAATATGAAATTACTAATTAATTAATCAAAGGTCAACGTGTTGGTTATTTCTGAAACGTTTCTGAAGAGAAATCTTAGCCAAAGATCAGTTATTATTAATATTCATCAAACACCACGAATAACAATGGCTTTAGTATAAGATTTGATTTTTCAACTTAAAATTCTAACCATATTTTTCTGGAAAATAACGTTATTTCTAATAACTTTTAACTTTTTGTATTGCAGATTTATTACGAATAGCCACATTAGTCACCGAGCCAAATAGTTATAGCAGCTCTTTCGGAAACGGGTGTACAATCGAGACGACAGATTCATATGTTCCAATGTATCGGGCAATGCAGGCCAGCAAATCAGATCCATTTCGGGTCATGGTTCGGTATCATCCCATCTACTTCATTCAGTGGCATTTGGTTCCCGACCACGTTCAGTATACATTGAGAAGCGCCGCGTCCACACAGCGGCGTCGAAACGGCGCGACGCACAAATAAACGGAGCCGTGATTCGGTTTCCGTTGTTTTCGTAACGCTGAAACCACGTGCGAAAAGAGAGACGCAGTGGCGGTGATACTTGAACAGTGGCGTGCAGTCCATACATACACATGGCAGACCCGGCGTTTATATGCATGGGAGTCTCCGAAGTGAAGGTAGTTTGAAATTCCGACAGATTGTGTTGTTGGGGGGAAGAATACAATAGTCGTGGAGTTGAATTATTTCCATTTTATCGATATGTGTATGGATGGACCTATTGAGCTTGATCACATCACCTTGCCTTAGTTTCTTACGAGCAGAATGCAATATGCATCTTCACTACAACATAGCATTTCGTGCATTCTATGTCTAAATGTGGTACTCATAAATGGAAAGTCTAATGTTTCGTGGAAAAGTGTTGGTGAGATGTGCATAGTTCTTCACACACTGATGTCAAGAAAGTTTCGAAAGTGCGTCACGTGCGTGACGCAAACAGTAAAACCAAAAGTGCGTAAAGAGAGGCGAGAGTTTATTAATATATGACGGTGGTTGGTAAGAAATGAGGATTTTATCCTTTAGGTATCTTCACACTTTGGTCTAATATAGATTTACAAATATGAGCTGACAAAACTTGAGCATTTCACCTGATATTTATTAAGATTATCCAGATCTGCATCTACTCAGCACGTATTTCCTTCCATCTCCGCCGCGCCCCGTGCGGTAGCTGTAGCTACTACTAAACCGCCGTCCCTGCGTCACTGGTTCGAACCTAGCTTGGGCATTGGCCATGGATGTCTTGTAGCGTTTTTAGCGGCATAATCACCCACTCATGTTCTCTATTATCGTCGTTGCCAATGAGACTTATCGTTATCATCGTTATTATTATCATCATCATCATCATCATAATCGTGTCAAGCTGCTATCAGTTTGTTAACTCAAATTTAGTAAGTCGTGTAGGTAGAAGTAGAAGTTTTTAGTTCATGTTTAGTTTTTAGTTTTCTGTTCATTATATTGTTCGTTTTACCTCTGTACTCTTTCATCTGCTCTAAAGGGCCCAGCCTGATCAAGTCATCTGGAAGAGGGGAAATTTCTCCCTGCAGGTTTTCCACGACCAATAATTATTGTTATCAAATTAACGCGTTCTAATTTTCTAAATAAAAATCTCTAGGCACAAATACACAGTTTTTTTATGTAGTTACAGTTTGAGGCTATAGCGTCAACTCATTACAAAGGGCCGAGCGGCAAAGTTACACCGGCCGCACGGGCATCGTTCCCAAGAATTACGAGGCATCCTGTTCTCCGAGATATATGTTTGAAATGTTATCAAATTGAATCCAAAGACTGGATTCATCCCTTTGAGATAGTCGGCCTCAACGGCGACGTGAACTGAATGCCGGATCCACTTCAAAGGTGAACCGATTTCCTTGAGGCTTGACGGAAAACCGTTCGGAAAGTTGAAAGGAAAATACGAAAACTTGCGAGGGTTTAGAGCCCAGGTGAAAAGATGCTGTACAAGTTTCTATGAGGCGTGGTTGGAATGAGAATGTTCAACAGGAATACCGAAACTAGTGACTGATGAGTTATGTTTGTGTTTGGGTGTTTGGGTGTTTCAGTGTTTGCACAAATTAAGCATCTTGGACCAGATATATCCGAGTCAAGTCCGTTCGGCCACGATAGCCTATATACGTAAATATTTGTTCTACTAACAAACAATTCATAATCCCCAACTAAGGTTTAATGAAAATAATAATAATAATTATTATTTTACGCACACATTACAATTATATTAACACACTCTTTATAGTCTAACTTTAGCCTACCTTACATGCTGACTCCTGCTATTTTACCACCCATGCCAAAAGGCAGTGTAACCGCAAAAACAGCTAGTCTAGACCTGAAAGCTTGTAATCTGTATTACCCCCCCCCCCCCTTCTTCCGGTTCACCCGAGCGTTTTAGACAGCAAGGTTACAAGTGAGGAAATGGAAAATTAATCATATATTTCGAAAGTCGTAACACATTCCATTTATACGCTTTAAGTTTTTCCCCCGAAATCCTGACATGGTAACTCATTAGGCTTCTGTTTCTTGATACTACTAATGTCAACTCTTTTTACTCTAGAACCCTTTAACCTCATTAGTCGTCCGTAATGAAACCTCCCCTAAGTTTGTCTCAACGCGACAGTCGTCCTAATCGTCCCGTTGTCAGGGAGAAGCGCGGGTGGCGCTCCCGCCGGGTCAACTACGGACTTCCGGTATGTCTCGTCTATTTTCATCCCGTACAGTTGCAGCCCTGTATCGCGCGCCATCTTGAACCACCACAATGCGCTTTCATAGACGAGAGAAGCGGGGATTACTGTGCTTGAGAGCTTTGCACAACCTGTCTTTTCTATTCTGAGTAAAGTGTGCTTTAAGGTGCAAGCTTTTACAAATGTTCAACTGGAAAATGTACGTAACTGAACATACATAATTATATTTGTATACAAAGAACAATTAGCTCCAATTAAAAAATAGTTTAGCTGAGAAAAAGCACAATTGAGAAATGTGTAAATGAAGTTTAGCGACGAATGGACGTTTTGTCAGTAGTATTTGACAACAAGTGAGTTTATTATAACGTGCGTGATTCCACAGCAACCTTCAGGATACTGATGGCTTAGATAAGTGTGGCAATGGTCAACCAAATGCCCGTATTGGAAAACCTCACCCGCTTATTGACTCAGACTCACTCATCTAAGACATCAACATTCGTTCACAATCACAAGGTTACTGTGGAACCAATTTAAATGCATTTCAAATAACAATGTTTTTTTGTAGTAATGTCTTGTAGTTGCCTATAAAGTTGAATTACAAATAAAGTTTATGATGGACCAGTCGCCTAATATGGAAACAAAACGAAGACGGTGATACCGATATCAGAGACGGTCATTGTGTCACATCAATGATAATAGAAGGGAAGTAATAGTGAATGCTGCTGCGATTAGGGGGTGGAATGAACCAGATTGTGCGTAGAGGGAAGCTAAGGTGCGTGGCCACGTGACTGTTCCCACGATGATCTATTGCAACCATGGACACAGCGAGCAATGTGAACACGAGGTGAGAGTGGGATTGGTCAAGTAAATCACGATACGTCATCAACACCACGATAACCTCGTATCTTTGAAACGATGTCTCACTGATACTCAAACTAATTTGTTTTCTGAGTTATTTTAATACAATCTAATTAATTAATATGTTACATTTCAGCTGTGACGAAAGCTATAGTTTAGAAAAATACAGCCGTCTCCGGAAGAAAGAATTAAATACAAAAAAATAACAAAATAAAAGTATATGGTATTAAATTATTAAATTAAGACCTCCGAAGATAGGATAAAATAATATATAAAATCACTGCAGAGTGCAGACACATGACATTTTTTTTTTATTTAAAACATTTATCAATTCATTTACACACATTTTAAATGCTCAATGGAAGATCTAAATTTTACATTTTCCTCTAACCTTCCTTGCTAAACGCTTAAACGCTCACAAGTGTTCGGTTTAATATCAAACCCATCACAGCGGGAGTTCGAACGAATCAAAGCCGAGAGGGCGCCCGATCATGACAGATATGTCGGCAAGGGTCTAATAGACGTCACATCCAATGTCGCAGATTTCGTTAAAACGCTCCCCCTAAATCCCGTCCATTGAGTCGGGGTCTCGAGCCGTACGGTTCCAATACCTGGGCGCGTAATTCGCTCATAACACTTGATTGCGCTTCAATCCGGCCCTGTTGTCGTAATAACCCTCATTAATCACAGAAACTTGAGGGTTTCGTTCGGGCTAGAGTGTGTTTGCTTCGTAGAACCTATTCACTTCTACTACTCACTGTTGTATATATTATGTAACGTATAGTCCCTGCCTTGTTCGGTAACACATAGGTAACTAACCAATGCTAAATTGAATCATATCTGACAAATCTATACATTGCTTAATTCATCTATAGTTTATTATGGCTGGCTTCACTCGATATTACCCGAGATTTGTAATAATAAACAAGGCGCTGCTACAAAACACAGTACATTTTATGGTAATGTTTGTTCAAACCAATGTTGACCAATCCGAGGTTTAACAAAGTGTAGTGAATTTATTATTTAAATGATTGTATTGCTGTGTTGTATACCAACTCAGTCAAAACCGGAGCGGCCATTGATATCAAGTATTTCCATATGGTTTCCAACCGTATTTAAAAGTTAAAACTAACTTTCAGTAATCATTGTTGTTTCTTCTTGACTAGCATCGTTGCAAAAAATATGACGTAAATCCCAAATATCATCATTATTTATTATTGTTCATATTGTTTCCAAACCAAACTTAACAGTATGTAACGTAACCGTACGGTCGTGGCCGGTTTCCCGTACAGCCATCCTAGCATTCACCCTCACCTGAACTGAGGTCCCGATGTCTTCTGATGTAGGGGACTATACGACACGACGGAGATGAGAGACTGCATTATACAATGTAAGTAACAAAAAAGAAATATAGCTACACACGTAGCCAGTGATCCATGTAATGGAGCTTTGTATGGTTCTCTTTTGTTGCAAAAACCATCATTGTTGAGATGTATTGAGGCTTATTGCGGCCAGCAGAGCATGTTGCGTAAGGCTTCTGCTCTCAAAGACGAGCCTCAAGACACGATACTTTTGTTTTTTCATTACTCCGTGTTTTAATGTGTGCACTTACTTTTAATGAAAAACACTCATTACTCAACATAATATGAAAATATGTTCGTGAAGATTGAATGTTTACTTGCTAAGACATGATATGGATCGAAATTTTACAATTTTATGCACGTGTACACTTCCAAAATGCTACTCCATAGTTGTGTTTTCTGAGACGCGAGACAATATCTTCCAAAACGTTTCGTCTCTGGTGGTCTTCGTCTTTATGTGTGTAAAATGTATAAAATATGATTTTTATAAAATGCCTGCCCCTCCCCCCCCCCCCCCCCCCCAACTCAACCCAACCTCACTGACGGAAAATTCTCTTCCTGCCAAGTTTTTGAGAAGACCGATAACCCTTTATCCCCTGGCCTACACTACAGCCTGTTGTTGCCCAACGTGGAGCTTGTATAATATAATATGGCACCAAGCCATTGCAAAACGTTCTTTATTAATGAATACACAATGGATCTAAAATATGCAAACCACTCATCAAACGGTTTCAAGTGTGTATGTATGTATGTATACTTAGTGTTTCGTTACGGTAACAGCTGTGTTGCATTGAATACATCACGTCGTAGGTAGTTTGTCATGATTTAGTTACACTTGACTGAATATTAGTCACGGTCCTGAAAATAAACACAAAAGAATATGGAAGTTTTCTTTACTGCATACGTGGTGGCTCCCTTTTCCTTTCAAAGAACATCAGCTGTCCAAAACTAGTGTCGTGGGTATTAGAATAAGTAGCTTGCGCTCTAAAACACTGGACCACTACAACCAGAATGTGGTCCTGCAAATATGGCCTAGGCAGCTTTAGTCGATTTAATAATGCACACAAGTTTAGTGCAGAGGACACTCTCACATTTCCGTTAAAACTTTTTACATTAAAACCGGGCACATTAAACTTTCATTGCGGTGTATGTTTGAAAGATCAAGTAAGCTAAAATGTGTACATGTTTTTAATGCGGTGTCTCTTTGAATGGAGAAAAGCTTTTAGGATTTGTGCAAAAGTACCTTGAGTCAATATCGTCTTTCAAAGAAAGCTTACATTAGGATGATGGCATTATGATATATTATTTAAATACCAACCAGATTTTCAGTCGCTTTTTTTTACGTTCAAATGATAAAAGATTCGAATTCCATTGAAAGTAATAACATAACATACCATACACATATCTCATCACAATACAGATTATCAGTAATAACTAACCGAACCTGTTTCACGTGAATTCTTGCGAATAATAAACCTCCTAATAAAATATTGCTCCCGACAATGAAAACACCAAACTACATTGTAACTAAAGGATGGTCCACACAGATTTTTTAAGCATAAGATTTAATAGTAGTAAAGTCGTACGTAGTCGTAAAGTTGGATCATAGGAAACACGTACTGGCGTTCACACAAAGTTTTAGTTTTAAGACATTGTTTTCATTGTTGTTCTTAAAACAACGTCTTAAAACCTTAAATCTTATGCTTAAAACATCTGTGTGGACCAGCCTTAACGCATAGCTACTTATAAAGTGTTCAATTGTTTTGTGTTTCTGTACGATGAAAGTTGTTTTGTGATGATATTAACACTACACTACAACCCACTTCTGCAGTCTTATACTTCGTTCTGGCGTATGTGGCAAGGTTTATCTCAAAGAGTAATCGGAAGAACGTGTCATAATTTGTAAAAGCATAATCGGAATTGAAACACTAGATTTATGGTGTCCATTAATTATAAAAATAATATATTTATAAAAGAAAAAGCAATTTCCTCCAAACGCTACCTATATATTTCATTTAGCAAGTGTGGGTCTAGACAATGGTAACCACACACTCAGTCTGCACGTATCAGAACCGTGCTTAGTTTCCCATGTACTACCGCTTAAACTGCAACCCACTCTGTTCTACCCGGCTGGCTTAGCGGCATCACCACAATCCACCCCCCACGTCATCCCTCAAACCCCTTCCAACCCCAGCGCGCCAACTGGCGCCACCGAGCCACCGGGCCGACCGAGACAGAACGTGGCTCGAAATTCAATTTGATAAGTCAAAGAAGTGGGAACGAACGAACAACCCCTCCAAAGAGGTCCAACTCTTAAATCTTCGCACAAAAAGGGTGACAAAATAATGTAACTCGCTGTGTGTAGGCCTACTAACATTCAGAAATACATTGGGCACATATTAATAACAATAACAATATAAACAACACATGCAAACATCAACACAATAACGTTTCAACACTACTCTCAATTGATCACTCCACGCACTGCTACTGTACAAGGGTCTCTAAAGTCTAACTTACATCCCCTGGCGGAGGCTCGTCAACCTCTGCGCTTGCTGATGGTCATAGACGGTCATAGAAGCTACGCGAATGGACCATTGCACGCATAGAGAAATCACAATTTTATCTTTGTCAATAAATAAGCCTACATTTTTATTTTTGCAAGGTAATATTGAAGGCGTGATAAGAAGGGTGAAACATCCTAACGAAAAGAGCAATGATACAGTAACATTGTCTATGGTATCTGCATAAACAGATACTTTCAACTCCATGTTAATGAAAGAGTATCGGTGGCCAAGATGAAGCCCAGTTGAAGTAAATTATTAATAATGCGTGTGTTTAGTAGTTTTGTATTGAAAGTGTGATTTTTGTCGGTTACATTTGGCTGTTTTGGTTTAGATGGAGGGAAGGGGGAAGGGAGGGAGAGTAATTCCGACATGTTTGAGTAAAGTAAGTTAAGTAATAACACACTACTATAATATATACTATCTGATAACGAACGAGTTCAATGTTATATTCTATACACGATCGTTTAGCAACACACAATACACACACCAACTCTTATGGGACACCGAAGTGTGTTCCCTGAGCGGAACTGTACAATCCACATAAGGAAGATTCAGGACTCCTCTGGACCCATATAAAGGTTATTTATTAGACAAGTTTTGATGTTGTTTACACTGTAATTGTTTGTGCGGTCTATAATTGTTTCTTTATGTGAGCGCGAGCGTCTTTGTCCGGTGTGTAACTGTTGTTTACTGTGCCAGGCGCTGCGTTAAGTGTGGAAGCGCGAGACAGAGTTCCTTTAACAGGAGTGATCACCAGTGAGTTCTCATTCTCACACCTGTAGACTCGCTACACTCTAAACCCATTACATTACTTTAATCCCATCATGAATTTTGCTCTCTTTCTTCCGCTGTCTCAAATTCTCTCTCTCTCTAATGGCGATGGTTCTGAGCTGTTACGTTTAGCAATGGAACTAGACTCATTTGCTGATAGTTCACTATTAATTACAAAGTGCGATGTTCTACTAAAAAACAACGATAGAATAAATAATAGTATGTATAATAATAAATAACCTACTAATTACACGCTCTGATTTTCATGTGGGAAATAGTACCATTTACATTGTGTATCAAACGCTTTAAACCTATCAAATCATGTACACAAATAATATGGATGTGTCTTCAACGTTGAACTGAAAGCCCTGGCCCACTCACCAACCAATACGTAAAACTAATATTCTCTTTAGGAGTTTTCTTGTTTTCATTTTTATGAATAGGCTACTATACTCTTCAAGCGGCACCCGTAGCACATATTAGATAGTGAAGCCATAATACCTCGTCTAGAGTTTTGGTGGAGGTGCCGGGTCTAGGTTTACTACGCATGCGCGCTTATGTACTCGAGTCTTCTGCGTGAATACAAATCACATTATAACTAAATAACTATTTACATATATTAATATAATAATTATAATAAAATAGTAGTAGACCTGTTTATATTCAAGGAATGTTTTAAATGTTACGAGGCGCAACTGGAGTTTTCTGGATGCAAGTAATCACTATCGTTTTATTTCTCCATGTAGATAATTGTATGTCTTGTAATTGGTAACACAATCCAGTACCATCTATACAGAAGGTTTAATTATTCATGCTGTACGCAGATACTACAGGTAAATTATGACAAATGAAAGGAAGATGATGGAAGTTGATGGGTCAGAACCCCAACTCGTATTTCTAAAAACTTTTAACAATTCATTTATATGTCATGAAAAAGCTGGCAATTTCGCAATGTTAATATCCCTCATTAAACTTTGTCTTTTGTCTGGCTCCATCATACTGCAGTTAAATTAAAAATTAAGATAAAATTAAAAGTAACATAATGAAAAAGTTAAATTAGTCTTTGTCTACCTCTAGACATGCAGCATGCAGGCACGTGTTTAAGATATAAATCATGGCCTTCCCCTGGCAGGTACTATATTCACCCCTAGTGTTATCTTAACTACTACACCGCGCAGAGAAGGGATGGTTCATCCCCTAGGAGCAGTTTGACAAACCCTGTCTCCAGGACTCGGGTCGCGCTAGATTAGCGACGCGTGTGTATGACAACAGTGTCTTATCAAGCAAGCCAACGATTCAATTTCATTCTCAAACAATTGTTTTTTGTAAAAAAAAAAAAAAATATGTAATAATATGTTGTACTGTTTGAAAGTATTTGTTTCAAATTGTGACTGGAAATTTTGTAGGCAACATAATATAATGATGCTTCATATGAAACAGTGTATAATATACCAGTGTGTAAAATCGTTAAACGGCACTTTAAAAAGCCTGTTTGAGACGCAACATTTGCCTCATAGACCTACATGCTATAATTATACAAAATACATATTTTCGAGTATGTATAGCACAACGTCTCAACATCAGTTTGAACAAGGTTCAAAAGTGTAAAATTACATATGATTCTTACAGAAGCACGAGAGAGTACAAATAGCCAGTACATGAACGAACCTTTTTGTTGAGGATGTCAATCCATGGATTTGTTTCAATCAGTTCCCCATGTCCTCCTCTCTTCAGCCAGTCTGCATGTCTACATAAGCCTTACAAGGCTCATGCTTGATTACCCATTGCACATAATTCAATCTTGGTCCGCCTCCACTATTTCTCTCTTCCACTCGTCTCTCAATCATATTACACGAACACTACTGTAAAACTAATTTTAACATCCCACTTTTAAATCCTAGTCTTGTGATTTCTTACAAGACGGTTCCGTTCCGTTGTGTCTATTATAGAGTATTATCTTCGTAGGATTTGCTTGGTTGATTAAGAAGATGGGAGAAGGATGAATCTAATCTCATCAAGACTAGGTTTCTCATGTGTAATTAATTACGGTTCTTTAGTATCCACCGTCTGATGAATAAGTCTACACTTCCCCCTTTCGCTACAGCAAACTTTCAATTCAATTAGAAAATAAGAAGATGGGAGTAGGTTGATGAAAATACAGAGAAATCTCGCAAATCTGCTCTTTGCCGATTTTATCTATTTAACAAAACACAATCGTTGATTAAGCGACCGTCAACGTTCAACCATCTTGAAGCTCGGCATTGTTCTTGCTGTATTGTATGTCTATGTATACTTGTGTTTCGCACAGTTCTTAAGGGTTATCTTTGACATTTATTAATCACACTAATGTTTACGTCTTACGGTTACATTCGTCATCTAGAAAGTGTAGCGTTGTGACGCCCGCAACGAGTGACTAAAAAGAGGCGACAAAAATATTGTTACCTTCTTAAACCAAGGAAGTTATATTGGTTCTGAAAATTCGACAATTCAAAGAATTTTTATTTATTTTAAGAGGACAGCTTTTATTACATTTATTTTCTTTATTTGGGCTCGCAAAATATAAATATGCTAATTGAATACATAATTAGCAATATACATCAACGTGTATTATTAAAATATAGGGTATAGTATTTGATGGAACACAACACAATTTATAAAAAATTCTGTTTTAAGAGGATAATTGCAATACAACGATAATATCACTTAGTTTGTATTTACACAATTTATAGCACAAGTATATTGTTTTGTTGTATACAACAAACAATATCTTAGGTATTAAAGTAATAATGCCATTATGTTTACTACTTATACACAGAAGAGGCAGCATATTGCTCGAAACTACATCAACAAAGTTAACTCCAGCAACTCCAACGAGCTGTGTGTTATGTGTGCACTCTATAGCAGACATAATCCTCTCCGTGAGTCTCACTGCATTCTAGATGGCTTAGGTATTAATTCACCCTGCCATGGTTGGTTTAGTTGGGGCTTAGAACTAGAACTTCAACATCCACCCCCCCTCCTTGGAAGTCGCCTGTCTCATCTAGGCCAACCGAGTTAAAATCTTCCCCGCTGCAATGTTGCATACTTGGTCTAAAATAAGAACACAACTTGGGTGTCGCAGTTAGAAGGGGAGCTAGGGGTAAATTAGTACCTCATTGTTTGACAAACTATTGAGAGTTATACAGATTGATTGATTTTATTTCAAAAAATTGTATTGTTTTGTTGTATATTATAAAGTAACTAGCAACTTATTACCATTAATATATAAAGGTATGTTAAACCCTCTTCAGCTTTTTTTAGGATGAAGGATATATATTGGAATTTGTGAAGGAAGTGAGTTCATAGTTCCCGAATCGCGAATATTATCCATTACCTAATGGACATGAACATGAAAACGCCGACTAGGTAGAATTGATTACATTAGTTGAAATATTGCAAGGGTTAGATTTGGTACGTGGATTCAGATAGCGTGAACACACTCGCTATTCTGTCTGTCTGGTCTGTGAGGCTACCTGGTACATATATGCCCGTGTTTTGCCAGCCTGGACTTTATTTCATGTGGACTTTATTTGTTTGCCAGTGATTCGGTTGAGAAATGTAGCACCATTACCGTAGATGTGGGGTAGTTTGGGCCACGCCGTTCATTCAAGCTCTGTTCGTGTGGCTACACTTGCCTACACTTGGCTACACCTACACTACACACAGCGGCACTTTCGTCGTTTGTTCTGAATAAAACATTATCGATAACAGATGCGTTGTCGTTGCAGTAGTAAATAGCTGGTGCTATTATGTTTCAATATAATATACGTACATGTATTGAGTGGGTACTGAGGTAGGGGGGGGGGGGGGGGGGGTGGGGGGAAGGGGGCATTACAGAAAGTAGAGATACATTATAATAACGTATGCGTTTATATTTTATAATGTTTGGAGAATAGAATAAATTGTGTAGTAAAACATAATAATAAAATAACAAAAATAATAAACATGTTTTCTCACATTTTTGTTTACCCGAAAATGTTATTTGAAGTGTTATTTTTTCTGCGAACCATTTCTTGCCGTGCTGTAGTAAGTATTGTACAATTGAATACTAATTACGTGAAGCTATGCAAAGTCCCCATATAGCAGCGTTGCTCATGGTACGATATATGAATGTCCCTAAATGTTATTGTTAGATTAACTAGAATATTCCCGAGCGCCGGACTAAATCCAAGGTATTAGTTCATTTACGAGCGGTATATTATAAAGCAAAAATACCTTCCCCAGCGGTTTAGCCGAGCACTAAATCTATTATTATTGTACTACTACCATTGTGTAATGAAATCCTCCCCCGACAAAACAACAGGGGTTATATTTGGTCATTTACGCGCTGGAAAATATCATTGCTCGTTGGATATCTCGCTTCTATTTGGTGTAGGTGTTTTCATCTCAAATCTCAAAGGGGTTTACTGATAAAAATAACGCTGTTTAATATAAACATTAATATTGTATCAATTCATTAGTTGAGCTATACATAACAGTTCATTGAAGTGATATGTTCGCAGGGTGTCAAATAAAATGACGAGTTGTGACTGTTGTATGTTGTGACAATGTTGCGTGTGTTCTTTATCAAGCACGACATAATATAAAACACTAGAGATCATATTTTATAGATGTATTTGTCAGCTTCTATTTCAAACAAACAAAAATAAATTGTAGTATTTTCTTTATTATGCCTTTCAAGTTTCAACTATACAATTCGATAAATTATAGGATTACATTTTACCGTCCATTAAAAGGCGAAACAAGCTTATAGCTAATAACATTCTTTATAAATACAATCACACGAAAAATAACTATAAATGCTATAAATAATGAAGAATAAAACTTACTTCATTTACATTATATTCTTATCTGTAAACCTAAACGTACCCTGGAAAAAAATAATTGATTGTGATGTTGGTAGACTTTTTTAAAATTATCTATAACAATATATTTCACAAAATATGATTTATCTACAATGTAAATAAAATATATCCGTACCACAAAGAAACCCCACAGTACCTACCACTGGGTTCGCCGACTCCTAACGGCACACGCCCCCCCCCCCCCCCCCCCCCCCCCCCCCTATAAGACATCTCCGTCGCCTCGACACATCGTGACGAAGAGCTCCGTAGAGAATTAGATTAGAAACTTCCTGTTTAGTCTTGAACTAATTCTTGGTTGTCGTCAAACGTGCTCCAACCATTACCAATAAACAACCAGTAAATTACCGTCATAAATATTAAACTGACTGAGTTATTACCAGACTTGAGTTAAACTTATACTTCCTCAGTCTGAGGTAGTTGCATCTTCAAGGCGGATCGTTTACTGAGGGAAGTGACATTAAAATCCAGAAACAAATCGTCGTCAAAGGATCCAATATATTATTAAAGTGCATGATGTGCGGATGGCAGAGAACATTGTGCCCTCTATCCTGCTATCCTGATCCGCTGAAAGGTTTAATACGACAGTGCGCTGCAGTGAAAACGTCTAAGTTTACTCTGTGAAAATGTAAATTAAATGGCATGACGCCAAATTGCAGTAGGGAGTCTATTGTAATGTAACTTTGTGAATACTCTGACCTAGAATATAATGACACCGCCAAGAGATTATTAACACAAAACAAACGGTATGATAATGTGGTGTTATATTTTACTACCCTCAGAGTGTATCGTTCCATGCGGGGACGTTTCAACTGAGTTTGTAATGTTGTCTACTTTCTGGACAAAGATATGATTATGCCGAGATATGTTACTTGCCTTATATTATATACTGAGAGAGATAGCAATTTGTAATAAGCATTTTCCCCGACTCTGCACTGCAGGCTACACGTCGGTGCTTCTGCCACTTGAAATACCGAGACCATGGAACAAGAACTACTTTTTAATTTAATTGACACAAAATAAAAATAGTAATATTATCTACTTGTGTATTGCGAAAGGAGATGAAAGCGAGAAATTATGATAAATAAGTGAAAAATATATAACTATTACTGCTATCAGGATGAGACCATGGTCTTCAGAGCCTGCACTGAAAAACATCCGCAAATCTTATGTCATTTCGTCCCGTGACGTTCAAATCCGATTTTACCTGGGCCTAAACTTATATTCGATGAACTGAGTTAAACATTACTGTCATACACGTTACTGTGTCAATTATTCAATATAGTAGTTTAGCAAGGACATTCATAATACGTAAAAAGCAGTTCTTGAAATATAAAATATATCATCAGCAAACGAGTTTTATTCAAATAGGTTTCTAACGCTTGAGCAAAACAACACCAAGGCACTCAGAGACATCAATTTGTCGTTAAACCAGCATTGTGCGCCCTGAGTGATCAAGATCGTGTAAAAGCCAATGAATGCCAGGAGTGTATCACTGAGACAGCATGATAAACTAGTTTGCTTCTGCGATGGTAGTCAATATTACCACAATCTCTATTGTAAGATCATGTTGGTTACATCGCATCTTGGCACGGTCTGTAGTGTGGCAGTGGGGGCGTATGCCACACATACATGTCTGTGGGTTCTATTATCTACAGGCCCAAGAGTAGGGACTGTAGTAAAGTGATGAATATATTTTGTAGCTATTTACCTGTATTTGATTAGCAATAGATAATAGGTTTGGCGTATTGGCCGTAGTCGATTGCCTGGTTGGTCTTGTAAACGACGGTCCTTGCGTTTAGCGTACTGCCTGACCTTTTGGCACTGTATCTGTATCATTAGTTTTTGGTTTACACATTTATTTAGATATTTGGTGTTCACATTATTTCGTGCTATCGAAGATACTATACATTGTATGTGATTGTTGTTATTGTTTGCACTCTTGTATAGCGTAATGAATAATGATCGAGTGACTTGATAAAAAGGCATCGTCATCATTTATGTCCATCTCTGTTTCCAATGTGCTGACAGTTCGTCGCTATCCTACTAGAGCGCGGTGATCACTGGTGTGACAGTTCTTCGCTATCCTACTAGAGCGCGGTGATCAGTGGTGACATGTGGCGCCAGCTTGTTGTGGTTACACGGAGTGTCATAGCGTTAATGAAACTAAATGATTTACTGTTCTTACAAGGGTTGTAAGCAGCGGGTTAAAACAGTAACCAACCAGGCTGAGGTAACCAAGACACTGAAAGTCTTGTGGTATCGCGTGCGAGCTCTTGTTATCCTGATGTGACTCAGCACAATTCTGAGCACTCTGCATTAGTTACTTGTTAGCTTGAATCCATGTGATTATGTGTGATATAATAATAACCTACTCCCCATGATAAAACTAGGTATTCTTTTGTAAATTTTGTTAACAATTACATTGTGTAGAACGGCGTTCACCCTAACCCCGCTGATGTAGGGCACAGCAATACAATCTGGTTACTTTGCAGGCTATTATGTAATATCAAGGAAATGTGTATCGATTAGTGTGCGTTACTCTGAACATGGACAGTTCATTTTAATAAAAAGTAAGAAATATTGTGTCCATTAGAAAAACCTGTTAATAAAATGTAAGAATTAATCAGAAATATACCTGCCCAAGTTGGTAATACCACGAATATATGCATCGATGGTAGTGATTGGCGACACCTAAAACAACCAGAAATAATTAATTACTTGAGGTGCAGAAAACTAACAGTTTCCATGTTATTCGTAGCGCTGTTAAATGTTATGAGAGAAAAAGAATTGAAATAATCTTACAAGAAAGTTACTTAAGCAGAATAGAATATTGAAGGTATAATCAATATGAATTGATAGACAATGGTTGTGTAATGTTTTCAAAAATAAATGTTCACTGAGACAGCATCTGAAGCACAAAGCGTTATTTTTAAGTGACTTTATTAATTACAGAAAGTTATATTATGCCAAATGTGTATAATTAAAGCGGACCCATGAATCCAACACCGGATAATGTACATTGTACATCACTCCATCAATCATGTTCGGGGGGAACTAAGGGAGTGATTTCTGTCAAGTAAGTGCACGCAAGCAAGCCCTGCATTCATTGATCTCAGATCTTTATAGTCTATGATCGAATTATGCAAAAAGCTAACTTGCACATGCGCATAAATACACACGCACACGTCGTGTGATACGGATGTGTGACAAGGATTACTTAAGATCAATAACGATATCGCTTCGTAGTGTCGTGTATGACTCTCGAATGTGGCTCCTAATTACTCTTTTAGACAGTCTCAATTTGTCCATCTAATTATTTAAGTTCAAGGACAACAAATGAACTATACAGCTTGAAGATTCAAATATTATTTTTAATTTGTTTGTAACTTTCTTGGTAGTCCTACTAGTATTCATAATTGATTTTGGGAAGTACATTCATTGTATGCGGCTCACTGAGGCTACGAAAAGTTGGTGTCGTGAGGTCAAATTTGAGTACTTTTTCCCATTTGACACACTCGGTGTACCCGAAAAAAATAATATTAGAATTAGAACTGATGCTTTTTTATCCTGATTCAGACAGTGGAATGGAAAAATTGTACTATATAAACCAGGCATAAAGCTGTGCCGTTCTGTGGTGTGTTCGAACCACTCTGCACACCGCCTTGCTGACTCTGAACGAGCGCTGACGTTCGCTCACTGTCAGCTCAAGAAGGCGGTGACCACAACTCTCGTCTCGATGTGAATTATAAATTCGATTCAATTTCCAACATCTCCATGTTGAATCCCCGCTGGTCTGAAACGTGGTTTTCGTCTTGTCTATTTCTAACCCAGACACAGAGAGGGTATTAGTAAAACATGGTACGTGCCTAGCTCAGTATAGATGTACGAACAATCCGTCTTTGTTTGGTGAGATAAGTCGTAAACAAGACCCCTAGCAACATTAACACTCGTGCAAACGGGTGTGAAACAGCTGACTACAATTTCCGCGCGCAGAAGAATTCCCGACCGAAAATCCATGGCCTCGTCATCTCCCTCATCCTCCATCCTCCCCTCCTTCCTCCCCCCCCCCCCCCAGCAACTGTCAGCCCATTACCGGCACTCGATAATTCCCTACACATGTAAATGAGCATTAATTGAATGACGTGGAGTACACGTGAAATGATGTGGTTAGTTGCCTAATGTTAAGTGATGCCAATATAAAATAACATATGTCTTCAGGCGATCATTATCAAACGGTTCAAACAGAATGTTCGTTTACTGACCCATAACCCTTTTGTCTACTTTTCAGATTTAAGAAGTCAATCACACTGGCATAGATTATAGACGCTTGTAGGAGTAACTAATTAACTTGTTATGCGACCCCACCGTCACCCAACTATATTGCTTGTCCAGCATACAAACCTTCTGCATTCAAATTTTAGGTTCCCTGGAAACATGATACAAAATTAATAACTAAAGTTTTGAACGAAATATTTACTCCAGCGGCTGAGTTGTAAGCATCCCTCACCTAGTTTCACCCCCTTTAATTAAATCTGGGAGTGCCACTCCAGGGACAGCTCAGAGAAAGCGGATGAACACTGATTTCCACGTCAGTACATTCCATTGGCAGAGCCGTCAACATACTTCACTCCCCTACACATTATTCAGCCTGCCTTTCTGAGTCTAAACACCGATAGAACGACCATTGATATGTTCAACGACAAACATGAGCACGTGGTACAATTATTCTCTACGCTAACTTTCCATGGTTACTTGATATGCAGTACAGAGTTGTATCCCAATTAAAGAACCATTACCAATTGAGTTGGAGATCTGAATTGATCAACACAGTTCAATTAGTACGAAATGTCCGGGGTCAAAGTTGAAAATATTATTAAATAAAACGGTTAAGTAGCAATTCAGTTCGACTCTTCTTTGATGATAAATCTCGGTAGATGAAAACAACGACTGGCTCTGCAGCTAAACGCCTTACCAAAATTAAAACGATAAAGAATGTTTCATCTTAGTTTTTTATTGACTTAACCTTTTACTCCCTTCAGCCAATTACTTAGTCTAAACAAATTTCTCCCTTCAACCAGACGTAAACGTAACTTTATTCAATTTTTCTGAGCTATTTTCATCCAGCTTGTTATGAGTTTTCCAATAAAAATCTCATCTCCTGGGGAGCTGGTTCATTACACCATGGGTGGGTGAGACTTCAAAAGAACTACCATATTAACGTGTATCGATTCTTGTCTGTGTCTATACGGATAAGTTTGCAAGGCGGCCCATTAAAATGTGCGTCGTAGAGACATGAACAATGAAGGGTGATATGTGCGTGGGTCCCTCGCTTACGTCACGCGTGTACCGCTGTGTCTACACACGAGGTCGCTACTGCAGCAGGCCGTACTGCAGACAGCACGTGAGATGTGCGTAGGTCCCTCGCTTACGTCACACGTGTACCGCTGTGTCCACACACGAGGTCGCTACTGCAGCAGGCCGTACTGCAGACAGCACGTGAGATGTGCGTAGGTCCCTCGCTTACGTCACGCGTGTACCGCTGTGTCCACACACGAGGTCGCTACTGCAGCAGGCCGTACTGCAGACGGCAGCCGCACGTGAGATGTGCGTAGGTCCCTCGCTTACGTCACGCGTGTACCGCTGTGTCCACACACGAGGTCGCTACTGCAGCAGGCCGTACTGCAGACAGCAGCCGCACGTGAGATGTGCGTAGGTCCCTCGCTTACGTCACGCGTGTACCGCTGTGTCCACACACGAGGTCGCTACTGCAGCAGGCCGTACTGCAGACGGCAGCCGCACGTGAGATGTGCGTAGGTCCCTCGCTTACGTCACGCGTGTACCGCTGTGTCCACACACGAGGTCGCTACAGCAGCAGGCCGTACTGCAGACAGCACGTGAGATGTGCGTAGGTCCCTCGCTTACGTCACGCGTGTACCGCTGTGTCCACACACGAGGTCGCTACTGCAGCAGGCCGTACTGCAGACAGCAGCCGCACGTGAGATGTGCGTAGGTCCCTCGCTTACGTCACGCGTGTACCGCTGTGTCCACACACGAGGTCGCTACTGCAGCAGGCCGTACTGCAGACAGCACGTGAGATGTGCGTAGGTCCCTCGCTTACGTCACGCGTGTACCGCTGTGTCCACACACGAGGTCGCTACTGCAGCAGGCCGTACTGCAGACAGCACGTGAGATGTGCGTAGGTCCCTCGCTTACGTCACGCGTGTACCGCTGTGTCCACACACGAGGTCGCTACAGCAGCAGGCCGTACTGCAGACAGCACGTGAGATGTGCGTAGGTCCCTCGCTTACGTCACGCGTGTACCGCTGTGTCCACACACGAGGTCGCTACTGCAGCAGGCCGTACTGCAGACAGCACGTGAGATGTGCGTAGGTCCCTCGCTTACGTCACGCGTGTACCGCTGTGTCCACACACGAGGTTGCTACTGCAGCAGGCCGTACTGCAGACAGCAGCCGCACTGAGATGTGCGTAGGTCCCTCGCTTACGTCACGCGTGTACCGCTGTGTCCACACACGAGGTCGCTTCTGCAGCAGGCCGTACTGCAGACAGCACGTGAGATGTGCGTTGGTCCCTCGCTTACGTCACGCGTGTACCGCTGTGTCCACACACGAGGTCGCTACAGCAGCAGGCCGTACTGCAGACAGCACGTGAGATGTGCGTAGGTCCCTCGCTTACGTCACGCGTGTACCGCTGTGTCCACACACGAGGTCGCTACTGCAGCAGGCCGTACTGCAGACAGCACGTGAGATGTGCGTAGGTCCCTCGCTTACGTCACGCGTGTACCGCTGTGTCCACACACGAGGTTGCTACTGCAGCAGGCCGTACTGCAGACAGCACGTGAGATGTGCGTAGGTCCCTCGCTTACGTCACGCGTGTACCGCTGTGTCCACACACGAGGTCGCTACTGCAGCAGGCCGTACTGCAGACAGCACGTGAGATGTGCGTAGGTCCCTCGCTTACGTCACGCGTGTACCGCTGTGTCCACACACGAGGTCGCTACTGCAGCAGGCCGTACTGCAGACAGCACGTGAGATGTGCGTAGGTCCCTCGCTTACGTCACGCGTGTACCGCTGTGTCCACACACGAGGTCGCTACAGCAGCAGGCCGTACTGCAGACCGCACGTGTGATGTGCGTAGGTCCCTCGCTTACGTCACGCGTGTACCGCTGTGTCCACACACGAGGTCGCTACTGCAGCAGGCCGTACTGCAGACAGCACGTGAGATGTGCGTAGGTCCCTCGCTTACGTCACGCATGTACCGCTGTGTCCACACACGAGGTCGCTACTGCAGCAGGCCGTACTGCAGACAGCACGTGTGATGTGCGTAGGTCCCTCGCTTACGTCACGCGTGTACCGCTGTGTCCACACACGAGGTCGCTACTGCAGCAGGCCGTACTGCAGACAGCACGTGTGATGTGCGTAGGTCCCTCGCTTACGTCACGCGTGTACCGCTGTGTCCACACACGAGGTCGCTACAGCAGCAGGCCGTACTGCAGACAGCAGCCGCACGTGAGATGTGCGTAGGTCCCTCGCTTACGTCACGCGTGTACCGCTGTGTCCACACACGAGGTCGCTACTGCAGCAGGCCGTACTGCAGACAGCAGCCGCACGTGAGATGTGCGTAGGTCCCTCGCTTACGTCACGCGTGTACCGCTGTGTCCACACACGAGGTCGCTACTGCAGCAGGCCGTACTGCAGACAGCACGTGAGATGTGCGTAGGTCCCTCGCTTACGTCACGCATGTACCGCTGTATCCACACACGAGGTCGCTACTGCAGCAGGCCGTACTGCAGACAGCAGCCGCACGTGAGATGTGCGTAGGTCCCTCGCTTACGTCACGCGTGTACCGCTGTGTCCACACACGAGGTCGCTACAGCAGCAGGCCGTACTGCAGACAGCAGCCGCACGTGAGATGTGCGTAGGTCCCTCGCTTACGTCACGCGTGTACCGCTGTGTCCACACACGAGGTCGTAACTGCAGCAGGCCGTACTGCAGACGGCAGCCGCACGTGAGATGTGCGTAGGTCCCTCGCTTACGTCACGCGTGTACCGCTGTGTCCACACACGAGGTCGCTACAGCAGCAGGCCGTACTGCAGACAGCACGTGAGATGTGCGTAGGTCCCTCGCTTACGTCACGCGTGTACCGCTGTGTCCACACACGAGGTCGCTACTGCAGCAGGCCGTACTGCAGACAGCAGCCGCACGTGAGATGTGCGTAGGTCCCTCGCTTACGTCACGCGTGTACCGCTGTGTCCACACACGAGGTCGCTACTGCAGCAGGCCGTACTGCAGACAGCACGTGTGATGTGCGTAGGTCCCTCGCTTACGTCACGCGTGTACCGCTGTGTCCACACACGAGGTCGCTACAGCAGCAGGCCGTACTGCAGACAGCACGTGAGATGTGCGTAGGTCCCTCGCTTACGTCACGCGTGTACCGCTGTGTCCACACACGAGGTCGCTACAGCAGCAGGCCGTACTGCAGACAGCAGCCGCACGTGAGATGTGCGTAGGTCCCTCGCTTACGTCACGCGTGTACCGCTGTGTCCACACACGAGGTCGCTACTGCAGCAGGCCGTACTGCAGACAGCAGCCGGACGTGAGATGTGCGTAGGTCCCTCGCTTACGTCACGCGTGTACCGCTGTGTCCACACACGAGGTCGCTACTGTAGCAGGCCGTACTGCAGACAGCAGCCGCACGTGAGATGTGCGTACGTCCCTCGCTTACGTCACGCGTGTACCGCTGTGTCCACACACGAGGTTGCTACTGCAGCAGGCCGTACTGCAGACAGCACGTGAGATGTGCGTTGGTCCCTCGCTTACGTCACGCGTGTACCGCTGTGTCCACACACGAGGTCGCTACTGCAGCAGGCCGTACTGCAGACAGCACGTGTGATGTGCGTAGGTCCCTCGCTTACGTCACGCGTGTACCGCTGTGTCCACACACGAGGTCGCTACAGTAGCAGGCCGTACTGCAGACAGCACGTGAGATGTGCGTAGGTCCCTCGCTTACGTCACGCGTGTACCGCTGTGTCCACACACGAGGTTGCTACTGCAGCAGGCCGTACTGCAGACAGCACGTGAGATGTGCGTAGGTCCCTCGCTTACGTCACGCGTGTACCGCTGTGTCCACACACGAGGTTGCTACTGCAGCAGGCAATACTGCAGACAGCACGTGAGATGTGCGTTGCTCCCTCGCTTACGTCACGCGTGTACCGCTGTGTCCACACACGAGGTCGCTACTGCAGCAGGCCGTACTGCAGACAGCACGTGAGATGTGCGTAGGTCCCTCGCTTACGTCACGCGTGTACCGCTGTGTCCACACACGAGGTCGCTACAGCAGCAGCCGTACTGCAGACAGCAGCCGCACGTGAGATGTGCGTAGGTCCCTCGCTTACGTCACGCGTGTACCGCTGTGTCCACACACGAGGTCGCTACTGCAGCAGGCCGTACTGCAGACAGCACGTGAGATGTGCGTAGGTCCCTCGCTTACGTCACGCGTGTACCGCTGTGTCCACACACGAGGTCGCTACAGCAGCAGGCCGTACTGCAGACAGCAGCCGCACGTGAGATGTGCGTAGGTCCCTCGCTTACGTCACGCGTGTACCGCTGTGTCCACACACGAGGTCGCTACAGCAGCAGGCCGTACTGCAGACAGCACGTGAGATGTGCGTAGGTCCCTCGCTTACGTCACGCGTGTACCGCTGTGTACACACACGAGGTTGCTACTGCAGCAGTCCGTACTGCAGACAGCACGTGAGATGTGCGTAGGTCCCTCGCTTACGTCACGCGTGTACCGCTGTGTCCACACACGAGGTTGCTACTGCAGCAGGCCGTACTGCAGACAGCACGTGAGATGTGCGTAGGTCCCTCGCTTACGTCACGCGTGAACCGCTGTGTCCACACACGAGGTCGCTACTGCAGCAGGCCGTACTGCAGACAGCAGCCGCACGTGAGATGTGCGTAGGTCCCTCGCTTACGTCACGCGTGTACCGCTGTGTCTACACACGAGGTCGCTACTGCAGCAGGCCGTACTGCAGACAGCACGTGAGATGTGCGTAGGTCCCTCGCTTACGTCACGCGTGTACCGCTGTGTCCACACACGAGGTCGCTACTGCAGCAGGCCGTACTGCAGACAGCACGTGAGATGTGCGTAGGTCCCTCGCTTACGTCACGCGTGTACCGCTGTGTCCACACACGAGGTCGCTACAGCAGCAGGCCGTACTGCAGACAGCACGTGAGATGTGCGTAGGTCCCTCGCTTACGTCACGCGTGTACCGCTGTGTCCACACACGAGGTCGCTACTGCAGCAGGTCGTACTGCAGACAGCACGTGAGATGTGCGTAGGTCCCTCGCTTACGTCACGCGTGTACCGCTGTGTCCACACACGAGGTCGCTACTGCAGCAGGCCGTACTGCAGACAGCACGTGTGATGTGCGTAGGTCCCTCGCTTACGTCACGCGTGTACCGCTGTGTCCACACGCGAGGTCGCTACTGCAGCAGGCCGTACTGCAGACAGCAGCCGCACGTGAGATGTGCGTAGGTCCCTCGCTTACGTCACGCGTGTACCGCTGTGTCCACACACGAGGTCGCTACTGCAGCAGGCCGTACTGCAGACAGCACGTGAGATGTGCGTAGGTCCCTCGCTTACGTCACGCGTGTACCGCTGTGTCCACACACGAGGTCGCTACAGCAGCAGGCCGTACTGCAGACAGCACGTGAGATGTGCGTAGGTCCCTCGCTTACGTCACGCGTGTACCGCTGTGTCCACACACGAGGTCGCTACTGTAGCAGGCCGTACTGCAGACAGCACGTGAGATGTGCGTAGGTCCCTCGCTTACGTCACGCGTGTACCGCTGTGTCCACACACGAGGTCGCTACTGCAGCAGGCCGTACTGCAGACAGCAGCCGCACGTGAGATGTGCGTAGGTCCCTCGCTTACGTCACGCGTGTACCGCTGTGTCCACACACGAGGTCGCTACAGCAGCAGGCCGTACTGCAGACAGCACGTGAGATGTGCGTAGGTCCCTCGCTTACGTCACGCGTGTACCGCTGTGTCCACACACGAGGTCGCTACTGCAGCAGGCCGTACTGCAGACAGCAGCCGCACGTGAGATGTGCGTAGGTCCCTCGCTTACGTCACGCGTGTACCGCTGTGTCCACACACGAGGTTGCTACTGCAGCAGGCCGTACTGCAGACAGCACGTGAGATGTGCGTAGGTCCCTCGCTTACGTCACGCGTGTACCGCTGTGTCCACACACGAGGTCGCTACTGCAGCAGGCCGTACTGCAGACAGCAGCCGCACGTGAGATGTGCGTAGGTCCCTCGCTTACGTCACGCGTGTACCGCTGTGTCCACACACGAGGTCGCTACTGCAGCAGGCCGTACTGCAGACAGCACGTGAGATGTGCGTGGGTCCCTCGCTTACGTCACGCGTGTACCGCTGTGTCCACACACGAGGTCGCTACTGCAGCAAGCCGTACTGCAGACAGCACGTGAGATGTGCGTAGGTCCCTCGCTTACGTCACGCGTGTACCGCTGTGTCCACACACGAGGTCGCTACTGCAGCAGGCCGTACTGCAGACAGCACGTGAGATGTGCGTAGGTCCCTCGCTTACGTCACGCGTGTACCGCTGTGTCCACACACGAGGTCGCTACTGCAGCAGGCCGTACTGCAGACAGCACGTGAGATGTGCGTAGGTCCCTCGCTTACGTCACGCGTGTACCGCTGTGTCCACACACGAGGTCGCTACTGCAGCAGGCCGTACTGCAGACAGCACGTGAGATGTGCGTAGGTCCCTCGCTTACGTCACGCGTGTACCGCTGTGTCCACACACGAGGTCGCTAATGCAACAGGCCGTACTGCAGACAGAAGCCACACGTGTGATGTGCGTAGGTCCCTCGCTTACGTCACGCGTGTACCGCTGTGTCCACACACGAGGTCGCTACTGCAGCAGGCCGTACTGCAGACAGCACGTGAGATGTGCGTAGGTCCCTCGCTTACGTCACGCGTGTACCGCTGTGTCCACACACGAGGTCGCTACTGCAGCAGGCCGTACTGCAGACAGCACGTGAGATGTGCGTAGGTCCCTCGCTTACGTCACGCGTGTACCGCTGTGTCCACACACGAGGTCGCTACTGCAGCAGGCCGTACTGCAGACAGCACGTGAGATGTGCGTAGGTCCCTCGCTTACGTCACGCGTGTACCGCTGTGTCCACACACGAGGTCGCTACAGCAGCAGGCCGTACTGCAGACAGCAGCCGCACGTGAGATGTGCGTAGGTCCCTCGCTTACGTCACGCGTGTACCGCTGTGTCCACACACGAGGTCGCTACTGCAGCAGGCCGTACTGCAGACAGCACGTGAGATGTGCGTAGGTCCCTCGCTTACGTCACGCGTGTACCGCTGTGTCCACACACGAGGTCGCTACAGCAGCAGGCCGTACTGCAGACAGCACGTGAGATGTGCGTAGGTCCCTCGCTTACGTCACGCGTGTACCGCTGTGTCCACACACGAGGTTGCTACTGCAGCAGGCCGTACTGCAGACAGCACGTGAGATGTGCGTAGGTCCCTCGCTTACGTCACGCGTGTACCGCTGTGTCCACACACGAGGTCGCTACTGCAGCAGGCCGTACTGCAGACAGCAGCCGTCGTGAGATGTGCGTAGGTCCCTCGCTTACGTCACGCGTGTACCGCTGTGTCCACACACGAGGTCGCTACAGCAGCAGGCCGTACTGCAGACAGCAGCCGCACGTGAGATGTGCGTAGGTCCCTCGCTTACGTCACGCGTGTACCGCTGTGTCCACACACGAGGTCGCTACTGCAGCAGGCCGTACTGCAGACAGCACGTGAGATGTGCGTAGGTCCCTCGCTTACGTCACGCGTGTACCGCTGTGTCCACACACGAGGTCGCTACAGCAGCAGGCCGTACTGCAGACAGCAGCCGCACGTGAGATGTGCGTAGGTCCCTCGCTTACGTCACGCGTGTACCGCTGTGTCCACACACGAGGCTGCTACTGCAGCAGGCCGTACTGCAGACAGCACGTGAGATGTGCGTAGGTCCCTCGCTTACGTCACGCGTGTACCGCTGTGTCCACACACGAGGTCGCTACTGCAGCAGGCCGTACTGCAGACAGCAGCCGCACTGAGATGTGCGTAGGTCCCTCGCTTACGTCACGCGTGTACCGCTGTGTCCACACACGAGGCTGCTACTGCAGCAGGCCGTACTGCAGACAGCACGTGAGATGTGCGTAGGTCCCTCGCTTACGTCACGCTTTGGTATACGCGTCCCGAGACAACCTTTCAGATGCTTTCGTCATATACGAGTGACTCGTAGCCAACCAGCGGGCCCCAATTACAAATACCCCCGCTGATTGGCTATGACGCTCATCGCTAAGGTTGTTATCATGTGTATACTATACTTGAGCAGCGTCAGTGAGCGGAAAGTTCTCCCTGGTCACAGGTGGACATATCATTGTCTGATTGGTCCGTTACTTACGTCCTACTTCGTCCCCAGTTAGTGTTGCACACGTCCACAAGTCTACGTCACATAAATGTAAACGGAAGCATCATTCGTCATGGAGCTAACTTAAGATAGTTACGTCCAAGTTGTGATATAGATGGGGCTTTATATTAAACGTGAAGTAGACTGTAGAGTGGAGCATACAATTCCTTCCCTCAACAAACATCACAAACTCTCTTCGTCTAGGGAGGGACCAGGTGTTCCGTTGTCCGGTAGACCTGTCAACAGTAATCTGATGTAGCGTTAGCTAGTCTAGAGTCAAGCTTTACTAACATTGTTCAAATAATCGTTTAAATTACTTCTCAGAGAAGATGTTCATAACAAGCGATTTTCACATTGTAAAATTATTACTTTAAATAGGTATAACATTAAGCACTTTATACAAAGTAGCAAATATTATTTCAATAAAACTAATTCCAGTGCAATTCCACCTTCGGGTGCATGGTTATCATCGTTAAGATCAGAACTGCCTCCATGGCACACAAGAACTTGGCATTCATACAAGTGACTAATTTAACTTGAAGTCACCATGATTTAGTTAATTTTGTTTATTTTTTCTCACGGCGCTAGTGAGCGAGCAGTGGTCGGCAGTGTGCTGGGCAGCAGTGTGCGGCAGTGTAGCGCTAGTGAGCCAGGAGTGGTCGGCAGTGTGCTGGGCAGCAGTGTTAGGCAGTGTAGCGCTAGTGAGCGAGCAGTGTTCGGCACTGTGCTGGCCAGCAGTGTTCGGCAGTGTGCTGGGCAGCAGTGTGCTAGACAGGCACCAGGGCTCGCGCTGCGCTACGACATGGCGCGTGGCGCGTGGCACGTGGCGCGTGGCGAGTACAATGGACACTGTGCTCGCCCGGCAGTGGGAGGAAGCGACGTCGGGCGCCGGATGCTCTCCCACGACACAGATCTGGCCCAAATAAGAGGGGATTTTGAAAAATAATGAGCGGTTCTTAGTAAAACCATAAATGCTTTCCTACGGATAAACATAGAATAGATTTACTCATACTCCAGAAGTTTGGTTGCCGAGGGGTGGCCGCCTGCCGTCTATACTCTATTTCATTCAACAATTATTATTTTAGGGTGTTTGTGATATGCTTTGAGAGCATTATGCTGTCCACGGTGTCTCATGCGGTTGAGAGAGACTTACAGCATGAAGACTGAAGAGTCATCATCATTGATAGCTTTAATAATATGATTATGATTGATTGTATCAAACTCATGCCTTTATTACGCATCCCGCATAATACGGCAACCTAGTGTAGAGATCATAACTATGGATTTGGATCCATCTATCTGTGAATTGTTTCAGAAATCCGTAGCTGATAAATTCCCTTGGCATATTGGTCAATTAATTAATAATATTAGGATTTATAATCAATCATGCACTCAAAGAATGAAATTTGTGTTTACGTTGAATCTTTTGGTATTCGGTGGTATTTCTCGTTCTCTCGCTCTGTTACAATAGCACAGCGGTATTCACCAATAATAATTGAAAAGTGTAAGAACAACGAGCAGCAATCTCATTCTATTCAATAGCTGTTGAATGCGTCGCTTGCACAGCCTTCAAACTCAAAGGGGTTACTTTCAGCATTGTCGAACATTTCAGCCATTCGAGCCATTTGACGTTCAGTGTTCAGCGCATTTGATTCGAGCATTCGGCCAAACTATTGTCCACGAACCGTGGAATTTTTATGGGGTCTCTAGGTTTATCGTTTTCCATTTAAAAACGAACGTTTTCCAAAGAAAATTGCCTACTTTTCACGGATTTTTTTTTTCTGGTGGATGTTTTCTCCCCCAATGAGCGCATTATATCTTCTAGGATTGCTGTTGCTTGCATTTGATTAACACAATTAAATTGAATGTGTTATCGCCTCTGTGCTTTCAGTGAACTTTCATAATTACTAGCTTTGTAACGTATACACAGAGCTTCATTGAACTTTCAATCTTTTCAACACATTTGCACTTTCCCTTTATTTTATTATCGGCTATATTTGTTAGTTGTTTGGTCGCGTACAAACCACTTGCTTCGTATATGCCCACGATTAGAATAACATCGGTTGAATACAAGCCTTCCTCTTGAGCTGCTGTTGTCTAACTCTGCATTACTTATAAATCACACTGCCGAATACGAGGTCGCAATTTTTAGACACGATCCTATAAAGCTGTACATACAAACATAGTTCACGAATATTTCAATATTGATTTCATATCATGTATTGGATTATTGTTTTCAATAACGCCAAGTGTTGTAATTTCCAGTTCACATGATAGAAAGCAAATCAGTTATATTTAACTCGCATATTTCAATTTTAAAGATAGTAATGCAACTGAAAGAACACATATTTATTTTGTATATCTTGGAGTCTGTAAACAATTGTTTTTAGCATTAAACTTTGAAATACAGTCCCAAACAAGACACATCCAGGACGAATAAAATGCACTGGACAGTATTTGAGTAACTAACATTATAAATCACAAAATATACCATTTGACTGTCATCCATGAAATATTGTTACGAGTCTTATCCAAGAGCATTTCTAGGATTCTATATTGCCCATAAATTATAAACTATCAACCATATGCGTTGGCAGCGTAAATAAACCAGAAGGTCTACCTACCTGCTACGTTTATGTGATGTAAGGTGTTACATCTTTTGCATCCATCGTATAATGCGTTTTACCTTCCTACATGGCCGCGCTCCCTTATCCGTTTGTTCAACTGGAAACTGTAAAACCCTTTACAACCGGGTGACAAAGAAGTTGGACCAACCAGGAAGTGGACAGAACCTTATAACGTTATCACTACTATTGTGCACACATCCGGTGATAGCGGAAATAAGGCAACAGGTGCGCACACACACATGTACCAGCAAGTAACTATGGGAGGAGGAAACGCAAATTAAGTTTTACAGTACCGTATTTATTATAACAATCCATACAGTAACAAAGCTACCGCCCATGGAACAACTTGCGCACAGCTGCTTACCTGCGACACTAGCGCGGCGCAGCGGTAATGTGGTTCACATACAATGTTTACCATTATAATATCTACCTCAAGTTGTAGTACTATACTACACCCACAGCCCATAGGCATAGGACTTGTACGCGCATGTGCTTGCTGCAAGAAAAGTGCTTTTGAGTTTCGGTACTAGATTATTCTGTGATATGCCTATATTATACTAGACTACTTAGAGACCTTTATGACATTACGAGCCAGCATGGCAGATGATCTGGGTCTGAGATACAGTAGGTGCATAACATTGCGAATCAGTCTCAACTTCGGCGTAACTAGCCGGGAAGCAGAAGATCTTAGTTTGAGTCCCAGCTTGAACGGATTTTATACAATCTTTCTATTCGAGATTAATAATGCCCTCACAGGTAATTTACCTGTAAATTAAATGTATCAGTTATATATATATGTGGGGACTGTACATCAAATTAAGTTGTGCTAGACTGAATATCTGAAAATAGAATGAATTTAATATGTTTATAATTGATTTTAGTATAGTGAGGCTTGAATATTGTCTCCCGCTCCAGGCTGGAGGAACAATGAGGGTCAAGTGCTGGGGCAGCCTGTAGCTCGCACCTTGCCGGCAATAACTGTCACTGGCCGGCAGTTTAAGATCCTCCCGATCTCACCCCCTCCAGACTCCGCCAACCTCTTTCTGCTTCGCTGATTCAGCCCCCATGTTTTATACGCCCTAATATTTTTAGCTATTGGAACGTGAAACCACACCCATAAGTAACATATTGAATTGAAAGTAATAAATTCGATTTTCCAGCCACTCCTTATTCATTCGATTTCGATTTTACTGGGTTTGGAATGGTTTAGGTTGCAAAGTTTGGCGGAGGAAAAAGGACTGAAAATACCACCTCACATTTGCAGTGTTGTGTATTTTATTTGAAGAAAGCCTTCGTTGAAAGACTGTATTTCAAAGCAGTGCTGATGCAAAATTACAAAATCCAGGAACGAAATGATAAATAGAATCTCTGCATATTCAGTGAGTTGAAGTACTTACGATAAAACATGGTACACTTGTACCTCCATAACAATGTACGTTTTCTTTCTTCATAATACAAGTGGTGTACAAATGAAAACATTCACGTTGTTTCAGTATTTGTAAGTATCAAGATTTAAATTGATCAGCTCTGAATACAAGTCCTTGAGTTTACTGTACTCATGCACTTTTGCGCAGCGGCAGATTAACTTTCAATGTAAAAGTACACACTTTTCTTGACTGGCGAGAATTTCATCGTGTTCACGTAACCAATCTATTCAACGAATTTAAGTATCTAGCATGTCTTTGCTTTTTGAAACATTCGAATTTTAAATCATTTAAACCATTCAACGCAAACATTAACTATTTCGAAATTTTAAATTAAATCATGTCCTAGTCCCTCCGGAAACAGTAATTTATTTATAGATCGGTGCAGCTCGTCTCCAGATTATCTGATAGTTTCCTTTCATAATATTACTACATGTGTTATTATTTCAATGCCTCAATTCAATTGTTGACATACCCATTGAAATGCACTTGTTTTTTTCATGTCCTTTCAATATTTGTAAATATCAAGATTCTAATTGATCAGCTCTGAGTACAAGTACTGTACCCACGCACTTAGCACAGATTAACTGTGTTGTAATGCCGTAAGGGCCGGTCTTATTATTTGTAGCAATTAAGCTTTTTGTAGGATTTCAAGAGTTTTGATTGGTCGTTGCTTTGGAGAAAACATGCTATTCGACGAATACTTATGGTCATTGGGTCATTGTAAGACTGGACCTAAGTCTGTAAAATACGTGAAACTCCACCACGTGACATCAGCCAAGTTACTTGACACCATCGTTGTCCTGCCTGCCTGGCACGTTGACAGACAAGTCACGTGACGCGAGCAAAGAAGTTATATCTCGTGTGTTCTGTGTGCCAGTGTATATTTTTATACGCCCCACGGTAATCGGCGGCGCACTTTATTGATATGGGTTCTTAGAGTTGCTTATGGCGAGGGATGTTAAGAAACTTCGGCCAATGGATGTTACATTAAATTTTACGGGATCTAACATTCATTGGGCCATCAAATGCTGCGGCGTATCTTCCCCTACGCCGCTCACATTTCAAGATCAGGCCGCAGATAAATGTTGTCTGTCGGACGAAACCGAATGGTTTATTTTTTCTTCGATGGCAATAACTTCTTATTTTGTTTATTTTATGTTGCGTGCTATTTTTGCATGAAGTGTTACACAGCATTTACACCTGCTTGAAGTGTAATCGTTATTAAGATTAAGTGTGTTTTGTGTTAATAATATTACCAAATACCATATTAGTACTAATACAATTATATTGATAATACAAACAATGCCAAAACATATGCAAAGTCTGATGGATCAAAATAAATAAGTAATGTTAAAAAAAAAAGTCGCACAGTGTTATTCCTATAAGAATGGTTGTGTGTATATGAATAAATTAAATCAATAACTGTTGGTTTTGGACCCCTTTGAGACAAAGGTTGTTGAATATTTAATCACAACAAGCAAAAGTGGATACGGAACAATTGAATTAGTGTCTTTCTTGCTGGA
Organism: Isoperla grammatica; assembly: GCA_945910005.1. Taxonomy (NCBI): domain Eukaryota; kingdom Metazoa; phylum Arthropoda; class Insecta; order Plecoptera; family Perlodidae; genus Isoperla; species Isoperla grammatica. Next base: position 6,385,445 of record OX246739.1, on the reverse strand, counting down.
GATGAAAGACCAGAGTCAATTAGGAACATAAAACCATTGAAACGCCGCCTCTAGTCGAGTGGATGTAGCAGGGCTAAACCAACTTCTTATCAATCCTGCCAACTGAAGGGCTGCAGCATCCCACGTTGTTCGCAAAAGCGGGGAAAATCCCTTTAGGGAAATAACAAATCTACCGCATGCGAGTGTTTTAATTATTTTTTTTATCTAAAAAGCCTCGTCCCCAAAGCGTGTTTGTTACATACATGAATAGAACGGGAAATAATCTCGAATAGAGTTTTTCATTATTTTTTTCTCTTATTTAATTTTTCCTCTCAGCGCTTTCTGTAAAGTCGGTGCCTTTGTTCAGAGAGATTACTTCTTCATGCAAAGAAGACTCTTCCTTTAATTATTATCTTTAATTTTCCTTCAGGCATTCTAGTTTGTATGTTTCCTTCAGACCTGGGGCTTCTCGGTTATATTTCTCGACTTCATATCGCTTTGACGAGAGTCGCGTACAAGGGGGGGGGGGGGGAAGGGGGAGGGGGGGGGGGACACTTATGCGCCTCACTCTGTAGCGGTGGCGGAATCGCTTCATTGCGTTCTCTACAAAAGCAAGCGTACGATAGCTATGTCATTATAACAACAATAACAATTAAGCATAAATAGCACAATAACATGAATGATGGTATAGAAAGTTGGCGGAACCTGCAACGTATTATCTGAAGCAAATTGCCATTTATACCATATTGTTCTATATTGTCAGCATATTCTATAAGTCCTGGTTCACAGCCATACTTAACCATAATCACTGGGTACAAGTTAAAACATCAGCACTTTTACTTTAAATGATTTGAATGCACGTTTAAATATCCAACTAATTGTACAAAGTTTTAATGCACATAAGTCTCAACACAAATGTTAATTACAAATCTTAATCAGGTTTCAATTAGAGTGGAGACTGAACCATGAAACTCAGCTAAAGCGCCGGCTCTGATAGATTAGGTTATGGAGTATCTTCACACAATACGCATCGAGGAACGCAGGGGTTGCAAACCACAGCCCAACCGATACAACCAACACTCAATCTTCATGTCTAGTGTACATCTCACAACATGTTGTGACGTCATTCATCCAGGGTGAAATGTCTGCTCGATATCTGGGTGAGAACAATACACACATCTAATAACAATATGGCCTTACCTCGCGACAAAATAATTATTTTATAAGCATTGTATTTTCAATTCAATTGTATTTTATTTCATTTAAATTAAAACAATAAAAAGCGGATATGTAGACGACTGTTCCAGATCGATCTTTTTTTCTGTGGAATTCACATAATAACTAAATGAATTAATTTAAAAAATATGATAATCTTGTAAGTCTAGATATCTAGATACGTCGCATTATTGTTCCATTCATTTTTTTTTACATCATAACATTCATGCATCCAATATTTAATATACATAACTTAAAGAAAACCCAGATAATTTCGTATACCAACAGCTTTCGGGCATAGTGATTGAAAAGTTAGAAGGTAATACTAAATCATTCCATGACGGTTTCCAGGTACCAGTAGCCCAGCTATTGCAATATAATTCTATACAAAATAATTTTTCGAAGGCATTTGGTACTGAATATTGAAACCCGTGGATAAATTTTAATTTTTTCGTAAAATGAATGCCCACTTTTTTTTCTTCTTTAGGAGCAAAGAAAAAATTATAAATGTACGCTTTGAAATATAAATCTATTGCTAACATTTTATACGCAGACCGCTTTTAGAAATAGAAAACCTTTTAAAAGAAGTCTGCCTGTCGTTTGTGTAGCCCCGGGCGGCTGGGGCCTCGCCCCGGCCCCAGGCCCCAGGCCTCATTCATCCCACACAACTAACAAGTAGTCGATATTTCGCGCCCTAATTATTCGGCTCATTTCTGATCCTAGTTACGACTCAAACACAGCAACAATACCACCTGGCACTCGTTCTGTTTCATTTGAAACTTGGAGTTGGTTTTCGTTCATTCATTTGAAGACGGAACTCACTAAATAATGAACGCTTCGAACGCATTCACTCCGTAGCCGTCAGGAGTGGCTGTGAACGGTTCTGTTCCATTATCTGGATGGAGAGGTTAGGTTGGATTTGTTTTCGTTCATTCATTTGAAGACCGAACACGGAGACCGAACTCACTAAATAATGCCTAAGCCGTCAGTAGTGGCTGTGAACGGCCCCTGGCATTGAACACCCTATCCGCTCTAGTTGATGATGTGTAATAAACCTCACAGATTGAACACCGAAGTCAATATGGCGGCCATGCAGCGGATATTCAATTATCTCCCGGGAATGCTCGCACCTGCTTAATGGAAGAGCGGAGGGGACTCGGAGGAGGTTTGTTGTGTTCGCTAATAAACAGATTAAGAGGGTGATAGCCACGTTTCGTTCAAAGGCACGAATCAAAGAAAATTGATCTAGGATTAATTTAACAGAGATAATCATCGAACTAAAAGTGTAAGGGATTTAAAAATAATTTCTCAGACAATAAGATGATGTTTATTTTTAAATCATAAATTTGTTTAAAAGCGCATTTAACTATGTCATCTGTTATTATTGTTATTGTTTTGTTGTTGTTACTGTGAATCGATTGGGAAGGACATTAATTTGTTCTCAATGCAAACGCAATGAATTTGATTTACTTGTTTTCGTAAAAAGCTTTCTCAGTCGATAACATCAAATATCACTTCTAACGCAGCAGAACTACAAAATTGATGTTTATGTAAAATTGAAAACGACCCTCTGTCTCTAAACTGTGGTCTGTGGTGCACAAACCAAATAATCCTGATATCTGGGATATGGAATAATGGAACGCTCACATTTCATACAACTTCACTATCAGATAATCAGGATCGTTCATACACTTGTCCCGAAACAGCGTCATGGCGAGTGGTTCGTAGCCAATCAGCTGTCGGTATTTGAAATTGGGGTTCGCTGATTGGCCACGAATCACTCACCTATGACGTCAGTACATCTGTATGTTGTTTCACTGTTTTCAATGTAATTCCAATGCACTCAGTCCTTATCTTGTATGTGACGTGGGTTGATGTCCAATCCCGACTCTCGGTCAGCGTTGTAATTACAAGCAAGCATGGGCGACGTTATTCGGGTAGGCGTATTGCTTTCAATCACTTAATCTCAGAAACAATTAATCACAATTAGCTACGAATCTCCTCTTCCACCCCGCACTTCCTTCGACGCCATAGAGTGATGTATAAACACACGAGCCGGGCTACAACTAGACCAGGAAGTCTTGACTGCTCTCAAAGGTGATTTGTCATAAGCGTCTATCAAGCGGTTGATAATGTAATTCATATAATATCCGTTAGCAACTAAGACCGAACACACCCTACACAATTCACAATTGACGAAGCAGTTTCGTGAATTTTATTTTTTGATTTCATTTTTTGATTTTAAAACTGTATGCATGAAAAACACATGAATTTAACATTTATCAATCATACACACACAAACAATATTGTGTATGAAGTTTTGTATGCGCTCGTTTTTAGTGGGGTACAGGTTGATATTCAAACACTATTATTGACTTGACCATTTCATTGTTATCTAAAACAAATCGGTTTATAAATTATTTCTTTAAAAATACCATACATTAATTGTGGACAGTTATTAAAGCTAATATTTCGGAGAGGGTTGCACTCCCTCCCTCCCCCCTTCTCCCCCAAGTACGCCACTCTTCGGGAAAGCTTAGTGCATGAACATACCAAAATGTGGCAAAACGCTTGCACAGCAGACAGGCCCGTGCCAAGTGTCGTAGCTACCACCACCACGGTACATCTGATCACGGCTATACTGTGCAGACTAAATGCCAATTGGAAAGTAATTTTCTCAATCACCCTGTAGCTCAGGACACGGTATTGATTTCAGATGGGTATATCACTAGCTTAAGCCTCACTTTTACTCTGGTTCTAAACCTACATTCGTCTTCAATAATTACAGGTACTGTCCCAGTCATCCCCTTACAACTGGATGCATTTACAAATTGAATTTTTTATTAAAGAAAATGTCGTTTCGAAAAACTCGTGTAATTATGCAGATTGACTCGAAACATGTGGCAACTTTTTAATGTTTTTGCTTCCCCAGCTTGTGCAGGTAAAAGTTTTTGCATACTAGATGCGCCGTCTCCACGTATTTTAATACGAGGGTGATACCAGGGGTGATACCAGGGGTGATACCAGGGGTGATGCCGAGGGGTTGTTCATCCCCGAGAAGCAATTCCAACCCAGGATTCACCCCCAACTCGAGAGGGTCGTGAAATATTTGCTACGTGTCACGAGACATAGAAAGTTATTATTTAATCGAACTCCAACCCCTGGCAAGTTATTCTACCTTTGAATGTTACAGTAATTATAGAGACCACCCTTCACAAGGATTTAATAACAATGCCTTGTATCTATGAATTAATGTTGTTAATAAAGTGGTGCGTACTTGCGCTTCACTAACAGAGGTGTGGACTATTCTGAAGGTTAAGTTCAGGGGGTGGAAGACTCAGACTTTAAGTGGAAAGGTTTATCAAATCGGGAGTGTACTTTTATGGAGATTTCCCGACGTTTCTTCGTATTTAGAGGTAGTAAATCGATCAAGGAAGACAGTTAAATCCATGATAATATATCGGTCTTCTCCGCCGGGCTTATTTCCTACGGGTCTTGTGAGAAAATTCGTTTCATTCCTTTCTTTAATTTCCTTATTCGTCATCCCCACTACTTAAGGATAATTTTAACTTGCTTATTCTTCATTTCGTAAAGCCCCACTCTCTTCTTTCCACACTATTCTCATTCTTTATCCTTAAGTTTCTTGTCTTTATTTTCTGAGCGCGGAGGTTTTTCCCTCTGGTTTTAGACACTCGGGCGGAGCTGAAATCCAGAAAACGGTTCTTCCTCGGTCTTACTTTTGCGTAATCAAATAATTATCTTGAAATCTCCAAGGAATAAAACGGTGAATGAGAAATGTTGAGTGGTTATACTTCATCTTTGTCTCTGCTAATAAGAACTAAGCGATCAGAGAGGATAGATATTGTCTGTTAAATAAACTCACTTCTAAATTACGTTAGAGATGGTTTTTAGCGCATTTCCTTGGCCGGGTCGTTAATACAGATATCACTGCATTGATTAGATAACAACATTGTCCTTGTCTAGATGGCTTCTCTTGACAATCAACCATGGATGGCATTTTGATTTTAATTGAGAATTCCTGAATATACATTCAAAGACATGCTAAATAATGAGTGCTTCAATATAATACACATTTCTTATTACACACATTTCCTGTTTCTAGTCAATAACAACTTGCTTAACTTTTGGCCGACTTTTTAAAGACAATTTAAAACATATTTTCAAAGTTTTTGTTGGACGTAACTACAAGTGTTTATACACAAATAAAAATAGCATTCATTGTGTAAGCGAATAAATTTATTAATAAATAAATAAATAAAATTAAAATTATCTCCCACAATATTAAATGAAACCACGTTTCAGTGTTCCTGGGGCGATTACCGTGAAATCGCGCACCATGCAGGCGTGAAGGTTGAACAATAACTACCCGCACTACAATGCTCCTGCTAATGGTCGGCAATTAGTGACGCGGTAATCCTTCATATGACGTCACAACTGGAGCTGACACGTACTCGGTGGCGTTGATTTGATTGTGGCTGCGGCTGGGGGGGCTGCGATCCTTTGTGTGGTTTACACTGCGTCACGGCACCGATACAAGGTCATGTGACCGGGGCGCGTTGCATACTCACTCTCAACCATGTGGACCCCGGTCAACTGTCAATTTCAATTCAATTTCAATTCAATTTTTATTTTATTCTTTTCAAAAAAATAATACAGGTACAAATAATACAAAATTCAGTAACACTATATAAATGAAAAGAAGCCCACATAGGGTCACACCTCGTGTGTGGGCTGAATAATAAACAATGTATGTTAATAATAATCCAAAAATGACAAAAGTAAATGTGATACATGAAAAGTAGAACGTATATAGAATAACCATGGTAGTAATACTAATTCTAAATACAAACAATAATAATAGTGATAATAACAATAAATTAATAATGCAGCATGAAAAGAAGGAATTAATCAATTGAATGTGATGTGAGTTGTTTATACATTTTATCTAATAATAATAATAATAATAATAATAATAATAATAATAATAATAATAGGGGTTACCTGGTAACCCCTAAAAGTCTACACGTTCCCAGTCGCTGCTGATAATATATCGCATTTCAAAGGGAAAAAGCTGTAATCAACCAACAATTTTCACGGCATTGAGATCTACGAGTGATTTACTACAAGAAGACATAAAGGGAAGTACCAGTATCCATTACTTTGTATATAAATAGAAGTTTAATTTTGTAGGCTTACATTTTAGTCCAGGGCCTTGCTTGAGAAACATAGGAACAGTTGAATTTAGTGTTGATTTTGACAGATTGAAGCTAGATCTGGACACGTCAAGGTCTTGTACTTATAATTTGATTCGATAATATTGTAACTAGATATATGTTTTACGGTTGTATGTAAGCACTTTTTATTTGTTTCCAGAATTAAGAAGATTTCGTCTTCAAAATCTGTGAAATTTGAAACTGTCATTCAACTCCAACTCAGCGCCTTGTAATTGCGTGTGTTATTTATTGACGGGGCACGGCCAAGTTGCGAGTGTAAAGAAAAGTGTGACATTAAGTGCTTTGATTTCTTTGAAAAACAATATTAACTTTCTGTGACAAAGAACTTAGTTTGACAGGACAATGAACGTTGACATTTAGTAAATAAACAAACAGATTATGGATGCTTCTGATGTATTATCGCAACAGACCACCAAATCTGGAAGAGTGAGGCAGCGTATCAAATGGACAGATAATATGAACATTTGTGTGATGCGCAACTACTATAGAATTACGTTATTAGAAACTAGATTAGTTGGATATCGACAAGAACTGCACCGAGCGTTTACACGTGAATACCCATTAGTAGATGTAACCGAACAAAGAGTAGCAGACCAAAGGAGAATAATTGTAAGTAATGGTATGCTACCATTTAATCTATTGAACGTAATAAGACATGAAGTAGAGGAAGAACTACAAATAGATCAAGAAAATGAAGAGGATTTGGCGAACGAGGAGCACATCATGGAAGCATCAAGAAACGATGACCATCTACGACAAGAATTAATGGAACAAGTAGATCTACCAGAAGGCCAGAACACACAAGAGGTACATCACCAACATCCACCTATTAATAACATTGAACAAGAAGAGAATACAAGAGGGAACACACAAGAAATAGACGAGTTAAAGAACATATTACATTTAGCTTTTGAAAATGCTTTGTCAGAATTTGCACATATAGAACCGAACAAGAGACCTAGAATTCCTAAACCTAAACAGTCTAAGCAAATGGACATAGTAATGCACGTAATGAACGCACATATATTGTTAGATTACGCGAAGAAAGAATTGTCGTTTGAGGAAGTGCATGCAGCAATATATTGTGGAGCCGTAGCAGTGGTCAGACAATTAGGATTAAAAATAAAGTTGGTACATTCTCAGAACATAAAAACCAATAAGACTCCAAAATGGGAACGAAGATTAGTCAAACGCATCAACGAGTTAAGGAGAGATATTGGGAGATTAGAACAATTCAGGATGGGTAATAGATCTAAAAAGATATTACAATATTGCCAACACATATTTGAAAGGTTTAAAATCCATACTATACATGAAACACCGAACGAGGCTACAAACGAATATTTGGATACTCTAAAGCAAAAAGTAAGTGCATTAGCCAAAAGACTACGAAGATATAAAGAGTGTAGTGATAGAAAAGAACAAAACGAAATGTTTAAAGAAAAAGAAAAAGAATTCTATCAGCAAATTAACAATAAAGAAGAAATAGTAGGCAATGGTATACCATCGAAGACAGAGATTGAGCAGTTTTGGGGTGGGATATGGAGTAACCCATTAATGCACAATCACAATGCAACATGGATTCAAGATGAAATTGAGGCAATGAGTGATATCGAAGAAATGACATTTGATGGCATCAGTGTAAATGATATAAAATCAACGATACGAACTACTCATAATTGGAAAGCACCCGGTAACGATAACATTCAAAATTTTTGGTACAAGAAGTTTTCAAACATGCACACCCAGATTGCTAAATGTCTTAATGAATTTATATTAGGAGACAAGGATCTACCAGATTTCTTTACTGAAGGAATAACATTTCTTAAACCAAAAGATAATGACACCAAAAATCCAAGTAAATATAGACCAATTACATGCTTACCTACTATTTACAAAATCTTGACATCGTGCATAACAAATAAAATATATAGTCACTGCGAAGAACACAATATATTAGCTGAAGAACAAAAGGGATGTCGAAAATTGTCGCAAGGGTGTAAGGAACAATTAATAATCGATTCTGTTGTAATGAACCAAGCTTTCAACAAGAAGAGAAACATTCACGTTAGCTATATTGATTACAAGAAAGCGTATGATTCGTCACCACATTCGTGGCTAATACAGATACTGGAAATTTATAAAGTAAACCCATTGATAGTAAACTTTTTGCGGACAGCGATGACGAGTTGGAAAACAACATTAAAGTTAAACGTAGGCAAAGAGCAGATATGTACTGACCCAGTTAACATCCGACGAGGTATTTTTCAAGGTGACTCGTTTAGTGCGTTATGGTTTTGTCTTTCATTAAATCCATTATCTCATATACTAAACAAATCTACACATGGTTTCAAGATAAAGGACGGTAATACGGTTTGCCACACACTTTCACATCTATTCTACATGGACGATCTCAAGCTATATGCTTTAAATGCGACACATATGACGAATCTTCTTAACTCAACGTTAGAATTCAGTAGAGATATATGTATGGATTTTGGAATTGATAAATGTAAGTCACTTCATGTCATCAAAGGAAAGATTACGAAATTAGAAGAGTTTGAAATTGACGAAGACAACCGGATTGGAGTAATGGACGAAGAAGATATATACAAATATCTAGGATTTGCGCAGGCTAAACGAATTGATCATAAACTGATGAAAAGTAAACTAATTTCTGCATACAAGAAACGAATAGGATCCATTTTAAAAACACAATTGAATGGTAAAAACAAGATCAAAGCAATTAACACTTATGCTATACCGGTACTAACATATTCATTTGGAATTATTAACTGGACACAGACAGAACTTCATGCCCTAGAAATTCTCACCCGCACAACATTCACCAAGTACAGAAGTCATCACCCTAAGTCAGCAATAGAACGAGTGACTCTACCTAGAGAAAAAGGGGGAAGAGGCTTGATTGATTTAAACAATTTATATTATAAACAAATTGAAATTCTGAGAAAGTACTTTTATACAAAATGCCCACATTCACAACTTCATAGAGCTATAGTATCGGCAGACAAGTCGCTTTCTCCCCTCAATTTAAATGACGGAAATTTAAACTTGCTTCAAAAACTAAATTCTGACACAGCAAAAGAGATCAGAATATCAGAAAAGACGTTACATAGCAGACATTATAAAGAACTTCTTAAGGATAGCGTCGATAGGGTAGCATCGAACAAATGGTTAACGTCCGGGGACATTTTCAGCGAAACAGAGGGATTTATGATCGCTATTCAAGATAAAGTAATCAAGACTAACAATTACAAAAAATACATACTGAAAGACGTCACAGTGGAAGATAAATGTAGAAAATGTAATTTGAAGGGCGAAACAATTGAACATATCGTATCTGGGTGCAAAATGCTTTGTCAAACAGATTATCTTCATAGGCATAACCAAGTTGCAAACATTGTACATCAAAAATTAGCCATGAAGTATAAACTTATAAACACAACCACTGCGTATTACAAATACAAGCCTGAAAAGGTATTAGATAGTAAAGACTACAAATTATATTACGACCGGGCAGTTATTACAGACCAAACCATACATCACAATAGACCGGATATTATATTTATTGACAAGAAGAAACAAGAAACGATTTTAATTGATGTTGCCGTCCCTTTATGCCACAATGTAGAGACAACTTGGCGGGAAAAGATAAACAGATATAAGGAATTATCAATTGAAATAAAAAGGTTGTGGAAGCAGAATAATGTAACTGTTATACCGTTAATTATATCAGCAAATGGCATTGTTCCACGTAAACTCCATGACAGTATTAAACTAATTGGTCTCCAACCGAACATATACATCGAGATGCAAAAAGCAATTATTTTGAACACGTGTAGGATAGTGCGAAAATTTTTGAACTAAGAAGAATGAAGACTTCAAGAAGTTCTCCATCCCGATGGTGGTTTTCGTGGTTTCCACCGTACAAAGAGCGAATGCTGGGATGAGTACAAATCGGCCACGACCGTACATAGCATCCACAGTTCGGTTTGGAAAAAATAATGTGGACAATGATATATTAAGTAGTATAGCCAAATGTGGGCATTTGAGAAGCAGAAGAAGAAGAAGAAGAAGAAGAAGAAGATATATTAAGTAGTTCTAAGTAGATTTTAATAAGGTAAACACATGGAAATACTTGACATTTGTGTCCGTACAACATGTTTATGCCGGTTTTGACCGAGTTTGTATGTATTGCAACAATAAAATAATAATAATAATAATAATAATAATAATAATAATAATAATAATAATAATAATAATAATAATAATAATAATAATAATAATAATAATAATAATAATAATAATAGTAATAATAATAATAATAATAATAATAATAATAATAATAAAAATGATGATAGTAATAATGTAACATGAAAAATAGGAATAAATTAAATGAATGTGATGTGAGTTGTTTATATATTTTGTTATTAAATTACCAATTTTTTGAAGAACGATGACACAGCTTGGGTTAGGTTATGTATAATATTTCTCTTAACCACCGGACACCGCATATTCTAAGCCAATTTTTTATTTCAAACTTGAATCTTGAAAGAGATCTCAATAATTTTATGTTTAATAGAAGTTTGTTATATATTTTAGGAGCTATATAGTCAACATGTTGCTGCCCCCTGGTTTTATATCTTTTAGGTACAAATAAAGAGTATGTATCTAAATGCCTCATATTTGATCTCGGGATTTCACGTGCTTTAAGTCAGTCATCATTGATTCAGAGTCAACTGACTCCCACCAATATTTAAATCATATGAAATCGAGTGAATCAGTCCTAAACGAGAACAGGAAGAAAAGGTATAATTTTTAAAAATTGACATCGAAGTGTAGAGAAATATTATCTTGACCAAAATAAATTAATCTGTTTATTTTTTAAATACAAAATTGATTCAATACTTATCTCTTATTTTTAGTTTTCTATTTTCATTATTTAAATCATAAATCCCTCCTTTTTCTTTCAAATATTTATTGTCTAGTTTTCCAATGCATTGAGAGTTCACCAAAAAAACATTTCGCTTTAGCACAGACAATCAATTTGACTTTAGTAAAGAGAGAATGTACTGGTGAATCTTATATTTTTTGTTCTTGTGTTTATGAAAATAATTTGTCTGGAGTTCTTACTGCTTACATTACAAGGTATCATGATAAAGGTATACATTATCATATCAAAACAGACATAGAAGTCTTTCCCCGGGGAAACTAGATCAAAGAACTTGCCCACTACATTAAGGCATTCGAAGCTATCCACGCAACAAAACCAGTTTGTATTATTTACCTTTGATGAACACGAGAACACGAAAACAAAACAACATCCGTGTTTGATTTTATTCATACGTCAGGTTATACTGTAAAACAAACCAATAACGGGTTCAAAATGTGTATTTGTCGATTATGAAATCAGGATTGAAAAAATTAAAAATCCAATGTTAATTTCAAATTTTCAAAAGATAATGTTTAATGAGTGTATTCTTATAAAATAGCCATAAAGTGTTATTTTTGTAGCATGATTGGTACTATTTTTCAACAATTAAAATTAAAAGAAATTATGGAAGGAAATCAAATTATATTGTGTATATTATTATTATATATATAGCCTACTCCGAGAAAATTGGTCAATTTTAATTATTTGTGTATCCAAGGAAAAATGTGTCACTTGTTTTGTGTACACCGCTGTACTTTATTTCGTAAGTATAGAGACACACACTATTATATCCCACACTACAACAACTAATGCTGCTGCTAATACTTCAGTACAAGCAGTGATATCTCTCTTGGTGGAGGCGCCGGGTTAGCGTATCAGTATAACAAACGTGGCCAAATAGAATTATAAATCTCAAGTTGGTATTACATTTAAATTAAAACGTACACGGCAGAATTTTTTAATGTTACTTATTAATCTCATTACCAACGTAGAATTTTCTCCCGCGACATTATAATGGTGTTCAGCTTCCTAATGCGAAGCTCAGATTCCTCCTCTTTCCGCGCGATATTTATGACTTTTCCGCTCGTTCACTTAAACCTAGCACGAATTTTCTCTCCCATCTAAAACTCGTTTTCGTCCATTGGAAACATTGTATTTTGCGAGTCTACCTTCTCATTTCCTGTATCACCCTCACTCGATCTCCGAGTGTAATTCAGCGCAATAACCTAGCCTGGTCTGCCGGACTCCCGTTCGCTCTAGCTAAGTGTAATATTGATCTAACCTTCCCCACGCCATTCAGGAATATTGCACCATTCCACCATTGCCAGGATCCCAGCTCTTTTGTGCCGGGAGATAGTGGATCCAACTATTGCATGCGACGCCGAAGATTGGCTCCGACAGCGCCGCTTATAACGAAGAGACTTGATGTATACTAAACTATTAAATACTTTCGTACATTTATTGATGTTTCATATTGTGAGAACTAATCCTACTTTGTGTCATTTTTCTGCACGTGCAGATAACGCTGTGCTGCATCCCAGATAAGAAACGGCTTTAATAACACTTCTACCAGAAGACCAGACGATAAAGCGAGAGGGGAAATGAGAGGAATGGTGGGGAGCATAGAAAAGAAGGGTGGGGAAATGATAGCAAATGATTGAAAACAGTTTTTTTTGCTTCTCGTATGCGCCCTTCACTTTCTCACCCCTAAACGCGGTGTTTGTGCATGTAATCATTTGTTTTTTTCCTCGTGCCCACAAATCATAATTAGAAACGGAATCTCGATTGCAAATACAAACATTTCTGACACACCCTAGTCTAATAAAAGTGTGTTGTGAACACTCACAGTAGCGGTGAGGGAAGAGTTCACGGAGACAAAATACAACACAACAACCAGTATACGGCAATTGATAATACAATTATTTTTTTCTTTTCATTGATGGACATGCGATCGATTGAGAATTTTCATCGTAACTACATTATAGCTTTGTTTGTTTGTCCAGTTTCAATAACACCTGGTACATAATTGTCCCTTAAAACCGTTTTTCTGTCTTGGTGTAAATGTTCCAGTGGCAAATGTACTGCGTTTTTTTGTCCGGGTGTAAATTACCACAACTGTGATGGGAGTAAGATATCTACACCTGCTATTTGAGTAGTAGTGGGTGCAGAATAACAACAATCGCGCCAAAAACTTTGTATACAAAGACAAACCATCATGGAAGATATCGTTAGCACTAGTGCTTTGATTATGTGTACACGAATCAAACAACCCTGTGGTTATTGATGATTGTTATATTTTGTGTGGTGGAAGATACGCAATAAACTTTATTATGTATGACAACCTAAAACCAAATACCTTAATAGGCTAAAACTCGGGTAGGCCTGCCCCCTAACCTAAAAAAACACATCAATTGGGTCCCCACGTTCAAATAATAATGGCAACAAAATATATCGACCACCGTGGTTCCGTACAAAAATACCCTAACCTAGAACATAAGCCTAAGGTTGGAATTCATAGTCGGCCCCTACACCTAGGGGCACCCATTGTTGCTATGGATTTGTTTTGTTTATGGGAAATAACATGCAAACAATTGTTACCTTGGTAACAATGGGCGCCCCTAGGTGTAGGGGCCGACTATGAATTCCAACCTAAGGTTGGAATTCATAGTCGGCCCCTACACCTAGGGGCGCCCATTGTTACCAAGGTAACAGTTGTTTCCATGTTATTTCCCATAAACAAAACAAAACCATAGCAACAATGGGTGCCCCTAGGTGTAGGGGCCGACTATGAATTCCAACCTAAGTATTACAAGCCTGGGTAGGCTATATAGCTAGGCCTAGGCACTAGGCCTAGACTAATGATAGGCCTTCATTTCATTTAATTCCCTAGGCCTAGCCTAGACAAATATGGGACCAGGGTGTAGGTCTAGGCATAGGTCTAGTCTTACAAATACTCGTGAAGCCCGCTTTCAGAACGATTACTAAAATACCCTAAGTAGGCCTAGAACATAGGCCTAGGTATTACAAGCCTGGACCCTACTAATGCTAGGCCTACCAGCTACCTTATGAATAAATATGGGACCAGGGTGTAGGCCTAGGCATAGTCTTACAAATAGTCGTGAAGCCCTAGAGACTGGACGCGGCGTCCAGAACGATTACTAAGATTATGTTTAAGACTAACGATTTACCCGATACCTACAATTATTGTAAGTAGGCCTTCAGCCTAGATGTAGAATTAATGAATGAAATGAATGAAGTAATGGAACGAGAATTGGGATTAAATTCGTCATTTTCGAATACTCCTCGCAAATGTGTAAAACACAGCCTTCTCGAATGTCGGTTCAATCCGCCAAGGTCTACTTGATCTTTGCAATCCGCAAGGACTGACCCGTTGAGAAGGCTGTGGTTTAAAAACAGGCACATGAGTTGGTTTAGAGGTGTTTGTTTGTCCATGCGGACGGTAGGTGAACTTTTTGCCCCCATTTCCGTTTTCATTACGTACATCCGGGTGGTACTGTACCAGGATTTCTGTACCTGGTACTGGACAAACAAACGAAGCTTATATTCAATGATATATTTTCCATTCAGAAAAATGTCCTGTTGATTATAGTATCTTTGAGGATATTTCAAAGTTATAACACAAATATGGAGAACAATTGTACAGAGACATCTTCAATTTATCTATGAAAAATGCAATATTTTCGTGTACCTACTAAAAAGACAAAACATCAAATACACAATTCCAGTGTTGATATTATATAAAACAAGGCTTCAATAGAATTTATTACGCGTTTTTGGCTAATGTTTAGTGAACTTAAAAACTAATGAGATCTGTCATTATCCTTGAGTGAATGCTGAGTCCTCAGTTTGCTAATCAGTAATTAAATCCGTGACAAAGTCACATGAGATTTCAACATTTTGTTAGGTTTAGGTTTAGGTAAGCACTTTTGAAATATTGACATTACTCCGTTTTACCTTCCGAAGTTATCTTAGGAAAGTTCTTTAAGTAATTGTTTGTTTTCAATTAGGTAAGTGATGTAAGCGCGGAGAGTGAATCGATCAAGGGTCCCTACTCGTGTGAACTGAAATTACACAGACAGGTTGATAAGTTTGAGTAGTTACTCTACTGAGAGAGTTTGTTTACGAAAGATGGAAGATACTCAAGGGATATGATCGCAAGCGAGAAATGTTTGTGTATCCTATTAGCTGTAGATTGCTATGGAAGGCGGAGGCTTTCGTTGCTATGTAGGAAACTCGATCGGCAAGAGGAAACATATTTCGTTATGCTAAACAAAATGTGAATTAAAAATTTCTTGTTGCAAGAAACTGAAACTGAAAATTTAAATTTAATTCAATACACATTAAAGTAGATTTACAAACAAAATGTGTTTGGAAGAAAGAAATAGGGAGTGTGTGTGATTCCTTGATTCGGTTTTAGTTGAGTCCCAGCTATGCGCGATGCGATGCCACTTTCTCCCGTATCCAGGAAAACAGAAAGCAGTTGAGCCCCCGCCTTATCAATTCGCGCATCTCCCCCCACGGCCCCCTGGCCCCCTGGCCCCCTCCTTGGTGTATGCATTTTATTATTCTAACCAAAGCCGAACAAGCCCCCTGGGACCTCGATCTTAAAACTGTTCCGGCTTATCGCGGCGCTGCATTGTAATTTCGATTCCCCATCTCACCCGTGTGATAACAAGCCAGCCAGGGTAACGGCCAAATGCATGTTTCAGTAGGCGTGTTTTCATTCCAGTCTGTTTAAATTGCCCTCGTAAAGATCTTGTTTTAATACTTAAAAGGAATTTTACATTGTTATTCCATATCTACGTGGTTCATTTTATTGTTCAGCTTGAAATCGAAAACAGTTTGTTAGTTTGCAGAAATGGTAATAAAAAGAGTCCACAGAGAATTGGTTGCTAACTTGTTTGACTGTGAAACAAATATGGGTCACAATCTATACAATTAGAATTGTTTTGAGGCTCGAGAGAGTTGATTCGTTCTCACCTTACTATAATACACACACTGGCAGAAATGTGTGTTTTTAGGCTTGATGGACCAATAGAAATAAATCAGTGTGTCTGAAAATATTTTGAACAATCAATCGGAAAATATATAATTATATTTAGTGGACAGAATTAAATTTTAGAAAGTTTAAACTTGAAGAGTGTATAATTATATATAAACAAACAAAAAACGATGTATCTAAATAACATTATTGTTAGAGCAAACATGTAGTTAATACTTCAATGATCTATTTATTACTCAAGATGTAATAGGTATTTTTACGATCAGTACATCTCTGGTGCACAACGAACTACACAGGGAAATGTTGTCAGTCCCCTTACGGTTCAGTTTAGACTGCTTAGACAGCGAATGAACACTGACTCGCTTATGGGATCGGAGATTGCTGCTCGTTATGCAGATTGCCGCAATCCGGCAGTATTTGCCCAACGCAGTCTCATCAAGCTAGAACAAGAATGAGGAGGTCTCGCTCTCAATCGCGGCGCCTTCAATTCTCCGGAGCATTTAGCGTTTGCCCGCGGATACGAGCGTATTGACGTTTTGTTTCCATGGCTCAGCAAGAATAAGCTGCTTACTTCATGTCAAAGCTCTCAATCAGTATCAGGGCTCGGGGATGGATGTGGACACCAATACACATTGTTTCCAAAGTAAGACTGTCCCATAACAACGCTACATTTTAAACTTTGAGGGCCAAACGTCTGAGTTTCCTTAAAAATGCAATAAATGATCAAAAACAATGATCACAATCCTCAACATTGCCAACTTCCTTTACAGTTATAATAGTATTGATTTCAAAATTTATTGTACTGGCGTATCTCTTAAAAGTTCTTATACAGTATGGGAAATTAAGTTAAAAACATTAAAATAATTGTACTAAATGCTGCAACGTTTCAAGACCTAATTTAGTTGGGACAAGGTATATAACAGACACCACTAGCAGAAACATGGACCAATTACATGTATGTGACCGGAAATTTTCAATGGATTGAATTAATATGGGATATTGAAAGTCATAACCAAACATAATGTAATGATTGGTGCTTGCCTCATTGATATTTCCTCATTCGCATGTATGCATGTTTATTAAACTACAACATGGTTGTGACTATAGAAGAAGAGACATATCCGATTATTAAAATGTAAATCTACATTACCAAAACATACTCTACGTGGGCCTTGTTTCCAGCGAGACGAGCAATAACATGTTGTAGCATAGCATGAACACAACACAACATGGTAATGTTGTTTACTTGTATGTTGTCCATACACAGCCTCCCATGTTTAGTAAGATTTATCACCGTACATTACCAACGTGGCCTGTCTGTTTAAAACAATCGCGGTGACGAATGTGGACGCATTTATGATTGCCGTGGGCGCCAGGGATGTTAATCCCTCTGTGTTCGGATAAAATGCGCTAAATCCGCGTAGCTCTCTCGATCGCCCATACACGCACACAGTCATCCACCTCATCCACCCACATTAATTCATCATCCTCCCCCTTTAATCCGCAGAACTAACAGTTTTTACCCGCTTTGCTCTCCTACTTATTTTTATAGATACCCTGACACAGCAACAAAAAAACAGTGATTTAATGCGCGAATGATAAACTTTTGCCAACTTAACCTTGTTTTGGTGTGAAATGTAGTCGAGTTGTGTCACAGAGGGGAGATTAATTTGATAAAATTGGCTTATTTAGTGTGTGGTAGGCCTGGCTGGAACTGTTGGAGAGCTCGTACACTGCAAACCCAACCGTTAATTTATTATTCGGGTGGAGCAAGAAGACATTAACACTCTGTGAATATATCTATGGTTTGCTGGAGTTACGCTGGGAGTCCGGCCGCACATTCAAACTAGTTACCACAAAATGACGGTATTAACAATGAAACATTGAAATCTAATTAGGATTTTGCTTTAGTAGGGATAGTCAGGAATATGTGGTGGGATGACCATATTACGGGGGGGAGGGGGGGGGGGGGGGCACTAAATGTATAGTAGGACTCTTCGCGTCCAAATAAAAATGAACCAATTTACAAGGACTGTTAAGATAATTTAGCAATCTGCCACACTAAACGTCGTAACGTAATTTGAGGATTATTATAACCAATTAATTCAGATAGGTAACCTGCTTACTTGTGTAGCTCTTTACTTACAATTAATCCGTATAATGATTAGTCCATATCTTCATCGAGTACGTCTTGGCGCTCATTCCTACCTCCAAGAACCTTGTTTCAGCCTCCATCTACGACCTCATAAATACTCTCTCTCTTTCAGCCTCTCGTCATCATTCTCCACTGTTTTATGGGTTATCCTACGGTTTATAGTTATACGGCTGATTATATTAAATTATCCCTCATATGGAATACATACATAAATAAGAACATAGCTGTGACTGAGAAGAATGCATTACATTATATTGGCAAGAGCTATTTCCCTTTGTGTCCGTGTTATAGTTACGAGTATTACGTGAGTATTACCGGTACTGAGAAGCGATGTATTCCCTTCAACTCAGTCATTGCACATGTGACTTCTTGAAAGCGCTCGCTGCTCCAGTGTGGTGATAACGGGATGGGAGCGAACCGTGGTATAAACGAGCCGTTATATATACGGCTTCAGCCTGTTGATCAATGTGGTAGAACATCAATAGGCCTTGGTATGGCTTTCACTTCGCTTGATTAAAAGTTCCGTGCAGCTTTTCTAAAGAGCTGAAAACTGTCTTCGTGGTTCGTCAAACTTCTAGAATGAAAGAATGGAAGCGTGCCCAAAGAAGTTCGGATCGTGAAAACAATATCTTTGACAATGCTTACTGAAAACATGTTTTCCAAAATGCTACAAACTGATATTTTCACTAAAACCATGGTTCATACATATTGAAACTTTCTGTGGCAACAATTACATATTGATTGCAAATCTATCTATAAAACATCATTTTCCCTTACAAGTGCAAGATACAGCCACAGACTGGTTTTTTATGTGAAAAGGAAAATAGATTCTACAAAATGATAAATGTGTTTAATATCATAGACTAAAATTAATAAAAATCAAAACTCTATTTTTCCGTGGCTCTAAAACATATTAGATGACAGACGGGTAAGATAGTGTTGGCACAGTTATATTCCCTAACCGATATCTAGGTAACAACAAACAGTGTGTGAGAAATACACAATCGTTATGATAAGGGGGATGCGTTATTCAGTCCTGGCTGGCTTATCCAATTAGTGCAGCACAGTGTGCACGAGTAACAAGACACGAGCCACCCCAATCAAGGGAAGAAGTTGATACGATTGCCGCTGCCCGGAGCGAACTAGATTCAACTTTCGTTCATAATTTCATGGATTTTTCTGTAACGAATGTAGAATTATTAGCTATAATTTAATTTACTCGCCGGATCTCAGTGGGAGAGAAGGAGAAACCATGGAGGAATATCGCCCTGTAGTCAATATTTATCCTTGCTTCGCGATCGTAGCGGGTGGATGTTGTATAGGGGAGCAATACCAAGAAGCAATGATACTAAGGAGCAAAGGGAAATGGGGGAAACGGGGATCTCAGCCAGGACATTTATTTACTCGATGTCTGCGGGTTTAATTGTGGCTAACAGGGTCTTCCTCCAATCTACCCTCCATCCCTTATCCCCTCACCCCCCAGGCTTCCTTCCTTTGTAGCATTTCCCTCGCCGTCAGTAATAACATTTGTGCTCATTTCGTCACATCTAGAAAATTGTACATAAAACCGCCGCGTTATTTAGTTAGTGTGCCGATCTAATTGCATTGTCTTCGGTGCGCTGCGGATAATTTAATAGTAGAAATTAAAACTGGGGCATGCTTTAGTTTCAGCTCAAGACTTTATTGAGTTCGACTTGAGTTTGCAGGCGTTCGAACTTTTGCAAGAAAGAGGAAATTACAAACACTGACTGTAAAATACAACGTGGTATAATAAGAACTTCACTGTAAGCGTTGATTTTATCTACAAGTCTTTCCAGCTAAGAGCTACAATAATATGTTACATAAAGTTACCAATATAAGATTGGATTGTCTCCCTCCCTTACACTAAAAGTTGAACGTGACAATAGCGATGTTAACCACAAACGTCTCTGCCCACTCAATGTGGTCTGCCAGAACCAACGCGCGGTGACTGAGGGAGCATTTTGTGCTCAGTCTGTCTGACCGGAGCTCGATTCCCGATCGGGGAGATTCTGTTCGATAATTGTTAATCATCTCACAATAATAATAAGAACAATATGAACCCTTACAAAGACAAAGAACATTTCTGTTGTTGTCTAGATTGAGAGTTGTAGAAAGAAACGTCTTGCAGTTTTTATTTCAATCCAGATTTTATTGTTTTGAATAGACCATAGACCCTATGTGTTCTGTTGCCATTGAAAGCTGTTGTGCCATTTTATTTTACGGCACGTCTCGGAAACTATTACCGTGAAACACAACAATCAGTCGGGGGGGGGGGGGGGGGTAAAGTCTGTCTGGTAACGAACGAGTAAATATAAACCCAAGTTCCGGGAAGTGAAGTAAAGTGCACAGATGATAGAAGCTATAGATAACAATAACACACGCTGAACAAACAATTGTTTACAACGACAGTTAATAAAACAGTGGTGAAGTCAAGGCGGCTTCAGTTTAGTAACTGTGCGTTGGAGAGTGGATGTTGCCTAAAAGTTTCAAATATACTGATAAATGCGTCGTTATTTGTTCAATGTAGGTTTATTTAAAAACTGGATAGCTATAATTCAATAACAAACTATAATATGTACCATAAAAAGTAGAAATGCCAATAATCAACAGTGAAGTTGAAGACATTGTTTGGGTTTCATTGGCTGTTTGCACGAGTTAGTTGCGAAATTAAGCAGACAGACTCGAGCAATTACTCAAATAGCCTGAGCCCCCAGCAAGCGTGAGAAATGTTTGCAGCAGGACAATGAAAGCCACGTGGAAGTGATGGCTTCTTTCACGCTGAAATAAAACAGAGCAATTAATCTACGGAAGGTCCTTTGGACGCGAGAAAACAATGTATGTGCGCGATCCACTTTGGGTTTACAAAGACATTTACAAGAATAAGGCTGGTTGTACAGTGTACACTGTACGTACACCTCGGTGGTTCAATTCAATGCATTCTATGCGAAGAGTTCCAAGTTTTCTCGGTGATGTTACCAAATCAAATATTGTTTGACTTCTCCAAGCTTGCTTGAAAGATCTTGACTCGGATGTCTCAGAGGGCTAGGAGGCAGTTTTAGGGTCGAACCGAGACATCGGGCCCTCATGATTTGCTGAAGACAGGTTGGAGGGTGAAGGGGAGAGAAATCAATCCCACAGAGGAGGAGAGAAAGTAGCGACGAGACGAGACTAGGGGAGGAAATCTTGAGAATCGGAAGAAGTATCTGAAATGTCTTGCGTCGTTTACAACACCCTCCTTCCTATGTATTGAGTTGAGAGGCGCAATACTAAGTCTAGCCGCAAAGTGTCAGAAGTGGTTGGTGCTGTGGTGGATCATCCTTATGAATTAGGCATATACACGGGTATTGTGAATGACCTTTCTTCGCGAAGAAGATCTCCCCTCCATTCAATTATCTTTCCATCTTTCTGTCAAAAATCATCCACGTAAGTTTTTATCCTCACATATTCTTCTTTCTCGTGCGTTTCACTTAGAAGTGTTGGAAAAAAGATGAGAAAATGTAAAAAGGGAAAGGCCGAACAAATATCCATAAAGTTTCGTGGAGAATTTATATTAAGACTGACAACTGGCTTCAAAAATCGCTTAGCTAAGTTTCAAACAGACACATTTCACATCTTGAATGTCAATCCTTACAATCTTAGCAACTTTCTACTCAAACTTTTCTGAAAGAACTTCGGTATCTTACGACGTAGTAACGGATATGAAATATGCATACAGGTATCCACTTAAAAGAGTTGAAAGTTGACGAATCCGTTTATAGACTCTTTTGAATTGTCTCTTTTCCACTTTCGTTTGTTTCTTTGAGTGTGGTTGTCATTCTGTCTGCGATATTGGCTAACTTTCACCCTGATCGTCACGTGATCGGAAGACCAATACAGCCAACCTTGTGGAGGCAACTCCCTAAGCAATCACCAGACCTACATCCAGCGTTAACACATACGTGACTTACAATAATCTATCTTGTCGACGGCGTTTCTCTCATCGCAATACATTCTACTTCTTCTGGCATCTTCGTCAATCCTCTTATCCCCCTATTCCTCTAAAAGATCCCTCTAAGAGATTGAGGGCTGGAGTGCTTGCTTGGCGTGAAGACCATGACGAAACATGGAAGACGAGTTTCATTAAAAGGTGGACTCATATTTGTGTGCGACGATGAAAACACGCTTTTACTTCTCTTCGGCCACATGATTACACCGATGCACCCCCTAACTAGGGGAAAACCTGAGAAAACAAGAGTATACGGGAATTATAGAAAGATCATAACAACTACACGTCAAATCGTCACACTAAAAACAATAGCTATAATTACGAAGAATAAAAATAATAATATCGATAACAAACTAACTAATAACTAGAGGATAAACTAGTTGTTTATAGAGTGTGTCTTGTAAACATTGTTCGTGTAAAACAAGCAGCTTAATGAATTATTTAAAAAAATATTCATGTGCGGTTTACACTTGACATTAGTTTTAAGTATGTAAAATATGTAAAAATCGGTTTTGACTCAGTTTGTTTAACGCAACCGTCAAATTTGTAATAATGGTAATTGCAATCACAGAAACACAGAATTCCATGATGATGAGGGTGTAGGCAATATATAAACTGTTCTAGCTGCTACTTTTTCTCACACATGACTAAAAACATAATGTGGCGCCCCTATTGAGAAAGACTGGCCATTCACATTTCGTGTCGAAGAAGGAGTTACGATAAGGGTTAGAGTTTCTGTTGGTATGAGGGGGTGAGTTGATAAATGGAACGACGGAATTACAAATTATATCCCGGGGTTCTATCTACAAACTTGAAATAAGTGTATAAGTTCATTAGTAAGATAACTGAGCGGCCCAGATATATAGCCTGAACGTGTTATGGAGATCGGCTAATGTATTTTAAATGTGCAAAACATTGCGACAAAGCGGGTTCCGGTGTGTCCAAAAGAAAAGCGACACTTCCCCGACTCACGTTCAATTATTACCACCCTTCTTCCCAACCATCCTTCAGCATTCCTTACTTTTTCATCCATTCGTTCTCCATCTCCTCTCCTCGGGGATAGACCCACAATTTCTTATTATATTTCTTTCGGTCTTATATTCTCAGCATCTCACATTTTTTATTTAGTTCCTGGTGCCCACCTTCTTTATCTTTGTTTTGGGTCGTTTATTTCTCTCTGTTTTTACTCCTCTTGTTTACCTTCCTTCGGGATTTCACGGTCCACATTCTCCTTATGTGTGATTCCCTTCCCCTCCCGTTCCCTGTTTTCTTTCTTACTCGGTTCGTCGACTACATTTCATCAGCTCTTTGCCACATTCTTTATTCTTTTACCTTGCATATTTCATATCCCCGCATCTCACATTTCATAGCACATAGGCCATTATCTCAGTTTCGTATTTGTATCACGTTTTGTTGCCGTGTGGTTGGCTATATGTTCACCCTTATTGTTACCAATAGAGGATCCATAATATTTAATAGAAACCACGTTTCAATTTTGTTTCTTGGAAAATATGTTCAAGATCACGATATAAAAAGAATCAACTAAATGAGTGATTAAAGTAGGCTAAAAATATTCTAAGCACAGGTGTTCGGGTGTACAGTGTGTACACCCTGGACGTCAGCGACTATTAAAGTTTCTGTAGTGAAAATGGAATATATTCAATAATTCGGTACATTATGTTGTAAGATTGCGGTACTTTTGGCATCAGTAAAAAGTTGTCAACATCAGCCCCGTACTGATGATATCAGTTCTGCTACCACTCTTACACGCACACGGGATGGGAAGCATGTTTTCCAGTGAGCTGATGCATTCTTCAAAGTCAGAACTAATGCGAAGACTTCTATGTTACGTCCTATAAAGTTTGGTTAAAAGATTGCTATAAACTTTTTCCTCTGTCATTAATTCTATCTCTTTGTGAAGTTTTTGTCTTTTTCGTCGTGTCGCTGTTGTTCTACCGTATTTGGCCTCGCTAGATTCAGGATTAGGGTGGCTCTGTCACTCGAAATCCAAGTTTTTGGTTGGGTGGTCCTGACCAAGTGCTTTGGCTGGAGGTTTTTTGCGTCTGTCACGCGACGAACGCAGCTTCCGATCCGCCGCCTAGATCGGCAGATCTCTCTCCAGTTGCCAATAAGCACGCGATCGCGCACGGCGCTGCCATCTGGGCTCAGTGCGAGAGATGCGGCGATCCCTTTGAAGGCAAAGATCTTGGAATAGTACTGTGGTTTGAAGGGGGTCCAGAGAGCTTAGTAGCTTCATGCGCAAGAACCTTGCACGTGTTCAATTATTGGTTGCTTTAGGTACTTTTTTTATGTAAATGTGTCATTCAAAAGATTCTTAATTTTGTTCAACTATTGGTTTCCTCAGAAAATCATGTATGATTATGAGAATCTAGAGGCAGAGCTTAGCCTTAAAATCTTAATTTTAATTTGTTGTTCCTATTAATCAGTAATCATTCAAGGAAGAGAGTTGTGAGCTTGAAAACATCATTAAATTGGTCACAAAATAAATATTTTTTCCCTTCCTTTTGAGTCAACACTTACTATACTTTGAAATAACAACATTTGAAAATATCTTCAAAAAGTTTATATAGAAATATATAAGTACAACTTCTAAATTATGTTGTTTTCTACTAAGTAATCTGAGGGAAAGAAGATGCTAGAATTCCAAGCCTGCTAAACCCAGTGTACTTACTGTAATGTACGTGCTATGTGTTTCTATTACATCCGGTGTCCACAATACGTAAAATTGTGCCATTATTATTATGTTGTTCTCAGTTCTTCTAGTGTTTCCCCATTTGTACACACACTGTTACACATCAGTTGTCGTTTCCGCAAATAGATTCAAAAGTTAAATAATACGTCCTCCAACTCATCTGTCAGCTAACCACTGTGATCCTTGTACAACACATAATTCAAGATTGTCCCTACACATTTCCCTACCGTAAGATCACGGTAAGATCTGTCTAAAATAGTTGAAGCCTTCTAGATTCTGACAAGACCGTCAGGTTATTGATGATGAAAAGAAGGCTGTGCGTACGTTTAAGCATAGCGGCGTAAATTACCCGAATCTTATTCTTACCACCCAACAACTTTGTACGAGTTTTGGAAGTTTTGTTTCACGTTACAATCTTTTATCTTTGAACTTGGAAGTTTACCAGAGTGATAAAGGGGTGTTGTCTTCTAAATATATTGCTGCGGGCCCGGCATGTGTTTTATTTTACGTACAACGTATAAATTTCGTGTATCACAATTTACGGATGAGGGAAATTACGGCTGACTATAAGGAAGGTGTACAAATAAATATAGAACCATTTTCGGTTTTCTGTATTGTTTTTTCCGAAAGGATATTCACGTGTATTGAATTATCTGAATGTTTTTTGTTGTTGAGACAAATTGACCATAATTTATTACAATAATAAAACAAAATCACTCTAAATTCCTATTAAATATTAGTGAAGTGTAAACAATGCATAATATGTATGTATGGATGTGTAAAAATGCGTTCATTGTTATCTCAGACCAGCCGCAGGTGTTTGCGTTCATAACGTAGAGTGCGTTCAGTTTAAAAAAACTATTTCGAAGGAGTTATACAACGTTACTGCTGCTACACAATGTTATGTCAAGCGAATGCAAGGTCGCTGATCAATGACAAGACAGCACTTCCTCTACCATTCCACGTTATGGACGGCTTGTACGTACATTTAGCGTTGTTAACATTTCGTCCACGATCTCCTATTTGATGTATAGTCTTCGTCTTCGTCACATCTAAAACCTGTGCACCGAATATGGCGGTTACACCTTCTTTTGTTTCTCTTTCATTCCCACTCCTGACAAAAGCGGCTCATTGCGCTTTAATGTGTCCAGCAGTTTTCTTGCTTGGACAGTTTTCTTGCTGGACATGTGACAAAGTGAATAATATTTAAACACAAGAAGTGTTACTGTTTCTGAAATGATGGTTGTGAGTCGAATATAACGACGATAAGTACAAATTTGAGTAGAAACAGTTCGTCGTTGATTTGGTTGGAAATAACATTTCCTTCTTAGAATAGCTGTCTTGTCAGGTAAATAGATATATATTTGATTTGTTGTTTGGAAGTGTCCTGTTTCACATTTCATTTTAATATTGTTATTATTATTATTAATATTATACATATAATGATGATTGATGATGATGATGATGATGATGTGTTGGAGATAGAGAATAACAAAACGGTGCAACATGTTAAACATATACATTTGTGTGTTTTAAGAAACTTGTATTTATTTTTCTCTTGTCGTCTGTTATTCTTACTTTGATGATGATAGTTCGAGGAATTGCATGGACCACTTGCCAGACAGACAGACAGACATGTTTTGATAGTGACTCGGCCATTTTCTCACTTTACTAGACAAATTTAAAATGTCCCCTTTGGTCTGTGAGGACGCCACATCCACACACAAGGCGAGGCGAGCCAATACCCCGCGGGGTCTTGAGAATAAACAAGCCACCCCTGTCTGACACCACCCTGAGTGTTCAAACAACAAGATCTTGAGATAAATCCTGCTTCTTGTCTCGTCGAGGACAGGATGCTTCAGAAGCACATCGCACTTTTTATGGATTATTTTATCGTCATAAATAATATTCGATGCAATATAACTCCCTATGGTTATTACTTATTATAGAGAGGCTATAACATTGACGAACACAGGTTCATTCCTCGCTTGGGGGGTTGCGGAACTGCTCCCAATCGGAACAACTCCCAGGTGGAACTGCTCCCAAACAGAACCACTACCACGTGGAATAATGCCGACACGGAACAACTCCAACATATTTCTAGATTTTGATAAAAGAATACTAAGTTTTTCATATTTTTTATTTCTTTTCACAATGTTATGTTAATGTTTACAGTACTGGTAAACAAACTTAATTTATTTCTATGATCCTTCTTTGTTTTCTCTCTTTCCCCCAAGTGTGCACAAGATATTTAGTTGATTGCTAAACCTCGCGTGTATATAACAAAGTAAGTTAGCTAAGAACTTGAAATTCAAGAAGCATTCGTTCGGTTCAGCATACAAAGTTGTGGAATACGCAAAAATCGTAAAAGATTCCCAAGCAAAGCCAGGTTTTCAAATTGCTTTTGGGAAACGTGTCTACAGAAAGTTACGCTGCTACGCTGGTGGGTGGAGTTACCAAACTTGCTTACCTCGAACGTGAGAGAAATTAACTTTTACTATTTGTTGGTTTGCGTTTCCTGCGAACCAATCGTAACAGTTATAGACTGATATCTGTTTAAATTAAAACACCAATACTAAAAAGACATGCTCACAATTTAATTTTGCTAAAGAAGTTTTATGTAAACTTACTAGTGATTGTGTAATGCATGATAATAGTGGTGTTTATGCACAATCTCGTCCACGCCCGGCTCGTGCTCGTATAGTGCCTAATAGTGACCCAGAACACCTCTCTCCCTCTACAGCTCATCACGCTCTGTATGTGCATCTTGCTTTATGACTCAAATAGAGGGCACAAGAAGATTGTCTAGGTCAGGCCTATGGACGGATCAAATACGCTGCTCGAAGATTCTTTAGTGTAAACAATTCGTTCTGAAAGACGAAGAAAGGTACAGCTGTTCAAACCCACGTAGAATGCCAGATTAAGTGTCTCACCAAAACTTTAGTGTAGACGCCAGTCATTATTTGTACAGTACTCACTATTTGTATGTACAGGCTAAGCTAAACAGCACCGTTGCTTGGGCCGCTTATACAGCCTGGTCACGCTAAGAGAAGAAGATAAGTGGTTGCTCCATTGCAATCAGATGACATTCTCCACAATCGGGGGGTTCTGGTAACTTATCAGTTTGGTGATCTAATGAATTCCTTGTATTGAAGTAAGACGATCATTGACAATGATCTTTCCTTCATGATGATCACAAAGATAATATGCAAGTGTGTGAATTTTAGGGTTAGTAAGTGAAACATTAGTTTTGAAATAGTCTATCATAAAATCGTTTACCTCCCACGTTCACGGATCATTGTGCAACAAGTGTAGAGCATGTGGAGTGCTTGACGTCTCCGTATCACTCGGAGATGCTATGTACCTATATTATCCATCGCAGGTACACTGTTGTCGATATCACATTGCTTTGCACTTTTAGAAATGAGATGATTTGCTATATTACTATTGTTTACAGAGAATTATACTGCGCGGAAAACGTATATGGCATTGCTCAACCTCAAATACTCCAAGGCACCATAAACATTATATAACAATACAGAATATTAATTTTGTCTATTCATCATTATAAATTTGATTTATCTATGGTGGTTTCCCCTCTGTTAGTTTTAATTCAATATTTTAATTTCGATTGTTGAATGTATCTAGCAGGAAGTAATTAATTTGTCTACGGTACGTTCATATAGTATATTGCGTATGCACTTCTTACTTGTATTTCCGCTCACTAAATAACACACGCTGCACTCTCACCACATGTCAAAGAACGATTTAACATAAATCCTCATTCTCCTCATATCTCACGTCTATAATTAATACTCTTGTATTCTTTACACACACTCATTGTTGTGTCAACAACCTTATTAGTAATGACAACGGTGCGCGAAAGTAACTGAATATTGACAATTTATTTGTCTGGAGACAAGAACGTGAACTTACTTGCGAAATTGCATTTTGGGAATACTTTTATGTTCAGGCGGTTCGCCAAAATTAGATGTGGCTTTGGCAAGTGAAAGAATTGAAGTGAAGAAAGAGCGTTTACGATTGGTGGTATAAGAACGGGAATAAGAAAAATAAACGAATTTTAGGAAGTAAAAGAGAATTAGGCTACTACGAAATATTTCTGATAATTAAACTACACTATTTGAACGGTATTCTGTTTACATTTTTTAACCATGGCAATTGTTTCGTATTTTCATTACATCTATATTATTATGTTGTAAATCATTATATAAAATTACCGCATGTATCTTGTATACCTACCGTAGAAATACTTGGTTATGGGGTCATTAGAAACAAATTTGTACAGGCTAAATGCAAAAAAACTGTTTATTCGACTTTTGTATGTAGTTATACAGACAGATAAAGACAATCACAAATTACCATCTAGATAGCTATAAGTAACAACATTGCATGTCCACGAGCATCAAAATCGTTGTTTCTACTGAGCGGATGCAGCTTCTTCCAGTGATTCAATATCTACTTCTTTACCACATGAGATTCTACCACATTATTCCAAGCAGACACTGAGCTCTGACACACTCGTGCAAGACAAGAATGTCGTTTCCTTGTGTTGACTGCTGCATTTACCGCCGCCGTCGCTTTTTCCGACGCACTCTCTCAACGCCGAGTTAAAAGTGTCCTGATCTGGAGTTTCTAAATCAAGGAAGTTTACATTCATGTCCTGCGAAGAAAGATTGCGTCACGAATTACTAAACAGATGCCCCCCCGCCGACCGATGCGCCATCTAGAAGACACGTAGACAAAATGCAGGAGTGCGAACACATTAATCCTTTTCTCATTACCGATTTCTTGAGTTATTGTTCGCCGAGTTCTTTGACTAAATTAATCTTCTATTATTAGATTTTGCATCCCCGGCTGTGGTCGCGTTCGATTCGTCTCTCATCTGGAGCATCGCGGCTACTGCTGCGTCACAGGTGATTATCTCGGGGGGGGGGGGGGGGGATACTCTTGCACTTCCCAGTCTGTTGGAGGATCACATTTACGCCACACCCCGAAACTCTGTCCCTGCCATAATATCAATGTAATTATTTAGTAAAATAATGGCTAGTACATTTACCACCATATGACATTAAAATGAAAATACATACATTGTCCCAATGATGTAAATTGTATTTATATTTTATTGTACTTATCAGAAATATTGTTTTATGTGTACTGTATTGTACCACGTGTTACTCATTCATTTATATCCAGCATTTTTGTTTTGAATGCATTTTATGTGAACGTCTTGACTCTTGTGAACAAATATCGAATTATGACGCAGCCATAACCGCCAACATTAGTGACCAATGGGCGGTGTCCATTATGATGTCCCTTCTCACTCCAGGATCTCACTAAATATTTACCGATAAATCCGATGCACTTCGCATTGATACAATTTTAATATACCGGGTGGTGTTTATATATTCATATGTCCCACCCCTACTGTCCCCCCTACATGTGCGTTTAGCAGCGCATGTCCCTCCGACATCAGATTGCAGTGGAACCCACAAATGTGGCTCAGAAACGCACGGGATTGATTCCGTGTGGATTACATGTGTGGTTCAGAAGCGCACGGGATTGATTCCGTGTGGATTACATGTGTGGTTCAGAAGCGCACGGGGCTGATTCCGTGTGGATTACATGTGTGGTTCAGAAGCGCACGGGACTGATTCCGTGTGGATTACATGTGTGGTTCAGAAGCGCACGGGACTGATTCCGTGTGGATTACATGTGTGGCTCAGAAGCGCACGGGATTGATTCCGTGTGGATTACATGTGTGGTTCAGAAGCGCACGAGACTGATTCCGTGTGGTTCAGAAGCGCACGGGATTGATTCCGTGTGGATTACATGTGTGGTTCAGAAGCGCACGGGACTGATTCCGTGTGGATTACATGTGTGGTTCTCGCGAGCAGCAAACAAGGTTTTTTTTACGAAGTGTGTTCAAAATGTCAACTAAAATACCCACAACCGCAATATCAGAGCATTGTCTTTACCCGGTCTAGGTGGGTTCCTCCTCGTGGTGACCGGTGCCCGCAAAGTTATCATTTTACCCCTTCTTTCCTTCTCCGTCTCTCTTCTCATTTTCTACCGTGCCTGTCCTGTTTGCGACCCCCTCCCCCAACCCTGCAACACATTAACTGGATGACGACTCATGGCGATGTATGATGGATCTGATTCGCCCATCGTCATAAGACGACTTAGCTGTCGAGTACGTCATAAAACTCCAAATGTTTTTACAGTTCACATTCTTTAAAAAAAATTGATTCCAGATATAATGCAACATGTATTGAATTAAAGAGTAGTTTGTTTTAATTTACGGATATTGATAATTTGTATTTACTAAAACATTTATTATAAATGTGTGTTTCTGAGTTGATAGTGAATATGAAAATATAATACTGCTGGTGCCCAATCCTCTGAACCTCCACGTGTACATTCGCCAACATATAAGTCAAGAGTTCGATAGAAACCTTTTTATCAACACTGTTTCTGGATAGTTCGCGAGTTGCTGCGATGTGTGAATTTAGCAGTGATGAGATTCAATATGGATACGATTTATTTTGTTACCGCATTGCCTGTTGAAATCTTAAATACTTGGTTGTGTACGTGGAGCGGATATTAAAACAAGGTTGGCATAAATAATTGGCTCCCTAAACGCTCTGCGTAGGCTTATTTCAAGTTTAGAATGTACATAGAGTATTCATTATAGTTTGAAATGTGCAATGTGTGGGCCGTAAGCAACCTGCTTCCTAGCTATGGCTTTAATGGTCTTTGTACCCTAAAGGGCTAAAGCAACTCAGGAATTAACCCAAATAGGTGTTGATAAAGTACCATGACTTAAATGTATCAGCAAGTGTCTGGTTTTACGGACAAACATGCATCGCAATTGTTAGGAATTGTAGCACACAATGGGGTCTGCTCGTAATCAGACTTGTGCATTACTTATTTACGAACGATCTGGGTAAATGCTCACAGCCTCCACAGCAGCGCTGGAATCAAGCTATCCTAAGTAGCTCGTTGCCGTATATTATGCATAGATACACAACATTGTACACAGTTAGTTGGCAAGTTACACAACCATAAAGCTCCTTGTATGATCCCTAATTGTCTACTGATTTATTCTTTTTGTGACACTGGCATCCATTAATTCCTGTAATTGTAGCGCTTGCTATATATCACAGAAGTAAATGCGAGAACGTGCGACATTGCAGAGAGGGCCTGTGTGAGTGTGACCCAGTGGCGTAACGGCTGCTAATAACGACGATGCAAGGGGGGGGGGCAACTTCAGGGGTCCCAAAGCAGACCCGATATACGTATTATGAAACACACAAGTTTTGTCATGAATTTCTGTACAAACGACAAATATTTTATCAATCTGGCTAACGCTTCAGATTACATGTACATTATATTCAAAATTAGACGTAGAAAGATAAAAAATATGATCATATCAACTCAATTCAAACTTATACGATGCTTACAAAATAGAAAAGTTGGAATTTCATTATGAATTTATTTTAACTCGTATACTGAAAGAAAATGTTAATCAAATGAAAATTACTGAACAGTTCACTTTGCAAGCGTAAGAACGGATGTACGAGTATTAGGAACGAACGTCGATTTTATACATGCGTATAAAAATACCGGGCGTGTATCCTGTCAGCAGAAGCCAAGGGGTAAGGCTTGGTTTGGGCATGTTACCGTGTATTTGGGCTTCCTTCCCACGGGAAATATCCCCCCCCCCTTTACCCCTCGCCTTTACGTCCATGTCGGGCGCTGATTCAAACAACACAATCAAAACCCGATCGGTCATCATCAACGTCACCAAATCTCAACCTAATCAGCTAACATTGAATATCATTTCCACAGATTGTGATATTGTGAAACCCTCGCGGGTCGGAAACGGAATCGTTTCGTTGTCTTTCGTGCAATGTCGGCAATCTCCGTGTCGAGACGCCGAGCGACGTCAATGGTGCCAACAACAATGCAAACGATCTTGTTTGTACCGGTGTTTAGTACGACAGTCGTGTATATCAACACTTCCGGTTGAAATCTTGTCATGTCATCCACCGGTGCATAAAATAGACTTCAAGAGTCAGTTAATGGGATATATACTGTTCCTTTTTCAAATGCTGCACGCTTTCGAATTGGGGGTATGACTAATGGGTTGTCGTATGGCGTATCCTGGCGTTACTAGGTAGGGAATAGCTACTAATGAGATTCCATATAAAAAGAGCCATTTAATGTTCCTCATATGTTTTAACCTATGATCCTATAATGGATTTCTTCATTGATGTCATTGGGTCAAAGATCTAATGGAAACGGTATTCTCTGCATTTAATAGATTTCCATTGTTGTTAGTATTATATCGCAGTTTCAGCTGATGGTGATAGAATTGTATTTATAAAATATTTATTGTCTAACAAGCATTATCAATTATGTAACAGTTCGCATTTATTTATGCAGTGGGCAAAGAAAGCGTACTGCAATTACATACATATAAAATTTAAAACAAAAACTAGCATACATTTTTTCCACAAGTGCCTCGACATTTTGTTAATATTATATTTACTTTCAAAGTTTTAGTTGATCATCTAAACGTCGTGTCAGAAATGTCTACAGCGATTAAAAAACGTTCAGATAATCCAGAATATAGGCAATCGAAAAAATCTAGTGGAAAATAAGACAATAATAATTTTATATTTACCGGCTTTTACTTCTACCTATCACTATTTTGTCATAATATTTGGTCAATATCAACGTAGCTAAACATGATATCATGAACATTATGGATTAGGTTCGATCCTTCCTATGGAGAACTCCTTTTCATTAGTCTATCATCAGTGTATCTAATGGACTTTAAAATGTCTTAAATCTTGTTTTTTTCTTCAAACAAATGTAAAAACGGTAAAGCGCAATATCTCAAACCTCAGATGTCATATTAAAAACACGCGGCAAGCTTGAGTCAGGCAGATGTTGGCGTGACTACGCGTGTTATATGTCAGCGATGACATTCTAACAAGTTGTGCAGTGGCACAAGAGTGGCACAAAGTGGCACAAAGTGGCACGTGCTACACAAGAACAGAGTTATTCGCACCTGAGTACCAGAGCTGCGTTAGTTCAATGACGCCGGCTGATATATCTGCCCCAAACCACAATAGGGAATATTCCTGATTTTTTTGTAATGTAATGTAATGAAATGTACTTTATTTATTAGCTTAACAGCTATTTTGGCATCCTACATACATTTATTTTTTCTTCACCATCCACTCCCTACATTTAATTTTAAACAAACCAACACTATAAATTTTCTTAATTTCTATTGGTATCAGATTATACTGTCTTAATCCTAAATCAAAAATTTAAAAATTGTGTCGTCGTCTATTATTTCTGTTCGTTGGTCTTCCTGTTCGTCGTCTACTATTACTTGTTGCAGTGTAATCTTTGGTCGTACCTTTTTAACAATTATATGAAAAAAGATTTTAAATACTTTTTTTTATAAATTCAATGATCAGTATATTATTTGCCTTGATTATGAATGGCAGTGATGAAAACATTTCATATGAGGCCTGTTTTTCACCATGACTAACTGAAACAAGTGACGATATTTCTTATATGTTGGAAGAGGACACAGATTGAAGCAAAACACTTCATGTGAATCCCTTCTATATGAACGTATATGAATAAAGTAATGTTGACGGGTTTGTACCCACCCTTAAAACAAAGCACCTCTTCATAATCGTTAAAGGGGTCGTTATTGCTCTCAGAGTCTAGAAGCGAAGACCCTTCAAACTCTCTGGAGTGGGGGTACGACTTGCACGCATGCTGTGGGTACATGAGAACGTATGGGCGGTAATTTGAAATAATATAACACGATATGAAGATCGCAATTTTCGGATACATTCGTAAATAATCTAAATAATGTAATGTAACTTCCGTTTACGTTATAAACGAAGCAACTCTTGTCAGTTTATTAAGCTGGACGCATACTCTTACATGCAAATATATTTGTTCACTAAATCATTAAGTCAAAAAGTTTAAATAACCCTAGTTTTTTTTCTTCCTGAGCGGAAATACCTAGTTGAAACTTTAGAAAGATCTCGATGCTTTTTATAAAAAAACAAAACAAGACAACGTATCATGAATTCAAATCAATGCAGAGTGCCTAGGGTGAATGAAACTGGAAATATTTTCCTAAACAACGAAGGTGCGGTCGTCATGTGGAAATATGAGATAACGAGGAATCTTGACGACGAGAAAGAAGTCAGGCTCTCGGAATATTGACGGTTTTACAAATACTCTTGAGTGATGCAATGAGTTGATGCTGTCGCTAATGAACTTGTTAGAGCCCTAATGCAATCAGAAGTCATTAGTAAAGACCGGACATGTTAGGTGGCAAGTGGCACAGGTCAACAGTCAATCACTGTTTTAAAGAAGTTAGGTTTTCCCCATGTATTCCCGTATTTAGAGAGAAGTGAGGTCACCAGTTATGACGTCCAATCTGACACGCATTTAATTCAAATTATTTCCAGTTCTAGAAATACATTTCGAAAAAGTCACAACTTGACAACTTGGCAAAGAAACAGATTTTCACGAAATGTATTTATTTCACCACATAGTGAAAGCAGTATCAATCGTGAACGATAAAGTCATTTATAAATTCAGGCCATTGTTTATGAGATCTTTTTGAGGTTGAATGTGATATTTACTCATATGTTTCATATGTTTATGTCGGGCTTCAAAGGCGTTGTCTTTAGATTGACTGGAGCTGCAAAGAAGTCGCGTATGCAGTTATAAATACCGCATCCGGCTGCGCCCTACATGAAACGCATTAAACGCTTTTTATAACGTGCTCAAAGACAGTAGGTTCTCAGAAGTCACTGCTACCTGTCAAAGACTGTGACGCCAGCGATATATAACTCATTCGATACCCTTCACTGCACTACAGTACACCAGTACACCTTCGTACATGAGCAGTACGCAACGTGCTTGCCTAGGCCTATCTAGTTGTTAGCGCCTATGATGACTGTTTAATCGGGGTGCAATGGCGCGATAAAATACTTACTCTAGCAAAAGGGATAAATACAAATTTTAATAAATCGTATTTTAAGAGTCTACCCACAAGACTGATTTTCGAATTTAAATACATAATTTAAAAGGGTAAGATTAACAGCAACGCAACTAGCAGTTATTACAAAATGTCTGCAAGAGTTTACTCATGTGGTAGCATTGTGAGTTTGGTCACTACTAGAATCAGTGGTTCTAGTGAAGTGAAAGCATCGTCGACGAAGTTTACCCCGGTCGGTAATCTAACCCGGGTCCTTCCGATTTACCCATCCGACGCTGAAATAATGGGGCTACAGGAGAAGTGCTTCATGTTTGATACCACTTGACAACAATGCTAAAATCCTGCGTAATCATACCGGTCATGTTTAAAGATTTTTTGTAAAGAATCAGAATAACTTTCTTGCATAATTTGATTTCCTTAATTGCGATTTGAGGGAATAGAGAAGAAACGGGACTGGGAAATAAATTAGCATTCCGGAAAAGTCTAGACAAGGAACTTTACTAATTGTTTTTGTATCTATTAAGTTCGAAATTAATTAAAATTTAAATTGTATTATTTATACAGATGTGTATACTTTGATTTTGTTAATACAGAATACTAAAAGAATATTCGTTTGTAATTGGGTGTATAATAAACGATTGTCTTCCGTGCAATAATACACACGTTTCATCAGATTTCAGGCATTTTTTCTGATTGCAACGCATGTCAATAACAGAGGGAATAATTAAGGCTCATGAATACGAATATCAAAGAGATTGAAAGTGGAGAGTTGAAGTAAAGCAACGTAAATTAAAAGCTAGAGTGGATGGAAAAGTCAAGAAGTTCGAGGGCCGGTCTGTATAATTCAGAATGAGGGTTGATTTGATTAAGAGACCTCCATCAGCGAAATGATGAGGACTTGGTTTGCAAGACGAGAGGAACAAGGAAATAAGGGGAAGATGAACGGATGGTGAGAGAAAGAATGCAATTAATGACCAGACTGGGGGGGAGGGGGGATAGGGGCTGTTTTTTCCTCGTCCCGTCGTGAGGAAATCTTTAATATGGAGGAAAACTGCAAGATCAAAGAAGTTCTGAGAAAACACTGCACGACCCAAGTAGATTATACAACTAAAAGAATTAACATGCAGTGGAAAAATGTACAATTAACACAAATACGATGGAAATGGGAGAAACTCACGAAATAAACATTAAAAACAAATATACGTGGCATTCACTTATATAAAAGGTAAATTTTATTCACGTTATTTTTAATGTTTTACCGTCCATTTTTGTCCGTAAATTATAGACTTCACAATACTCACAGAATCATTGGTCACACATTTCGAGTATATTCATCCCAGCACCCGAATAGATAGCCTTAGACTTTAGACCGAAAGATATGACATGATAGCATAGACGCTTTTAGTTCAGTTACTGTTTCATTATTCATAATTCTGACATAGTGTTATCACGTTACGAATTCTTTCGGATTAGGGTAGAAGAAGGATGATTTACTTTAGACCACTAAGGGGCGATAAATTACCACGTTCGCGTATCATTTATACGAAGATAAAAACACTTGATGTCTTAATTTAGACATTATGAAAAATGAGGGCTATTTAGAGAAATTTACAGTTCAAAATCATTGACATTAAGATAATTTTGATTTTTTACAGGGGTAATTATTCAGACCTGAAGCCATTCTGATATGTTAACAGCCCTCATAGGAAGCAGTTGGCTCAAATAGAGATATCAAGTTCATTCGATGGAATGTAAAAAAAAAACATGATGTATAATATGGGGAAACCCGAAAAATTCGAACCGGCGTAGCCATTCATTTAAGATAAGGCTGTTTCAAGAACGCCGAAAATTTATGTTACCAACACTCTGATACGCCCATAATAAAAATTATTTCAGTACAGTAAATGCATTGGTATATCCAAACAAAGAAAACTTCGCAATTAAACTGAAGTTGGAGTTTTTTTCGCTCTCATTGCTACCATACCTGATTTATGATCAGATTCCAGACGATATCGTGAAAAACCGCAACTCCTCTGCAGAGTTTCAGTCGTTGTCTGAAATTGATGATGATATTTGGGTTTTACGTCTGATATTTTGGCAACGATGATAATCGAGACAATGGGGCGGCCAACACATTGTGAATAC
This sequence comes from Isoperla grammatica, assembly GCA_945910005.1. Classification (NCBI taxonomy): domain Eukaryota; kingdom Metazoa; phylum Arthropoda; class Insecta; order Plecoptera; family Perlodidae; genus Isoperla; species Isoperla grammatica. Next base: position 6,346,932 of record OX246739.1, on the reverse strand, counting down.
ATTGTGTGTGCATTGTTGTTGTTGTTTTTTTACACTGTTTGAGAAGGTGGTATAGATATAGGATGACAGTGGGACTGTATACCAGTGGTGCCTCTTTCGGGGTGGGGGAATGAGGGGGACAGGGGTGCGAGGAGATTAAAGTAGTACGGAAGGGCGTGGGTTCAAACTCGTGTGCCCATCTTTCACCGTCGTCATTATCGCTGGCATGTTCGTCGCTAAGCAACAATTAAAAATAAAATCAATAATCTTATAACATCAGCCTGATAACATGTGTATCGGTTGAAGCGTATCAACCCCGTAGCATAGTCGGCAATGCGGTTGTTCTTGTCTTTCACCTTTCGTGGTTCCTTCACACCTACTTAAGCTTTCACCTTTGCTCAAGGCAAATGTCACCTCCTAATAAGATCGCCCCCCGCTCCTTGGGGTACCCGGGGCGATGAGCCAGCAAAGACCACAAAGCCACCATCAGCAAAGGGCAAGTCCATACGGATTATATTCTCAAAACGTTTTGATTGCGGGCCGGGTGTATCCAAAGGAGTGTTAAATGGCGCAAGGCTACCGCAGTCTGCTGCTAACACAAAGCCAGTACACTTCGATTAAAACGAGCTTTGCTCTTCCTCGTCTTCGGCTTCGTCTTCAGTGGGGCCGTCACACTCAGGCAAGGTTCATTATAGGACATTATATGCGTGACAGTTGGGAGAAATTCTATTAATACAATAAGCCTGTAACGGTGACAGCTGTTTTCTGTGTCGAAACAAGAGTGATTAAAATGGGGAAAATAGTGATTTAAACATTTTGAGTAAAATGGACGATGAAAAAATGTACAGTCCATTAGCGACTATCAGAGCTCCACGTTTTCGTGACGTCGCATTCTCACAAGGCCCGTTGTGCGCCCTGTTTCAACGAAAGTCAGTAGATGCAGGACATGCGTTACTATTATACTCTAACGCATTGCAAAACACAAAATAATAAATATTTCATTTTACATATTTCATGTTCAATTCATTATAAAGCTAACGTATCTATACAGATGTTTCGTAATATAAATAATATTAACTCTATAATCATATTCTTTGAAATAACAACATTGTTTAGCAATCAATATAGCTTAGACTTCACTTGAAAAGCTGATTGCCTATATGTATTACACATAGGCAATGTAAATATGTATGTATGTATGTAAATATGTTAATAAGACGTGCAAGATATTTAACACGAAGACCTTAACAGTAAGGTTGTAATGTTTTCGAGTCTCTGCATTCACGAAACATCACCTACACACAGACGTACATATCAGAGAGACATTAGTTATTTTTAATCACGGCAATTAGCATTTCTTATGTACATACCTGTCTGTCGACTACGGAGGAGTGGCTGGAGTTGGCCGGTCAGGGGCCGTATATAACCCAACATACTCACTAACCAAACAACTACTCACTTGCTCTGTCAATGCGCTGTTTATTCAATGGGAAGCAAATTGAATTACTTGGCAATATTGATTCATTCATTAGACGCCGTGACTTGGAAGACCAAGAGGCGGCTAACCACTCGGCACAATTATAGGACCTATCTAATGATGAGACAGATATAATTACAGGACTTGAGAGCGGCGTATTTCGCGAGAAGATAACACTGAAGTGAGAGTGATTGATTTCTGTGGCAATGTGAATGTGAACTAATCGATTTTAAACTTAAAAAACAAAACTATGTCACCACCAAGCGCCAAATGTCGGAATTAGCATTGAATTATTTGTAAATAATAGGGGAATTCATAAAATGTGTGCATTTATTATGTAAGAATGAGAAAAATAGGAATTTTTCACGAATTTACTTTGAAAAATCTAGCAATTTTTAAGCATCACACCCTATGTGCTATGGTGTCGCAAGCTCGCAAGCAGAATTCTTCGAGAATCTTCAATCCATTTTATGTGTAGTACAGAGATATGAACAACAGTTCACAGGCTCTCGAATATTATTACATAATTTGGCCATTTTAATATTGGTTGTCCATTTGTGTATAAGCATGCAACACGATCATGCCTGCCAACATTGTCCGCATGCCATCTAGCGTGTAGGTATTTACCCAGTGTTCAAACACACATAACACACAACAATAATCAATAACAAGGGATTGAATGACATTACACTCTGAACGCTGAAAAGCCAGCGTCGCTCAAACGTTGATGACAACTGAACCGCAGGTCCTGACCTAATTCGTTCAAAACCTTATTCTAAACGTCAAAGTATTATGATGACATTGTTATTGATTATGCACCTTTAAAACAAGCGTTAAACGATTATGAGTACACTAATTGCAAAGATAATAAGAAACATCTGACAACGACCGCTACCCTGTCACTTTTTCCCAGTGACAGGGTTGAAAAGTGAGCTTCCTGATTTGACTTTCGGTGAATTTTAAAATAAGTAAGCAAATAAAATCATATCGATACCACACAAAAAAATTGCCCAGTAGTAAATGTAAATGAGGTGAAAAAAGTGAATTTTACTTACTTAGAATATGAACTTCTTGAGTTATTTGCGTATTTTTTTAAGTACCAAGTTTAATTTCAAGGCTATAGGGTCCACAAACAAACTTTCCTATTTTTCTATTTTTTTTATTTTTTCGAATCGTATTACAGTGTCGAAACAAATGAAATATTGATTGAAAATCAGGTCAAATTGCACCCTTGGACGACGCCCCTCTGGGGTACATTCCTCACTGTCGAACAAGATAACTTAATTATTTAATTATATTTAACTCTAAATTAAACACTTTATAATATATGGGTTCCAAATGCCCACAGGGAGGGTTACTAAGTGTGAGCAAGGCTCAATATCCTTACAACGAAACATACCAGACGTCCTATCTACTTATACCAGTATGAAGAACAATTTTCGGATGGTTCAACGTTTATTTGCCTCTCTCTAACGTTTTTGTGGTCTCACGTCAGTTCTAAGAGTAAAGTTTCGGAACTTGCTAAGACTTTCTCAGCTTCCCGTTCGTTATAATTAAATTTGAACAAACTAATGTATCAGTCAAAAGCAGACGCGAGCGCTCCAACTTCGTGTCTGCATGTAAACTAGTTGTCCACCTCATACGCAGGCATAACTAATGGCAGCAATTAGGGGATGTCTGTACAACTTGGTGCAAAGAAATAATCTTCAGTACGCTTCAAGAATTTCAGCTACTCCCAGGACGAATTTTACACATCTGAATTCTGAAATGTTTTATGGTTGTAACTTAAATATATACAATGCTTTCGAAAAAATTTGTTTTTGATTAAATACTTGGGAAATCATTAAACAAATCATTAAACTACTTTTTTTTGGCATTTTACAAATTCGTAATACGTTATAAATATTAAATAACCATTATTATGGTTTATCTCCTGTCTGCCTGCAAGTTTTTTTTAATGTAACCGCATCGATATCTTTATTGGTATATCCACAAAATGATACAAGACAATGCTTCATATTTTAGCCAGAATCAATCACGTTAATTGCAACATCTCATGAATCCTACCCCCCCACCCCCTTCACCTGTTTCACCCTAGTAAGCCGTGTAAGCTCGTCAGCTAAACATAGATATTAGATGTCAAACCCTGCATGTAACATGGAACACAGTGTTCGATTATTGCGTACAGAGATTCTAACTAAAATGAGACTCTATGCATTCTATCATGTGAGTCATTAAAAACCACATCATCAATTTTAATATACTGATTGCAACTGGCAATCACTTTAGAGCCAATAGGAGACACATCATATGGTGTACTCGTTAAACGGGCATTGTATCGACCAAAACAATATGTATTCAATATCGCATCAATAGTAATGAGTTATACACACTCTGCATAGTTGGCCGCATTGCAAGAGAAGGGATACCGCTTTCTGTCGAGAGGCCGACATACGCTTCGCTCGCAAAACAATTTTCTTTTGTAATAATAAACAAGGTCGCTGGCGCGACCTTGTTCCCTCGCCAGTCATTTCCGGGGCATATGTTACAAACTAATCAAATACTAACAGTGTCACTTGTTATAATTTATAAAACGACGTGAAGTAAATAAATATAACAAATTAATAGTTGAAAGAAACACATTTCGCCCTCCGAGATACCAGGGTGATGTAATATTAGCTCTAAAAGAACATCCACGAGATTAAAAATAATCTGCTGATACGATGATTCGATTACATTAATTAAAATCGTGATACACAACTCTTACAACACTATATCGACAACATAAGGATTATGATTTTATCTGTAAATGGACTTATGCCATTTACTGTAGGGCGCGATCAATTTAAAAAAAATATATATAATGGTTTTGGAACGTATATAACAATAGAAGCTCATTTTCCCCAAACGTAAATAGGACCCATCATTTCTTAAAAATGAATCATATTTTAAAATATTAAAACGGTCTTCTGCTATGATTTTAAATTGCCATTTAACCAATAATAAAAACTAAAAAGTGTGATGATAATCATTATAAATGTTTACGCATATTGACAAAATGTAAGGATAAAATTGAATTGTACACAATTTCATTTACCGAACTACTTATAACTCCAGTCCTCCAGACAGGCTTTGTAAGTCCCTGTCTCAACTACATACTGCACTTATGGACTACTCACACTAGGAAAACGCTCTGTTTGACGCGTTGATAAACGAGCGCGTCCATATGTCCACGAACTTTCTGGCGAAAAGTTCTCAAAGCCATCGTCATAGTTCAATGAAAGTGACAAAAATGTGGAAAGATTTGAGTTTTTACTGTTATAGTTATTTCACTTCCTGCCATTGTTCAATAAAAGATCGATTGTCCATATAAATTATAGCTTGGATGTTTCGTTGTCATAGTTACTTCACTACAATTCAGCAATACAAAATTGTAATTTGTACCTACAATTCTCATCGGATCGCGTTGAAATTTGTATATTCGTGACCGGCTAGAAATTTACTAAAAAATGGTTATCTCACATTTTGCCGCCATTGTGTTTGGGAATAACTTTGTAATAATTAAATTGTAACTTTGTAACTTTTCAACAGATTTGTCCACAAAACTAATGACGTTAAATCCACATCGAGGCTTGTAGATGGTCCAAATTTCAAATTGATCGGACTTTTCGTTCGACCGCTATCGCGATCAAAAAAAAAACAAACAATTTTTTTTAAACCCCGTTTAGTCACCCCTGAATAATAATTGTACGTATTATTTAGTTTTTTCTATCACACACGACTGGATTTACAATATGAATGTGTATTTTTCGTAACAATGCATAAACATTACTTCAGATTGGCCATAAAGTGTAAAACCAAAAACACACTCTAAAATTGTATGAATTTTCTGTAACACGTAGCGTCGCACAAGTACGATCACACGGCCTACACATGTGTTCATACAACGTGCACAAACAAAGACAAATAAATATAACACACACAAGGGTGAAGTGAACACCTTAAATGCAATATCCAATAATCACTTCATTAATGTTGATAGCACACTCATAGATCGTCGATTATACAAATCACATGGACAAGTCAACACGCACCCATGCACTCGCTGTGAAGACTACTGCATATGTGGACGGATTTTGTTCTCATACTGATTTTAAGAAACAACCCCCCTCACGCCACATAAATATCGGAAACCATAACGGCCACGGCCAGGCACAAATTCTGTGACACTTTCCAGATGAAATTTGATCCTTACAGTCAGCCCCACCGATTATAGCATGACCAAACCATTACGCGGACCACAAGGCATCTGTTTTCACAGCACAAGAAATTCCACACAAATGGGGGAAATTAGGACATGGCAATAATCCGTAAACGATATACCAGGAAACATAGAAATCGGTAGGCCTAACGAGTGCATCAAAAAAATCATACAATACATATCATATTGCACAATGATCATAAACTTCATGAAACAATAAATATAACAGATTTCGTAGATATTGTTCTAAGTGCGATAAAACAATTTGAATTCAGTAAAACGTAATGCTTTGATACTTTGACTTTTGGGCAAGACACGTACTACATACCAAAATTATGGAAATAATAATTATTATTGGTGAACCAATAATATTAAAAATAAAATAATTAGAATCCTGAGACACAACTCCCATAAAACAATCCCGACATCATTAGGATTATGATTTTTTACCTGTAAATTGGACTTGCAAAAAGGAGAATGAATGCTATTTCTACTATATGAATATATTAATTTCTTTATGCATGTCATGTAAGGGCTGAAATTTATAATCTGATAATGTTTCTACATACTGTTGTGGCATTAGAACATAGTGACAAACAGTGTCCAGATAGGCAAAATGAATTCTATCACGGCGACACAGTCAAAACTGCGAGCTATACGATAATTTAGGTGCATGTTCCGTTTTTTGTATAAACACATGGTAAGATTCCCCCTCCCTCTTCGCCTCCTGTGTCTGACCCCGATATGAAACAGACCCTCATAATTCACTTGCCACTTAACATGATGCCATTAACCAATAAGCTGGCAGCGTGCTTTTACAGTGAAGCCACAGTTTACTGACGTTTCGTCACAGAACATATCAATTAACTTCAATTAATTAAATACATACAGGGGGAAGTCGGAAGTGTTTATTTTATATCCAACTGTCCGGTTTGAGGATCACATGGAACAAGCGGAGAAAGTGGACCGTATGAAGAAGCATACCTATAACTCGACTATTTCCTACTATACGACCTATTACAATCTTACAGATATCAGAGTAATAGGTCTTATGATAGTTGATAGGTGAACAAGAACCTTGTTTTTCGAGACGTTTCGAAAATTATTCAAGCTGAGTGCAAGCTTCACCGAAGATATTTTTTATGCATTTTACGTTCATCTATTTCTATTTTTAGGCATCACTTTCTTATTAGCTTTTTAAAACATACATTAAGTGTTAATTGCTTCAATTTCAATTTTTGTTTTTAATAAATGTTTTGTTATTGTTCTGTGTCGAATGGCAAGAGCTTTGGCTGTAGAGACCGATATTGTTAATAAAGGTTCTACTATCATCAAGTCGTTTGATGTTCTGGTTACGAGAGGTACGTGCATGGTTTCTTGCGAATATTAATCAGTGATACATACGAATAAATATATTCAACGTAATACAACCAATTTGATAATCGCTGTCGTATCATACGAAAGTATACCACAAAATTGCAACTGCTCTAACTCCGGCCGTACATACAAATCTCTTGCTAATTGCGCTATCGGGTACATACCGCAAATATTAGAAAGAAAAAATGATACACTGTACACACTTAATAAAATCTTAGTATGTAATATAGGCCTACACTTTACAGTGTAGGCCTACACCAAATAAATACAGCTCTGTGTAATATTAATATCATGTTTTAGTTTTCCGTATTACAACTTTCACGGATTTATTTCAATAACAGCCATATGCATTTTGCAAGGGTAGTATCGTTGAGTGACTAACATATAATCCGGCTTTGAAGCATGGCGACATACGATCTGGGCCAGACTGCTTTTTGTATCACCGGACAAATCCTCGGTTTTTGCATTGCCATAATAGTAATTGGGCATCTAACAATGGAAGACTCATTTGCGTAAGTGTACTACAACAGTCATTCCACACTTTGTCCACGCACACGTAAACACGAGCATTCCACTTGTCGTTCTTTATAGCGCGAGGCTGAGCTGAGGATCGTTCAAACTAGAATTATTCATCTATCCTTCAACCAATAGCATTGCTAATTTACATACTATTACATTCCTTTAGTGACAAATGCCATGCAAAAAATCAGTAATATGGGTTGCAATCTTCAACCAGAAATAAATTCATTTATCTTGCCGAGCCCAAAATGCGGGCCAAAACTTGACCTGTTTAGTCACCCCTGGATAATATTTTATGTATTATTTTGTTTTTTTCTATCACATACGACTGGATTTACAACATGAATGCGTATTTTTCGTAACAATGCATAAACATTACTTCAGATTGGCCATAAAGTGTAAAACCAAAAACACAATTTAAAATTGAATGAATTTTCTGTAACACGTAGCGTCTCAAATACAAATGTCAGAAATGTAAATGTTACGCCATTCTAAAGTCAAAGGATTACTACAGGTCAAGTTTGAGTTTCATAATGATAACGCAAAATTGATAGCAGACATTTTTTAAAAAACCGTAGCGATGTGCAAAGTAACAAATTTTGTTGTCTTACAAAACTTGCACTTAGTGGTACTTACGCCCGGCTCAAAATATTGAGATTTACAAAACACATACGTCATTCTACTGAGATCATTATTGACAAGTTTCATTTATATTCGTTAATATCTTCTACTTCAAATAAATACATCTTTCTTGTCGCGCGTGAAATGCGAACGGATACATACATACATACATACATACATACATACATACATACATAAATCTGGTGCAAACTTATAAGGCCGCTGTCGCGCCCTAAAAAACGAAATGAGACGTAGTTTACAGAATACCTTCTGTATATTTCAGAATGGTTTCGTCACTAGAATATTATTATTGCAATTATTTATTATTATTTTAATCCATTTTATTCTTATCTCGTGCTCGCCTACAAAAACATAACACAAATACATTGTCAACAATATATACAACAATACAATAAATATATTCTGTGAGTTTCGTGATACTTTCATCGATTTTCCGGACTTAAGGCTGGTCCACACAGATTTTTAAGACATAATGCATAAGGTTTTAAGACGTTGTTTTAAAAACAACAATGAAAACAACGTCTTAAAAGTTAAAACTAAAACTTTGTGTGAACGCCAGTACGTGTTTCCTATGATCCAACTTTACGGACCAGCCCTTACCTACATTATCTAAAAAATGTCAGGCTAATAACTGCGTAGATAACCCTAACATCTTAAACATATATTTTGAATAATTGTGATGGTTATTCTCTGTTTTTTACTAGTAAAACGAGGCGTCCTAAAATACTGGTATACATTTATTCATTTTATATGTTGGTGTTTTTATATCGGTAGGTTTCGCTCAAACGTATGGCAATGGGTTTATACGGCGCAGTGTAAGTTCGTGTGTATTGTCATTGGTAAACACAAATTGTTCGTCTGTTTTAAAAGAAACTCAATCAAGAAGACCACACACGACTTTATATTTTGTCTAAAAAAGCTAGAAAAGTCTGAAATGAAAAACTCCGCTGCTGAGAACCATTTTCAAATGTGCATGGATTAAGAATTGTGGCAAGCGTGCCCATTTATTCTCTTTTTAAATATTTAATAGCACCATGTGTTCAGCTTCCAAACGAAACCTAATTATGTAATTAATTCAGTTCAACCCATTATAGTGTCAATTTGGAATTAAGTTTGCTATTAGCCAGAGTTTTTAGTGGCGATTCGCACCATCCTCGCCGAGTAGACCAGTTCAATGCAGGTGTAATTATAACCCTCTTTTAATTAAGATGTGTGGATCAGATAGCCGTATGTTACACACGAGATAGTCTACACATGCGCTCTACAGTCTATATACATACATGCGGTAGTACACAGCTATCTTCGCTCATAAACAACAGTGTTTTCAAACAAAAGACCTGTGTTGTTTTGTATGCTGTGTTGTTTTGTCCATCCACTCAACGTTAGGGTATTATTTTCAGCTGTTGCTATGGCGACTGCTATGTCAGCGATAATACCCACATAAAGCCTGTATTACACGGTCAAACTTTGTCATCCAACTCCTTGAATTCAAGGACAAAAGCGTATCAAAAACAGTCAGTATGTAGTCAAATACAACAATAAGAATTATTAATTGATGTGCTTTTGTCGTTGAATTCAAGGAGTTGGATGAAAAAGTTTGACCGTGTAATACAGGCTTTACACGGTTGAACATTTTCGTGAAACTTATTGAATTCAAGGACAAAAAAGCATCAATTAATTTAGAAGCTATATTGTTGCAGTTTTTTACAAAACTGTTTTTGATTAGCTTTTGTTCTTGAATTCAATAAGTTTGACGATAGTATTGAGTCGTGCAATGTCACCATAAGATCATTGAAACTATCGTATTGGAATTGAGACATTCTTATTTCCATCTGTAATCATCATCTGTCAGACAGTCGTGTACTATCTGACCCATAGCTTCTATATCGATGTCTATCTGACCCACAGCAGCAATGTCGATGTCTATCTGACCCATAGCAGCAATATCGATGTATTTTATAGTCGGGTAACTAAAGAGCTAGGCGTGTTATAAATAGGTAACGTGCGCGTTCACCATACAGCCTATCAGATACAGTTTAACCGTGAGGCTATCAACGCACAAGATAATTATGTCGTTACTGCTTTTCAACATGGAGCTGGAAATAACCTCCCGCTCCATTATGATTACTGATTAGAACAATGTTGGTTGGGGGTTATTACACCAATTATTATTTAGTTGGTATAATTTTCGGACGTTGTTCGTCCGAACGTTTGCTGGAAACTTCCAGGTTGGGCCTGAAATATACGAAAGTGTGTCTTTATGGTTTTAGACGTTTTCAACAGAACTTTGTTGTGTTTCTTGTTTCGCATGAACACAACATTAGTGTAGAGTAGTCAGTACATGTTGTCTGGTGAACATTCAATTGGAGTTTTAAATCCTATTATTTAAAATTGGTGGAAATTATAGCTTTCAGTATAATTAGATTTTATGTTCTGTCTCGTAGGCCTCAAGCTTATCAGGATATGCTGAATTCAATTCAATTCAATTCAATTCAATTCAATTCAATTCAATTCAATTCAATTCAATTCAATTCAATTCAATTCAATTCAATTTTATTTCCATTTGATCATTGTGTACATATAGTCATATAACAGTACATGTACTGAAGATATGATTGCACATTATCATCGGTTCAGTACAATATACAATAGGTGGTATTCTTACATTGAAATGTAAGAAAAGAGACTTGTGTGAAAGATGCACATGTTTTTTAAGACAGGTTCTGGTTAATTTCGTTGACGCAATCCATAGGTCTTCAAAACAATAATCGCCATGTTAATACACTCCGATGTAGCTATAATGTTTATTTCATTTGCGCCTCTGCTTATAAGCTATAGTGTTTGCTTTGCACAATTAGACCTTCATGTTACATTGAACAAATCTTTTTCGTGTGGTTTTTCCGAGGGTTTTTCTTTATTTTACTTTCAGCTTCCCGTTCGTTTTTCTTTTTATTCTTAGACATTGTTCTACGAAATTCATATGAGTCGATTTCTTCTACTTTTCTGATTCCTAGAATTGAAAATGTTATCGCATTATCACATAAGCGTACAAGTGCATTGTTATTTTGTTATTTTACTTCACTGTGAAGTGATGACGTGTATGATATATCATGCACTGGTAAATAAGACGCAATAATTGTATGACTGTTCTAATACAAATACATTCCTTATTAACATAACAGATTATATTATAACCCATGTTTCTATGTAAATAAAAGAAGTCATGGTCAGCTTTTTGCAAGCCTCGAATTAATCTCTTGTGTAAAAACATTTATAGTAGATATTCATTGGAATTCAGTAACAAATTATCATAAAAAAAAAAAAAAAGTTCTCTGTTTTCTTCCACGTCAATTTACAGTCAATCTATATTTCAAAATGTGTACCGAACACATATTAGTCTTGGGGTTTGAAAACGATGCACATAGAAAACAAAAATACGTTATTCCGGAATATACTAAACTTACAAGAAGCAACATCCAAAACATTTGTTTCAAGCCTACTTGTTTAGATACATTATTTCAATTGCGTTACATAGTGGATGACATTTCACAGAAAAATAATTAATGTATGCTTTTAATATATTCTTTGAATAAAACGAAGTGTCCACCATGAAAGAAAATTAATCAGTTAGTATTCGTAATTGCCTGTGTTTTACTGTGGTGTCTATTAGACGGTAGTTTAATCATGTCTATTAGCTGCAATTCTAGTACTCATGTATACTTTTATCTAGTTAATTCATAGTCATTTGTCATTAGAATTGCTTAAGTCTTGCCATAAAAAGTGTATTTATGGGAGCCATGCTAATAAATGATAGACGCTCTCTCTAATTAACCGTATTGAAAGTGTGAGCTGGATTGGGCGGCCGCCCGGCTGTTATTTCATCCCTTCATTGTGTGAGGTATAACAAAGCTAATGCCGATGTTGGATCACGCCTTAGAGGACTAACAAAGAGCCGACCTGGACAATAGCGCCTTACCTCTTCCTCTCTTGTTATTTTAATATATAGAGAGAGATAAATAACTAACAAAACTTATATTACTACCCATGTGGCCATTCCCTATTGTTGCCATTATTGCAGCGAGTACAATTAGAATGATAATATCATACAAAAGTGGGTTGTCATTTTGTAATCTGAAACTGAAATCACGCTGGAAAATACCACCCCTACGAAATCCCCAACAATGGAAATATGTTTGTGTGCATAAGCTAATATTGTGTTTCATTTTTGTTGCAGCTGGCTGGCTAACTTCAGTCTCATTGATCCAACGTGTTTTGTAGAGGTAATGATTTTGCATTCTGTTTCGTTTCGCCCATGCATGTTGATGGCTGATACACACTGGACTAATCCGTTACATCAAAACGCAGGCCTGCTGATTGATGTACAGCAAAAGTAAACAGAAACAGAATAAATGCAGTTTTAGAACGGAGACATATGAATAATTAAGTGAATAGCGTGCTGTCGGTCAATCAGCCAGTTGAGACAATTCTAGCAAAATAACAACGACACAATAATCGATTGATTTGGCCACTCACAATATTAATATGTTGTACATTACCCTTTTCATAATCGCAAATTACTACACTTTTGTTACAAATTCTCCATATTCTTGTAAATTTACAAGCGAGTCTAGAATAAGCAAGGTCCTCCTATGAGACAAGTAAACATTTAGTGTAAGCTATGGTTCTCAACTTCTCGTAGTAATTTTGAAAACTTAATTGTTTTATAATTTGTTTGTGGGTGTCCACGAGTAATTTAACACTATTATTCCAGCAGAGACGTGTGACATCTTTTGACCACCCATGCTCACGATGATACGATGGGGGTGTATACAAGACAAGCACACGTACGCCACACAGAGAGATGTTTTCTTAGGGCAGGCCTCAAGGCCCAAACGCGCGTACATAGGAAATATCAAATGACCGACTGCTAGTTTACAATACACGTGCATGCCGTGAGCACATGTCTTTGTTTATAAGATTGGTAAGCTTTCAGGCTTATTTAAATCTCGTTGAGGGAGAATGGCTGAGCGAGGGGGGGGGGGGAGGGGAATCACGTGGGTGGCAAACACGTGTAAAAAAGAAGTTTTAATGACAGCTTTCCGAATACTATATAACTCTTGTATAAACAATGGGTCCCCGGATCTGTTTCAATAGACGCACCCACCCCTATGCGATGATGGAGGCGACGAGGACAGAGAAGGTGGACCTGCAAAGAGTGACAGAGACGGATAGGGAGGCTTTATATTGTGCTGACATGTCAGCGCTATGTGTTGCTCGCACGCAATGTGCTGACGTGGTCTAGACATGAAAGATGCCGGCGAAAAGGCCTAGACTCGATACTAGCATAGAAACACACCAGGTTATGTCCCTTGTGGTCCTATAACAATTTTCGTTTTTTGCTGGGATGTCGTCCAGCGGATAAAATAAAGAATATTGAGGGAATTGAAGAAGTTTATTGGTTTTCCACAAAAGTCATGTTATGTTTCAATTGTGCGTAATTTATAAAACTGAAAACAGTGATTGAAACTTGTTACCTGTTTCTTCGTTATTTATGTGTTGATGCATTAGTTTCTTATTTAAATTTAATACTGAAATGGTTATGACAAGCACAGTACATAGTTTCGCGAACCCGAATAGTTCTTACTTTTACAAGGGTAATAATTCAATTAGTAAGTTCGATAGTGCCCTAGGTTGTAAATTCAAATACATTTCCCTTTAAATGCCATGAATGCTCAAGACCGCACACACTCTGGTAATGTATTCCATCAGCATAAATATACACGATTCAAGCTAACGTCGTAAATGTTGGTACCCCGGTTTGATCTTCACGAATATGAATATGTATTACACAAACAATTAAACCGAGGCGAGTGGGACTCAAGTTTTTCTCGTTCGTTACCGAGGTAGATAATCCATGCAGAACCGGGATCGTTATGTAGAGATGACATATATCAAGGCCAGTAACAACCATGCAGCGCTCTCTAAAAACAACTAATTGCACAGATGTCCACCAATTAATTTTTACCCAACATCTGTCATTAATTCTTACTGGCAAGCTGTCAATTAAACGAAAGTATTGTTTTTCTTTCGGATTCGTTAAGTGATAATGGGTTTGTCTTGTGAACTTAGAAGCCATTACTGTGCTCTGCTGCAGGGGGGAGATTCGTTGAACATAATTAATTAATCACGTCCCCTTTCGGATTAAAAACTGTGTAATAATTGTTTTAACTCGACCATTACTATACACGATTCTAACTTTCGTGGTGGCTAGATGCCGCTAGAACAATTAGCATAGGCATTGATAACTATGTATAATCGATTTAATTTATACCTGTCAACTGAATTACGATTGATCAAATTCCAAACTCGCAACATTTTTCTTGTAAAGACGAAATGTGCAAAATATAAAATCGTACCCATTCGCGTCTCTTTTATGTGTGATTAAAACATTCATATTTATAGATTTATTATTGTATTTGTCTATTTCAGTGTGTGGTGTCCCAAATTTGTATCAATTTGTGTTTATTCTCTAAACTGAAGGGAATTAATTTCAGGGGATATTCAAAGCTACCAACAGTAGTGAAATGTATATCATCAACTCAACAGCTATCACGCGCAATCTAGCTCAAAGATAATCCAGAACACATCAGCAGGTTGATAGCTTTACTTGTCAATAGCAGAATTATCACAGTCGGTCTCCTCGGATGTCCTAATGCTGTATAAGCCTCAAACATAGTGATAGTTCTACGGGGAAAGGTCAACTACTGACCCAAGACCCCCGAAACTACTATTATACCTGGTCCAACATAGTCGTTATGCTCTCAACGTTTCTTCACCGTTAATTTATGTCCTTCTCGAAAACTTACCGGTGTTATTTTTATTGTTTTATTCTGAAGTCACGTTTAAAATCTTTTAGTCTTGAATATATTCTAAGCATTTATAATTGAGAAGTTAAATTCAAGATAAAATACCTGTTAAAATAAAGCATTGGACAAGTAATTTGTCAAAAGTTTCTATGATATTTTAAATATATTATGCCTTATAAAGGCTGTAGTTAAAACACTACATAGAGTTGGTGAAATAATCAATGGGCCCTATCTGGACACACACTCAGAATACGCCCTTTATTATAATGCATACAGAGATGTCTGGAACAAAGCAGCTGGAGTCTGAGCAAAGACTTCACTCAAGTTGAATTGCCAACTATCTAAACCTCTGTCTGTCTAACTGTTTGTCCATCTGTCTGTCTTGGCTTTTATGGGTTTCGTCTGTGCGCATAACAACAGACGGTAAACCTTATAGGTGCTAATGAACATAAATCATTTCGTTCTAAACAGTTTTAATGAAACCTCTGTTTTACCAGGAGAGTGTTTAAACATATTATTTTTTACATATAACCATTTATAATATTGAACACCTTTGTACTGCCGTCCATATGAATCAAGATTTAGTCCACTGTGATGCATAAAATATCCTGGCGGGCGCTCGGCGAACTCCCAAGTAGGTTTGTTGAACCTCCCTAGAGGATTAATAGACCTCGGAATCAGTCATGCGATATAAAGATATATTCAGATGCGTTTATCAATTATTAGCTATACGTTATTTTCTTTCCTGGTCCATGTATACAACGTAACGATTGTATTATACATGGAACACATCACGATTATTAATGAAAAACCGGCCCCGTTGTATTTGATCGCTTCTGCAAGATATCAACGCGCCACTTCTTGTATACTAAAGCTTTTTGTGTTCTTTGGACATGTTTAGTCTCAATTTTACGTCCAAGTCGTATATGTTTCATTTCGAATCCTTTGATAGTAACATTTAATATCTTGGACGCAACGACAACAGTCTCAGTTTTATACGACTTCGGTGGCGCCAGATTTCATTATACGCACTAATGAAAATATTAATATTGTCCAACATACTTCATTCAAGTCAGCAGTTACGAATTATTTCTAAATATTGCCCTGGTAACAGTGAGTTTGAATTATGATTGTATAGCAGGAACCAGGGTGCATCCAAAAGGTCACCCAGGGTGGAATCTTTTTAGGTGGATAACATAATTATTACTTGTTGACCTTCACTTTATAAAGAAAAGATGGCACACGGGGGATTTTACAAGAATATGCACATAATGTGCATCAGATATTATTTTTCAGATATTTCCCAGTACCCTAGGGGTCCCAGTCGCCGAGAGCGGGGATTTTATGATTTTGATTTTAAAATATGCTAAAATGATTAATTATATGTGTATAGGTATTCAAAACAATTGTGTATTGTAGTTGTACACAAAACACTAAAATCATGACTACATAAGATAAGTATACTTACATTGTGGGGGGGGGGGGCCTTTTATTCGAAATGCAGCCCCTCCCCCCCCCTAATCCAGGCGTGGCACTGCCACTTTACTTTTTCTGTGACATCAGTGAAATTTCCTTCTGTTTCCCCCTAGTGTCCCCCTAGTGTCCCCTAGTGTAGGCGTGCAACAAGGTGGGTGAGCGAACCTCCTTCTGCATCTGGGCCGCGATCTGGCACCTAGTGTCAATTGTCGGCCCCGCGAGCTCGACACACAGGAAGCCTTCGCAGTCTCAACCAGGGTCAAGAAACACATTCAAATAGTCCGAGTGGGTTTTACATGAGTTGGCCATTACTCCTGAAACCTACGTTTGTTGGTTCACGAGGGCCTGATCTGAATCAATGAGCGCTTCAGACAACGTCATGTCCCACACATATATTTGAATTACATGATTGTGTACATAGAAACGGTGACGTATCCAAAGTATTCTTCGTGTTATGGAAACAAATAGGTTTACACTTGCAAGAATTATATTAATATGTCAGCAGTACCTTTGATTTAGAGTCCAACGCCGAAACGTCGGCTTGGAAGATGTCATGAAAGTTACGCCACCGATGTAGTTCTTAAAGTAGTGCACTCAATCTATGAACCCGTCTACGTCTTTCAACTGTGAATTGCACCAGTGAATCCTTTTCACAGATTCATCGAATATTAATATTTTTCCGAATCTACATCAAAATTATCTGTATATTCATTGCTCACACAATAATGTTGAATTTTAAGTAGTGGCCCTTTTATAATTATTCTTTATAACCTACTAAACTAAACATTTAGTAGTGCTTCTTGATACAGAGTATAAGATCGCTTTCCACATAGTTTGAATAGAGTAAAGTTGAAATATTACCTTCAAGGAGACAGATGTAATTTGTCCGACTTTAAAATATTTTCATTAAAGGTTGTTCTTGATAAATGTATTTCTGACTTGCATGATTTTTTAAATTTAAATTTCAGTCATGCTTATAATGATTTTTATCTTTTAATTATGTCGTTCTTACTCTAAGCTGTATTATTGTGCTTATTTTATTAATCCATTTGAAATTGACGACAATATAAAAACATCACGATTTGCATATTTATTCAAAACAAAATAGGCGATTAATTTACATAAATAAATTGAATTGAATTAGTATGATCAAAGTGATCCCTTGTTGTTCCAACACATTACCTTGCCCACTCCCAACTACCACGTATTCTGATACTGAGTTACTCATCAATCATTAGTTTGTCAAACAATCGAAATCCACCGCGGTGTTCTCCTATATTCGGTGGCGTAAAGTTGGTACTGACACACCTTCGCTTCGCATACCAACCTCACGTCGCACACCCAACGGACACCCACTCAAACCTTGTCCTACTCTATCAGTATTTATGTAACAGATAAGAGATAATAAATCTCATGTATCCTCAAATTCTTCTTGGATTAAATCAACGTCCAAAATGGATATTTCAAATGTCAAGCAAAAAATTTAAATCTATCTTGAGCAACTGCGTTTTTTAAACTACTTTTTTCGATGAATTTAGAGCATATGAAAATCTGCTGTTTATTATATTATTGCTAATTCTGTTCCCTGTATTATTGTTGGCCGTTAACCCTGACTATCATCATCAGTTATGACAGGAGATGAGAGGGCTAGACTCTGAAATATCAACAAACGAAGTTGTAACTTCAAAGAACTATTTCGGCAAATAAGACGTTCAAAAAAGACGGAGTTGGTCTGTCTGTCTCATATTTATTTTCTGTACTTCACGTCTATTGGCAGGATCTCTTACTGCGCCCAGCCAACTGTTGGTCACCAGTCACAACACAATACTATTTAACATCCATTCTTAGCACCAAAGGAAATTTATTTTCCTTATAGCGATGGTTTGGTATGTACGGTATTTATGTTCACTGAGTTAGTGTATACTGTATATACTATGTCGGATCAGCTTGCCGTGGCCACCACCATTGACACGAAAACACAGCAGCTCATTCAAGTGTGTGATGCTATGTTATGAACTAGAGAAACGGAACATTAAGTTGGCATTATTGGATTCGGCTATGTCGTCAGCATCAGACCAGTTATATTGGGACTTGGGACAGCTTTAGTTTAAAACAATGCTTGCTGAGACTATATCTCTGTAGTTGTCTATTATCTGTTCGTATATTTGGGTAATTTATCGTAGTAGAAAAAGTAATCGTTTATGGAATAGGCTCATAGTTTCGACAAGGCAAGACATTTGAAAACTACATGTAAAGCTTTGCATTTTTACATGCTTATACTTACATTAAAAATTTAATTTTTACATCGAAAAGCGTAATTTGTAAGATTAAATATCACAATTAACTCTGACCAAATAACTTATTATTGGTGTATTTCAAATCCTAAGGTTAACGGTTGACTGTGTCTAGTGCTGCTATCTCTTGGCGACAACCCATATAATTTTAAAACTTTTTTTGTATTCGTACGCGCGAAACAAACCTGTGATTATGAAGCGATAATTCTTACTGGCATGTAAACAAAGCTCAGTTTAAATTTAGTAAAATGATTATTTAAATAAGGAGGCTGGTCAAACATTCAAGTCTGCCAGCCAATACTAGATTGTCCATCAAATTATGGAAGGCAGTTGTATCGTATCCGAATATTAATGTATTCAATGTGAAATGTTTTTAGAAACAGTCACTGCTTTATACGCACGTTGACAACTATGCAGATCTAGATAGTCCGCAGTACAAACATGTGACCGATGTTTTGAAACAACAGGTCGTTAGAGTTGCCAGCCCAAAGACACGAAGGGACTCGCTAATGTTGCCATGTTGAACATTAAAAACATGACGCTAATTTAGACACAGTGACAACTACCACGACGAATAATTTATAAATGATAATCATTTAACAAGGTATTTTTTTAGAATACTCTTCTATGGTTTTAATAATATTTTCAGTGTATTGATTCGTGAGGTCAAATAAAATAGGTTTAGCCTCATTCTATTATGGACATTACCCCGTTTTAGTTTTTACTATTTTGCGTGTTGTGTCTGTGATGCCGTTTTGACTCGGAGTGTTTCTTATATGGGGATAATATAGAATGCCCAGAACACCCGACAGGGTATATCTTACTATCTTTGGCCCAGAAGAACTCAAAGGGAGATTACAGTGAACAGGAAAAAGAAAAAATGAAAAACTAAATATATTCCAAGCCTTGATTTTAGCTTTACAATTAATCAATCTCAATTGTAAGCATTGATTAATTTCACGTCATTCATCAATCAAGAAACGATTTGTAAAGTTAATTAATTGTTACGTGGGCACTCGTCAACCTACGCATCCCATTCAAATCTGGTTCAGCCTCAACCGAGCCGGCCCCAGGGAACGAGCCGCTACGTAAATAGGCATGCAATAATTTTGCAATAACGATTATTACTTTTCCTATTTACTCTGAGAGATCTTATCGCGCAGTTTAATTATTTTCACGCGATCAATGTCAACAATTTGATAAGTGAGCCAATTATGCATCAGGTGTCCCCGGGCCGACATTTACTCGTGGGCTGGTTCCTATCGTAAACAACAGGACCATTCTAATATGAATACGTTCTAATAACATAATTACAAATAACCCTGTTTGAAATCTTGTCCCAGCAGTAATAAGGAGGCTTTTGTCGGTATCTAGAATATGGCTGGCAGCACTGTTGCACCCATACAGACACCGTTGCGATACTGCGCTGTAAGCGAGCTAGGGTGCAATGCTGCTTAGATCCAGTAGAGAAACGCTACATTACAATTATAGTGCGTTTAGATTGATGACAAATGTCATCCAAACACAGTGAGTGTACTTGACTTGACGTTTATATAATTATAACTTTAGTAACCAGCCAGCGAAAAGATAATACCTTTAAATTCTCATCAGTTTGTGCTGCCTGCAAATGAATATTGTAGAACTGCTTCAAATAGATCATATCGATGTTCTTATCGAATTATCAGACAATAAAACTTCACTTTTATGGACCTTCCTTTGCTACACATTTTATAAAACATAGCGTCATCTTATAAACAGTTCTCTAGACAAATTTTACGATTCAATACATTTTTTCGCGTTGAAATGTCCAAAACTGGAAATAAAACGTTACTTGCAATAGCAGAATCCTTATACGAGATGCCCTCCACCCCAATTCATGATTTACGGATACATTACCTCATCATCTGTTCGATTCAAAATACAAACGTTTGTTGGGGGGGGGGGGGGGGGGGGGGGGGATATGAAAGCGTGGGCAATACCGCCTTACAATACACTTCTGCATGAACGTTCAGCAAGAAGTTGAAAGCTTGATAACATGGAACATCGAGCTGGCCGGTACCAACCGGTACCAAACATTCGTCGTGTGCAGTGTGCACCACATCTGACGTACAAATCGTAACTTCACTTACGATAATACGTTTACAGAGAGCACTGTGCGTGTCAGTGCGTACACGCAACGGTCGAGGGGGAAAATAGACTAGAAATGTGAAATGAGAAATAATTATCGAAAGTTTCTAAATGTAAATTAAAAAGTTGTTCAATAACAAGATGCCTGTGCCAAACCAGGGTAACTTTTTAATTGCATCTCTTGAAGAGCAACAACGACGATACTACGACAACAACAACAACACGGTCGAATGCATTATGGGTATAGTAATCGTGACTGATTCGCCTTCAAATGTATTACACACACAGTTCATAAGTTACACTATATTTGTAAAGTAAGACACTCTAGTCGAGTGAAGTACTGTTTTGTTTTCTCATTAACATTAAACACGCCTCTAAACCCAGCAGGACATTCTGCTATGTTTCAGTCCCCACTATCACTCAC
The DNA here is from genome assembly GCA_945910005.1 of Isoperla grammatica. Lineage (NCBI taxonomy): Eukaryota > Metazoa > Arthropoda > Insecta > Plecoptera > Perlodidae > Isoperla > Isoperla grammatica. The sequence goes on along the minus strand of OX246739.1, from coordinate 6,325,490 downwards.
TCACTGTTCACTGCCTGTTCACACTCACTGTTCACACTCACTGTTCACACTCACTGCCTGGTACAACCCAAACGCATATTTGAACGTAGATACATAAAATGTGTACAGACATTTGTATAAGACAATAAAATTGTGTGATGCATGCATGATAAGACAACAAATTTTAGTCACGGATTTTTTATTTTGAGGAATTATGACCAAGTAAGGCTGGTGCGTAGTCAGAGTGTATACGTTCATTTCGATTGGACGGTGTGACAAATAAACTGCTCAGTTCAAGAATTAACTAAGCTTGGAACCCTCCAATATACTTCCCGTTAAACAACTTTACTTAGGTCCAGTCTTACAATGTCCCAATAACTACTTATTTGTCGAATATAATAGCTTGTTGTCTCCATAGCAACGACCAATTAAAACCGTGAAATCCTCCAAATAGCTTAATTGCTACAAATAACTTTCTTATTAGGAGATTGTAAGACCGGCCCTTAGAACGTTGCGAGTACCATCACCCATCCCTCTTCTGAATGTCCGTGCACAGAGTCATTACCCCTGGTCTTACGAAGTACATTAGTTTTGGCTTTTGGTGACTAAAGTTTCCATCCCACTTCTGAATAGTTGTCTTTCAACGTGTCCTAATTCCTATGGTTACGCGTGTAGAAATGTACATGACCCATGGTCTTACTTGGTTTATTACGCTCACTTATACCACTTCTGAATAGAACTATTGCTTCTTACTTATATAAATGCCCATAATAGACAGAGTATTCACAGTCCCACTGACTGGAAATGCTTATTTTATCTTATTGTTATGTATTCCACTAGTGTCCACGTGAGAACTCATGGAAGCAAACCCATGCGAACGAATAATCCCTAGGGCAGATATCAGCTCTATATATTATAATTATATTCTAATATTGAGAGCGTCAGCAGCTTCGCGTGAGGTGGCCAAGTTGGTTCGCAGCCGCCAGCCAAACATTCTAACTCGCCCACCACAACAATCATTTTTCGTTAATGTTATTAAGTTTTTAATAAAATTACAATACTGCCCCGGCTAAATGCGCGCGCAAGGTAAAAGCTAATTTCTCGACTCCTACAAGCGGACATTATAATAAGTTAATAAGCGCACATTTATGTGAGACAGGGTAGGGCCAGTGTGCATGGTCTGTATGAATAACGATCGCTCAGAGGCCTTATGCAATCGTCTACCAAAATGGCATTGTTTGTATAATATATTGAATTAGTACGCAACTGAATTAAATCTAGAAAGGAAGCTCGCTCCAAAATCAAATCCACAAATAATGGTGATGTATTGATGTCTAACGCCTAACATGAATCTATATACGTAATCATAAATTTGATAGGAGAAATCAGGAATAAATTGCGTAGTGTAGTGGGCCTTGGAATATATTGACAGAAGCTGTGTAGTGTATATTATATCAAGATATATGAGAGAGTAAAGTGGGTGAATATCTCTTGATCTTTATAAAACAGAGCACTTGCATGTTTTACACGTTATAACCACTGCCCTCCAATCAAAACTGAAAACAAACTGAAAACACTTCCACTACGGTATTTATTTATTTAGTCTTTCTTTTGCGGTATTCGATCTACTTTAAAGGTGTTATGTTTTATTTAGAAACATTGTTGGGATCAACATACTGGGAGTGCAATATTAATATCTTTAACACTTTGGGTGTTACACTCCAAATAACCGTAATACACGGCTCTTGAAATGGCAAAAACATCGTTATTTTAGCTTAGTTCTTATTTTATAAAATGTACCAATATCGAAAATGAAAGCTGTAATCGAATATGGAAAAACAAAATCGAACAATATCATTTCCGAACCATTCCAACCCAACGAACAGACGCGAATCTAAGAAGAAAGAAAATGTGTATTTTTGTTGAGAAAGGGAACCAAGAGAATTCAAATCAAAAAATCAAAATAAATGTTCACGATTTTATTTCGGTCTCATTCGTCTATGAAAACACGAACAAACTAGGTTAGTCCTCCCCTAAATATTCCCATTCCACCCCAAGCACAATATAAACAACATAATATGTTTAGTATTAAATCGCCAAAAACATTGATAAAACATACGTAAGTTCAAATTTTGAGCTCCCATTCAAATCACGGACTTTATAAGTAACTTTATCATGAGCGTTCAATAGTATTAAATAAATATGAAAAGTGTAACACCGAGACTCCGAGGTTCAACCTGAACAACCTTGTAGATTCCGACAGCGTTTGGGTGTTGGTGCGGATATCCATCAAGCCATGCACTGCACCAGCACTATAAGCTGGGAATGTCCCATGCTGGCTCTAACATCAGTAAAGTCGACGCCGTTTCAACGCCCCTCATCCGCGTCATTAAAACAACCGAGTACAAAAGAGAAGAGTGATGTAGGCTATACAGAAGGGCGTAATCTTAGTTGTTGCGTAGCTTACGAGCGACCGGTCGAAGTCGAAGCTCGAAGCAGTCGAGAGATCGCTGGGTTCATGCCCGCGGTACACAACGATAATTACGTCTGTCTCTCTCTAGCTCATCTGTAACCGAGCTGTCCCCGCGGGGGTCGAACCCCCCTACTTCTAGGGCGGGTACCACGTCTCTCCTTATACACCAGATCGGAGTAGTCTCAAATGAAATACAACTTTCAGTGAGGTGCGTGGATGCACATTAAGGAAATGTCGCACAGGCCCAATCAAAATGAATTATTATGGTCTAATTGTTGGCCAGTTCGATTCGAAACGTTACATAAACACCTGATTATATATGTAAATAACACATATTAAATTGTTCAAAGTATTGTAACGTTATATAATAGAGCTTGATTAGTGTAATTAGATAGGGTGCGTAAGGTGCCAGTTCTCCCTTTTAATAACACCCAGTGCCAATGGTAATCGGTCTCGATTGAGATGTAAACGATATAGCTTGCATATTAATTGCGGGCTGGGTAATAAACATGGCTATCTGATGCACTAAGTGACTAAAGTGAGATAATCACAAAAATTACTTAACTAAGGACCACGTTTAGAGTTTAGAGAATGGGAAATTACTGAGCAATACCTGTGTAATTATGGCAATTAGTGATCAATTTTCGAACAGAAACAGAAATTATGTATTTTGTTTATGATTTACATAATATGGGCAGGCGGACGCACCACTATAATGTTACAAAATGTGCGCATTAACTTATTTACACTGATCACCAACAAAGTGGCCAACGAAGTGACACTATACGGGGCTGCAGTTTTTCTGATAGTGTTTTCCTTTTCAGTGGCGCCAAACTAGATAGTTATCTTTTTAGTATGAATTTTAGTGTCTCGTATTTACCAAACAAGCCTTATCGAGAGGATGGGCGGTGGTTTAAGGATTAATGGTATTATGATAACGATGATAACAATGACAGTAAAATAGAGGTGAGCTATCCAGTCAGAACCAGCACGTAGTCTACTCCTACAGGACAGGTCTGCAATAATATGACTGACGTCTAGACAGAAGAAGGGTGTTGGTTGTATCTTTGCTTGTGTAGTTAATGATCGGGGCTAGATCAATAAAATATGTCCAACTCAAAACACAAGATAAAACAACAATAAATGTCGTCATTAAATTTAGTCCAACGCAAGCTCTTTATTAAAACTTAGATTGTGATGGGCGTACGGCTTTCAGGCGATCACATTTGATAGCAATGTTTTTGTGATGGAGAGTACACTTAATAAAAGTCGCCGACGCAACGTTGGTTCGGTTCAACTTCTTGGCATGTTGGAATCTCATAATAGCTAGTAAATTTATCTTGCACCTGAACACAGCGACGCGACTGTTGCTGCTACCAAGGATTTATAGAGCCCCTCATTATTCTTTATTTATAAGTGTAATTTTATTAGTTACATTTTCTTTTCGGTTTTAAATCATAAATCACATATTTGGGTGGAGGGTCAACAATTATTACGATATTCAAACGTAGACTACATGTCTAAAATACAGTAGGTATACACGAGCGTACATTATTTCTCTAACAAATAATAACTTCTCGGTATAAATGAGAGAGATAAAGCATTGGATTACGACATTGTGACCCAGCCCCCCCATCCAATAAACACAGAACCGTTTTAGAATATGAAATGTACTTGTGACAAGACGTAAAATAAACCATAACCATGCAAAAGGTATTTTGAGAAACTAAACGCCAACTTGAAAATAATATGAATGAATTGCCAGCAAATCACAATAACGACCATACAGACTAATGCAGCACAACACAGGCACATTAATACTTGTCACACTATTCAAACAGACTTGTATATAACTGTTTACTAAACCAACTTTCGAACGTAAACATACATAAATAATGGATGACAATAAATTATAAATCTACATAACAACACTACAACAATATCAAATTGAAAAACATGTTAATACCTATTTATTTAGCCGATCATCATAGCTTTCGCGGATCGAGTCTAATATATTATATTTTTTTCGGGAATCCGCCGATAGTCCAAAATGTCAATATTTAAATTATTAGGGATGGGTGATTCTCACTACCGTTGTGATGATAAACTATTCATTCAATTATATCATCACGTACAGTACAGAGTTACACACAATAATATTGTGATTAATTTTATCGGGACAACAAACTAAACCTATGTTAATATTTTAAACCAATCCGAACTAACCAGAACGAAATACATTGTGAAAGACCATATTAACAGTAAACAAAAGCGTATCGAGCCCATGCGTAACGGTGATGTTCGCATTTAATAGAGGGACTCGTATATAGTTTTCATCGTGTTGGGTAAAATCTAACAAAACTTACATCTTTGTTCAAAAAACAACCTGTGATTTCCACTACGGAATGTGAACTGTGATCAAATTGACAAATATATTTATTTTTTCAATTTTGATATGAAAAATCTAAATTGCGAAAAGTATCAGACAATGCAATCTGGTGAGGATTGAGTAGGTCGTTGCTATAATAGTACAGGTTGGCAGAACTGTCATGTTCCTTGGAGAAGGTAATGATCTCTGCTACAGTCGATCAAAGGTGTGAACATAGCACGTTATCTATATTTATGTTGCCTGCCTACTTGTCGCAGTGGTAGTGCAGAACTGCTGTGTAAATCATAACGTTGATCGGAATGTCTAGTGTGTGTGTGTGTGTGTGTGTGTACTGTGTAGGCAATGAGTAAATGCTTCAGTCTTGAGTCTACATTTTTAGGATGTTAAGATAGCAAGTGTCAGAATGGGTGTATCCAATAACAGCCCAAGTAAGGACAGAAGGAGTTGCTATCGGTAACACTCAATAAGATTTCACCATCACGCAATCTTTACCAATACTACAAACCACAAGATGATAACTAACTACTTGTACATTCCCATTAAATAAAAAATAACACCTCTAAATCATTTCCGAATCTCCTCGACAGCTAATAACAAAACAAAAGCGTAATTAAATTATAAATTAAGAGTAACTGCGGGGGGTGGCCCATTAGCAGGTAGACCCCCACGCTATCGCGGCCTCTGAGGAACATCAAACGGGGAACGTGATGTTACTAGAGCATCGTAGGTTTTTATATCACCTTATCGCGGTAAATCATAGAATTACAGGATTTATTTCCTACCGGGTTTCATCTCAGTGTGATGTGATGGATACTCGTACAGAGAAGAGAGGAAAGTGCGCCAGAGCATGCAAGATAAGGGATGGCCTATCCTAGTGTGTACATAGATCAACAGAGGGTGGAGTACATGTTTGACGTAATACATCTTCCTTCATGCTACTAACATTGACACACGCCTTCAGACGCGTCGTTGTCGCGTCGTTAACAAGCTCTTAGCATCATCAGCTTCTTGTTCCTTGAATAATGCAACGGTTATGTATTCCTGGTCGTACCCGTACATACATCAAACAACGTGCTCCATATTTACATGAACCTTATATTATGAAGTTATTGTAGAATGTGTGTAGGCCCGAACACTAATTTAATTTGACTTGTAAATAGTTTGACGACATTTTTGTCGCAAGACTGTGTTTACGCAAGTCATTTGAATTTGATCAGGGGAAAAGAAACTTGTGAGATTCACTTGCCTTAAAGCGTAGGCGTGGACATACAAACGAGGTACGTACGTAGGTAGGCGAGGTCTACAATCATGACATAAATATGCCGCGAGAATCAAACTACAGTTGTCTTGTGCCTAAACACAAACTACGGTGATTGGAATGTTGCACATTATGTTTTAAACAAAGATCTTGAGAAGTGATCGGAGCGTTTGATGATCGGTGATGATGAAAGCTGTTTAATACCCACACGCTATGGTTTTATTTGGACCCTCATCACAGTTAATGATCTCACTCACTCTGTCAAGCTAACACTGTGGATATATGGGCACAGACACTGATTAGGGCCAGCAGGTCTCATAGTGTTGGGTGAAGCTTTGGCGCAGGAATAATTACAAACATTGAGCGGGAAACAGGTGTAATTAAATTTGCCGGTATTTGAAATTGAAAACATATATTTGTAATTTGCAATTTACGAGCATGTCTTATGGCTTAATCAAATAAATCACAATGTTTCAGATATTATAAGTGTGAACTATATTTATTTAATTCGTCCTGATGATAAATGTTGTGTAGTCACGGCAATTACCTATACGTGTGGGTAGTTTGGGCCAAGGCTTCAAACCAGGTCTCAGGACCCGCACAAAACTGCACATTCGTTTTGAGATATTGAGATAGGTGTCACTATATTTAATAGAATAAAGTATTAAAATGAAAATAATGTAATTGGGGAGGGCGGTCTGGAGCTAGGAGGCTAGAACTAAAATTCGTGAAACTAGAGGTATCATCATATAAGAATAAAAAATCTTACTTTGGGTCGGATCTTATTAGATTATTAATAAAAGCAAACTGATGGTAACATGCATGCCAATTATTATACATTCATGTGGGTATATTGTGAATAACTTAATGAAATAAGGGCGGCCCTGTAGACACGAACAGCTGTTTCACACCACCGGACAAAACCAAGCTAATAAAATCAAAATTAAGCACGTTAATTTCTTCAAAACAAGTTGACCGAACCTGACTTTTGATCACTCCCGAAATGTGATGAATTCGATAGCGGGTGTTTACATGTTCATTAATAATTTTATGAACGCATCACAAAACTAGCCATCAAATAATTGACAACAACCATTACAGTGAATAGCACCCGCCTACGTGACGTACAGCTGTCATGTGACAGGTTGCTATGAAGCATAGTGCGAGACACACAGGGCGTCGCCTCCTGCCTTGTAGACCGACACTTCTTACAAGTGATTATCTTGGAACTAAAAGCAAAACTGTATGCCATAATTATTATTCCTATATAGGCCTCTCCCGGCCTTGCTAAACGTGGGTACACTCGCTGTGATGTTATAATATGTACATGAACTGTCTGAACTAAAGAGTAGTTTTAGTATTCAGCGTTGTTGTCGTCAGAGAAGTCAGAGAAGTCAGAGAAGTAAGAGTAGTCAGAGAAGTCAGAAGTCAACGAAAATGAAGTAACGCGTATTTCCTATTGACTTTTCTTACTGTGTTGAGGATATAGGCATAACGAAGATACGATCACTGGTCCGACTACTTCTGTTAATGCTGGTACACAAAAAAAAAATCGGGAAACTTTAGGCCTGAACGGTTTCCAAGTCATATCGTAAAAAGCGATAAATGAGCCGTAGTCTTATACACGGTCGAGTATCACGTTACGTTACACATTAAGCAATCAATCGAAATAGAAACAACTTACGAAAAACTAAAGGGTAAATTTTTATGTTATCAGAAATAGAATTCGAGGAATACAATTTGGACATGGATTCTAAAAAGCCACACTACCAAAGAACTTATTAGTAAGAGTTACCTATCTTGAGCTATACACTTTATTATTGTGGTAAGCCTGCTGTGTGAATGAAGCAGTGGTTGAAATCTGACACCTGAAAATTGTCTATATAAGTTTTATGTGAACTAATCTTTGTTTTTTCACGTTATTCACTCTACCTCGGAAATCCTGACGTGGTTTGGGATTATCGTTTAGGTACGGTTCTCTCGGAGGGTAAAAGCTGAAACGAAGTAGATATAATGTCAATAATTAAGCTGCATTTAGACATTATAAATTATTAAGATGCTGTCTAAGTATTGTGTTTAGCAGGCAGGCATACTCGTACGGGAACACAACAGAGATCCGACAATTGAAGGATCTTATGAAGTTATGATACCGTTAGGCTATCTCTATCGATGTTTACCGATCAATGGTAACTCAGTCGGAGTCTTTCGTTGTGTATTATCAAATCCGACAACAAAGTGTCAATAAGAATTAATTCAATTTTATGCACACGGCTTTCTTAGTTTTTGTAATTTATGTAATATAACAATGACTCGTCAAGTTTGCTTACCTCATTATCTCTAGGACTAATTCAATATTACACCTGATGTAATAATTGTTAATGATATTATGATAAAACGGTACAGGGCAACCGGCAACGTGCAGTCTATTTCGCCGCCTCCACAGTAAAATACTGTTCATACTTCCTACAGAAACCAGCAGCCAGGAAGAAAGTTTATCTTCTGAGCGTAGGCAAGATCGGCCGAGTATTTGTCATTTTCAAGTCCGTTTTTATCAGCACGTTTGAAACCTGCCATCGGATCGCACATTTTATTGGCTCGTTTGGGTGTGACCATCTCGTCCTATTTGGCAGAAACGTCTCCGCCCGAACAGAACAGAACACGCGCTATCTAGAACCGCAGCCGATAACTTACAGATACAATCGCAACATCAATATATTCTACAATTGCATGCGGTCTCAAAGTGCTCTGATTTATATTATAGTGCAGCGTCGCAATCATTAACTAATGTAGGTTGGTTTCCGGCTCTGGATTGAGAGTCAACCGTGTGTTCTGGTTTCATGTTGGGCAGGTTCGGGGCAGACTGTCTATTAACAATAGTCGTCTAATGATAGTCTTTTAAGCATAATTAAATCACAATACTCTAGCTAGAGTGTCAACGCCTGTTTAGTCATAAGAGGCGTTGATTGAAGTAACCTCTTAGAAGTCACACCCCTCGACAACAACAGAAGGGTTGCGTGTATGTCTAAAGTCTGTGGGACACATTTCGGTACAAGTGGGAAGTGAAGTTGAGTCCTTTCACCTTTACCATCAACTTGAATTATTAGTAGACGGGTGAAGAGTTAGATGCAATATCAATTTCAAAAAGAAAAATAGAGTTTCATTTGGGATCATCATAAATTATCATGCTCTAGATTATTTGAAATAATTTCAGTGAATGTACTTACTTAATTGTAAGTAAACCTTAAATGATTGACAAATCGATCACATGAGAGAAAATGTAATAACATTTGTTTACAAAATGATACTGCACCCAAAATTGAAGGTTTCACAACTCACTCCGAGTTACTATTGTAGTGATCTACCGATGAAAATGCAATAACTAAACCTCTTTTGAAAACGTTTTGATATCAAATCAATATCATATATGTACGGACGACGAATCTGATTTGACACAAGTCAAAACGTTTTAAAAACTGCCTGGCAAGTTGTTAACGTAGTAACTGAATAAATGAAAAAAAAGGGGAAAAAATAAAATTAGTAAGAGAAACAGTTATATTGCTTGCCTAGTAAAAGCTAAGTTGCGTTCCCTGTGGTTGAGAGAGGAGTATAGGAGACTCCGAAATATCCCCTAGTAGAAGTAATTAATCTAGCACAGTCCAGGGTGTTTTATGACCCACTGCGTGAGCAAGTTCTAGACAAAAGACACATTTGTTGTTCACTGGCCAAATGATTATAACATGAATAAATACGTATACACCGAATTGTTAGTGGTGTGCCAAATAGTTACAAATTATGCATCATTATGAAATGTAGTTTGCTTTGCACAGAAACCTCACTTGTTCGCTCCTAATAACACGGATACGGCTGTTCGAACAAAGTTCTTTGCAGTAGACGGCGTAGAAATGAAATTAACGACTTTTCTAAAACAAGGAAAACATCGCATCGTTAGTCTCCGCATCTTGTTTAGTCTGAATTGCCGCGTTTTCTGCGTAGAAGCCATCGAGCCTTTAAAAAACACTCGTTTAAAATTACACTTCGTTAAAATTCATGTTCGAAAATGTAAACGACGTCGTTATACTAATTCCCGACCGTAAAAGTTGTATAAACGGGTGCTAGCACTTTTTTACTCAAATGTATTTTATTGCGAAATATAATAGTATTTTTTGTGCACATTAGGCCTGGAGGCAATATGGGTTTTTTGGTTGCGGGCAGCCTAGGTTGGCGACGACAAAACGCCATATGTCACCTCATCTGTCTTTCTTAGAACGTGGCTCAGACAAGGCGGTGATCTCCACAGCCCGGGATCATTTCCACCGCCATCCCCGCTCGTCAATCACGTCGCCAAGGCGGTGAACACTCAAACTTGGGCGAAAAGAACTTGCGTCGCTTTTTTTTCGCGGATGCTTTTAAATCAAAATGAAATTTGGTATGAATTGTTTTATAGTTTGTCACCTATGCGTTTTATTGGGGTTGAACAGGTGTTTTCAGACCTACATTTTGTAAGAAAAAAGTAGGTAAATTGATTTTAAAGTATATATTTGGTTAGGCCCAACCAATAAAAAGTTGATCGACTTTGAAAGAAATGTAATAAAGACAGGGATTGTGCACACCCGCTTGCTTAGTTAAGAAGGGATTATCTGCAAAGTTAAAATTAAATATTACCATACATATGAATCACAGCACACGGTGGGGTAGGGCCGGTATACATACCAAAAAACAACATAGAATACAACGTTTTTAGCACAATATCACGATGACACGTCATAACTCGTCATCCCGCTGGCCCAATGACTGTATAGGCTACAACAGCCATAGAGCTCATATCAGCTAACCACACACATAAGCGACCACAGATAGGTAGGGTTCTTAGATAGGGCGTATTGGGTGGCAAACATGTCCCCCGATACGGGAGTAGTGGCTGTCTCATCTCCAGAACACAGTTTGTCATGAAATTCTGTCGCAAAATGATTCATGGAGTTCCATAAATAAACCACTCATAATGTTACCACTCTTTCAATTCTAGGTAACTGACCTCACTACATCCGTTGCACTATCACAAACAAATAAATGAGTATGATCATTTTTAATACTTTTAATAAATATGTTGGATTGAATGCTTTCGCGGTCCGTTGTAAACATTATAATATGTTTTCGGCCACAAATAAAAAATAACATTGCGTGGATTGATTTTCGTAAATAAATGCCAGTGTGCCAAATTAATTGACATATTATGTTTAAGCAATATAAACCGAGCGAATATTGTTTATTTTTGTCTCAATTCAAACTGTGAGTCATGTTTTCGATTGCGTAAAGCCAGCAAGATACCAGGTTGGGTAAAAGCGTTCCAGTGTAGTCCTATAAGTGAAGGTGGGTTAGAAAGAAAACTAGAAAGTGTGTTCAACAATATTCGTGCAGTGGTCGACTACGTGATATCTTAGAGGTCAAAGGTTGTGATAGAACATCTTTGTTTTCAGGAATACGGGATGTAAAAATCGCGTCAAGATATCAGCCAGGTTAGTACAATGATTTGTCAAAGATTTTTCTACATTGTATGTGATTTAGATTCAATATTGAATGCTCCAAAATTCTGACAGTCATACTTTGCAACACAGTTGCACATGTATGTAGGGCCATAAATATTAATAAAATACAAAATAAATCCAATGTATACCATAAGAAACACGGTAAAACAAAAATAACTAAATAAAGTTCCAATTGGTTCTGTCTTATAGTTGCTCATTAATACTTGTTCATTGTTAATATTATGTATTTTGTTTTAAGAAACTTTCGGTCCATCTATTGTCACTAACAAAATGCAAATAAAGTATGTGTAAGGCGAATACAATAACGTATATTCATTCAGAATTTAACGCTCTCAGTACATTACGTGTCAATTTGTGTTCTGTACCAACCACAAACACAAACATTTTTAGGGTGTCTGTACGAAATTAGAGCTTGCACGTGCGTTAATCTAAAAACTACTCAATTAGCAAAATGTTCCGACCCCTGCGAACGTACGTACAATAATAACCCTCAAGAAGTAAATTGCGAACTCCAATAAATGGTGATTGGGGCAATGAAGTTTCACCGGCCGGATGTTAGGATAGACACACGGATGACCCGAGGGCTAATTAAGTGGGCATTAGGCATTATACGGCTGGTGGCATTAGGGGCTGGGCATTAGCACACCGGCACGGCTTACAAATGATGGGAGACGCCAGGAGGTTTTGTCAGCTGTTGCGCTCAAACTTCGACGCGCTTACGTCACAGAGAGAGTTCAGACATATGCGAAGTTCAGACGGAGTTCGGCAGATAGTTCCATTGTTGTTTCGTTGACGATAATTATGAACGAACTTTGACGTTTGCTCACTGAAGAATATTATACTTCCTACGTATGTGATTCAATTCAAACCTGGTGTACGGCGGTATATTTTCATTCTGACAGAGACCCATACGGCTAAACGGAGTTTTTACCATTTTATTATTATAGTTCTGAATTTGTATCTACCATGAATATCAGATGCATTATATACTCTGGTATAAACACATAAAAGTGGGAAAGACTGAAACCTTAAAAATAACATGACACAGTTAAATATAAATATGCATAATCTACATACTTCTACATACTTTTATGTCCAATATTCTCCTTCAGTATAATTAGTATACAACAAGAATATGTTTATCTTTACAGTATACGTTATTACCCATTTCGCGATATTTTGAAAATGTTATTCCGTTTGGTAACGTCAGGTTGTATTTCAGCAGGGTGCTTATCTCGCTCCTTCTTTGTTCACGAGGCATGACGTTCGTGTCCTGTCCCCCGTATTGGAGCAACGCATTTTTTCCCGTGATTTATTTCACTATACGCAGGTTCTAACAAGCAAGTGCTGACGTTCATTGGGCAAATTCATTGGCTGAAACATTTGCACTTTTATGGTGGTGCGTGCTAGCTGCCGTAGACTTGGGCCAATAAACGCCAACACGAGTGACATTTACGAGTCCAGTAGGCAAATACGACGGCAAATATAGTTAGCATATAGATTATATCTGGTTATTCAAGGCTCATCGTGGAGAAGTTTTATTCCGGGCTTGTTAGATGTTGTTGGTAGAGGTCTGCACGGGCCTAAATGTAGAAGCCCGTCCCGGCCCGGGCCCAGCATTTCAAACCCCGGCCCGGCCCGGACCCGTACTGAGTAAGCTAATCCAAGCCCGCGCCCGGCCCGGGCCCGCCTGAAGTGTAAATGGCCCGTAACGCCGTTCAACTCACTCACTCAAAACGGCATGTTGATTATTGTAGTGTGTATATTCAAAAGAAACATTCCCAACGAAATTAAAGACCCAGTCCCAAGCGGAAGCCATGGCTAGAAGAAGAATTACAATACAAATCTTGTGCCAGGAACTATTATTTCGGGGAACCAAAGGTTTTTTAACTTTCGGGAATTTTGGTAAAAGAACATTTCTTTGATTTCAAATACAAATTACAAATGACGGGAAAAAGTAGAAAAAAAGCCCGAAAAACGTCCGGGCCGGCCCGTGCCCGTGCAGACCTCTAGTTGTTGGGTGTATTTCACTCGTCGATCTTATAGACTATTCTATAACCACCCGGTGAACTGTGCTCCGTGAATTTCTGGGTTACAATTTTTAGTTTGAGGTTCATCTTTAAAAACATGTTTAGGGATAAATACATAATTGAAGAGAAATTTAAAAGTGAAATTCAACTGTAAATATAGATATTGTGTTATTTACTTCATCCTATTATACATTTTAATGTCCTCCTAAGTCAGGATGGGGTTGGGTGGTTGGCCTTTTACAACATGTGCAGGCTATGTCTTCAGGCTTTTATTAGGCATATATCCCCAGTGTATGTTGTCGCTTCTTGCTTTTTATGTGTTTCAAAGGTGCACATGCGATAAATGCAAGTGTGGTATATAAAAAAGACATAACCAGTGCAAGACACTACGACTACACGTGGCAAAGATCCTATAAAAATGTGTTTACATGAAGTGCACAAAAACAAGTTGAATCGTCTGTCTAAAACAAAATATCACGTGTTTTTAGAGACTGCTTGAATTCTTGGATATTTTCGGTCTCTTTTCTTCCTCAGGAGTATGAATGACAGGACCCAGGAGTATGACAGTGATCGGCTACACAACCAACCCCATCTCGTCAATATTACCGGCACGCCGCTTCCCGTATACATGTGAACACACAGTGCCCAAACCTGAACATCTGTTGTTGGGAGTCTTCACGTTTCTAAATCCCTCTCTTCCTCCTCGCCCCCTCACCCCCTGCTGTTTCACCGCCGGGGTTACCCTACCCGATTTGACATGGCCCGAACCTCCGGCCCCCAGGTCACAGTGGGGGGTTGATTTGCTCCCATGGCAAATGAACCCCACTACAAACTACATCTCATTCGAGTGGACTTCATAATACATGGGCACGTGGTTACGCGGGTGCCTGCCTGTCTGTCTGTTTGCCTGTCTGTCTGGGTAGAGATATAAACCAGGCAAGGGTGATTCGAAGTATGTCCTTGTGCCTTGTGCAACCGTTCCCACTATGGTCGGAATCGCCGTTCCGGTACTTTTTATGGGCCGGAACGGCGTTCCTCATAAATAACATGTATGTTATAATGGTCCGCGTAGTAGGGGGCTTTCCGCTAAAGGTTTTTGCAATATACTTATAAATTATAATGTATAAGTGGTTTGCGGACAAAGTGTATACTGTATACAGGACACCCGCCAATATTAGAAAAGAAAATGTTTTACTGGATTATTTTATGTATTTTATTGACACCTTTTAAGTTTTAACTCAATTATAAAAACTACTATACGCTAAACGTTATGAAATATCAAGTGTTAAATGCATCACAACAAATCTCATTCATTAGCTCGCTTTCGTTTTACATGCATGTAGAACGAAAACGAGTTAAAGGTTAGACCATACAATTTATGTGGTCAAAAACCGTGTCTGATTTCAATGACCTCTTGACCCAGAGACGTAATTGGTCAAACGGGGCTGTGTTGTGTTGACTGTCGTAAGTGTCCGAATTAATTAACGCAATCATTCATTACAATTTATTCAGATTCATTAATCATTAGATTTTCTGGCTCTTTTTCTCCGGTTCAGTGGCAACTTGTTATAAACAATCTGATGAATAAAGGAAAGACAGCTTGTTTGAGCAGCGTTCTTTTATTCATAACATGACTTTTAGAATATAAATGCACGACTTACGAATAGCACTTGCGCTCTGCAGTAGCGGAACACTGATATTGATTTAATAAAGTAATCAATGTCTAACCACAAACGTGGTTACATCCCCAGTGCATAATTATGCGTTTTACTGCAAATGTGCACTGTTGGCATGGAACATGGAACGCATATCGTACCTACACCAAGAATTGTGTTTGCGATCAAAATAATTAGAACGTTCATTTGGGTTCTTGAAAAAGAAAGACAAACTATTATTATACGTAAATATTAAAAAGAAATTTGTTTTGAATCTAACCTCTTTTAATTTTTTGTTTTTAATCTTTATTTTGGGGGAACTTAATTCTTATCTTAAATAACGTAACTTAGCGACTTTGAACAACTCTGGGTCATGGGTAGAATTCAATCCGGCAAGTATAGATTTGACTTTCATAAGAGGCGACTAAAAGAGATCCCTCTATGAATGTACTTCTTCACCAATTTCCTCTCTATATTATTTAGTGGCATCTTTCCTCCAAGCTCCTGCCCGGTTTGGCTCTGGGGTAGAACAAGTCCTGCCTGTCGTACGAGGCGACTAAGGGGCTGAGGGGCAGTTGAGTACGTCGTTAAACACTTAATAATTTAAAAACTGAGTCTTGCGACGCGTTGTTGTTTTATATTCTCTGGCGTCTCAACGGCTGAATTGGACAAGTGAGAATACGCAACTTGAGTTATTTATCCTACTCGCATCACAGAGCTGATTTACAAAGAAGTACAGTAAATAAACTACACTTCATACAAGATAACACTAACAACACAGAACAGATATTATTACGTTATGTGGGTCTTGTTAGGAATGTCTAACAAAGATGCAAGTAAAGTAGACATAACGTAAGCATTCTCATGCTTACTACGTACATAGCTAACTAAATCCAATGGTACCAACTTAAATTTCTTTAGATTTTTTTAAATTTAATTTTAATTTCCATTAGAGATAATTTACTACCTTCCATTAGTTACCTGGAACGCATGGCGAATTAGGCTTGTCCACTCTACTCAGCGGTAGACTGCATTACAAATGTTTAAAAGAACGTCAGAAATCTGTCGATTTTCGTGGAATTAGGGCGCGTTAAAAGGGCAGAAGATAAGGATTCTCAGTGTAATGTAATGGAACGCTGATTGAGCGTTCTCAATTATATTCCAATCAATGGCAAGATGCTTAGGTAATATTAACCACTTTATTTAACGTGCTGAAGAAAACTCAAATTTCAACATATGTGCCTAAGCAGCATTCTTCACGTCGTGATTATTAGCCCAGCCCAGACGGACGAGGGTCTCATGTAAACTTAGCCGTTGCGGAGTCTTGAGTGAAAGTAAAATGGACGACGCCGATTGATAAACTCTGTGATACTCTAAATATTGTTTTAATGTTTTTGGTAATGTATACATTTATCTCTCTCCCGAGCTGCCACTGCATTAGCATGGATTACTGTGGAATGTCAAGAAGTCTAGTGTTCAAGCTTGTTTGTGCACGATCCAGCTAAATGATACCACTGCCAGTACACATCCGCGATCCAATAATAAATGTTGCATACAAATGTAAAAGCAAATAGTGTTCGGTGTTCCTGATTCGATCATAATTGAAAAAGTGTTACAATGATATTAAAGTTTAAAAAAGAAAATTTTAATAGAAAAATAATTGCGAATTTTATTTATTGATTGCACCTGGCACAACTAGATCGTTACAGTCAGGATCGATAGTAGACATGAAGTAAACATTACTATTTATCGGGGAGACTTTTCTTTCCATCAAATCGTTTTACATAAATTATTTCCAACTATTATACAACACCCACCCAACTTTGAGACAGGAATTTCGCCTGTTTAATAATAATGGCATGATGTCTTCTTACGCAACGCGTCAGTATTACGGCCTTTCATTACGAGTAGCATTTCAACAGACATATTAATAATTGGACCGCTCTCCGTCTCGGAGAAATGAGCTGGGTAGCCATATATATTTCCCTGCGAACACAACAGCACGTTACCAAATATTAATTTCATTCCTATACGTGAGGCCATCAGCATAATTATTAGCCTCGGTGTGACCCAGTAGAGTAATTGCAGAATAGAAGACGCCAAAGCAATTACTAGATCCATGTCATAAACGCGATGTATATGCCAGGCAGCCTCTCTCTTAGGACTCTGCTCACTCACTGACCCAGTTCGATCCTGTAATATTATATATGCAGATGAGAGGATTACCCATGATACATTGCAATAGAGGTAAGCTAGCGTCATTCTTTCTATTGTAATGAATATTGATGATGTTGTCAGGTCTAGTGGTGTCTGTTCGAAGCCCGGGCAGCACTCAACGGATGATGGATGCACTTGACAGGGCCCTAATAGTGACATGCACGTGCGTGTTAACATTGAGTGTATACACATACACATACACAAGAGAACGCCTGGCTTTGGGCATATGTCAATATTGATTAGGAGACACCGATGATGGAATCACTTCACGTAAATACACAGGCTTATTGGTAAGTTACGGGGGATGGTTTAGCTATCGCATTACTACACGAACAATAATTATGATTGGTATCCGTGTTATTATGCGAATAACTGAGATTTACTGTAAGGGTTTTGGGTTTAGTTTAGAGTTATTCGCAATGTCATTTACGATATAGACTCATTAGTTATTGCACTTAGTAATTATGACTGCGTGGAGGGTTTAACCTATTCGTGAATAGTTGTATCATTAAAGCACTTACAACATATATTTATTGTTGTCATATTTCCATTGGGTGTATATACTGTATATACAGTCATATATATTCTCAGACCATATATTCTCTGACGTATATTCACATTTTTCTCATCCTTTGCCAGTATACTCTTCAATGAACTAGTATTTAGGAAACTGGCATTAAAAAATACAACATTGCGATTTGGTACAGACTATACAGTACACACCATAAGAAGCAACGTGCGCTGTAACATTGACGGTCGCTTCATACGCGGTCTCGTCGGTGATTTCCTGTTATCTGCTTGTTATTGTCCAGTGCATGGAGTGCACCCTCACAACGCCTGCTCACAGACGATGATACTGCAATACCGGAGGCACGAGAACGAGATCCAACTAGGTTTAGGTTGGTAGTTGTGTTGGTAAACGCGACAGACTGTATCAGCGTTGATCTTATAAGTATTAGAGTGGTCGTACGTCTTGGTGGTTATTTGTTCTGTACCTCAGCTAATCCATTTATACCCCTTGTTGTTCTTCTTAGGCCAAGACGGTCACCCCTCCCTATCATCTCAAATATTTGCCCTCTTCCATCCCCCCTACGTAAATGTCGGCCCTTCCGTGGTGCTTGCCAACCGGACACCACAAATAGTGTCCTATACATATCACCAACGCTCATGCTTTCGAAATAGCTGAGTCAAATAAAATACTTTCTTCTCTAATTCATACATACCCTACTGTAGATCATTTAAATCCGTCAGTTAGATACCTGTAAATTCCTAGCACAGTGGAAGCCTGTGTTTACAAATATGTAAAATAACTCTATTAATCTGTTGATTTTCGTTGAGATGCATCAAATATAAGAATAAGATTGTGTTTATTTAGCTTCATCAGCTATTGTTGTCGTACATCCAAATATATACAGTTAGGGACGGTACGGTAGAAAAGGAGCTAAGATTGTTGGGACTTCTAGGAACTCCAGTCTAATCTAAATAAGTTGGATATAACCAGTACTGAGTTCGTCAGTGACTCTTCAACGAATTCTTCTCAAAGGAGGTTATGTCCACGATATATTGATAATGTACACTCACACATCCGCTAGGATCACATCTTATCGAGTAAAGAAATTATTTGCCTATTTGGCACAAACATTGATGTATGTTATGTAATTAATGAGTAACAGTTTCTATACATTCTGACTCATTTCCCCCAAATAGCAACTGTTTATGTCTGCAAGATAAGACTGTGATTGATGTTTCTAAGGGTACCTACCCTCCGTGCTATGCATGCAAACGTAGTAAACCAAGTCGTTATGGAACTATACCATATTATCAGGTTACACACCCTTATATGACCGCGATATCTTGAATTACATACCTACATAAGTTGTGTCCACGAGTGTGATAACTGTACACGCTCTTGTTTAGTGTTTTACGTCTCTAGTACAGAAGGCGGTGGCGGTGCGTGCGTTCAAACAGCTTCCTGTCTAGGGGGCTGTGAGCTGTATAAGCTACACGAAGCAGAGAGAATGCAAAACAGTGATTATGATGTACTTCAGTACTTCACTTGTGAAGTTGTGATAAATAAAATGTTGTAAATAATTATTAATATATATTGCCATGGTTGCTCTTGAATGCCTTTAGGCTAGAAAGAGACGATAAAATATAAGAAATCAATACTTTAGACTAAAGTTAAAAAGTGTGCTGTGCGAGGTAAAACAAATGAAACAAAGTATACTATACATTTAATAGTTTTCTCATACATCACTTCGTATTTGTTAATATTCTATTTTTATTTTCATCGGACCATTTCGTCCTTGTGCCAGAATCCCCAACAATGGCAATTAATCAGTATTTCCCATCACGCTAGCGAGTGAGGTGTGCATGAGCGATGTTGCCAAGTTTCGTGCAGCGGCTTTGCGACAAACTTCGAAACAGTTCCTTGCATTGTTTCTCTGTGAAACCCCTCCCGCAAGTCTCCAATGACCAGAATATATAATGGCCATTCTGTGCTCACTTCTCCACCGGAAGCAAATTGAAAGAAGAAGTTCAACATCTGTCAAAATGGCGAACACACGTTGCGTTGTAAGCTGCGTGATGGGATGATGAGCCTAGTCGAATTACACACGGACAAAGGGATATATTTTCGCATGCCGCTAAATATTCTATACCTAATAAAAAGTGGGCTGGCATGCGTCCACACCATTACCCCCGTATTACGTAATGCGCATGCGCCAGGGTTATATCATGTGATAATGACCGGATTGGAAACAGCAACACTGTTCTCACGCACGATATCTCTTAGGTCGAGTCAAGGCCGGTATAGTGTGATGATGATGATGATGATGATGATGATGATGATGATGCTAGCTCGCTATCTACAGTCGTGTCACTCTTACCTGTCCGCAGGCTGACGGCTGAAACCCATACACAGTGGTGCATTCGAACCTAGGCGAGCTTAGGCGCCGCCTAGGTACTTTTATTTGGAGGCTAGGCTAGCCTAGGCGCTTTTTCACAGTACGGTACTGTTGTTTCAATTTCAATAACCCTTGTAGTATTCACAATATCTATAATTGAGAAAAAAAATGTTACCTCAACGTCTTCATGTACCCAATCACTGTTTCATACTTGAAATCTTCATGTGCAGACGCCGTGTAACAGCACTTACTAAAATACACCAGTACATTTCCGCATACAGACTGTTGTTTGGCATAGTTAATTTATCTTTAATTGTAACTATTAAAAGTCAATAAGACTGCGTTATTTTACTGCCATCCAAAAGAAATCGCATTCTTTTATTCTGTCCTAATCTTGAATTGAATAGGACTAGATTTGCGCTCAAAGCTCAAAGTGAGATTTAATTACGGCACGGTAAATCATTAGATTAGACCATGCAGATAAACTAATACATATTCTTCTCATACGCCCCTCCCTTTCAACTAACATAATCTATATGTTAATTACATTGTAGTCTACTTTCAATAAAAATACAAAATACATTTAAATACCGCCGTGTTTCTTCCCACACTTCTGACTCTAATGTGTTGTTGGGGGAGGGTTGTGTACCTGAGTGAGTCGTACTAAAACACGAGACAATGGGATTCCAGAGGCTGCGGAAATGACGAGACAGCGAACAGAATCTAGACGCAAATCACGTGAGCATCACATCCGAAAACGTGGCTAAAATGTTTGATATTAAGAAACAACATATGTTGTACACACGCCGGTACAGTGCGAACCAGACCGCCACACTCACATCGACACTTTTAGTCGTGTATCCTCCCATGTCGCTACCGTCTTACTGACATTGCCATTACGGAAAACAATTTACACAAACTGTGTTCCGTAGCTAACACATTAACTTTAGTAAAATTTGTTATTATAGATTAAAATTGAGAATAACAATAATAACCAAATGCTGATTTTACTTGTGTACATGTAAATCCATTTGCATACCAACACTAAATCATAATGGCATTCCGCCCCCTCCCAAATGAAAAATGCGTGTACGCTTTGAAGAAGAAACGAGGAATAAATAAAAGAAAAATAAAAAACGGAGGGAAAGACTAAAACCAGAGAGACGCCAGCCTTCGTACATGGATGTACACAAGTATAACTATGTAAAGGCTGGTCCACACAGACTTTTAAGACATACGTTTTAAGGTTTAACGCGTAGTCGTAAAGTTGGATCATACGAAACACGTACTGGCGTTCACACAAAGTTTTAGTTTTAAGACGTTGTTTTCATTGTTGTTTTTAAAACAACGTCTTAAAACTTTATGCATTATGTCTTAAAAATCTGTGTGGACCAGCCTTAACAATGGCACAAATAATCAATTTCACAAACTTCGTTGGTGAAAACCTCTCTAATCGTCTTCTATTGATTGACAGATCAACTCAAATGTCAACACACATTTTTTCCTCCATTATGTCCGAATTGTGACGTCACGAGAATACTCAGGATATCTATCAAGAGTGAATTTATAGTCGGAGTGTTTTAAACTGGACGTCAATGCGCCCATTCGCATGTGGCAACATTCCTTCAGGATAACGATAAGGATATCCGTGGGGCAGGGGACGTCGATTAATGGGAGAAAGTGAGCTCAACGTCAAGATTCATTGTATCGTGTCAAGAGTGATAACGACATCTATAAATTAACGTCGAGGGCTTTTATTATCATCTAATCTAAGTCTAACGAATGTGGACCCCGACCAAGTTAAATGTTAACACCTTATACACAACCAATGAATTTTCTTTGGTCATTCCATGTTCGGTTTTTTGTTTCATTAGGGCGAGAGGACTGACCGTTCAATTGCTTTCTCGATATGTTTATGTTTGTTGTTGGTTAGACCTTTAGGAGACAATTCTATCAATACGTGCACACAGGCCTCAAAGACATAATAGGGGACGCGCAGGAAAATAAGCTGGATACTCGGGGTTCAATCTCAGTCACAACATATATTATAAATACTATCGCACCAAATAATGTAATCATGAACAATTCTCTGACTGAAACAGGAGGATTATACTTGAAAATCCATTCCTATCATAATCCATCAACTCTTGTTTTCATTTGCACACACACACATGTATAATATGCCACAGAAACAAATCCCGTGCAAGTATAATGGGTATACCCACCTGGCACACTATTTACCTGTACTGCACAAGGTTTACTCTCGCCTCCCTGTATCAACACTCGAATTCGATCTCCGTGTAACCACTAACAACAATTATTTATCTGTGGTGCAACTAATAACGCTTTATCCCAATTATTTTCCCGGTGTAAATATTAATAGACTATAAGTCATCCAGGGTTTCCGTTCATTTCCACGATTATAATATTAATAACTAGAGCTAAACACAGCTATTGAGTTATGTGTTGTGGCTTTAGCTGGAAATTTCCCAGTAGAATAGTGTATGTTAATTTAATTCCATGCAGGGAGGTGAAATAGAGTAAACGGTGTAACTAGGATGTATTGCTCTTGTATGTTCGTGAGTGGTTTTGTTCAAATAGACATCAAGTTCCCTGAATATATTCGCTGCCAGGAAACTGTTAAACCACCCAACAACTCTTGAACTTTAACTAGCTTTTAATTAAACTAGGCTTACGAGTTGTTAAAGCATTTTAGTGAGGAAGAATTATTTTATGATTTTATTTGTGTAGTAATATGTTTATGGCTTACATTTAAATTGCATATTATTTAATAGTCCGTAGACTGCATTTCTTTTACTGTCCGATTGCCAACCTTCATTGGAAGGTGTAGAATGTTTATTGATCTGAAATTTCTTACCTTCAAATGTCAACTATATTCTACTGCAACGAGACGTGGTTTAAAATATGGATCAGTAGATAAGTAGATTCAAATGGTCTGTACAAATAATGTGCTTGACTTGGTAACATAATGAAACACGAACAAAATCGTTGCGCATACAAAACCCATTACATAATGTTAATCCAAAAAGAACCTAAACGAATAACATGTAGCTTGTTCTATGTAACGTAACCGCTGGTGACCCACCCAAACAAATAATGACCACAAACAGGAAATTCGGATGAGATCTGTTGGTGAAATCGGCTCTGCCCGCGCCTGTGCGTAGCCCGGGTGACCGTTGAAACACGAGCCGCAATGTTTTACAAGCCAGGAACATAAGTCCAAGCCCTGTTGGGGAGTGGGAGTGGGAGTGGACAAGACAACACGGCTCAGCAACATAAACCACACGTGAACCTTTCAACGCAAAGAGATACACAAAAATGATAATTCTACGGGGACGGTGTTTAATAAATATACCATGCACACGTGGGTAGACCGTAAATCTGATAATTTCTCTTTAAAAATGTCGCAGTACCACAACCACATTGCGGTTAGGACACCACATCCCACAGGAAGGTGTTGCCAACGTCGAGAAATTAATTATTGCAATCGATAATTTGGTAGTTGATTTATTACCATAATTGCAACCTGCACATTTCCATAAATCCTCATTCTGAGGTAACATACAGCATAGCAACACAGCAAACCA
Source organism: Isoperla grammatica (assembly GCA_945910005.1). Taxonomy (NCBI): domain Eukaryota; kingdom Metazoa; phylum Arthropoda; class Insecta; order Plecoptera; family Perlodidae; genus Isoperla; species Isoperla grammatica. The sequence goes on along the minus strand of OX246739.1, from coordinate 6,301,432 downwards.
CTCTGCTGCCGTGCAGGGGGGGGGGGGGGGGGAGGGGGGGGGGGGAGCTCGTCGTATGTTGTTAATTAACAGAATTGTATCGATGACCAGAGCGCAGATATTTGAGAGTGTGCGGTTAGAACTTTTGATTCTCGATCACGGTGATTTCGGAATTAAACTTGTTGAGGACTCCGTGTTTAATTGTGTGTTAATAAATAACACAATCGCATGTGGTCATAGACAAAACAAAATAGTATACAAATCGTAACACTGTACACTCGAACACAGTCATAAAGTAAGTAACATGTTCTGTCCGTCATTTAGACAACATGATTTCAAGGTGACAGTGAAGTGTTGAGACAGAGTTCTTGTGAAGATTACTTCAGATGGTAACCTCGGTATATAAAGCCGGAAGACCTGGGTTAGACCCCGTTATGGCAAAATTTAAGACTATTGCGGGTCCATCCTTCTTATTCATATATAAGTTCATACGTACGTACCAAACCACATATCCACAACATGCAACTGCTCGGCAAAACACATCAAATCACACGCATAATACATATCACATAACCAATCTGCAACGAATGAGAGATTTACAACAGTTGTACATATGTCGAATCACCAATCACACATCAGACATCAACATTACATTAGTTACGCATTATAACGTCTAGCGTGAACGCCTAATGCTGGGTTCTCATGGTCCAACGCAGCGTATCGCGTAACGACGTTAACCAATCAGACATCGTAACGACTTACGCAACTCCTCCCCTTTTGACGACGTCAAATTTTAGATTCCATTTCTATTGTTAACGCCGACGTAAAGCGTCACCGCCTTGCAAATACATCGAATTTACCGAATTTCCATTCGAGAAGGCTACGTCCCAACATAAACATTCACTACAAAAAAATGTCAGACGCCGTGCTGGAACTTCTTTGTGCCGCCGTTCAAAGATTTCCCTGCCTCTAGGCTACAATACGCGTAGCAATATCGCAGGAGTTGCGAATTAGTGATATTACTGATGTTTTCGAACTAGGCCTATTTCTCAACATAACCTAGGCACACCATAACCTACCTTATTTCAACATGTTCTAGGCCTACATCTGGATAAGCCTAGGCCTACACACGGCAAACGTAGAAATAGTGACCTAAGCTAGTAGGCGCATACTAATAACCAGTAGAACCATTCTCAAATAATTTAATCTTCCTACAATGCTACCTACACGTGGCTTTAGCTTTCCTTATTAGGTACGTAGCTCGTCTTATCAACACCATGATTTCCCAGATAGCATAAATCGCGCCAAAACATGTCATATGACGGTGCGCAGCAAGAACACAAACGCGTTTACGCCGCGCAGGAGCAATTTGGCATGTGAACGCCTCAAATTCAACGCGACGTAAAAACGTCGTACGCAGCGTACGCTATACGCTGCGTACGACGTTTTTACGTCGCGTTGAATTTGAGGAGTTCACATGCCATGCGTTCACATGCGCGGCGTAAACGCGTTTGTGTTCTTACTGCGCACCGTCATATGACATGATTTGGCGCGATTTATGCTATCCGAGAAATCATGGTGTTGACAAGACGAGCTACGTACCTAATAAGGAAAGCTACTAAAGTCACGTGTAGGTACCATTGTAGAAAGATTAAATTATTTGGGAATGGTTCTAATGGTTATTAGTACGCGCCTACTAGCAGGTCACTATTTCTACGTTTGCCGTGTGTAGGCCTAGGCTTATCCAGATGTAGGCCTGGGGCATGTTGAAATTAGGTAGGTTATGGTGTGCCTATAGGTTATGTTGAGAAATAGGCCTAGTTCGAAAACATCAGTAATATCACTAATTCGCAACTCCTGCGATATTGCAAACCATTTCCTCTCTTTTAAACGATTATTCTTGTAATCATTGCTACGCGTATTGTAGCCTAGAGGCAGGGAAATCTTTGAACGGCGGCACAAAGAAGTTCCAGCACGGCATCTGACATTTTTTTGTAGTGAATGTTTATGTTGGGACGTAGCCTTCTCGAATGGAAATTCGGTAAATACGATGTATTTGCAAGGCGGTGACGCTTTACGTCGGCGTTAACAATAGAAATGGAATCTAAAATTTGACGTCGTCAAAAGGGGAGGAGTCGCGTAAGTCGTTACGATGTCTGATTGGTTAACGTCGTTACGCGATACGCTGCGTTGGACCATGAGAACCCAGCATAAACAATATGCACACACGCACACTGCACGCACTATTCATTTTGCTTTCTGTCTGATCTGAACTAAACGGGTTTTGCTTGTTTTTTTACGAAACCGCTGTATTACTTTTCACACACGATCGCGATACAACTTTAATTAATGAAATACTATTAATAGCCGATCTATTTTAAGACAGATTAAAACGACTTCTTTAAAATATCATTCAGGTCTTTCTGAATGGTAATGAAGATTAATTTCAACAGTTGTTCGTTAATTTGTTAGGACTGCAAAGACCGAAACGTATTTCTAGTCTTCTTATTTCCCCACCAGACTCCACGACACGACCTCCACGAGACGTTTGCCAGTTCCTAATTTTATGTGATTTTATTTTGACATTTTCTTGCCGTTGAGATGCAAACCAGGACTAGTGTTCAGTGAAAAATCATAAATGTCTCCAACGCAGGAGTCTTTGAATGGAATCCTAAATGAACCATTCAAGCTTGTCCAGAAATAACTTAGTAGACGTCGCTGCAACCAGCACAGGCAACATCGTGAACTCGTGATTTGGTTCTTGTACAATGTGCACCACGTGAACATGTGGCATCTTGATATCACTGCAATAGTTCTACGTGTAGTATCCATTTATAACACCTGCGAATAATACACGTTTTAAACTTAAAGGGGTTCTCACCCGCTACACCAAAAAATATGTTTAACTAAGGCTGATTAGCTATGAAATTAGCGACTAAATGAAAAAAAATCGGGTTCACCATAACCCGGGGAAAAAATATCAAAGTTAGTGATTTTCGAGCTAGGTCCCATCGGCGAAAATCTCCGATAAGAAATAGCATTGGGACGACCTGTATGCCTTGGGACCTTGGAGGATTCTGCTCCAAAAAAAAAAATGATGTAATACTTTTCGCTGCGTCTTTCTTTTCTGCGTATTTCGTATATTTTGGTTTTGTAATCGGAGCTTCCGTTCAGGCACAAAATAAAGATGTGTAATCGGGTGCTCCATTTCGTTTTGAGCGTTGCTGTGCGTTGCTGTGCACGTCGAGTCGGCGGGTGTCGACTGTCGAGTTGGTGTCAAGTAAGCCAAGCGAGAGAGAGAGAGAGTGAGAGAGAGAGAGTAGTAGTATTGGGAGGGGAAATAGTCAACGCATGCACAATGAACGCGGTATGCTATGCGGTGTCGAATGGAGTACACCAAGGCCGTCTAGATATATCGCTTCGAGTTCACTCGCACCAAAAGCCGGCTGACACCAACAGTCGCCGCGGCAGTTAACCAGAAATTTCATTAATTAATAACAATTCACAGGTTTCAACTTACGATGTTTAATGGTTCATTATCGATTGGTGTGGTGCAGTAGATCATATGGTAAAAAATAAATCTAGCGGGTGAGAACCCCTTTAAGTTATCCGTTTTCCCCTTAATTTTATGTATACTCGCCCACATAAGTAAATCAAAAGTAGGACACAATGACTTACTTATATCGAATACCGTACACGCAAAACAAGAAAAAAGTAATACTAATAATGATTTAATTATATATTATGTACTTATAATAACAATAAGATAATAGCAAAATATTTTATATAATATAGATACAATACAAAAATCAAAATTCCGCCAGCTGAGGATGGCATTGACAAAGGACTGACAATAAGCTGAGGGATGTTGCGTCCTCGGGGTCGCCTCGTGATGTCTGGCCTGGAATGGACATATGAAGCACGTGGCCTGTAGACTTTAGAGACAGACGCCAAAGAGGAATGCTAGTTGTCTGCGACACGATCTTGGGGGTAGCGTGTGGGTTTCAGTACCCTGTGTAGTAGTGTATACCCACGATAAACTTAATTAAACCCAGCCCCTACATTAAAGTTGTTGGCAATGTGACTTACTTCGGCGGTTTCCCTGACATCTTAGGAACAAGTGAGAAGACACCAATCATTGCTATCTTACAATGTTGACTCAACCTCCTTGTATAACACATCCGATAGTGTGAAGATTAGTTGTTGGATTTATTTCTTGATGCCTTTCTGTCAGATAATCTAATGTACCGTTATAGGAAACAAATTTTATTTCATCGTCAATACATTTTTTTTTTGTATTTGTGTGATAATTGTATTAATTATATTTTCTCATATTACCTATTTCCCTACACTAGGACTAAGTATTAGCTTTCATTTTGTTATCCCGTAGATCATGTTTTTATTTGGGATTCATTAGATAATCTATTCCTTGTATTATTAACCTTTGTTTGTAAACCTATAGTGCACTTAACATTTGCGGTGTACACAGTTCATGTTCAAGTTTAACCATTGCAAGTTCGAGCTAAGCAAGAAGTGTTCCTGGTACAAAATCCATTCTACAACTACAGTGCAGTTATTTGCATATGAAGTACCTCATTCGCTTTTAGTTCCCATTATGAAGAAACGGAATGCCCTATCCATGGCTGCTAATTCCCAACTTGAAGCTTAAGTTAACTATCTAAATTCATAAGTCGGGGAAACGTGACTTGTGGAATCATTCCTTAGAGTTGGATTCCCGCCAATAGAGATATTGGTATTCAACATTAGAAATCTTGACTGAACCTGATTTTACTATACCAATTTAATATAAACATTGTGTAAACGAAAAATATATAGTATTAATCTGTAGAAGAGTAATTTAAGAAATATTATAGTGAAGAACGCTTCACAACAATATATGATCACACATTATCAGGACTTCACTAAAATTATTTGTTGACACACTTATACGGATCCCAAGGTAGTTTTTAACGGAAGAAAAAAATGTGCATTTCGAAATCTCTCGTTCTTTTATATCGCCCAAACCCGCTGCAAGATATCGATTTATTCAATGAACATCGTCGTACACAAAAATATTCTTTTGTCATTTTGTCAATAGCAGATTTTACATATTGGAGTTGGCTTGAAATGACATTTCTTTAATTGCTCTATTATCACAGTTGAAAAGATGGCATATTTTCAGTATTGTAGAAGATAGGAGGGTTTAGTACGCTGTAAAAAAAAAACTCGTGTCGAGAAGGAAAGCTAAATATATATACCTACATTTCCATCCATTCAACATTATAGGGTTTAGACATTTAGGGAACATTTCACAGATGAATAGAAGTATGTTTTTTTTTGTTTTTTTCGTTTAATAAGAAGTATTGTCCATTCACATGTCGACATACCCTCTGCATAGATCGTGCAACTTCAAATTATGAATTAATGTTTAGACAATAAGAAACGGATATCTATATCTATATATATATTAACTGTACTTCACTTTATTATACTCTGTTGCAGATTCTGAAGACGAGAAATTCTCTTATGTGTTCTTTATTCACGATCGATGGATGAAATAATACTGCATTGCATTGATTTATAAATTAATTTGATGTCAATCATAAAAATGTCGTTAATTTACAACTTGAATGTTAAACAAATAACATCGAATTGTAGAATGGAGGTTATGTTGATGTGATCCTACTTATGGGTGTGTGTACGTAGTTTCCGAATATCAAGGGTGAAAAGTGAAAAGTGAAAATCCGCGTAGCAGGTCTTGTCATTTCATCTCCCATGTTTCCCGTCATGACTGTCGTTCGTATAAGAAGAGGCGAACAAATGAGCTCCTCTCATTTCCGTTTTCCACCCATTTACCCTTTTAAATCTAATCTTCTTCCTACTTGTCCCTGTCCTCCAATCTCCGTTCCCGTTTGTCCCGTGATTGAACAGGTTCAGGGAATCTACACACGTCGTAAGAGGGATAGACCCTTAGTTAAGTAATCAAATTCAGCGATATTTCTCACAGTGTAGACGCACGTACGTGCGTATGTCTGCGTGATGATTGCAATGGGCGTTTGTTTGTATTGGGGACGATTATTTCTGGTCTAGTAAATAAAAGTGGGATCGACTCCTGTCAATAACAGGTGACATCCCGCGGGCTATTTCTCTCCCTTGGAGGATTTCAAGAGGAAAATAGTTAAGTTAGAGGGGAGGATATCGTTTACCGATCTCTTTGTGACGTAATCCATTTCTAAAAAGGGAAATAGATGGGGAAGAAAAAATAATTGAATTATTCTTTGTGTTTTCGTCAATTATGTCTCTTTGTACACAAAAGAAAATCATGGGGAAATTAACTTATAAAACACTTTGCCATGCCAATGACTGCGTTACTGAAGCACAAATAATCTTACTATAAATTTTAGTAAAACTGTGCTTTTTAATTAAAGTGTGAATTATGATATGATGGAATTAAATTAATTGTTTGTTATTACATTGTAAATTAGATATATTATAAGATCATCAAACTTTGTGCTGTTGTTACGAGTATCTCTCTTAACTAAAGGCTATTCTGGACCATACAAAGGAGGCACCGAGATTGGCCACTGATGGCGCTAGTGAAAACGAATGAAGCGCTCCAAGTGGCAAAGTCGCGCAACAACCTGCTGAAGCAGCGTCGTTCTTCCTACGTCAATAAAGGGAAATTGTGAAAATTGTTTAATTAAATACGGGTTTTAAAATTTTCGTGCAGATTATGAATCCCATCAGTAAATCTTAAAAAGGCAAGCCACCATTTTAATCAGGACACGTTTTAGACGTAAAAACAACAAATAACACACAACAAACACAAACAAAACAAGACAATAAAAGCCAAAACAAAAGCACAAAACAAAACAACAATACAAAATAAATACACATCAACAATAAAGAACAAAACAAACACCAAACAAAAACAAGATATATCACAATAATATCCAGCACTATTTTCAACCGCGGAATGAAATCTTCAGCAGTTTGTTGCTAAATTTGGCCACATATAGCGCTGTATGTACTAACACACGGTGCCTATAATTTGTGCACAGTGCAGAATATGAGTGGAGCTATCATCTCCCGCATATGGTGGGTATCCGAACATTCACCCCTCAGATAATTTTAGATTTCCTTTTACACGCTTTGAATAGACCCTCGCAATCTTCAGCTTACTCAAGCTCACGTGCATTGTGCACAGCTTATGCAGTGGTTATTGTTTTGATCGAGATTTTAACTTTCTAGAATCAATAGGAACTATTTTCTTAAAATATCTTGATAATTTAAAGTAAATAACGACATTTTTCCCTTAATCATTCGCCAGTGAATCTATTTTTAAAACATTTATTCGTTTCTGTTGATCACAAGGTTTTTATTTAGTTTTTTGTGTGCATGTGGTAGTTTTATATTAGATGATTCATCAGTTTATAGGTGTTCTGTTCTGTGGCTCTCACCACGACGGCTATAGATTGAGTTGTATTGCACAGGTGCAAAGCATCTTAACCTAATTTCAACCAAACATCGGTCCACGCCCAATACCATAGACTGCCTATATTCTTCAGTGTGATAGAGTGTTGCCGCCAAAGGTATAAAGATTCTGTTCACTTCCACCTATCTCGTTTACTCATGTCATTGTAAAATGTGTATTATCTGACATAACTTATCTCAAGTAAATAAGTGTGCCCATTGATGAACACTGAAGTTGTTATGGGTCTCGTAAAGTGAAGTAATTTTAGCCACAATGGATGAGCGCTATGAACTTGTATGGTACAGTCATAAACAGTTACGTATACATCCTTACAACCTGATATTAAAGCATGCAAACTCGCCTTTAGCAACCACAAACATCTGTAAGAAAAGTTATAAAGACGCTGTCTTTCCTTATTTCTTCGTTTTCTACAAATTAACTTTGGTTAGACCTATAGTTACCTCCACTGTAATGCTGACTAACTGTGTATAATCGGAAAAGTGTGTTGTGATAATGCGTGAATCGTCTAGATAATAATGATTACAATATTTGGGCCTTATGTACGACGAGTACGTTCGTGTTTTGGCAACAGTGCTAATCGAGACAATGGATGGGTGATACAAAAGATGAAAAAACGTGGCAATCCATCTCCAAGTCAACATTCGAACAGCTGGAACGACAGTGACTGTTGAAATAAGATTATGTGATTATAATGCAATATATGAATGTGTTATCTGTGGTGCAAGTGTGCATAATCTGCACAACATACGAGACGACCCGTCAGCAGTCTCACAAAATATCGTGGTAGCGGTAATTCAATATGGGGTAGGAAATCTGACACTAATCATTTCACGCCTTCAACCCCTAATTGAATATAATTGTGCGCCTTGGTTTGGATTTCCACTTCAAGAGTCGAGAACCATCCAATTAAAATAACGGTTTCCCTCTTTATTTTCTACTTCGCCGTTCAATCTTGTTTCTCTTTATAATCGTTAGCTTCTGTATAACTGTTTCGCTGAGTAAAAGTAAATGCGGATGCCTAAAATCTAAAAACTTATTTTTTAAATTACTTCTCATACAGACATGTTTATCTCCATAAGGGAGATGAACATTTCTGTGAGTATGAGAAGTAATTTTAAAAAAACAACATAAGTACATAAAGTACATTGTACAGAAATTTTACAAACAAGTAGGTCTAGCTATCGAAATTACTATTTGATTCGAAAGAAGTCAAACTACCTTTTTTCTTCGAATAGAATTTTAATTTGAGAGACTACGTCTCACCATGGGTAGGCTATAACTCCAGCAATTAGGGTGTTAAGGACCCCAATTACCCAATCATAATGTCATAGAAGGATTCGTTTAAAAACTGTATTTTAGTATCTATATCATGTACTTGAAAAAATTAAATGATTTAAGTACACGTTCTGAAGGGCGGCAGGGAAGTCGTTAAACCCCGCCTACAAGTTACAACCTCATCACAAGTCTTTTATATTCTCGAGTAAAGAGAAGAGAGTGTCTTGCTCTGTCGTCATTTGATGGGAAATTGCTGCCTAGAGTTTATGTATAGCCGCTGTTTTTCATACCGTCACGTCTCATCTCATTCACAGGATCACAGCTAATTTTGGATTCATAATGGCGGCTCAGTATTTTCGTATACGCCATTTGTGCGCATAAAATGAACTCGTCGATTTAAAATGTATGAGAGCTTCTGTAAGTCATAAAATGTTCCATTCACTCGTGTACCTTTCATACCCCGGATAGAGAGATGAAGCCCGCTTGGATATTTTACAGTTTTCATGGGATTAAAAGGACCTGCACGATATTATGAATACATTTTGCATATTCAACTTTTACTCAACGTTCTTTACGGTGTAAGCATAGTGCATAGAGAGTCCCGAGTATTGAGTCTTCTTTACGCCAGAGGAGTTTGTAATGTTTTGCTTCTGTTCTCGTTTAGGCTCGTGAAAGAACGAAATCAAAATTAAGAAAATCTCTTCGAGCTATACACTTCTTTATTTTACTATATAGTACTACAATATATGTCTCGTACCGACAAACCAATAGAAGATTGCAATGACAGTTCTTCGTATCGTTCTCAGAAAGAAAAAAAAACTCGAACATTTTATTTTGTTATTTTTTAGTTCTGCAATAGAGCTTTGGTGAATATCACAATGATATCGTCTCCACATTTCTAAAATATTGGTAAAATAAAAGCACTTTCCCGTATCTGTCAGATGGAGCTTTGTAAAGATTTCTTAAAAAGAAAACAAAGTACGAACATTTTGTACTCAACGTGTACAAAGATAAAACTCAACTCACCACGGGTACGAGAAGGGAGACATAGAAGGGAGACAAAATTATTCAAAATAAAAACTGCAAGAGATGATATTTCAAGAGATTTTAAGAGAAATAAATATTCAATGATTATATTATTCTGTTACTTTGCGCAAATTTATTATTACCTAATTATTTAAACTAACGTGTAGAAAATAGGAACATGTTCGTTACCGGCGATTTCTCTATTCCTCAATCCAGCAATTGAGGCAATTGAAGTACTCAATTTGAATATTTAATTAGAGTTTATTTTATAGTTGTATTTATATTAGAAATAAACATTCCAATCTACAAATAGGGCATACAAACAGTTTGCATTATCAAAAAAGAGCAGGGGTGTTTGACATGGCACGAATAAGCGCGGGTGAAGCGTTGTGTCACAACAGTGTAGTGCGAATAAGCGCGTGGACCCAGCTGCGCTAGCTGGTCCCACGAAACAAAGCCCGCTTACATCCGACACCCAGGAAACAGAGGGCGGGGCCCACGCAACGCCTCTTCTTTTCATTATCTGCTTTTGATAAGATGGCCAGGTCATTCGGGTATTGTGGAACATCCGCGAATCTCTTTTCATTTCAAGAAAAACCGTTTTACGCTGCCGATTGAGCCTATATCGACCGGTTCTACCCCACAGTAAATAGGATCTTGTTGATGTTTTTTTTTTTTATGATGATTGTGAGTGTTTTTTTATTCACTTAAAATCCTTCTCTGAAATGTTCCGATGATGATTCCAATCTGTGTGATGTGATTTTGAGGAAAGGGAGAAATCCCCCCTGCATTTAGTACCATCACATTCACACACACATTTTAAAATAACATTGATTGTCTCAGTCTCAATCTCAACTTGTATTTTACTCGTTTCCTAGGGTTCCTTTAACAAAATAAAAATACATTGATTTGTGTAAGATAATACAAATATATCATGCATTCATTGCAAGAGTTGACAGTTTTCTTTTGGGCGGAATGTTTCACGAAATCAACGCTCCAAATACATATTTCCATAATTCTTTGTAACAAAGCCACTTATCGCTAATGAGTGTGTCCAGACAGTATTTTCAATTATCTATTGCAGATCAACGGCTGATAAAGTTTTGAGTTATTATTGACAAGAAGACAGTCTACATTCCAACATATTTCACGTGCCATAAAATATCAATCAGCATAAATATTCACTGGATCGAGTATGCAGACCCAGAGACAATTACCACGTATCCGGTGTGTAACTCATCATCTGTCACACTGAGTGCAATCACGATGAAGGTATAAGAACACTGACCACCGAGTTCTTTGAAAACCTTTCACATAACTAAATCAAGAATGTACATCAATGTATGAACTGCTTCCGTTATAACACACCTGTTGTTATCGTTGGAATCCATAGAAACAATTCGGAAGGATAAAAGATAATCACTCAAGTATCCTTTCTAGTTTCTACGTTATTCGTATCTCAGAATCGCAAGAATACTTCAAACAAAAACTCGCTTTCTCCCCCTATCTCTGGATTCTTGAAATAAAATGTTCAAATTGAAGCGAAAATAAAAATGAAAAATACATCATAATCATATCCTTACCCGCTCCTGTATATTAATTAGTAAAAGCAAGCTATTCGACGAATAACTAGTTATTGAGACATTGTAAGACTGGACCTAAGATAAATATTTGCTTTGCATTAGTGTTGTATTAGATTATAATAGTAACTATAAATGTTACGTTGCTGTTACATAGTAAAGTAACTCTAAATTTCCGGCACAGTGACATGAACAATTACTTTTCATTTATAATCAAGAGTAGATGTAGATGCTTGCAAAAATATGATCCGTAAAGTCCAAATAATTTATCATCTTCAGGGTATAATAGCAAAGATTGCTGATAATAGCTAACATCAATCCTATCTAAAAGGCTGTCTTATTGTTGTTAAACAATGTGCAACAACATGGCGCCTAATCCTACTTACTACAAGAGCTACTCTCGTTCTATTTTAGCCCGAGCCCACAAGAAGTGGAATAGGTCTCAAGTTTTGAACAACTAATTACGTTGCCATGCCATTTGGATCGAAAGGAAATCGTGTTCCAAGGATGTTTTACAATTGAAACCATTCAACAATGAAAATCTCTAAATAGAAAATTCAGCTCACGCAATTGACCACACAATAGAAATGGTCGTGGATTAGAAATGATCTCGCCTTATTGATATTTGATCACGTGTTCAGTGGAACAGCCTGTATTCACGCAAGCGGGGACATTAGTGAGTGTGCGATATTGAAGCAGGAAGAAGACACATCGTAAATAGAAGCATATTATAATGCATATGATGACTGAAATGGCGCAATGCTGGCGCGCGAACTTCGGAAGGAAGCGGGTTTGACTCCAGCTCACCACTTCGGACTGAATAGCGAGAAAGGGAATTGAGTACCGTGACACAACACTCTTACTAAACGTATTTCACCAACCAGTGGTCGAATCAAGAGTGTGAATGAAGTATAGTTGTCCCAAGACTACGTTACACATGCTTTCGTCACAGGCGACTGGTTCGTAGCCAATCAGCGATCGGTATTGGCGCTGGTGTGTCTCGGGCAGTTCATCGTTTGGCTACGACTGCCCCGGATGTGACGAAAGCAGGTGTAAAGTAATCTTGGGTCCACTATATATACAGCACAGGTCACACATTACTTTTGAGGTAACAGAGGCTCGAAACACTTACTTGAAACCAGGGTAATTCTGATACATTTTAGCAGCGTTGTAGGGTTGGGGATTGGGTCCGTAAAACTAAAAAGTTTATTTTGGGGGAGTTGGCATTCTTCTTGTACATCCCTCCTCCCCCCAATTCGACCACTGACGTAGCCCATGTTCTGAGGCAGCCCAGATGCTTTCGCCGTGATTAGGGGCCAATCAGCCACTTGCCAATCCATGTTTCGAAAATACCGATCACTAATTGGGACTGGCCAATACGTCAGCGATCTAATACCAACGTAAGAAAGATTGCTTTGGAGACACTTTACTATAAAATAAATACATAATACGAACAAGCATTGGAAGAGTGAGAATATGAAACCAATTCGGAAACTAAGGACATTGACGAAAATAAAATGTAAATTTTCAGCATGACCGTCTCTAACACGAGACGTCTTTAATATCGTTAGTAAGAATAAGAAGTAACTTGCAGGTTGCAACACCGTTAGACCATGTCATTCATTTATTAACATGTACTTACATTTCGTTTGTTTATGGTAGGGTGAACATCCAGAACAATGGGAAACTCTGCGGGGAAACCTCAGAGCTAACTTAGTAATGTTACACATTAGTTGCATAATAATTGTGTGTGGCATCCGAGTAAGATGGGTGGGCTTTTTTGTGTCTCATGTTTCGCCGTAAGAAGAATGTTACTTTTTACTGAACAATTCCAGCCACGATATAAATTTCATACTGAAATGATCTTCTTAACTAAAGAAAAAAAACAATTCAATTTTATTTATTATGTATACCTGCTCACTCGCGGGTTTCAAGAACGCATTGAAAAGTATTACCAACATCGTCACGCGTACCACTGACCATCAGTGGTACGCGAACCACGGTTTGAAACCACTGCCTACGCGATAAGTCTTTATCGTGATAGCCATCTCCCTTTATCATAACATTCAGCGAGTAAGCTTTCAAAATCATTCATGTCGTGTCCGAATTCTCATTCAAGGCCATGAGAATGAGTAAGAGATAGAGAGAGAGATAGAGAGAGAGAGAGAGACCACTATAGCGTCTGTCAGATTTTAGTTGAGACTTCGGTCCTTTGGCATGAATGTGGCCATTCACAACTGTATTCGGGTTTTATTTACGTTGTTGTGACTGGCATTGTTTTGCATACAATAGTGTGAACGCTTGACATTTATCATTTATGCAGACTTATTTTTTGTGTAGCTTGGGAAGATACCTTCCCAGCTCACAGGCAATTAAGTCAGGGCAGCAGATGGACAGACGAAATTGTGGATCATAAATTATCACATACAAGCAAAGACCAAAGAAGAATGAGAATTGCTTTCAACATTCGGTGGAGTCTTTTCAGGGTTGACTTCAAACTCACCATAAACATCCCCTCTATCGTAAAGTGTTCCTGCTTTCTAAGAACCCCCCTAAAGTTTAAGAATGTTTCTGGCAATGCGGTGCGACCTTGGTGCATTGTTAGAAAACAACAACCAACGCAACAATTGCCTTTGTGAAAGAAAATGTGAACCCAAAGCATAACAAAGGTTCGCAATAGTGTTATCCCTGACGAAAACGTATTTTGATAACTCGAAACTTTTTCAGTCATTTTTTTCGATTTCTGTATTACACCACTTTACTTTATTTCTTTCAATAAAGAAACATCTTGCTACTCTCACAAGCCGGGCTTATCCCATAGAGTGGCAACAGTGTTTTTTTTTTTTTTACTTTCACCATAGAAAAGTTTTCTTATGCTAGATGGAACATAAGGGAAACGCTCATAGAAAATTTAGTGGGTGATATAAAGCAATAAGAAAAAATTGCCCCTATAAAACGGAATGATTGTATGCGATGGTTTGGTTGAAGCGACCGATATGACATAAATGTGTCCAATAAAGTTGACACAACGCAGACGCAGGAAGGCCGAGTTTCAGTCTGGCGCTATAAATGTAATGTTGTTTTATAAGCGGAGACTTGCTGAAGCGATTTGCTTCCTTTTCACTTCCATATTGAATGTTCTAACGACCCGAACTAGTCGGTTTCATTCAGAATGTGGTCTTGTGTCTATATATTTGCTTATAGTTGATGCGGTAATTTTGTTTTACTGCAGCAACCTGTTACAAGGCCCTTGAAACATCCGGCTCAACGCTTTTCCTGGTTCGTTTCATGATTTTTCTGTCTTCCAACGTTTCTTGAAACATTTGCAGGTTCAATCCACCATCAATTTGAAACAACAATGATCGTTTATAAGTCGTAAAACGGAGTTTGCAACAGTCACACAATGGCAACGACGCACTTTACTGCACAATGCACACATATGGCACTAAACACACATACAGTTAGTTAAAAGTGCGGTGTAAACTAGAAACTTGCAAACCTACGTTGGAGAAAACATCCAATCCAATAAAACAATATCAGATGTAACAATGTTCAACATCTCAATTTCAGAAAACTACTGTCCTTGGTTGGATAGAAAAACCAAACCACACCAAATCAATCATGTACACATCTCCCGGGAGACGAAGGGGTGGATTAACCATTTGTCATCATGGTACAAAGCAACGCGACGACTACAAGCTTCAAATTAGTATTAATGACACAGATCACCATGCACACTTGCAGCTAATTAGTACAACGGATGGTGACATTGCAGTCTAGACATGGTTTCGTCTCAATTACCTCCCGTGTTGTGATTGGACATACTCGCATGTGTGGATTGATCTCGGCTTCTTTCTTTTGCCAAGTCATCGTCTTCGTCTTCCACCCCCTGTATCAACCCTCCCCCCACCCCCCGACACTCTTCGCACCCTGTCGCAATGGCCGCCACCTCTTCTCACCATCTGTTTGTTGTCTGGCTGGCTACGGCGATCAGAACCAGCAAAATTCTATCTGTTTCTGTAGCGAGCCAGCGGACCATAAATTCCCCCAACGGCCCCACACTAAAACCATCCCTAACTTGTTCAGGTTTGATCTCGAGCAATAAAACGGAGACCCCGCTTTCAGTCCCATGTTCTCTATTTTAAAGGGCGTAAGCTATAAAGACCAACTATCCTTCAGTTTCAGTCGCGTCCCGTATTGTTGGGGACTCTATTATAAACTTGTACAATGGAATAACTGGCCTCAATAGACCGTGGGCCCAGAGAAAGTGGGCATATTTCCACCCATAAAACCAGGAGCATAAAAAGTGGCGGTGTTTGGTTGTTTTGCTTTATTTTATTATTTTATTGCTTTTTAAATATGGTAAACATTTAAAAGCGGCTTTATTTGGAGTTGAAATCCGGGTTTTGTATTCAAAGACATGTGCTGGGCTTTTTACGATAACTTCATCGGCATCCGCTAAACCAACACATTTTAGGACTACATGTAGAGTTGTAGACCTAAAAACAGACAGACTTGATTTACTAGAGATCTTCTAACAATAAACGACAACATAGAGACCGCCACTTCGACTTGAGAGCACTTTGAGTCGGTTCATGCATCATCGTCCTCGAAAACCGTTGATTGGTTGTAGCCTACATGAAATAAAAATGTAGTTCAAATAATTACATAATTGCCAGTAATTTATTTATTTATTTATTGATTATTAAAGACACACTGTCACGTGAAAGTATTTGAGTAAAAACCAGAGATTAAAACGGATATTTTGATGTTGTAGTCAATGAAAATACATACTGACAGACTACATAATTTGACTACGGTTTGACTACTGAACTAACCGACTCTTGTGAACCAGGTGGTTGTTATTTCACTATTGCACTAGGCCTATTTCTCCTTGCAACTCTTATTTCAACTGTGAATCTTTATATGAAACATGGTCGCAAGTTGCATGGGCGACTCCTCATCTCATCCCACCCCTCGCAGACAATACGTTATAGTATCGTATCATAGCAACTTGCAATACCTTTCTTGTGCATTCAACGTTGCGGTGAAGTAAGAAACCGCTTTTATTTCTTTTAGCAAATACGAGTCTTTGTGACCTTGCTTCCGGTTGGTTCTCCCTTCCGTTGCCTGGGGGATGCCCGGCCAAGGATGCTGTTGTCCTGGTGACCGGACAACTGAGAGGATGCCCGATATAGCGCGAATAAAAAACATCTGGTTCCCTCCCTATATCAAACAGATGTTGCTCTTCTCTTCAATTACAATATTGACAACTTCTGCGCGTTGTAGCTTCCATATATGGGGCGGGAACCGGCTGCAAATTGTGATAAAGAATGTCACTAGGCGATCAATTAAAACCTATTAAAACGTTAACTGGCCTCTTAAAATAGTAGTGTGTGAATTTTCGAGTACAATGTATATTCGGAGGGGCGTAGGAGTGTAGGGGGGATGATTTGTGACGCAAACCTCGGAGTGTCACATCAGAATTAACGAATTGGAGGACTTTAAGAAGAACAAAGCATCAATTATTTGTTTTATAACGACTCATTAATCAACACAATGATATATTACGGGAAAATTGCACTGAGAGCAGCAAATTCTCATCAAGTTGTGTTTTTCTTTTGTCTAGTTCTGTAATTATACGTTCACTGAGTAATACTGGCAATCAGGCATATATAAGCTATAATATCACTATCAGTATTAGTAGCCTAAATTACTAACATTTAACATGGAACCGTTGTTAATCTCAAATATAATTCTACTTTAATGTGTTTTAGTCCAATTACCTCAACCCTTAAGCTCCTAATTAGCTAACTGCTAAGTACTCACCCCCCCCCCCCCTCCCGGCCCCTCACCAAACACCGCTGTGGACCAGTATCTATCTTGCTAGCAAACAAACGAGCAGATACGTGGTAAGTAATTTACTGTGGTAGAAATGGAAGGCAAAAGCCTTAGTAACATAATCAGAACTGGATGAATATGTATTCCGGTTAAGCTCGTTGCTAGAATTTCGCATCTTCTTTGACTGGCCTCGCGAAAGAGGTGCAGTAAGAAATATAATGGAATTTGGAGTAAGATATCTCTTATTTATAATTATTGTTTGTTTGTTTACAATATTGTGACTTCTTAATGCAATATGCCGCCAATTGTCAACACTATATCAAACATCTTATGGGCTAGTGTTCGAAAATATGTTTCTCGTGTTATATATTTAGTTTAATCGAAACTAACTATCAGCATGTTTGAGATGCAATTTTAATCTAGGTGGTATCCTTTTACCTAATCATGAAAAATATACCATGAAAAATATATATCATGAAATATATAAAGTAGGTTAGCTATACATGTTTATAGCAGGAGTTATGAGTCACCACACCATAATATATGCGACTGTCGTCATAATTATCTCACCATACACTGAGCACTTGGATGGAAAGATGGAAAGTGTCGGTGAAGTGTTTTGCCCGGCCTGTAATGTGGGTGTTGCTGAAGTCTTACAATCACCTTGACAACCTGAACAGTTTCATCTCCATGCTATACAATGGTGACAGCCGACGTTGGTGAAGCTGCGGCCCGACACTGTCACACCCCTCGTATATCAAGAACTCTCTGCTGGGAGGGTCTTCTTCTTCTTCTCTCCACGGCCTACGTGAAACAAGGGAGACGAGAATTAAACTTGTAAAATGCAAATTGATTAAGAATTAATTAAAATGTTCAATCACATCTACCTTGATACTTGATGATGTTTCAATGAGAAAGCGAGGGTGGGAATAATGAGATGGGAATCTCTTCTCTGGGATAGGTAGTATCTGAGAATTAATTTAAATTCTTGTTTTTCAAAAACGGATGTGTCCGAACTAGAAAGTAGGCAGCTGAGGTGGGTATGTGCAGTCGAATAGGTATTTCTTCTTACACCGTGGTTGTGAGTTGGTATTTCTCTTTCAAAGACCAGACAATAGGATTCAGTGCGGCCCCGTTACATCTTAATATAGATCATAATTAAAGGGAGTCAAGTTGATAATGATCTTGAACCCTCAGACAGTGGAATACCTGTCTTCTCATTTGCCGTTGGTTATTCAATTCCCTATGTTAGACAATATTACAGGATCCTCACAACCACAAACAAAATTAGTAGGGCCCAATGTTTGGCAATAAAGTGTGATTGAGGAGTGACGCATATGATCAAAAAGTGATTTTTAAAAGATATCAAACATATCTTGATTTTTAAATCAATTTCCTGTTTTTTTGTATGACAACGAGAGTAATCGAGACGGACAACGAATGGAACGGTTCACGATAAACGATGGCGACAGCAAAAGGTCAAAGCCGAGCGATAACCGAACATAGTCTGACAAGGGGCAGCGTTGCATCCACAGGACAGTCGTAAAACGTCCCTACAACACGCGGACAAACCTTCATTTCATGCACGAAGCTCTCAAACACACCATCTTCCAATCCTCTCTCTACTCTGTGACCTGGTACAACTTCTACAGTAGCCTTGCCAAGAACTGGCTGATCGAATGAGATGAGGGAATGGATTGAACGGGACTAGGAGACGGAGAATGCAAGATTGTATTTGTGGGAGTGGGGGGGAGGGGGGGGGGGTCTTCCGATAGATATGCTCCCAATTACTAGATTACCCTGAGGCTGGGAATGATTTCTATTGATTTTGGTACGTACTTGAACTATGGTGATTGATTGAAAGTTCTTTTAATAAATGCACAAAAAAGACACATGAGAAAATATTACTTTGTTTGTACCCCAGTTGAAGCTGTTAGAACCCATGGTCATATTCAACCAAAAAATAAAGAAATATTAAGGCAAATATTTGTATTAGTATGTCCCGGAATCGTGTTGTCTGCTCTCCGGTACACGAGTGGAAAACAGCCCAGTCTCGTTTAGTGTTCGTGATTTCCCAACAACTTCGGAGATAACTGTAGTAAAATAAATTTCCCTGGCCATTCATCATCACCGCAATCAAAGTTCTACGTCCGACGGTAAAATATAAACACGGAATAACAAATGCTCAACAGTCTCATAATCATTCTTCAGCGTCTCAACACGAATATGAACGTTTTAAGTTCGGACATGATTGATGCGTTTATAAGACGAAATAAAGGTTTCTATTTTATTAACTCTCTTGCTGTTCTTATTGATATTTTACTAATTTAAGTTTCTAGTTTTGAGCTTGATCGAGGAAGATTCTTGACTCCTATATCTACTACGACATCTCACTTGACATATTGCATACTAATAAAATAACACTGCAGAAAAGCTTATCACACTAAAAAAATGATCAGTTTTATAACAAAATCAATCTGTAGGCCAATAAAGGTACACACCCTAAGGAGCGCATACATGTAATGTAGAAATAATTGAATTACAATTTGTCTCCTCATCCTTACCTGGTTATTCTGAAAGTGCTAAAAGCTTCAGCCTGTGGGAGGGGGAGGGGGGAGGGGGGGGGGGGGGGGAGCACATCAAGATAGGCGATTTAATCATTCAAGATCGATGCTTCATAAAATCTCGGCAAGCCTCCCAAGTCGGCTCCAACGAAAGTTCCTGCAGCTTGGTGTCATTATCGGCGCGAAATTGGCTGCCAACTTTTAACTTGTAAAGCTGCAACGTTATCGCTGAAGAGCTGACTGCTCGAACTTGGGCTGACTTTCGACGTAATTCCATCTCATCTTGTCTGTGCGCTGACGGGATTTCGCTCCACTTTATACAACTTTCGCGCAAGGAAACTTTGATTTGCAACTTCTCTCCCCCTCCCTCATCTTGCCTGCAGTTGTGTCAGCCTTTTATTAATTATTTTTCAATCCCCTTTCAACACACTATTTGAATTCTGAACCCACCCACCCCCGCTCTTCCCCCCCCCCCCCCGCGACCATTTCACAACCCTCGCGTTCAATGTGCAGATCCGATTATCGTACAATTCACTTCGACTTATTATTAAATCAATTCATTCAGCCAAGAGTCAACTTGAGGAGCATATTTAGAGGGAAATAATGTATCGGAGTATATTGCCTTGGGGAACACAACGACAGGAGGTTTTAGGTTTCAATTAGTTTCAGATCGAATTTTACCAAGGGGTCCATCCATACGCGGATCAGTTTTCTTTTGTTATATTTCAGTTTGTTTGAGTATACAGTTTCATTTGCCACAAAGAGTATACAAAGTAAAGTCCCAATTTATTCCTTCTGTCTGTCGTATTGGTACCTTGTTATTGTTCCCGGATCACGGGATGACGAATCGGCTGAATATGGGCGAATAAAGCTACGCAGAGAGACACATAATAAGACAGTGCCGGATAATTTCAATTAGTGCTGAGGAAGGAACGATGACTTCTTAATTGGAATCGTGAACGGAAGTCTGGAATAAACTAATCTGGAACTGGAATGAAAATCCTCGGGCTCATTGGTGGATTCAGAAGTTGTGTCATTAGCCCAGGCTTCAATTAGGCAGTCGTGATAGATCGCTTTGCTCATCCCTTAGCCCCTTTCCATACGAGGCTGAACGAGGACTAATGTAATTTAATATTAAATCGAGTATTAATTAACATAATTCCCAAAAATTCGATTTATAAATAAACAAACATTGTGTGGCTATACAAAGATAGTATTATTTTGTTATGTGGTATACTACTATATTCATGCTCCTCTTCAGGTGACCAACTTTTATTGTGGTATATTTTGAATAGTTGGAAAGGAATGTAAAACCCGATAAAGTTTTATATATTCCTTATTTAAAAAATAAATCAATTGATACATCAAAATCAGTAAATAAATGAAAATATTCTCCACGCAAATATTTTTAGAACACACAGAAAAATGTACCGGGGGTAGCTTTGGGCTGAGTGAGAACTCGAAAGAGGGCGACAATGTTGGATGAGGATAGAACGGTCAAATACAACGGACTGGGAAACTTTGAAGGAATGAGGAAAGGCAAGGGAGCACGAATGTCCGACCATCACCCGTGAGTATGAACAAGTTTTAGATCTAACACTATACGGTCCTTTTTATATCACAAAAAAATGTTTTATGAAATAATGATGATCGCAATCCTTTTGAAAATGCTTACTTCATTTTTTAAAATTTGAAGTGAGCTTTTCGTCTTAAATTTGTTTGGGTTTAGTTGTCATAGACAAGCCAGGGGGCGTTTCTGTATCTATTGTAGTATCTAGCAGGCTGCATAATGTTGATTACTGTTTCAGAAAATTTTGACAGAGAAAAAATAACTGAGCTCTTGCTTCACTGACAAAAAAAGAAATATGTATACGTGAACATGGTGTATTTGGATCTGACATGCATTACCAGTTGCCAGCCACAACTAAAAATGTTCTTTTTTTCATTGGCTAGCTCACAAGAAACACAGATTTATTTATTAATATCGTAATAGCGTATAATTTGGGATCAAGCTAGGGTTCAAAAAGTACACCACCATTCATATCTCAAAATTTATTACAAACATTTTTGTACAAAAAAGACACCAACACATCATCGTGGGCCGTGAATTTGCATCGTCTCGTCTCGCCTTCGTGTTAGTTCGTGTGCCGACGGAAGCGTCCGAGGTGTGCCGACAGCCTCGCGTGCCGCAGAGATGCTTGAAAACAATCAGTAGCGAGGCGCCGACCTAGCGAGTCACATGTTCGACCGATCGCACGCGGCCAGCGAGCACATGGTCCGATCTACGTAAACACAAGGCTCATTACTCAATGTTTACATTCAAAAATATCACAATTAATCAAGAATGTAATCCTCACGTGTGTGTCTGTCAGTGCGGATAAATATACACTGTAAATATTTTGTAAATATTGTGTGTGAATTAACCAATCAAAACAAAACAAAAATGTATTTAAATTTTTTCAAAAGTGATCGAGAATTTCTTCATGACTTCGTGGTTACATTAACGAATTGACTAGCGTAGTTATTATTCATGAATGTGAGTGTCGTGTGATCAGTGTATTTGCGCGGCGAGAAGAGTGTAATATAATTCCTGAGGTGTCGCGCGTGTAAAAGTGACGTTTGACACTGGATTATCGTGTTTCTTCTATCAAAGTCATGGATTATTCCAACGGATTATGTCTCTTACTGACAGTTGTTCTACATCTGACGGCGCCAAGTTATGGTGAGTAACCCTAGGCCTTTAGCCCGACACATCAATTTATTATAAGATACTTGTCTCCTACAGTCCTAGCCTTTACTCTTCATCAGATTCATGGAGTTTGTACTGATGTTTATTAATTTGTCAAAGTTCTTTTAAAACCTGACACTTCATGTCGTTGTAATAAAAATCGTATGCATGCGCAACATGACATTGCCATTTAGGCCTAATCATCGTTGTTAATTAACAAAATATAACGAATGAGTCTGCCCAGTGCCCGGTGCCTTGTTTATGGAACTATAGAGCGGGCATAATTATTTGTGATCATGTTAATTTGCATGTATATGGCCTCGCCGTAGAACCGCTCTCCATGAGGCAGGGTTATAAATTAATTAATTAATTGAGCCGACTCTCTATGATCAAGATGTTTTCTTGTTCCTCTTTGGTATTGCGTTCCTTACGAGCGCCGCCGAAGATTCTTTCAGAAGTAGAGTAGTATAGTGTGTAAGTTAGTATAGGCCTATTTTGTGTTTAGGCTTAGGGGTCTACTGATAACCCACGGCTGTTAAGAATGTTGGCTCTAATAAAACGAAGATTTGAATCTGTAGCCAGCAGGGCTAGGCTATCCCGGATATGATATTTTAATCTTGTTATTCATATTTAGCTAAAACCCCAGTTTACGAAGCTAAATATTAATAACACCAGCCTCATTTACATGGAGGGAGGATTCAGAGTGGGATTGAGTTGGATTTTGGATCCCTGTTCACTCATAGGCCAGGATCGGATTCCCATTCAATCCAATCATGACGTATAAAATACTTGAACGCTGTCGGCGCACTCTTGTCCTTAGTAACCTTTGGATAGAAGTTACATCTAATTCTAGCGTATGCAATGAACTGCAGCTATAATGCATTTCTTTTACATTATTGACATAGGAATGAAGATAACGTATGACTGTCAATAAACGAAACCACCAAATGCTATGAAAATTGTCCATATACAGGCATCATAGCTCCAAACAAATGCAGTGGGTGCTGTACTGGGTTGTAGTGCTAACACTAAAGCAAACAGCAGCAGTATTTTCATAAAGTGAGTCAATATTGTCATTGTAAGCTACGAAATTCCTATGCCCGGTCGGTTTTTGAAGTGGCGAGAATGAAGTGTACGGTTATGACGTATTCGTTAGGATTCTATGTCAATTGAATGGAATGCAGCCCGAAACTCTGAAGCCCCTCCAAATTGTACAATTTCAAAAATGCGAGTAAGAAAACATGCTCTTCACTTATTATTTGCCGCATATTACGTACAGTTTTTAATTTTGATGTTGCATACTCGCTGTAAACCATATACATTCGATTCTAACGAGATCGTTTTTGTACCGACGGAAGAAAAACCGAGCTTGAACTAAGATCTTCTGCTTGGGTTCTAACTTCTACGTGAGTCAGTAATTTAACAGCGAACTTTTCTTTCAATTACATTGAATTTGTTTCCAACTCATCAGTCATGTGGCGCGCCCGAGTATATAATATAGTAACTTGAGAAACAATATCAACAACAATATCAATAACAATGTCTGGGTGTGACTGCGAGATCTCAAGCATGTTTGTAAATAATATCCGTCTAATCACGTACCCTTGTGTTACTGTTGGTTGGACAGCGGGTTAACCAGATAATCCTACTGGGGCTTTGGATTAGTGTGCCCTTTTGCGATAGAGGAACGCGTCACGCCCATGAAATAGGAACAAATCTGTCTCCACTGTCGCTAAGCGCATCTCATCTCGATTAGTAGTAGTAAATGTATTCACGTACACTCTTGGAAGATAATAGTTGTTCATATAAAGCATCTGTTTTAACTGTGGTAGGAATATGTTACCGGATCTCAACACCTAAATATACATTTTTATGACTATTTTATTCATTTTCAAGTCTCACACGGAAGAAACCACCGCTGCCACACGTTGCCAAGGACACGATACACATTATCCAAATACGTATCTGTTAGGTAAAACATTCATCTCACACTGTCTCCCGCCGCTTTAGATTTAGTGGCCGATAATTACGGAATGGGTAGTAGTATTTCACCTGTCCACGGCTAACAATAGCGAGGCAACACAATGGCCCAGAGATGTCAGATCAAGGCGATCGTAAAGCTAACACTCTTGCATCCAACGGACCGGTCGGTATCACAACAAGACCGTCATCAAATTGATCGCCTTCGTATCAAACCCATTTACTACTTAAATACACCTCGAGGCGCACTTTAACTGTCTTTTTATTCAAGCTATATAAATTAATTTCATAGGGTTGTCAATCTTTGAAATAGGAATCAATTGATCTGTGTGGTTAGATATTACGGCTGGCTGGGTACTTCAACTTGGTTGTAAGGTGTCTGTGTAAGTGGTTGGTGTAACTGATAACGTTGAGTGAAGTGTAGAGATCGCGTTGTTAATCAACTCTAAAAGCAAATTAGTCCGTTTATTAATTCCTTGTGTTGCTGCCGCAAGTTTGCACAGAACATAATAATTAGTTAAGTAATAAGTCCGTTTAAAAATTCATCACACTGATTGATAATATCGAAATCGCTTACACGCCCGATTTGGGCGTTACAAAAACAATTGGATAAAACTAATAAGTTGGAACGGCTAAGATTTCGGGCGTTCCTCAGAACGATCGTCGTCAGACAAAGTTCTCGTTGCGGTGGTTTGGATGTAACTGACGACGGGGACAGTAAGCTCGTCCCGAAACGTCAAGAGTGTGAGTTATAGATCTGTCAAGTAGAAAACATTACTTCTTTCTTCTATGCGAGAGGTCTGATTGGACCAATGGAAAAGGTATAATTAAACATTGTTATTTATTGTTAGCAAATTACGTTATAAATGGTCCAGCTCCAGACTAAGACCTTCCTCCACTCACTAATGACTGGACGTGAAGCCTGAGTCTCCACTATAATATGCAACCGGTCATTAGTGTATCTTCAGCTGCTGTTGCGTTGTCGAACTCTCAGCAACGGTGTTGATTTTAAGTCACGTTTGACGTTCTCTGCGAAGCCAGTAAAATGACCAAAGGCCAGCTGCTATTCAACCCGAAAATGTTTCCCACTTTACTAATGGTAGTTTATGGGGGTTTGCTCTTGTAACCATCCCCGGCAACAGAAATGACGCAACAGTTTTACGGCTATTCCGCCATCAAACCCGCGATGCGAGGCTTAATAGGGTTGTTTCAGTTGGTCTGACTGTAGCAGAAACTGCAATCCCGCACTGTTTTTTGTGCTTTTCCAATTCGTTTCCCAGTCAACATGCTGTTTGTTGGACTTTTGTGTTTCATTGCAAATCAATTATGCATTTCGCGTTGTGGTTCTCGTTAGTGTTTTGTTTGCATGCGAAGCTGATTCTAAATTGAATTGATTTTTACTAATTAACGAGTACGTCCGCAGCCATCGAGGGATGGAGCACTTCATTCCACCTGTCGGATGCTGCGATGTACACTCGTGACGTAATAACATAACTCAAATTAAAGATATCTCCTTTATCAACACATATTCGGTTTGTTCGTGAGTGCCTGATAGTGTGAGGTACGACTATAAAGAACACGGTTCTTTGTAAAAACTGGACTTTGAAAACATTTCATTTAACGAAGCCAATAATATGCCAATATTATTTTAATGTCATCTATATACCTAAGACTAAGTATGTACAACTTTCAATGAGCTAGTCAAATTACTCCAAGTAGGGTTGGCGCCCTTAGCCCACTTGGGTTAGGTAACGTCAGGTAACGGAACAAACATCCCTTATACTACTCACGCACCCAAAAATTTACATAGGTTGGCGAGTGTACAGAGCGGAGTGTGGGATGAAGGGACGATTTACTAGTGTGCACGGTCATCATTATCTGCCACACATGATCGTGATTGTATGATATTAATAATAGACATTCGGATTGTACTCGGAGTGTACACTCACATGGAGCTCTACGTGACTTATGCGCTCAGCGAATTTTTTGTTATTTATTACTTCATAATTAAAAATAACTTCAATGCGGTGAATTCGTAGAACGGCAAAAAAGACAAAAACCTCGACAAAACCTCACGCGACTCACGGTAGCCCAAAATTGTGTTGTGTGTTTTCACATTTAAAAAGAAATTCATTCAGTAATTACCTGATATCCAACTGGCACCTAAAGAATGTTCTAATCTGAACGCATGCATGCAGAACTTTTTAGTGACAAATATACAATATTTGAATTATTGTGTATGAGAAAGACAGTGTAAAAATGTCTCAGCCTGCGACTGAGACGACACCTAAAGTTAGGAACACCTGTTCAGTCTAGATTGTCGGTGGCGGGACTCGAATCCGCACCATACCGCGTTACTGTCTCGCGTGCTACTGGCCACGTTGATACATACCGGATATAGACTCACCGGTATGACCGGATGAGAGTGAACGCAAAAGCTCCATCATCGCAGCTCGCCTGTAAAGAATACGAGTGAAATACGCGTAGGGCAAATGAGAAGGACGTTATTGAATCTATTAGATTAGGCTAACACGCACTGATTGGATTACAAAGCACGTTTCTTTATTGATAAGCTCATGTTGTGTCCAGTCCACAGTTTGCATTGTTGTGTTCGCATTGTCACGACTCACGAGTGCGAAATGACTCCAATGGTGACGAAGTCTGCGAGCTTTGGAATTATGAAAACCTGCCTGTTAGTCATTTAGATTTCTTCATTATGATTGATGAATTTGACTGACTATCAAATCAACAGCTAGGTGTGAGAAAGTAGCGCGGAAACAATTTTTACAATATAATATTATGTTCGAAATGGACGTTTATTATTTCGCTGTCTAATGTGGATTTGCATGACATGGACTGTCGTGTCTCAACTGACCAATCAGGATACAGTAGCGTCTAGAAGTGATCGAGTCCTTATCATGTACGCTGTCGCATTGTATGTGTAGGCCCTACTAAAGTTAATCAGCTGACGAAAGTACGTTTTGAGCACGTGTAAAAATGCTGGGTTCCCATAATGGACGACGGACGTCCTTCGAATGAGCGCTATAGTAGGCCTGTTGTCCCAAGACTACCTTACACATGCTTTCGTCACAGGCGATGGGTTCGTAGCCAATCAGCGATCGGTATGTGCGCGGGTGTGTCTCGGGCGGTTCGCTGGTTGGCTATGTGTGCCTCGCCTGTGACGAAAGCATGTGTAAGGTAATCTTGGGCCAAGTATATTATACCTCTACTCCACTTCCTCCTCCTCCTCCTCGTTGATGGTCGGTAGCCTCTCATCCTTCTGCTCCCTCTTGCGTACCCACGTGGCATAAAGCGCCAGAGCCAGGAGGATGAAGTCGAACAAGAAGATGCACAGGACAATCGGAGACATTGGTCCGAGAGAGAGATATGAAATTGGGGCGGGTTACAGGGAATTTGTACGTGGATGCCGATCGGGGTGGTTTCTAAGTTACTAAACAGTTTTGGACGACAATGTAAAGCTACCAGTTTGTGCATTGCTATCGTTGAACAGTGATTGTTGGTCACAATGATCACATTTTGTATTTGTGAGAAGGAAGTTACCATAGTTTTGGTTTGCTAAAAAAAAAAGGGAGTAACGAAGAACAAGAAGGGCGGCGTCAAGTTGATACCGCCACTTTGGTACTCCTGAATGACAACAACAACAACAACAACAACGGTGTAACGTTGTCAAACCACGGATGCACGGGATAAGGTTCCTCCACCAACCTGCACTACGTTTACTGAGACGCTCTTGGGGTGTGCCTGTGCCACTAACCCGTTATATTCCAAATATAGTCTAATTACGCACTCAAAATAGTTGCTTTCCCAAAACCACATGACAGAAAACTGCATGCGGTTGGAAATGCAGCTTTTATGCCGCTAACGTGTAAATTGATTTTTCAAGGGTGATGACTTTGTAACTCCCCAATACCGATTCTCACGAAAATCCTCCATCTTGACCTCTTCCCGAACCAATGAAAGGCAAATTGCCCACAAACCGAATTATTACTGAATTACATTAATAAAATACGTGTTTTGGGAACATAGCGGTACGTAAGATAATCGTGGACACCGCCTTTGCTCCATAACATTACGTCTTGGGTAGGTTTACTCTAAAACCGCTTAGCGTAAACACACGAAATTTCACGAGCATATCAGGTAAAACATTCTCTAGACCCCTGCAGAGTTTAAATGCACCACGACGCGAACGTTTCGCACATTCGATTGTTTTCTGTAGTCGATCGTCGCAATATCGATACCCATTCATGACGATCATAAAGTAGTGCTACTTTGTACTGAATTACAAGTTGCACCTTTCTCAAATCTGTTCTGGCATTGGATAACAATAGGTTTGCAATGAATGTAATATAGGTTTGACTCATCTTGCCTTATGGAGAAGTTGATGTTCTTTGGTTGGCCGCAAGAGGTCAGTGGTCACGTCTTGTGGTGACTCGGACGTTTCGTTTCCGAACGGAGCATCAACAGCGAAGAGAAATAAATATTAGGGATTAGAGAAAACCGTATCCGGAACGTTCAAACCCTCTATCCTCCCAGCAACATACCCTAACTAATGAATATTGTTTTAACAAAGTGTTTCTGATGGCCTAATACGTTTTGCATTGATAAATACAAATTTGAACCAAAAATAAATAGTTTTAAGTTTGATTTTTAGAGCGTTAGTACACTCACCAGAAAAAAAACCCGTACCAGTCCTAAGCCATATGTAATCCCGCGAATGTGGCAGGAAATGTTTTTCGATTGTCCTCTAATTCTGGATTGACGCATTGAATTGACAACCCACCTTTTCATTGCGAGCACAATGTACAACAACGCCCATTTTCAAGGTAACATAACATTCGATATGAAAAAACAAACCATAACACGTAACAGAGTGAATACTTTTCTCAGTTTTCGTTCGTCTATTAAGCACGCTAATGAAAATAATGTTTTTTAAAATGATATAATGGGGTCGGGAAGGGGGGGGGGGGGAAGGTACGATACCATATCATGTTTAGTTTAGACTGGACGAAATCAGACAGTTTGAATTCATTTGGATCCAGTTGTGAAGACAATAATATCAACATCACACCTGTGATCAGTACAATTCTTTCGAAATCCATTCCATGGCAACTGAAGGCATTAATGCAATTTTAGCCATCACCCTTGAGTTGAGAAACGCTTGAAAAGTAATTAACCGTAATTCTAATCAGAGAGACGATTTAAAAAATACCGTCGGCAAGAGGGGTCCAGTAATTGATTGGGGGTTTGCGATTTCCCTGGTTTTCTGCGGTGGCTCACAGGCTCGGGGCACACTGAGGTCTGAGCCTACTGGAGCAGGGGTGTAAGTTGTGTGACAGCGCGTGCTGTATCGGAGGGCACAAGTGCATCAATTTAACAGTTTGTACCCAACAGATGCCACGTCACAACCCACCCAAGGTGACACCGCCGTGAAACTAATTAAAAACATACTCATTTAGAAAATACCTGATATAGAGACCCACCCCTTGTGGGTACCAACCCCATCGTACCCGCATACCCACACGGTCGTTGACGGGTCAGTTTAGGATGCCAAAAAAGACGTTATTTTATCAACTGTTCTGTAAAAAGTGAGATTATAACATCTGTAAATAGAACAACTACTATGCGTGGTAATTAAATTGTTTTCCAAACAGACGTAACAGTTCTCTCCCCGCATACGTTCCAACCTGCTCTCAAGTTTGTTGTGCAATGTCTTAATTCGTTCATGCCACCATATTGGCATGCCCAAGCCACGGTCAAAGATTATGTCACGGTTATGCAAAACTCAGCGTGGGTGGCCATCTTAATTCATGTCAAGCCGCCACTGGATATTACTCTGCTCTCGTGAGATGAAGTGTAAACACTATACAGAGAGCTATACGTAAGCGGTCTTGAGTAACAGTTAGCTAACATACGCGAAATTACTCTTGTAGTCTTTGTAAACAATGTTCAGACGTGTACGAATCAGAAATTTAACCCGAAAGCGTTTTCCGATGTTCTGATCGTTAGTCGTATTCTGAGATTCTACCGCCCGTTGGACATGCTTTAGTCCATCCGACTTCCTAAATTGTCTACCTACCTAATTAGCATACCTAGTTAACTATACACGCGGCATCTTCCACATTCTCGATCCTAAAAACTGTTGCTGGTATCCGAGTCGCACTCCAGGCATGTTGCGAGTATCCAAGGTGCCACAAAACAATCATTCCTCACTTCACGGGCACGAGGGTTACGAGCACGTGTCACGTGACGTGACGTCACGGTGATTATTAGCAGTCAGTACTCACTCGGTCGTAGACGATATGATAGGTTCATTGAGTTGTAATGGCCCAATTAGAAAACCCACATGCTTCTAACGGCGGACCGGCACAAAACTTGAAATGGTTGGTTAGGCAAATTGGAGACAAGGACGCAACTCACGAGTCGTTTGGCGCCTAAGGATGATTCAGACCCCCCCCCCCCCCACACACACGTGTTCCACAGTGTCGTCGCATGCGGAGAAACGCGTGGATCGTAGCACATCTGTCATATTGATGCTGTATGCAGATTACAAACAACGCTGGTTCCAGGTAATAACGTGTGATGCTCTTTGTTGACTTGTTAGCCGGAGTCAGGATGTCGAGGGGGGGGGGGCATGGATGAATGTTTTTTAACTTACCAACATCCATAAAATATAGCATTTGCCATAATTTTTACTTTCTTGCGACAATGTAAAAGCAAAGCCACTTGAGCAGAGCAATCAATATATCATATTTTGCCGTTGGACGAGTTTTAATACCACGATGTCTATATTACAGTGTTTCGTAGGCCAACTGCAAGAACGAATGAACGAGATAGGCTTCATTGAGCGCACCTATAGGGGTGACAGTATTAGCAGACGATACTTGTAATTAGAGACGTTGCTGGAATGCGGGCTCAATACAAATGAAGCCGTTCCTTAAGTTTTTGGAAATTAACCTTCTTTGCTATTCAATGATCCTTTTCATACACTGAAATATTTTGTTGAATCAAATCTAATATAATAAACGACTCGTCATAAACCAACCCAAGTACCGAGTATCAACAAGGTTCACTGTCCAGCAGAAGCTGTTTTTGTTCAACTATGTGCTACAGCCGTAAAACCTGTCATCACAGATTTCTGACACCTTTTTTATACATTATTTTCATTAAAATAGATCAGTGCCTCGTTGTCTTGTATTGGTGTTGCATGAAATGATGTGGTTTTAGCTTTTATTAGTATCCCATATATCACCGCGCGTGTGAGGCGACGTGAATGGTGCGCTATGTCGACGTGGGGCCGTCAGAGATCTCATCTCATCAACTATCTTATTAACGGGGCGGGTCCAGCAGAAGCTGCCACAGACATGGACGATACCGCTAGGATTCCACCTTACCACGATTATTAATAATTGCGTTTAAAAAGATTGAAAGCAGTGTTGTTGCGGCGGCGTTGTGTGTCGGATGCCTGCGCGGACGTAGGTGATTGGCTGATGTGTGGGAAACACGCCGCAGTGACATCATCGAAGACCAGGAGATCACATCACGAAACGCATTAAAGCCGAAAATTGAAATTTAAGTTGGGGAGAAAAAAATGAGTTTTGATACCTGACGCATTTTATTCACGCGGAAGTAAAATATATTGAAATTGATTTTATTTGGAACCCGTTTCAAGACTGTGGGAAGAATAAGGTAGGGTCAGTTTGTTTGTACGCAAATAACCGTTATCATGGATGGGTCAGGATACGTTTACGTTTATAGTCACAATGGTCTAGGCCCGGGGTAGAATGAAGCGACCCTGCCTATCGTACGAGGCCACTAAACGAGCCGACGCTCAATTGGACTCTTTATGGCGAAAGGTTGAAACAACCTCTAAAAAACGCCTTTGTCTAATTCAATCTTAATTTGAAATTACTCAACTTATTTATAAATTAATATTTATAAATACATTGTACACGAGCTGAAACTGCGTTGTAAGGTGTGAGCCAGGTGGTTAGCTTCTTTCGACATATTAAGTTTCTTATACAGCCCACCTCATCTCTCAAGTCACATTTCTATAACTGTCAGGATTGACTCTTCAAACCGCCTTGAGAGATTTGAATTCTTGTATATGTCAACACCTGGGCGTAACGTATTATTCGAAACGTGTTCTCTTTTTCTGACAGTGTGAAATGCGAAACATTTGCGCCTTGAATATTCCGATGGAAAGTGCGTACGTATGTATGACTTACGCGTAGGCACAGTTGAAATATGTAAATTTAATTTTTTATGAATCCTATCAAGGGAGACGTAAATTTGATTAAACGCCGAGTTTGAGATGCGAGAGTGGGAAGAAGAACGGTTTAACGTTACAAACTGGCTGAAAATAGCTGAGGCTGGTTTGCATGATTTAGTTGTACAGAATTGAAATAGTGCTCACGTTACGTAAAGGAAGGGATTGATAGACTTTATGTTGCAGACATTTTTTTAAAGAAAAGCTACCAGGTCCTATGAACACATACCTAAACTATTTTCGACCTATCTATAGAGAGGGGGTGATTTTCATAATCATAGCAAAGAGGCACTTACATATTATAATCTCCCCTAGGCCCTATACGGAAAATCAGTTCTGGTAGCTGACTGGGTTTTGAGACAATTATTTATTATTGGTACCGACTTGTCTGATTTTTAGTTACCGGGAAGAAGTTTGAGTAATGAGTTTTAAACAGTACTTATTTCTGTACAGTGTTTAGTATGTCACGAATTTTTCAGACATCTCCCTTTGTTGTAGAGGTGGGAATCTAAATTCGTGTCAGTGTGATCCACCTCTTAATTTCTTCACATTTATGATCGATTGTTCGAGATATTTTTATTTTTTTGCATAAAACAGCTAATCTTAGGCCATACTTGGTTATTTTAATCAAACCACGAGCAAAAGTTAATGATCCAGTTAATGATTATTATGTCACACGATGAGAGGTTGTGGTAAGTCCTTCCTTCCTTCCTTCCTAATCCGATTACAAAGCCAGACTGAAACTCTCAAACTAGGCACGTAAATAACAAACTAACAATTTGGCTTTGCGTAAACATCAGCGGAGTAAAACTATAGCGTGTAATATAAATACCCGTCTCCACCCCTTTTCCAAAATGGGTGGTTTTCGACCTCACAGCTCCTCCCACCACATGTGAAGAGTTTAGTTGCCCATGTTATCCCAACATCAACATTCAAATTTAATATTACCTTGCAAATCATCGGTGCGGAAAATTATTCATTTTAATCTACCTAGGCTTTGAACCCCTTCCGCATTAGTGGTCGTTCTCAGTCTTCAATTAATTACGCTTGAGGGCCCGGCCCGGCTCGGCACGCGACTGACTTGGTCATGATTCACATCTATCAAAGACACGGTCCTTGTTGTTGGCTGACGCAACAGGGTTGCCAGATTATACGAATCAAAATATTGTGAAACCCGACAAAAATTACCGATAGTGAGGGAAATTATTAACATTAATCACTTTATTATGCTCCACTCTCAGGTAAACCTTTCAATATTGACTAATTGTCGTCCTCGAACAAGTCTGGGTGACTTCGTGACTATGCTAACTATGCTGCACAGTCAATAAATACCGACTTCGGGTTAAAAAAAGAATGCGTTTTGAATTCTTATTTGTCTTGAATACCTTCCAATTTTATCCATTACTGTACCCCATTTATAATGTGTTTTTTGTTAATGTTGTGGCAAATTTAGAAACATGTAGACGTGTTTCTTAAAATTATGAACAAAAAAATCAACCCCGGACATTTTTGTAAATTTTGTCCTCCCTGATACGGGTGGGATGGACTACTGTACGTACGGGTTAACCCTCTGCGGCAACATTATTTCTAAAAGTTTTCCCGCCAACGGTTTGTCTCGGGGTTGTAGCTTTGAAGCTGCGGCGTTTGTGTTATGGTGCGTGGCCGTTCTCACTGCTTTCGTTCCACCTTTGCTGGCCATACGGTAAGCGAGCGGGGTATCTACCATGCCGAAGCCGAAGCGATATATATGATTATTCAAACATCATAGTGGTTGAATATTGAAGGTGATCTATTGCGACAGGAGTAGGCTACGTTTTGGTACCGCGCCTTCAATTTCTCTGTCAGTGAGTGCGTTCCATCGTCAACGTGGTTCCTTGTATTGTAACCGCTAACGTAATTCGGCTTTAAGTTCAAGGTTGGTCAATTATTTGGCGTGGTCTAGCCGTAAGCTGTAAACAGAACACCAGATGTTAGGCTTGACTTTGACCGGTAAGACTAATGTATTTTGCATACGCATACATGCCCAGCTCATGGTAGTTGGCCTATTATTTATTATTTCAGAAACCTTCACCATATATATACATCATAGGCTACACCCACCAGTAATGACACAATATTATGTTTCGGCATCATAACATAAGTATTATAGTAAACATTGTTGAACGAGAACAAATATCAATGTAAGTGCATGTACATACAAGTTTCATTTCACTGCAACAAACAGTAATTAATCAATCGTTTAAATTAATAAAAATTTCAAAGAGATTCGTTAGGGAATCGGGGTTTCGAATACCGTAAGGTACAAATATTACAGTGGTGTATTGTAGATTATATCGTGTATTTTGATTATGTTGTATTGTATTGTTTTGTATTCTATTGCAGTATTACCGATATATATTGTATTCTTAGCTGTGACTGGCGCATGGTTTGAAGTTTGAACTGAAGCAATGAATGACCATATATCACCTTTTACAACCTATTCTTTTTTTTACACATTACTTTTTAAAATTGTTCCCTGCTTCGCGTGTAGTGTGGTGTGGATATGTTGCGGGGATCATACTTGGAGAGAGTCGAGTCACTAATGTGTTCAAGCCAGGTGTAGTCTGAGCCAGTAGCTTCTCTTTCTAAACTGGGGTGAATTTGAATAATAAAGTTATTCTTTCTTTAGGGCCCATTGATGTTGTAACTTGGTCGCGCATTCACCGTGACTAACATCGACTGATACAAAAGGGTTGGCGCTTCCAGTGTTATAAACATGGTTAACTATGTGTTTCAATGCGGCCCAACTAGCAACAATTCGGTATGATATGATTTTTGCGACTGATTGTTTAAAATATCCTACTTATATTGAATACGAATGTAAAAAGTAATTGTTTGGCACTGCTACTGCTGTTTTGCAAAAACAAGATCTCAAACAAAACCGGTTTCGTATTATTGGGTACCTAGTTCTTGATACTATCCAAATAAAATAACTCCTGCCTCCAACATTTTAGTGTGAATAACCGATATACATAATATATAATATATGTGCATCTTGTACTTGAACCCATAGAAAAGGTCGAATACATCATTTCAAGTAGCGTCCGACCAACACATCGACCATCGACCAATACATCGACCATCGACCAATACATCGACCAGGGTCAAAGGTTAATGCAGAAGAGATGTCTTCCCAGCGCTATGATACATTCATACCATTACGCAAGGTGTCCATATCTATTGTATTCTCGTCCCACTACACACGAGAACAAGGATTAAGCCGGTGAATAATAAATATTCCTAGATCGCATCTTGTGTCTTATATCGTTGTGTAACGTACGGTTGTAGTATAGGAATAATTCGTTTCTCGTGCTAAATATAATCACCGCTATTTATTAAGACCACTTGCATTGCATGGTAGATGGACTGTTTAGCTGGGATACAAAGGTACATTTGTCACGCTTGGCCAGGTAGGCTTATATAAATGTCAAGGGCTCCACAATATTTGGTAGCGAGTTTAAGGGCTAATTAAACGATCGCGTAGTTGCTGTGCTGTGCGTGGGACTTGTTGTTTGTTCGGCCAGATGAGATATTTCCGTTGGACATAAAACACTTGGCTTAGTCTCATGGCTGCATGGAAGGAATCAAAGCTTAGTTGTGTTGTGGATGGATGGCCCTGCAAGAGCCAATTCTCTCAAACTGCCAGCGAAATGGACGCCCCTATTCGTTTTAGAATTATAGCTATACGGTATTTTATATTATTTTAATGGGTGTACATTGAGAATACCAAGGAAGTTGGGTTGTCTGAGTGCTGACTCAAGGGCGACAATGTTAATATTCTTTAAATCTTGGCCGTCACTTAATTTATACGAATTGTTAATGGAAAAACGATGTTTGAGATCAATCACAATAATTCAACTTTTGAACGTAAAGTAACACATCGAAAGTTAAAGAGGGGGAGGGTGAGACGACATAACAGCTGGCGGGTTGGGGTGGGGTGGCGTGGCCCTGTTATGAGGGGGTTGATTTGCTATTATCGTTAGCACCTATTGTAGCCGGCGATCATTTGCTGGTTCTCGTGGGGTCTAGGAGTCGTGCTAGGCATACACTGGTGCAACTTTTTATGTTACAAACTTTATTTTATTCGATGGCTTTTTTTCTCTCTTGAATTTCTTGACTGCTCATTCGGATGGTTTATACACGTGTTCTTCGTCACTGCACCTTTCGTTGGTTTGGTTTGGTTATCACGTATCATCCAAAATAACTGACAGGCAATTGTTTCAGTATTTAATTTAACCAAGGAGGTACTCTATATCTGTACTCATTTCCTCTGTGCAGTGACTTGTGTGACTATGTGCACTTTCTCGGCCATATATCTTCACAAAATATGTATGTGATCTGGGATGAATATTTACAGTACAGATTATGCCCTGCGTGACATCCTTATTCAAAACACGTTAACTAGTAATAACGGTAAGCTGAAGTCGGTACTTCATAGAGAAATGTATTTAACGTTTATCCTTTCAAGATACTTGGAAGGTGTTATAGAAAAAGAGGATCAACACTAATTAAACTATCACGTGTAAAGACAGCTTGAAACTAATTGACACGTGTTTCTTAAGAAAGGTGTAAAGTGATGAAGCCGATGATTAAGGTAGACTTGACACTAATCAACGTAAGCAGGGATTTTGTATAATTTCACCTTTGTAAAAACATCTATCGGTGTGCGTGAGTGTTGAATTATTTCTTATTATACGTGCAGTAACTTTTTGTTTTGAAAAATATTAGTATTTCTTATTTTTAAATCGTACTTCATGATCATACATGATAATAATATGTTATTAAGTGCATAGATCATGCTTTCCTACATTCAGTGATTTTCGTTATTTACGTCCCATAGAATACTAGAAATAACAGGTTATTGTAATGATAATACAATTAGGAATACTCTCTTCCCTTCAGCAGCGAAATGTTAGTTAAAGTTAACTACATTCAAAACCAACACCTTGATTTATCTTTTGAACTATTCCATTATCTACATCAAACATCAACAGACTGAATATTGTATCGGTTCGTAAATTGTCGGGACTATTTTCAAATTGTTGTACGATGTCTGGGTAATGGGTATTCCTAGTTAGTTCTTGTATCTTTATGTGTGGCATACGTTTATCATTACCACCACTAGATGCGCATAAGAGGGAAATCTTCCAATCAACATTTTTCTAAACCGAATCCCCCCGTTGAAAGTAAAAACAATGATGAATGGTGCGTCGCCGCGGGTCGCGGGCCGCAGTTTGGAACATGTAGATGAATGTTTTCCAGATAAGTGTGGGTCATTCAGTCGAGGGATGGGCGTTGTTTGTATCAGTCGGTGCTCTCATCGCGTCGACAGACACCCCGTCCACCCACGCTCTCATATCCAGACACTCTGACTGACTGCGTGACCTTTACAAACAAGAGTTATTAACCAGCAACGCTCGGTC
Organism: Isoperla grammatica; assembly: GCA_945910005.1. NCBI lineage: Eukaryota > Metazoa > Arthropoda > Insecta > Plecoptera > Perlodidae > Isoperla > Isoperla grammatica. The sequence continues at coordinate 6,263,215 of OX246739.1, read as the reverse complement.
AAAATCGATCTGACGACAACTTACCTACCAACCTACCTGCCTGCCTGATGAATTGGACGAACTATCGTGATTTACTAATTCGAAAAATAGAATCGTAGGCGTTCTGTTTGGTCACCGTGTTTTATGTGATTGTGATTGTAAGGTTACGATAAATTGGTGAGAACATTCACTTTCTGGTCCTCTGGGTTGATGGTATCTTGGAAGAACGAGTATTGGCGCGTAGTTGACTTGATCTAGATAGTATAGTGACCGACGTTTTGCCTGTGTTGATATCTAAGGGATCTTGCCGATACTTATAGTGTGGCTCAAAGCCTAATGAATGGGTGGGCCTTGGAAATTCGGTTATTTTACACTGTTTACGTCGTAGTGGGACCGTTTTAATTAGCGAATCGTTGTCCTAAAACCGAAAACAAGGTGACGAAATATTTAGAGGACCATGCAAGGTATCGTAGCATAGAGTATGGACAGTGTTTTCTGTGAATGGATCAGTCTAGAGTTTGCTAGAGAGTCGTCATGTTTCCGTAAATTAAGTGGAGTTTTGTAATTCCTAGTAAAGAATATACTATGTCACCACAAGTAACGTTCTCATTACAAATTACTTTCTTGTTTTCAAATTATTTTGCCATTTTTAAAGTTTGTTCCGTATACATAAAACCTTGAAGAATATTTTCCACGAGGCGTATTACTAACGTTTTGGAAAAGATTTCGAAAAGTTATATTTTCGGAAAATATTGTATTTGTTAGACCGCATAATGTTTGTTCTCCAAGTCTATAAGAACTATAACTAAAGTTTGAATGCCAATAGCCCTGGGCAACGTACCGTGTAATGTAATATGATGTTTTGAGTGACATGCGTAATGGTAAGTAGGCCTTTATCATCACTCAATCATATCATCAGTATAATTACCACAATCTCGCTATCTGGAACGTGTGAACTATGCACCATCAATCATTCAATTATCACTCGCCCATTGTGCCAGGTACGTGGGCCATGGCGAACATAGAAATATACTTTTATTTAAGCCCTACAAAAGACACGCATTTTGAAACAAATAAAATGTGTATGATCTAAATAACGTCTACCCATTTTGTTAGAAGAAAGAAGTCATATAACGTGCACTATTATTACCCTTCTTTATGTGCTTATTACGCCGTTTATTGTGATTTCTATCAATCAACCAAACGAATGGATGTAAGAATATCTAAGGCTATTTCAATTACACATACTTACGACTAACCACATCCGGAGTACCGATGGTATGACCCGAAGGTATGAACCGACACAACAATATGTTCGAAGCAGGGGTAACGCATTCACAGGTATCCCAGTGAAGAAAAGGACGGTTATATCGAAACGTCGATATGACGACACGTGCAAGGGGAAATACGTGTGCAAAAGTGGGTATCACTTGCTCACACGTGTATGTATGTGTGTGTGAGAGAGAGAGAGAGAGGCTGGTTTGTCGGCGATGACGTGGTTCTGCAATAAAGTAATTAGCCAAGACAAATTAAGAAGTAAATGGGCGTACAGTTGTGGACACAATAATTGGAAACGTGGATTGCATGCATAATTTTAAACGTTTTGCCAGTGCAACGTAAGCCGTAAGGTCACGGGAACGGATTAAGCCATTATATAGGCGATAACGGCAACATGCTACATGATTTGTGGGCGTAGCTTGCTGCACTTTTTATAGCCGACTTATATGAAGCAAGTGGTGTTCCTGGTCCAATTATTTAAACGGGTGCTTAATCTTTTAATATGGCGATATTGTGGGGGAAACGGCGAAAACTCTGCCGTAAGTTTTTTGATAAAATAAAACAATTCTGTATTCTGCGTCCGCAGAACTGAACGCATTACAACGGTTTGATCTTTTGATTCCAATTTGTGATCGCTGGACATAACTTTTGCTATTCATCTGCATAAAATGAGTTTCCCTATGCACATAACCAATCGTGTTGAATAATTGCCATTAATTATTGCGTTTGTTGCATGTAGCAGTGTATGGCGATGGTGAACGCAGAACCTGGGGTCCCCAATCCAATCAAGGGTTGCGTTGTTTATGAAGCTTTACATTACAAGTTGTAGTCAGAATTAAGTTGTACCGTGTTGCGATTTGAATTATAACGGAACTTAGTAATCACGTTGCCCCACTGAGATTCTGAAATATTATCCACATATACAAATGAAAAATATTGACGTTCCACTCTCTTGTAGTGGATTTTCAATTTTCCATCCTTGTCGCTTCCTTTTTGTGGCCCATTGGTTTTGCAGATCAAAATCTACATTATACACCTTCCTTCAGAAGCCGTAAATTTTATGTTGCACTTTTCAGCAGGGGTAGACTGTAAAACACAATGTCGCTCTTTTCTTGTGTGGATGATCACACGTTACGTCTTCTGATTTGCTTCTGCGTAGTTAAATCTAACGTCCAGTGTTTGGGTCTTGTCTTGTATCTTGTTGCTTTCAGTACTGTTACTATTTTCAAAACCAAATCCCTGATAAAAACTCTTCGCCTGTACTTTTATTTCTTATTGACCTGTGGTATGAAATTAATAGTGATTATTAATAGCTGCTGTCTGTTAAAATGTTTTCAAAGCCTAGCTAGACCCTGGAGCATATTTACAACCTAGGCTTTCGTGTATGTTGCACCTGTACCGTAGCGCAGCTGTAGTCCAGTGTTTTGAGTATCAACAAGTAGGAATTATGGTGCCATGTTGAATAGAATGAGGTTAGAAAAGTGCGCCTCAAGACATCATTTACATACGGTAGGAAAGGTGTATTGTGTGGGAGGATACGTTTTCAGAAGTAGTGACCAGCTTATGAGTTGATGGTTACGTTAAGCCAAGATAGCATTATTTGACGGTACTTAATTCAATAGTGCAACAAGGTAAGCAGTGACTTGTGGATTGAAAGCCTCCCCCTCTCACTCCCCATGAGAGTGAAAATCGATTATTATTTTAGATCTGTGCGTCACGTATATTTTGGGCGTACGTTCTTATTAATCCATCAAATCCATATATTGGTAAATGATTCATATGCATGAGATGTTGTAGTGAAGGATTAGGCGTTTACAAACCGCAGGTGTGTTGTGTAACCTAAGCCTAATCTGTGCACGGGTTAGAATGTGATGTTTCGCTCCAACACTGATATTGTAATGACGTCATTAGCCGCTGGCATTATGTTCAACTCGTCTCGTTTAGCTCACCAACATGCATAGGTTTCTGTGATACGATATGATAAAGGTTTGCCCGGCATATAGCAATATGTGGTAGTAGTTTACGGATAAATATGCCCTATCCTACTTGAGAATCGAACCCATGTACCATTATGTACCAGTGCTCTTGCTACTAGAGCTACTGTGAGCGCAGTGGCACAGGCCAAATTCTTATTACAGTGCAACTAGTTTTTTAGATGTATTTTTTTTGTATTTAGGTACCATGTCCATAGTTCATTTGAGCTGCGATGTCGTATATTTATTGAGTTGACAAACTAATTCTTCTGATAGCATCTTGGCGCGAAAATCTTGAGTGAACTATTACTTTCAGTTTCGTGTGTGTTTATACAGATTGTCGAGCACTGGGACAACCGTGCTGGGATAACCCCAAACACATGATTCATGTCGTTACAACACAAGAAATGTTGATTTTTTATAAGTCTGTCTGGTGTCCCGCATCTTCTTGTGAGGTATTTTACCTGCTGAAAGAACTTAATTTTCAACGGGCAATCTTTCTGATTTTATGCCTTTTAAAAATGATTGCACAAAATATTACAGTGACGCCTATTTCGTGGTTGTTCCCAGCTGATGAACTGATGACGTTTTCTGAACGGGTTATATAAGGGATCACAAACTTTCTGAGATCTTTGTTCCGCCAAGCAAGGTGTGAGGTATGCCCTACTGAGAATCGAGAAACACCCTATAATTTAAACAGGTAGAAAAAGGGGTTCACACTTAAGAAAATAAATAAAATGCTATAAAGATTGAGAACCGTTTTATTAGGAAAAGGACCTAATGGTAATGTATCCTACAGCGACAGTCAGCGTAAAAAACAACAGAAACAACTCGAAAGTGTTGCACTTCGTGTAGCTTTTTTGTGTAGGGAAATTACATCGTGAAGAAATTATGTTTCAATTTAATCTTGAATCACGAGGCGCATCACTATGCAATAACCACAGCTCATGCAGGCGTCAGGACGGTAACCTAACCCATCATGTAGATTCAGTTTCAGCTCAACCCGTAGTTTGTCTCGCAGGGCATTACCTTATTTGATTGCATCAAGAAGCGAGCCCACTATCATGTAACAATCTTCAACCTTAATCTATTATCAGACACATTTTTTGTATTCATTACTCCACGCGGACAAATTGCGAGTGGGCCTATATATCTTCGTAGATATGGGAGGAGTAGCACATGTCTTTCCTGTGAAATAATAGCCGAAACCTTTTATTTTTTTTATCTCTCGTTAAGAATAAAAAGATGCCTGACATCTATTGTGTAAATGTTTTATAAATTGGTAGCTACCCTGTTGTTAGAGTGGTCAAATGCGCCGACTGGTCATTGAAGGCAAATTACACACACTCACTTTTTTAAAGAATTAACGAACTCTGTAATCATACAAGTAATATCCTAATATTAAGTTTTATAAGCTAACCGACCTCTAACCCTTTTCAATGGTCCCTTAAAGTTGGCTCTACGGGTCTTTTTTCAAGCCGGTGACTTTTAAATCGTCTATAAATTGAAGTTGAAGGTATAATCACATAGATTTGGTCCGACTTAATGAGTAGGCGCTACAACTAGTATTCGGTATTTCTGCAATGTGAAGGTCATGAAAAATTGAGTTATAATCTGTGCATTCATTACCATGACGGAAAGAATTGTAAATGTTAGATGTTGAGTGCTAAAAACAGATTGCTTTCGACACAGACACTGTCTAGCCTAGCGGTCTAACACCAGAAGCTTGCAGTAATTATTACTGTCACAGACGAAGGAATACAAATTGCAAACAGCAATCATGAGCCAAGACTAAACATATACTCGGCGAGTCCGCATTATGCATTTGCATATTTTTCTGCAGTTGTACGTATACATCAAACGTGCACTTGACAACGGAGTATACTGTGCGCTAGCTTACACGTGCATGAATAATATGTTTTCATTGTCGAGACACGGTTACAAGGAAAGATTTTCAGCGTGTCATACTGAATGTAAAAGGGTGTGGTAGAACACACACAGCCTACCAAGAACTTTTCTACGATTTTATTATTTTTATTTCAGTTCAACCGAAATGATATTCTTTGATATTCTTTATACCTTTATAACGGAAAACATCTGCATTAAGTGGTGTCGAAACTGCTACTCTCCCATACTCTAGTGATTATACTTTATCCAAACTACGAACATAAAATATATATGGGGATAAATAATGATGATTCTTTTTATGTAGAACTAGGCTAGGTCATTATGATGTCTGCGATATGTTAATTATTTAGGCCTATATATGGCCGACGTTATTGCGCTAAACTATAAATTTCCAAGATTGATTTTCAATGTAAATTTTTATTTAAATGCAGTTAGTATTAATTTCCGCTTTTCAAGCTTCTATACCTTTCTTTCTTACACGCATGACGTATTCGTCCTTTGTGCTTTATAAAGGTAGGGTGAATATAAAGGAACACATGCAAGATAAAACGTAACGTGCCCCTCCCCCCTTCACCACTTCTACTTCCCAAGCGTTACTATACCGAGTCCGTGTTAAACTCTCTGTCATCCACGTTTGTAAAGTATAGCTGAGTTCCGGTACATTTTTAAAAACAACAGTAATAGTTGCAATTTGTGATGTAGCTAATATAACACTGTGTGCGGTTTCAAGTAAGATAAAAAAATGTGAGACATCGCTCCCTATTCTTCTGAGTTTTATCACCCCAAGGAATTCAAAGAATTCACCAATTCAAAGAAGTAGTTTTGAGTCAGTTTGAGCGGGATGTCGATGTTTGTGTGTTTTAGAGATTATACTAGAATAGACGCTATATGACCGCATGAGTTATCCCCACACGTGCTAGAGATAACGGACATAAACACAAGAAATAACTCTTGCTAACCTACTCTTTTAATTTAATTTAATTTAGATTTATTTTATTATTACACATCTCAGGATTGTTGGTGATTTTGCTCGTCAATTAATTCATGAATCTATTTTATTCTTGTGAATTTGTCTCTTCGATCCCATACATTTACTAAATCAAAATATAAATTCGCTCTCTCTCCCCGAGCTGATAAAAGCATCAACCATTGTTACATGTATTTTCTCGCATGGTGGAGGTGCCGGGTTTCGTATGTACCCCCCTTCCCGGGCTTCAACCATTGTTTTTTCTCGCATGGTGGGGGTGCCGGGTTTTGCACGTACCCTCCACATTAACGACGCATCTACCCTCTAAACAATGACAGCCCCTGACACCTACGTAATTATCTCAAAATTTGTGGTATGTCACGCAGGTTTGTTTATATAGGCCTATGCTTAAAACAGATGTAATTGAGATTAATCAGAAGGGATCAAATTAAATGAATATACTCGGGCTCACTTACAATATCGATACTTTCATTGAAATTACGTAATTTTCGAATGAGTAAACATGTTCGCCATGTTGACTAATGTGCTACAACCTGTACGTATACGTACAACGTGTGCGTAACGGTACACACGTACCGTTTACGTGGCCAGTAAGCACACGTACCCTCCACATTAACGACGCATCTACCCCATAAACATGTCCGCCATGTTGACTAATGTGCTACAACGTGTACGTACGTACAACGTGTGCTTAACGGTACACACGTACCGTTTACGTGGCCAGTAAGCACACGTACCCTCCACATTAACGACGCATCTACCCCATAAACATGTCCGCCATGTTGACTAATGTGCTACAACGTACACACGTACCGTTTACGTGGCCAGTAAGCACACGTACCCTCCACATTAACGACGCATCTACCCCATAAACATGTCCGCCATGTTGACTAATGTGCTACAACGTCCACACGTGGCCAATAAGCACGTGACTAATTACCTCGTCTCTGCCTCGCTAGTCCAGTGGAGTGAGAGGTCGACCCCACCAGCGAATAAATCTGCGATGCTAATCAAAGAGTTGTCGATACTGTCGCTCCGTTGGACAACGCAACGCAAGCCTACCGAAGCGAGGGATACGCGCAACGCATGAGCAACTAAACACACTTGATTGTTTCAGATAAAAGAGGCGGGAAAGACTGCGGCGACCGCAAATAAGAAATTCGATTTGAAAGTGAAATAAAAAATAATTTGAATAATTCATGTAGTGTAGCGCGGCTTAGCTCTGTGTGTACGGTGAGGGGGATTGAGGGGGGGCTACTCTCGCTTCTGACAAATCGACTTCTAAACACTCGCACGTCTGTACACATTGCCACTGATCTTTTGTGAAAGGAGCTATTTTGCATCTCCGTGGCTGTGGGGGTTCAGGCTTCGTGCGCGGTGTAGGAAATATCCGCTCACGCATCAGAAAGGAAAGGCGCCCTACGACTTGTATGAATCGAACGAGGAAATAAATGTGCAATCTCTCTCGGTAACAGACACAACATGTTTATAGTTATGTATGTGAAAAGTAATGGTTTGTTTTTACACGAGCAATGTCACTGTTACTTGCCCTCTCTTCTAACATACAAAAGTTAATTACGCGAGACGAAATGCACAACATTGTGTAATTGACTAACTACATTTTCTCAGAACACTTAGTTATTTTGTCTTTTAGGGTGAGGCTGACATACTTATCCTGTAATCGTCGTTGGTTTTGATTCATTCATTGAGTGGAACGAATACGCGTTGTTGGTGGATGATGAAGACAAGTGTGTTAGCTTCATGAGACGCAACACTTCTGGTTGAAGATACCGAGAGGTCACTATGCAGTATGCTGCTCTAGGACTCTGTCACGCAGGACTAAATTTCCTCCATTTGGAAGATAAGATCCAGAAACTATCCATTTACTGACTGTGTTTTAAAACATTGTCCAATCTGTTTCCTCAAATCAAAGCCTAATTTCAAGCAGCAAATATAATATGCAGCCTATGCTTTCTTATGCCAAATGTTAGACATGAAAGTAGCTATTCTTCTGCAGGATAATAATAGGGTTTGCTGCATAAGTTACCGGAATCATGTTTGGCGCATTGATAACCTTACTGTAATTCAGCCTGACAACTTATCAGTAATAAGATCATTGGAAAGGAATGTCCAAGCGCTAATTATAGGACCCAACCCCAGTGCTCCATTAATGGCAGCGAGGATTTGCTCGGGAAAAACCTTTCGTCACCGATGAAGATCGAACCTACGACATCCCGAATTGAGTCTCACGTGTGAGGAGCCACTGTTATCGCGGTAATGATAAGATGTCTCGTATCTCGCCGTTATGGTCGAGGGAGGTGCGGGAGGGGGGGGGGGGGGGGGGACACAAACAAGGGGTTGGTGGCAGCGGGAAACTGTCTCATGACTGACAGACATCTCACTGTTGCTGCATTGGTCGATGCCTCATCGAAGTACCCGTAATGTTTTATGCACGGTAATATAGGCAATGCGCTGCTCTGTCCTATATAAGAGGGCCATGCACTGTCATGATTGCCGGTCATTATATTGCACGTTTGTGTTACAGGCGATACACGATTACACGTGTGATTGAAAACTACCGCATTATAGAAACACGCGCAAAATATGATGTTTTATACATTACCTACCATGCACGTATCTGGTGGACATCGCAACCCCTGTTTCCCCTCCCTTCATCCCCAGGCAAGTGACTAACCGGCTGGGAATGAGCGAAACACCTGAATCTTTGTGGCTCGACTTCCTGGGGTGACTTTTAGTAGATTGAGGATAATTAATCCGTCATTTCCATACTAGCATATGTCTGTGATCTGTATCTGGTGCTTGCATGTGTTCCTCTGTATTAAGCCGACAGCGTTCTGCTCGGGTTCTTTAGGTCAGTGATGCTTAAACACTTCAGATCAGGGGCCAGACATGTGCGTGATAACAATGTTGGCATATTGTGATTCACTAAATTTGCAAATTAGGTTTTCTGAATTTAGCGAACCTAATTTAACACACCCCAGTGGCCGGAAGAAGTCATTCGCTTCATTAATTTTTATGAAACTAAAAATTATTACCGAAATAACAACCAAGACGGTTACAATATTTAACACCCTTTTCAAGTTTTTATTTCTAACGAAACCACATCTGGGTTATTTAACGTATTTTCAATATTTTGTAGCCTTCTCTATTTCCATAACAAATATTACTACTTTGCTCTCGCGGGCCGGTCAAAATAATGTGACCCGCGAACCATAGGTTGTGATTCGCTGCTCTATGGGAACAAGTTCTCACCTGTAGTAGTGTAGGTTTATCGTTCCAGTATGCTTAATACATCATTCATCATCATCATTCTTCTTGTCGACTTTCTACACAGGTGAACGAACTGATGCGTGCATGTTTATATTTATTATTGGTCGGTTATGAGATATTTAGCAAGTCTTGTTGCGTGTGGTGTACCCATCCTAAACCACGGCCGCCCCCGCCACGTTAAGATGACGTGAGGTCTGGACAAACGTCGCCCGCCCAGGTGATCTCATAGTTGTTATTGCTATGTGGCGGAGGGCAGTGCTAAATAGGTCGGCTCCCACGTGCATAGCAAGTCGTAGTACACGCGTTCTTCTCCCTATGTAATTCAGTAGTTTTGTTAATTTATCAATACGTTGATTGCTCTAAATATGTCTCCATTCGTTCCTTGTTTCTGCCATAAATAAATAAAAAAATAAATTCACATTTAGAGTCTACCTACTCAGTAACGAAACTGATTTTCACTGGGGGACTTTAATTTAATTAAATATTTAGTTGTGTCTTCATTTCTACGTATCCATTATACACAACAATGTAACCTTCAGATTTGTATTATGCATATTATTATATTCTAATATTTTCTGCCTCTACTAGATTTTCTTGTCACTTTCTCGTAAACTATGTTTTTTTTTACTATTTACTTGTTTATAATTCCTAACATTTTCGTTCCAACCCAATCAGGAATTTCTTGTTTGCCGCCTTAAACTGATCAGGTCGAATGTTTGTGCGTGGTTTCACCGTATGTTTAGTCTCCGTTAATCTTAGGTGTGCTCCAAACAAACATAGCATATAGATGGTAGATACACCATGTATGTGTATGAATTATTTGTTGAAATCATGAAAAAAAAGTATGAGATATGAGACAAAATTTGGTATAATCGGGCTCTACGAAGCTGAAATGATATTTAATCATCCGTTCTTCTGTCCATTCTGTCGATTTGTCTTTGCTATATAAAATATGTCTCCTCATTAGGGAATATACCACATTTCCCGATATTGGTTCGATCATGTGAAGTTGACAGGCCCTCATCTACAAATACCGGCAAACTACTTTTCGCACTTCAAAACGTCACAGTTTGATTTTTATAACGTTACAAAGTATAACATTTCTTCTTTCCCGGGCTTTTATCGTGAAACGGATGGTTACGTCATAACTGAGTAAACATCACTGTGTATGAATGTGTTTGCCAATCACCGCCTTGCAACACTAGACAATTATCGGAAAGACAACGTATTCATTGTTGTCCGATCTCTTCACAAACCTATTATTCACTGAAATAATGTTTCATTATTACAAATAATCATGCCAATTGTGTAAATTAATTGTTGCAAACAATTATTATTCATTATGGAACCAAATAATACTATAAATACTCTAATTTGAGTGAAATATTCGGCACAAATACAATCTTTGATTATCTTTGTGTGATAGGCTGATTGATGTTAGTCAGTTCTGACGTCATGACCTGTTTTTCCCGCCATAATTATTTGTGAAATTTTCAGCTCACTTTCTTGAATGAAAATATTTACGGAAAATGAAATATTTTTGACTTCTTAACATCGTCATTAATTTGGTAACGACGACAAAAATTAACATGCATATTCCCTATTCAGTGAACACGTGGCACTATTTTAGTTCAGTATTGTGAACGAGGTGGACGCTTTAGAATGACACAATACTGAAGACAACACTTAACGAAGCGATAATAATGGTCTCCTCTCATCTATTATGGCTGATGTGGTGCAAATTGGTTGGGCGTATTCTGGGTGCGTAGCAGTATTTGCATTGTCGTTAAATTGTAGTTGTTTCACGCAAATCCATGCGTTTAACACAGCATTGTTTGGGTTCCTTGTAATACGGCAAACTCTATTGTTTTAAGCTAAGCAAAACAACCCCCCCCCCCCCCCCGCCCCCATTCGTCACTGGCTTTTGAATTGCCCACTGCAACCACTGTCCAACGAAACAGTTGACTAATCAATACTTCGTTTAAGCAGTCACATGGGCATGCAGTTAAATCAAATGTAGCCTAGATGAGTGGTTTTAAATTTGTATTTAATTATGTAGCATATCGTCGCACCATCTAGATGGTAAGTCCCAAATGTCTAAAACAAAGTTGGAATCACATTTTAAGATTAGCGTTTCTAAAACTTACGTAGGTTTACGCCTAGGTGAGTGTTTATTTAATTATTAAGTATACTTCTAAAGTTTTAAGTTCCGTCCCATCGGTAAGTCCCAAAAGTCCAACGCACCCGTGTACAGAAAACTCAATTAGTTTAAATAATTCTTGGCGCGAACCAAGTATGCTCTCAGCTCACGTTGTTCCGGGGAGTGATACTCACCGATGCGCCGATATAAGTGGAACAATGGTGTTAAACGACGCGTCATCGACCAGGCAGCCAACAGAAGGGTCGGATCCTTGCCAAGAGTGGATGTTGACACTGGAAACATGGCTAGTTACAAGTAGCCGCTTTGCTACGCGCGCCGGTAACAGCGATATCTGTTTACTTCCTTGTCTTGTCTCACACTCACACTCACACGTCTGGGGTGATCCCCAGGGCAGTCGTGTTGTCCATTGCGTCAATAGCGCTGCTGGTCACCCGTCATCCGACACCTTCATTATACTACTGTCTTTACTGGTGGGGTCTATAGGCGTTTTGTGATTTGTAGACTGTCACATTACTTACAAGCTACAACCGTGCGTTGTTTTTAGCGTTGTTTTAAAAATTACAATCCAAATAATAAAAAAAATGTAAACGAATTCCTCAAATATTTAAATGTATAATTTTTGGTTTTGCTTTTTTTTTCTCTCGAAAGCTGTTGGTAGTTGATTACAACCAGTTTTTGGTAATTTGGGCCAAAAACATAAAAATAATACGCAGAGTCTTGTAGAAAAAATATAACTTTTTGACCTTTTTTTGGACTGTTCGTTTAAACATTTCCATTTCACGATTCTATAATAATCACACCAAAGCCGCCGTGACGCTACCGACGAAGCTTTTGAGGTAATTTCATCGCTAAGCGCTGTCAGGCCGCGACGCCATGTTTCGGGTCTTATCCCGCCAGACATCGCTCCGCCAAAACGGTGACGCACACGTTGGTTCTATAATACACTACACACCTCGACGCATGAAGTAATTAACATTCAATAAGCGACACAAGGTTTAGTGCGGGACGACTTTGTTGGCGGTGCATATTAATTCCTCGTGACATGACAAAACACTAATGTAATTCGTAGTGACACCATTGTTTTACGTTACGGTTGGTGGGATCACTCTGTATAACCGTTTGGCAGAGCTGAAGCTGTTTACAGCCGGCCATGTCGATATAATGTTGGATAACACCTGCTTGCCCTTACCTCGTGTCGATTCCATACAAAGTAGATTTCATGTTTTAGTTGGAGAAAATGGTTAGTAGACCTATCCTAAACGTTTCAACGCTCACCCCCTTCGTAAAAAACCTAATGACTATGTTAAAAAAAATTCAAACATTTTATAAATAGTCTTACTGCCAATGACAATTACAAATGATGGTCATTTAGTTAAAGGATAGTATTAAAAAAAATCTACGTGATTCAATAATGAATACAAAAAACTACCGTAAAGTGATGACTATAATCAGAATTTAAATGTTATATTTCAAAACGTAAACGCCCATTGTCGATTGGAGGAAAACGGTGGCGCTGTCATCAGTCACTTAGGCCGACGGGAACGATCGGAAACACAGCCTTGGCCGGGACAGCCTGAAACTGTCTTTAGGGTATCCTGATGGTAAGAAGGAGTGTCCAACGGCCTTGGTAAATAACTGAGCGAGTATCGCCGATGGCGGAAATGGAACGTCAACTTCCTGCAGTGGAATGCTCTAGCACATCGAGCGGTCATGTCAACTCTCACACGTAGTACGTCGTCGCATACAAACTGCTCGTTTTAGGACTGTGTAGGTTAAACAGGATGTTTCTCGTTGAAAATCTCAATTACTTAATTTAAGATGCAGAGGTTTGAAGTTGAAGATATCTTACTTTGCTGTGCGTGTGAACGTTGACGGGATACAGATTCTTACTTACGAGACAGTCTTTGTTTACAGTAAACAGTTACTGTCTGGCGCCTGACGATACTGCTGACGCGGTGTCAACCATATGAGAACCCTATCTACAATAAACATAGTTGTTATGGCTGCGTGAAAAAAGTATCTGCGTGATTGTGCACATTCCTGATTAATACAAACATAATGAGACGTAGACGTTATATGGATGTGTGTGTTGGTCAAAAATGGTAAACCACATAGAATATTCAATTGTGAAATTTGAAAATTTCCTGTGAAAGCTGATGGACCCCCCCCCCCCCCCCAGAGATTGGGTAACGCGTTAAAGTAAAGCCTATATTCAAATTTGTCAACAAACGCTGAGAGTTTCATTGTTTGCACTTTCAGTTTTCATTGAGTCAAGATTTACCCCAGCAGATATCGAACTGGCGACCTCCGGGCTTAGAGCTTCTTGTGTTAGTACGTACTGAGCCATCTCTGTCGGTGTTTTACTGTCTCGTGTTGCATTTCGAGATGAATATCTCCAGACTTATTACTACTACGAGGCTATAAAAGAATAATTGCAACTCGTGGGCGCGGTGGACAATAGACGCGGAGCTAAAAGGCGCCGTTTCATCCCCGCTTATTACCTCGCACGAGACTCGGCAGCTCAACATAGTTATAATAGCCCTTATGCGATAATTGAAACTAATCACCGCCCTGCAGACTCGACTAGCGTTTAATAAACACATCATCACTGTTGATTGCAATTTAACGTAATTGGTTTCAAGTCTCCGATCCTATGAAGAACGCGCCTCTCCTCGACTCCACCCCGATCAGGGCAACCACGGTAGCTGTCCGGAAATATGTTTCGACTCTTAATATGTTGTAGTAGACACAACATCGCCTCGCCGGCCTGCACGTCAACCCACCATCTGCACTCTCTCAATTTTTATTTATTTTTAAATTTTGGCGTAGCTCCTTGAGTAAATGACACAGCGAGCGAAGTGGGCAGCCGGTTGAAACTGTCTAGGAATTAATTATACGAAGATGATGGGAGAATTGAGATAATTATAGGGATTAATTAAGGTTGACATTTCATGGTTCGTTTATTTGCAGTTTGCGAATAGAGCGTAATTAAAATTAATACTTCTTAATCTTCCAGTTGATAAATTTGTTGCGAACACAAGAGCAAGTTGTGTTGTTTAATGTAATATTGAGGATTAATAAAAAAAGTTGGCTCGTGAAAGCGAAAAGTTAGTAGAACACTCAGAATCGCTTGGAAGAAACTCTTGCGGTGAAACTTCCAAACTCCCCGAACTCTCCAAACACTCTGTGGAGTCTTCGATCCTGTCTTCCATTCTTTGAAAATATATGTATCTAAGTTATCTGTAAAGCTTAGCTTTTAGCTCCATCTATGTTGTACAATCTTGATTGTGGGAAGAACAAGGTTGTCACAATTGTCACGTTGTGGACGAATAGTTTTCGCTTTACAGAATATGTTGGTAGCATTGCGAGTGACCGGTGCGAACCTGGGCACCAATTGTAGTTTTCACCTGTAAACGAACTCTAGTTGTTTTCAATTTTAAACCTTTTTTATTTTCCGATTCTTAATTATTATAGGTTTAGTACTTATTATAAAGTTCGTTTTTTAAGTTTTATTACGATATTGTTTACCATATCGCAAGTTGTTGCTCAAACCAGCACCGTTGATTTAGGTGGTAACGTCATTGCGCTTTGTTTTGCTATAACCTGATAATATATGACGACCACAAAAGTCTACTCAACAGAATTAGGCCCATGCACCGAACTCGAAATTTATTCGATTTTATTTCCCTACTCGTAAGCCTAAATAGATTTGGTCGCGAGATTGTGTGTGGATATATTGCAGCGGCGCATCCTGGCTTTTGCAGTAATCCAACCCAAAAGGATTTTGTTGCTCGTCCTTTTTGCATAAACTAGGAGTGAACCCAGAGTCCCACTGGAGAAATTACGATCCACCGTGTTATCCCTTATTAAAACTAGACCGTTCCTCTTCCCCTACCGTGCAGGGGTAAGCTTATAAACCTACCTAACTATGCAAATATGCGATAGCTATTAAGGCTGTGATTAAGGTGCAAGTTAAGATAATAACGTCGCAAATTACACTTTATATTCCTACCGTCTTACCTACGGTTACTGTCTGCACCAAGAAAAACCTGCTAGCTATATAATAATTCATGTTTCTCGGTAATTTATGTGCAGGGTGGAAATAACAACTTGACTCTGAGATTAATATGGTCGCCATTCTTCCTCGTCTCTCACTTTCTCATTTATTCTCGTGTCTCCCCCTCAATCTCGGGTCTAAAAACAATACTGTTTGTAAAGGTGGATGGTTAGTTTCATAAACGATGCCCATTGGAGAGGACGAGTTGATGACAGATGGGAATTACAAAAACGTGTGTATTGTGCGGGACTCGAAACCACGTACCTTGGGTGTGTAACTGGTCAGACCTGTATAAGACACTACGGGTAGCTTGTCTAGGTTTATAGTAATAAATAATGTGAATGAGTCTGGTTGTCTACCAGGCTAGTTAGGTCTACAATAGGAACTCATTAGAGGACAGGACATTCACATGTATTATGTACTGGTTGGCATCGCGCATGTACCGTACTATGATCACCCATTCACCGCTTACAAATTAACTTTCTAAATAATGTGGGATTGAGGTGCCAAACTTAAAATGATGTAATAAATAAATAAATCGTTTATAAATTATACCAGTTATTTATCTTGATGCACATGTAAGACAACTACATTAACTGTATATTTAGCTAATTATTTATAACGTTTTGGTAAGACATTCTCCCATCGTATTCCAGCATTTCCTACGTCTGTATTTATGTAATATCATATTCACAAAATGTTTCTTGCAAAGAAGTGCAGTAAGTAGAACTATATACGATAACAATGGAAACAATAATAAAACAGCGATAACTCCAATCTCAGCAGCCCCATCTCTTTCTCTCTGCGTTCCTTGACTTCCTCTCCTGCCCCTCTCTGACATGATATATTGTTGGTGTTCTTTGTCCTGTGCGACGTCGAGTATGCAGATCGCTTGGCCGGTGCTTGAGGGTAGTTCACACACCGCTGCCCTCCCCGCCAGTTTGCGTCGTTACCTTCGTAATGCCCAACCCAACTTGCATTCTTGTACTGGAGGATCTATGAATATGTATGCTAGTTGAGTCCTTGATTAAATTTGCATACATGTGTTTTCATTTGTTTTTTCATATGTATCTTCCTACTTAAAAAACAAACAAACATTCATTTTTAAAAGTGGTTTCTGTCCAGTTTTGTACAATCAGTTAATAATAATTGTTGGTATTGTTGAAGGCATGTTATGTATTGTATGTGTATTATGTAGCTACTCTGTAGAGATGTAGACACATGTTAAAGAGTATAACTAGGCTGGGTCGTCAACAGTCACGAAAGCTCGAAATAACCAATACAATCTATTCGGACTAAAGAATTGTATAGAATTTATAGAATACTAATTAACTAAACATAAACATTTATTTTAAAAAACCTTCTACCCATCCTTTCGACAAGATATGTTCCAGTTTTTTTATAAATCACTATATCCCATGACTCCAGACTCCAGAATTTATTTCACGTCTTCCTCAATCAAACTTCCCTATTTCTCTTTCTAAATTGAGGAAGTCAAATCAATCAATCAATCCAGTTCTATACTTTGATTTTATTTATTTACGTCTTAGAATTTCCTCTTTGAAACCTGTCATATCCATCCTTCATACGGCCTCATCTTGTGGCCATAATATAACTGATCTGTACACATCATGTATTGTTTATCGGGCTACAAACAAACGTTCAGGTTGATTGAATTGAACTAAACGTGTTTAGACATGTGGTATGTGTGTACAGTGCAGATGGGCTGTCACATGTTTTGGCGCCAGAGATCATAACACGTCTCACATCAGTCTATTGTTCTTTAGATCCACCGTAGAGTGCTAATATGCAACGGTTGGTTCCAGTGATAAGTGGAAGTATGAGAAACGTAACAGACAGGATTTTGCATGGATGCAATGTGTACTTTCATATACCTGCTTGTAATTGCGAGTACACGAGACATCAGGTCTGCCGCCACATTCATGATGAGGTATGTCAAGTAATTATTATAGCTGCATGGCCGATGATTATTGTAGATATTTGTTTTCTTCTCATTTCCGTAAGGGTGAAAAAGGAATACTACTATTCGCTTGTAATCAAGTTTCGTCAGGAAGGCTTCTGTCAACGGCGCGGCAGACATCAAACGAGTTTATCTCATAAATGAGAATCTTATTCAGGTATTTGGCCACCCACGCTGGTGGTTGTCCCTTCATTATTTCGTTTGTTTAAATTGATATTATCTTTGGTTATTAAAAATTAAAATGTATTGGGGGTTTCTCCCCGTCACACGGGGTTGAGGGTGTAGACATGTGATGGCCCACGCCTTGTGGGCTGCCTCCCCCTCAGGTATGGGACAACGCTAGCGGCAATCGCCAGTTGCAGGCGATAGTGGCGCCTCAGCGGTGACATTCGGTATCCTGACAAAGTTTGTTTAATTTCAGGGGGGCTTGCTCCCCCTCCCCCCCCTCACGTAACACCCTTGATACAAGGTACACATGCCAGGTAATATTAATATCACAAAGAAATACATATATGTGTCGCAATTACGTTTTCGTCCATCAGAAACCGAGGAGCTTCCGCCGTTTCCCGCCAGGTTTGCACAACAGCTCGGTACTCGAAACCACATCGCAAATGTGAGCGGCAGTATCGCATTCTATTGTCATGTCATGTTGATGCACCGAGGTGTAGCGAGGCGCGTTAACAGGGGCTGATTCATTAATGATGATGACGCCGGAGATGAGGGGAAGTAACGTAACACACACACGAGTACTAGAACGTAGTAATTTGGACAACACAAGCTCATTGGCCGTTACGCTTTTGGACGGTATTCATTCTAGTTCTAACGAGTTGGCATTTTAGCGAGCATTTTCTCATTTGCAGACCAAAATATGTAAACAGTGGCCGCACTTTAACTCCACGACTCATCGCTATTTGTTAAATATACAATATTGATGCACAGCGACTATGTCACTCCTTTTATTTGTTTTATCAATAATAATTGATTTAAAAAATAGGTTGTAGCGCCTCTTGCGACATGCAGAGTTACCCTGGACCAAGACCTGGTCCAGTAGTTGAGCATTGGTCGCGAGCGG
This sequence comes from Isoperla grammatica, assembly GCA_945910005.1. Classification (NCBI taxonomy): domain Eukaryota; kingdom Metazoa; phylum Arthropoda; class Insecta; order Plecoptera; family Perlodidae; genus Isoperla; species Isoperla grammatica. The sequence continues at coordinate 6,244,527 of OX246739.1, read as the reverse complement.
TCTTCCGTCTAACGTATCTACCTCAGGAGATCATGCGATATCTAATCCTCTTGTCCATACAGTAGTTATTAGTTGCTATATAATGCGTATTCTTTCAGCTGAACTGTCTCGTTAAAACACTTGTTAGTCTTCCTCATCCACCTCATAGTCTTCAATGTAATTTATTGACCAATCACAGTTAATTGACGGAATGACTCATAGACTAATGATGGATCGACTGTGATCTGATCGGCGGGCTGGCTGCGGTGCTAAGTAAGGATCCTTTGAAGAATCCCAATCAACCTAATACAAGGTCATCATTAGCGGAGAAAATCAGGAAGTGAGGATCTGTATAAATTGTTTCATTCTTCTTTACTCTAACAATTGGCACAATCACATTTATTTGTCTTAATTTTTCTTCGGATCTAAGTTAGGACTATGATATTATTTCATTACAATATTAAGGGTTTTTGTTTCATTATGTTTTCTCTTACTTGAACGTTCTGTTCGGGAAAGTTAATGTAGCCGTACATAAGTTAGATGCTGAGATTAATGAAACCAACAAAACAAATAAATTATTGACAATCCCCAGTGGAGTTACGTTGTGAGTGAGTTTTGTACTGCAAGCCTTTCATCGCGCAGAGCTGCCTCGGAGCCGAGTCAAGAGTAAATATTTATAATTTTACGGCATTCACCCTTCAACTTTGCTATGAAATCTAGGCCTCCGTCGACTTTGTAATCCCTAAATTTAGAACAAAGATGTTTCACCTTTCCCCCGTTCCCTTCTCTGAAGATAGACTGACTGTAGGCTAAGTGTGCGCGTAAATCAAATAAAGTTTTGTCTAGTGAATTATTAGTTTATCCGTTTACTGTTTACTTTATGTCTAAAATTCGTGGGGTGCACCCCTGAGTTACCCGCTACAATTTCATTTTATGTTTGTTTATACAATTTCAACAAAGCTACGACCCCAGGGGTATATTTCCTGAGCCAGGATTACGCTCGAACCGTAGAGCGAAGTCAGCTAACGATTCGCTGCTCCCTGCATATCAAGTGGCTAATCAAGGATTAAAAAACCTAACTACCGTTTCGAACTGATCGCTTGTCTATAGTTAATCTTGTTAAACAGACAAAAGAAGTACGTTGGTGCATCCAAGAAGCTGATTTGTAATTTTTTACGTTTTGTCAATGTCTTGTTGTAAATCAATCTATTCGGGCAGACTTTGAGTAAAAACTTGATTTCGTTCAACATTAAAACAAAATGAATAATATATAAATCAGGGTTTGTATTTAGAAAGGCATCCACGAAAAAAGGGTACGAGTACGAACAAGAATACAAAGCAAATTTAACGGGTCACAAAGAAATATAACGGTTGCAACCCTAACTGTACATGTTCTGAATAGGTAGCAAGATATGTCCACAGTTCAAATGAAATATGATTTTATTTTTGATAATCTTGATCATAATGATGCGAGTACGATGCCGAAAAGAAGACGACTGGATTATGATAATGGTGTTTTTATGTTTGTTTTGATTTACTTTGCTCCACATACCATTTTAATTAATACATCGAGTTTGTATTGGTTCAGGTTGATCACGAAACATATTATAAAAATATCCACTTTCTTGTTTGGGTTCTATCACTCACTACATAGAAACAATACGATTGAAGTGAATGATATGATTCGCTTCGCTCGTTCATGACCCGTGACGTCACAGTGTTTACCTAGCTAGACGGAAGTCGAGCAGTCTAGCGTTCTGGTTAGGCCTCGCTGATTTCTAAGTGAAATCTCCCCAGCCGACGAGAAGAGAAGAGAAGGGGGGTTGTTGTAGGTATTTGTTCATTTAGTATGCAGCAACATAAGTCGTGCTAAGGGGTGGATATTGCTGAGCTCAGCCATGGGACCCATACTTTAAGATGCTGTGCGTCGAAGGTGAAGGGAAGGGACTGAACAGCGCCACTTGGGGGTGCAAATTTACACTACTTCACTCGTGTACTGCCTAAACGGATCTTGGTGTGGTTCGTTCGTATTGAGTTAGTTTTATCACACTGTCTGTCCTTGATTGGGTTGGCCACGAAAGTTTTGTAAATTAGGTTATTTTCAAACACTCCTGGTTGCACTGAGTGCTTTGGAAGGGTGGTCCAGTAATTGCTATGGTGTCGTGTAAGTTTGCTCACCCCTCGTAATCTGCGACCATGCAGCAATCCACGCACAGTGACATATCATTATGATTGTACGGGTATCAGGAGTGTTATTGATCGAGTAATTTGGAATTTATTGAGCTTTCTTTATGGTAACAAAATTGAAATAGGTTGTGTGTTACTATACACATGTTCATCTGTTTACCTATTGGAAATCATCAACTTCTTCGAATTGGTGATTTTTTTTATAAGTTGAGGCAAACTTCTTTTACATTGTTCCCTATAAAAATAATTTCAAGAAAGTGAAAGAACATTAGAAATTAGACAAACTTAGTTAATTTGCATTTTTTTTTTTTTTTTTAGTAAATGTAATGGGTTGCATTTACAAGTCTAGTAGTTTTAGTATAAATTCACAAATTATCTACACTCAGTCAATGATATCAAGTTTAAAATTCATACACCAAAACGGAAGACCAAAAGTGTTATGCCAAACATGCTACATGACCCTCATTAAACAGTCAAATAGCCATGTAGTGAGTTTGTAAACCCGCCTAAGATCGAATTAAATTACCGCCTACCGTGGAGTAGTTCAGCATGTGGGGTTGTCATGTGTCGGGGTGGCATTTCTCTAACCTCTTCTGTCAGTTGCTGACAGTTCATGCTGACACGTCAAAGTATCGTCCTTTTTATAGGACCCCTGACGTACTACTCGACAGGCGTTGGCTACGTGCCAGTTCTAAATATCCCCTCCGCCTTCATCATTGTTATTCACAAATCAACAGCTTATATAGTCTCGATAAACCTCGTTGTGTATGCAGCTGACACAACTAAAGTGTGCCAGTATAGGGTAGGTTTGACGAGTTGCAGCTGACGAGTTGATACTATTACATAAATAACGGCCCTGGGGTAGCTCTGCGTATCGTACGAGTCGACTATATAATATAACCTCATGATCCAAGAGAAAATCTCTCCTTAACGAAGTCTGCTCGTCCATGATAGATCATATTATAAGTTAGTAGTTATAGTTGTATAGTTGTGCTTATCTACGTCACATAGCCCACCGCTAAGTAGAATCATGGTGGGGGACATCCGACATTGCTACTGAACAACATCCACACATCCAAACATCACATATCGTTCAGCCTTAGTTAAGGATTCATACGAAAAGTTGTTATTAATCATTATGAAAAACAGGATAGCAAGACTGTATATGCACAGTTGAGTGTTGAAACTTAGCGATCAATCATTATATGTTAAATTTACACCTCAGTCATGTTGTGAATATAGAGTCAATCAAATCAATCAATCAAATCGATATTGATGAGGATTTCACTGTTTGTAAGTGAGTAAATTAGCTATGCACCCTAGTGGCATTGTAGTTGTCTTTGCATTATATTTATGTCACAGTGCACCATGTAGTATGTAGAAACGCAGAAACCTTTTACATGCCGATGCTGTAATGAGTTAACTCATGACATGTCTTGCCATGCAAGGTAATGTCGTATACTAGTCAGACGACTTGGTGAATAAATGTAGCATTAGTCAATTAGTCCGTTGTTAATTGTAAATGTAATGAGTGGCGACCAAACCAGTTGACATCATTAGGTAATACTGTGGTTTACGTTCTTTGGGTGTTCTAGTTATTCAGTAATTGACTCTGAAGTTTTCTTTGCAGCATACATTGAAATTGCTTTTTCAAAAATGTGTCATTTAATTCTGAAGCTATTTTTTTATTTTAAGTAATACAGTCAATCACCATATTATGGCGATCGTGTCATGATCTATATTGGTTGTGGTTATATTGCAATAACTTTAAAACCGCAGTGAATATTATTTGTAACTACTTATGTGTTGTGCATGATCTCTACATACGAAAGACAGTAACAGAAACACAACAAGTGTAATATCATTTTGCCGTTTTCATTATCGCGTGTTGAAAAATTGGCCACAAGGCTCAGCCAATCATTAGTCAACAAATGAGAGAAATCACGTTCGATTGGTTTTAGGAACATATACGTCATAGTTCTCGGGGAAAATGTGACATTTCCTGTTATGAGGATATCTGCAGTGTGTCATATTTGCTAAATGGCTTCTCTATCACTTTTTCGTAGAAGAATTCTACGATATTTGATGGAGACAAACACGATTTATCCGTCCTCTAAGTAAATATTAAAAAAGTTGTTTGTTCGCCGATGTTGCACTCCCGGAAACGTGAAATAAGATCTTGACGTTTTTTTCGAGTTTATTTGAAAATTAAAATCGAAGAATAATATTTTCTTTTTTCGTTTTGTTGTATTACTATTGTAAAAAAAACATCTGGAGCAAGCATTGGATATATATAATTATATTTAATTAACCATACGATGTTTTACACGTAACGTATTACAATACGACAGTTGTAGTTAATTTCCATGTCATGTTAATTTAATTCGGAAAGAGAAAATATTATCTGTAAGTTTCAAGTCCTCTATTTCTAGATTGATACGGGTGTAGAAAATGACTTGTCAAGTTCGTCACTATTGTCCGTGTGGGGCGGGCTAAATTGAAAGATTGGTTGATGCAACGTGGTATTATGCAGTCAGTCAGTCAAGTAAGTCCGACCACCTTCGGGGCAGGAGACTCACTCGCATCATCATAGACCCCGCGTAGCCTGTCCAGACACAAAGCAGCCGGGACCTTAAAACAGCTAACGAGCCTCTATATGACTAGGAATGTCTGTGGGTTCCTAAAATGGAAGTAGTCGTATATTCTAGCGTTCAGTAATGTGGGAGTTTTTCGCTAGAGTTGAGAATCCCGCTGTAAGGGAGAGTGAGTGTCGGGGAGGGTATAAGAAATAAATGGGAAGAAATTGGATGACTTCGGGGGGAGCGTCGCCCCGAACAGTGGAGCCAACCCCCAGCCCGACAAGATTGAAGATAGCAGGAAGAACTCTGTCCGATCCGCGCCTAATTCATCCTGGGAGATGCGGTCAGGAAATCGAAGAAAACCGGAGAAAAAACTAAACAAAACTTGGCGAGTTACAAAGCGAAAAACAGAGGGGCAATGGTTGAATTTATTGTTATTTTTGAAAAGTTTGGCATAGCAAAATTGGCGTAACATCTTTTCATTTGTAGACCAATTTGTTATAGTTATACTCGGAGAGGTCGACTGTGGTGTTTTAAAATTTACCCCCTTCTTGCGCATGAGTAAAATGGCTTGGATACGCGCAGGCCCCGAGGAATAGCCCTCACACATATTTCATCATATAACGCAACTCATAAGTCATAAGTAGGTAACTCTCGGCATGGGTTGCAATTTTGCGGCCAAGGGACAGTAAATAGAGTCCTACTTGTCATGAGTCATATGAGACCTGTAGTAAAAGAAAACACATTAATGGCAGACGATTACTCGTCTTTTTATAACCTACTATATGAACATTATATTTTTATTAACTCTGTATAATTATGCTGTACCTTTAATCTATTCCGTAAGTGCATTGTTGTATATGCGACGATTTTAAATTTGAATACTACGGTATCCCAAGTAGTATAATAAATTTCACTAAGAGTCGTAAGACCGAGTGTCATCAATGTTAAATTTGTATTTCAAGTTAACATCTTTGTTTTTAAGTTCTTAGCTATTTCCATAACAAAACGCAGTGTCATCTTCATGGAAGCAGCTTTTATCATACATGTATAACGCAAACGAAAAAGCAAAGTGAATGCGTTGTCTAAAGTCGCAAGGCGTAATATGTTAAAATGTATAATGTAAGAATGCCGCATAAAAAGCATTAAAAGTGGTCTAGAAGGAAGTAGCGAGAATGACAAAACTAGAATTTTGGGATAATTCTCAACGCGTTATCCCTACTTTGCATAAATACAACGTTTCTAAGAGTGTGTTAAAAACTATAAATCTTTCTCTTAGTTCGGTAATGGCGCCAGGAAATTTTCCCCACGTTGAGGAAAGATGGGAAAATATTATTTTGTGAAAGGAATGATGAAACCTTAAAACATCTACGTTCTTTTCTCATTTCCCAGCAAGAACATCTGACTTCCTTTCATTTCCCCTGTTGTTGCCTGCTCGACGATTCGCGATCCATAACACGGTAAACTTATTTTATGGGCCCAACATCGCAATGAACTACAGAACATTACTCGGCCACTTGGTTTAGTCAACTATTTCAAAGCATTTTGGAGGGCTGAGCGGTAGTCTCACCATATAACAAAAGTAATAAGTTAGCAAAACGTGGTTTTGTAAGAACTACAAACTAGGTTCAACAGTTTTAAATATATGAATCATTACGGTTGTTATTGATAATATAAATTAATTGCAATTAAGTGTACATTACATTCTCCGTAATGATAAGAATATTGTAAGCTTTTTGAATCAAAGTTTTCCAGTTCTTGCGGAACTCGATCCCAGATCTCATCTAGGGCTATCGTCACACACAACTAAGCCCTCCAATGAAATCCTTGATACTAGTCTTACTGCTCGGCAGGGTTGCTCGTTCATTTGCAGAAGAGTGGGTTTTGCATTTTAAATGTTTCACCTTAGATACGGATTACAAGATAACGACCGAGACTCGCTCATCCATGACCGTAGAAGTCACGTGACAACTAGTACATTATTTAGCCACCGTCCTCGTAGGCGCCCTCCTACGCGTCACGCGGGGACGTGGGTTCGAATCCCATGTTGAGCGAGGATTTCGTGTCCGTCTTTCACAGTAACTCACCGTCCTAATCAGAGTACATTTTACCCGGTGCCAGATAATATCACCACTAAGCATCAATCTGGCGTTGTGAACTGGTTATTCCTTGCACTGCCCTCGTCTTCGGGTCATTTATAAAAATGAGAAATGTGTTTAATATTGTTTATTTATGTGTTACAGAGAGGTAACAAACTTTAATTATGATTCGGAGGCGAAGCTATTATTTTGAATGATTCTTCATAAGAATGGAGCAGCATCATTATTCAACTGCATCAGGTTTTGAAAATAATCGGGTCCAGCACGTAAAAACTAACATATTTGAATAAATGTAAAAATAAATACATCAAAGCATAAACTACTTGGATTGAATGAACGGCATCTCATATATTTTTCAAATTCGTTTTATATATATCATGTCGAGTTTTCGTAACTTTCATCTCATTCTCTTTATATACCACTGGCACTATTTACCTCGCCCACTCTTGTTTTCTCTTTATTCTTTTATTCAAATATCCATTATAATTATAATCAATTAGTCTGTTTGTTCTTGATGAATGCATTGCTTATCTTAATTTTTTATCACGTGCGTTTTTCATTTCACCTAAGCTGTCTGTCTGTCTCTGTATTTAAATAAACTTTATTCGTTTTGTATGCACTCAGTCAATGCTAATTATCTATAAGTTATGTAATTACACAACTTGAAGTTATCCCACGCGTCTACGTGAGTGACACCGCAGCCCATATTACAAATCTAGATTTCTTAATGATCCGATTCCTCAAGTTGATAATGGTTCCTTCAGTGAATATAATTTTATTGACTTGAATCATGGGTGGGCTCGCCAACAAACAGGTGGGCCTAAGATTTGTGGGTGCAAGACTTGGCCCCCTCCCTTATATACCCCGTGGCGCCGCACCTGAGCACTTCTCAGTCCTATGACTGATGACGACGACTTGGACCCGCATGGCCAGCGCATTCTGTTGGGCTATAACAGAGATCTCACCTTGTTTCACGCTACGATATTACATAAGGTCATATCTCCCAGGGGAGGCAGCACTTTCGCTTTAACGGCCCCGTCAGCAAGTCTTGTGAATGTGATGTTCACTCATAAAGTAGTGGTAGAATTTCTACGCCGTTATTGCAGACAACATTCCAAGACATATGCCAGCAATATCTTGGTGAACTATGTAGGAACTGTCTAATTCCTTCCACTACATCCACACGCCATTTATCTCGTAAGTCGAATTAGTTTCTAACAAAAGACATAATATCGTTTTAACCTGTGATACATCTTGACGGGAGTTGCGCATACTTGGGGGTTTTAGTAGCTTGGAAGTGTAATTGGGTGGAGAGCAAAGATTTACCCTGGCGGTGGAGAGGTACAAGAAAATCCGTAGTGACGTTGAGGTTGGGGACAGTTTGTCCTCGCCGCCGCTATAAGACTTGGGGGTGTGTTTCTTTCTGGGGCCATCAACGAACGCATGGGCTATTTTGAGTTCTTGTTGATTGTGCAGTGTTTGGTGTAAACGAGACCACTACCGGCTATTTATGGGTATACTGCACAAAATTGCAAATGTTAGTACCGTACGTATTGTATTTTTATTAGGGCATATTTTGTGTACGTACTCAAAAAAGTTACAGCAAAATATAGGACACGTTTAGTATGGAGATATTTTTGTTTTATATATTGGAAAAAACGTATACCTAAAACGTTCATGATGTAGAATATTCTAATCTAGAATATCTAATTGTGTGTGTGTTTTTTTTTAATATCAAAATATAAAAGCACTACTTTCCCTTACACATATATAATCGAGTTTGCTCGTCGTCTCCAGTGCAGCGCTGCAGTCGCGGCCAGTGTTGCAGTGTGCGCGTTGCGCTTTGTATAACCCCTCTCTCAGGTTAACTACACGCCGAGTATATATTTGGAAAACTGCTTATCAACGCAGCATGGAATTCAAGAAGAGAAATATTTTAAGCCAAACCTTTTAGAAGTCAGTGGGGTAGGTTTAGTATTGTGGGGGTGCAAGCTACAGGGGGTTGTTTAAAGGCGATGGAAACAGCGGGATTGAATGGCAGGGGGTGGAAAATATCCCCTATTTTAAGGACAGAAGTCGACAGGTGTTAGAAATCGAAAACGGATCTTGAATTCTGAGAGGGATAGTTTTTTTATGATATGAGGCGCTGTTCAGAAAAGGCTTATTGTGTAAAAGTCCCCTTTGTTCTCGCATTGACTGACAATGTAAACCGATAGAAAAGAAAAAGAGGGACTTACTAATTTAATCTGTTTTTTAATTGAGGACTCGAAGCAGAATCAAAACAAACAGGTAAAAACCCGACAACACACCGTGACATGGCATACTTTTGGAATTGTCAGGGCATAAAGTTAAATCGTTTTTCGTCTGTAGTAGACCGCTAGAATGTTTTACGAAGTTCATGGATGTTTATGTTGAACTTTTTGCTGTAAGTTGATCGCGTTCGAAGTGCTGTTTAGGCGGAATCATATTTTCGATTTCACGGTTTTTTTTGACCGAGACTAAACGCAGTCCAGACAGCGTCTGGGATCACTCTCATTTAGTACAAAGAAACCTATATTCCGACAATGTAGGTCCGTGTAAAACACAACCTGTTTAAATTTGTGTGTGGCACACACAACTCGAAATGGTAGCGTGATAGGCACAATCACGCTACCATTTCGAGCTATCAGGAAACTTTACGTTGCTTGGTTTGTCATCTTATGTCTCAGTTAATACATGTATGACGTAATACCATTCCAGGGAATATTCTGGAATACCATTCCAGGGAATATTGATAATAGTGTGTCAATTACAAATCCGTCCACTTTCCGGAATTCCAACCCACAACCCTTCATTTCATAGGGCGCGCGGACCTGCACTTCAACTGCAACGTATCATATGAGTAATATGACCCAACCCACCGCGGGGGGCTCTCCATGTATAAAAGTAGCGTAGTCATAATATGGCAACGCAGCATATTCTAATATATTTTTTGTAACGTTCCCACCTTGCATATAGTTACGTGGTCATGGAGGATATACAAACAAATAAAATAAAATCGAGTCACATAAGATGCAGTGAGATCGATAGCTAACGTATTGTTGTATGTATAATCACACTGTTATAAATACCGATAAATCCTACCAAGATAAGCTATATATTTGTACCGTACTAATGACAATTTTTTTCTTTGTTCCAGGTACGTACAAATATAAATATATTTCACAACGATGGTGGCATGGGAGAATTAGGAGTGTGCTGGTTTGTTGAGTATCCAACACTTTGGTAAGTTGTCGTATTCTATTCGTCAATGGAACGTATCTACTGTTAAGAAACTTGGCCCGTGGTCTGTCAGGAGTATCTTTGGTAACCCATATGGTTGCTGCGTTCAGGGTTGGGCATAAATTAAATTCCAGTTTGTGGCCCCAGTGGCAATAAGCAATGCACTGGCTAAATGGTTTTCGGTTACACCGTAATGTAATTCACCATGTCATAGTAATCAACTATTTCTTTTGTATGCTTTCCTGCCTAATTTTTGTCCCTGAAATGTTTGACACATCAGTTACATTGCGACGACCGCAAAGATAATATTTGACGTTTCGATCAAATGTACTGTACTGTACTACTACAGTAATATTTCCAACTTGACGGCAGGTACGTCCACATTTACGCTAATCGTGACGATGAATTGATGAATACGATAACGGACTACGTGACTTTCATGCCCAACCCTGAACGCAGCAACCATAGGTTACCAAACACACTCCTAACAGACAACGGGAGAAGTTTCTGTATAGTTTTTCAAATACTACCTTCTTGTCGCGTCCATCTCTGCCGACTTATATTCCAGTCATGCTTGCACCGGTCCTCGTGGCTGTTAATTGAAAACTCATCCCTAATTACCAAAACCTTAATCAAGATTCCCTCCCTGAGTTAATTACCCCATCTTGTCCCGTGTTTCCGAACAGGTGAGTGAGTTAATATAATCTAAAATCGTCACTCGTTCTTGCTGGGCTCAGGACCATCTCGGTGTTGGTCGTCAACTTCGTCTCTGCTTCCGTGATTAAATTGGGCTTGAGGGCCTGGAAGCTAATCTGTCCGTGGCCGCCTGTATATGGGGGATGCGCCACTTTGCCCGCCCGACCCCCTAACTAATGAAGTACAAGTTTCAAGACTGGAGAAGGCTAATTAGTGCTCTAATAGCCTCAGAGACTATTACGGACTGGAAATCGAAGAAGGGTGTTTTTGGAAAGTTATCATTAGGGATGAAATTTCTATCTAATGATAGAATGAGATAGATCGAAGATCTAAATTTAAAACTATGATTTTTGGGTTATTTTCGTTGAGTGGAGCGAAATTGGTCGTTACGTAAGCACTATAGAGTGTTTATACCACAAGTAGATTGAAAAATAAGCCTCAACTAACGTTTATGTTCGTATTTTAAACACTTCATTTAAAATGAAAACCTAATACAGAGCTAGGTAGATGATTATCAAGGTCTGCAATCTTCAAAAGTGTAGCCCTACACAATTTGTTGCGTTCGGGAAACATCAGACAAATTCAATAATGACTCAAATTGTGCGCATTGTTTAGCTTAGGTTATAAATAGAGATGATTTTCTTCTTTTTTTGAATGTACCATATAATCGTAGCTCATATGTTTTTAATTGAATTTATAATCATTTTACTGGAACATTCCAGGAGAATTGTTGGAATTATGTTCTCAAAAGTGCACTCTATTTTAATTTTCTACGTGATAAATTGTGCCGACATTTTTAAGTACCTTGGCAGCTACTTTCGAATTTCATTTTGATAAGTCCCATCAGTTTTTATAGGGAACGGAGAATAAACGGCAAGCTTTAAGGCCCAAGGGATATACGGGTGCAATCATAGAGCACAAGTAAAAACTAGAATCCATTTTCGGAGATCGTTTCGCGCGCAGTCTTAAGAATAAATATATGTATTCTTTTTTAAATTTGCAAACCAAATAAGCTTTTTACAATGCATGAGAGAGTGGATCGAGGCAGTCTATTACTTTCGTCACCTTTCTACGAAGAAATATTGTCATCGCCGTCTAAAGAAGAGAACCACCTTCTCATCTTTGCTCCGCTTACGGCCATGACTGAATAATGCCAATAATTAGCATTGGAACCCGTGCAAAATCTGTATGCGCATAATCTTGTACACAATGCAATGGTATTATCATAATTACTGACACCTCATACGGTGCCTTCTGAGAATACTTATCATTACACAGTATATTTAGACAAATTGTTTACCTGTAAACTTTGGGCTAGGCCACCTAAAAACAAATGGCCTACTCAAATTATACCCTGACGTGTCATTCTGATAATTGAGTTATGAATCAGAGGCGAGACATTGTGGGCGAGGGGATGGGGTGGGTGAGTGTAGACTCTTAAGACTAACAATCTGTAAATACATATTATTAACTCATATTACCTTGTTTTAATAGATGGTTCTTTGACCACACAAGCATTGAGACGCCTTACTAAGTTTCCTTGTCCACGGAACCACCACGCAGGTCACATAAACGCCAAACTACATTTTAAAAGATTTCTTATCATAACAACATTTTCTCGTTATAGCCCAATTTCGTGGACTACCAGTTTCAAAGGTTGTATTGCCCATCATCGAATAAAATAAATTAACTGAATCATGTATTGCTTTTAAAGGACTCTTTTTTCCTTCCCCAGGTATCATTTGATTAAATGGGTGGATTATACGGAGATAGGGCAGTAGTTAAGGTGGCTCATTATCTCTACTCTTCACCCCAAAAGCTCCTGAGCGCTGTCTCGTATTCCTTACAGTCTCGTTGGCCGTAATGTTACTGTCTGTCGCTAGGCAACAAATAGCTTGTACACTCGACTCCTGTTCAAATAGGGCTTCATTAAAACCGCGTCAAGTGGTCCTGGACACATTTGCTTTATCCTGTACTAGACGTGTTGTGTTGTGTGGAGTACAAGCTAGCTAGACACTTGGAAGTGTGCCCGCACTTTGAAGTGACATCAAGTGACGACGGTCGCCAAAGAAGTTCCCTGTTCGAGCGATGTCGAGGTTGCTTTGTTCGAGAACTGCCATGTTGCGGAGCTACGGCTGTTCGTATAAATGCGGTCGACGGTTGAGATCCGTGGCAATAGCGCATTTAATTAATTTTAATTACGAAACAGAAACGCTAATAAGATCGTGCGGCATCTTTTCCACAACAGTCAACATGTATTATGAACTAGGCGGACGTATTTGACTGTAGGGTGATCAAGAGAACAATATTGTCCTTGAGTCTAAGTTACTGTGTACAGCTCATTAGTGTAGGTACGTACACTTATTTAGTAAATGATGGCATAGGCGTACTTAGTTTTTCCTTTCGCACATATGTTTTTCGAGTTTCTGCGCTTTCTTTCCTAGATATCTTATTTCATTGCAGTTGTTTGAATTCTTCTATTACTGAAGTGTTTTACGTTTTATAGCTACGCCCTCATTTGTGTAGCTCAGTTTTGTCCATGTTTTTTTTTTTTTAAATATATAATATGTTATTGTATTTGTAGACCTTATTTATAAATCAGATTATAACTCGAGAGAATAGACAAGACATAAGATATGTAAATAATATATATTAAGCCCTGAACTGCAGCATTTTCATTATGACCTTCTGGTTACGTCTGGATTACTCAGCTTGGAAACCCTCCCGGTCCCACTTTCAGAGAGATGCACTCTCTATCTTGCGGCACAATAAATCTAGATTAGATGAACGGAGGAGCATACATACATTGGTCATACTTGTTTTCCGGGAATATGCCTGTTTGTCACACAGTTCGCTGCCATCGCTCATGTGATGCACATGGCACTTAGCCTGCTGGTCTGGTGGCGGCAAGGGTGTCATATTATAGCCCTAACGAATACTCGGGAACTAATGTCGAGTGTTTTTCTTCTCCGTCACCCAATCTTCATCACACACCCCTCGCCGCAAGTATATATTTCTTCCACTTTGTTTCGTATCTGGTTCCTGATTTTGTCTCTGATTGTACTTTCAACATAAAATGTTCACCCCTTTCATTTTTCTCTCGGTTTCTTTTTCAGTCTTTCAGATATCTCTCATCTCATCTCATCCACACCACCCTCCTACTAGCGCACTCTACTTTATCGTCGTTACCGTTTCCTCCTCTGTTCCTTCCTTGGCAGTTTGGCACCGTCCTCCTCCACGTTCAACGTTATCGCCCCCCCCCCCTCCCCCCTCCTACCCCCTCCACCGCGGGCCTCAACAAGACGACTCTAGTATAAAGTACGAGTACACTTACTGTCACTGTCACTTGATGCAAACTTGCGGCCCTGTGTCATGTTGGAATTAGTTGTCGTTTGTGAGGGGGGGGGGGGGGGGGGGGGTGAGCATTACCCGGGTAGAACGCACGTACGATATTAGAGAAGACTTTGCAGCACGTGCGAAACCAGAGTTGCAACTTCCCAGTTCCTTCTTATAAGATCTACTCGAGACTCGAACAGCTCGATGTATACAGCTTACTTATGACTATGTTTGTAAACCTTCCATTTCAATGTTTGTACGAGGAAAGACTCGGATTACATTGGCGCCACAACATTCTCGCGTTCCATTCAATGCGAGGAGCTGAAAAAACCTCCCCTCTCAGATATTTGAAACAACATCTCACAAAAACTGTGAGATAGATAGAAAAGAAAACCCATTGTGATGATTACAGAAATAATCTCTAAGTAAAATGGTCGCCGCTTGGAAATAATTGGATTGAGTGGAGATCACAAAGTTAACGAACGACTGTCGTTTACTCGCGTTTTTGCTTGGGATTGGTCATTCCTATTTTCTATAGTTATATTGCAGATAACTATATACAGTTGCAGAATAGTGTTATAGAGTACATGAAATGGTTCAGGGAACAGTATTAAAAATAAACATAACTAGATAAAAGTTAGTTACAAAATGTACAGTGACTACGAATCGAATAAACTTTTGATGCAGACGTCATAGCTCTCTGAGATATTGGCCAACCATCGATTAGTATTTGGGGCTCGCTGATTGGCCATGAATCAGTCGTTTGTGAGGAATACTCGACTCGAACACTCGAAGTAAGTGTATGTTTACCCTTTCAAACATCAATGAAAAAAGTCATCTTCTTACCTCTTAGATGGGAATGATACAACACGTATTGGCACTTACGTATTGGCACCGTTTATTGATCTGACATAATGTACGGAAGCTGGGAATTATGTTTTTTATGGTAATGACTTGAACACATCAGTCGTATCCGCCTGGCTCTGTATAACTGACTGTTCCATGAGTCACAAAGACACATTCACCGACGTAGACATTACACCTCAATGCAGACGTTGTTGCGCAAGCTACAAGATAAGTTCCCTAAAAGTCTAGTCTGATTACAACCTAATAGTATTTACTCACTGATGCCGCTGAGCCAATGCAAAGAAAGGATTCATTGTTACTTGTAATCGGTTTATATTTGCGTAAGGCAACGTTGATTCTTGCGTCTAGACTTTAGACTAATTATTTCGATCTCACCAAATGAGTTTATATCTTTCCCTCGTGTGTTCTGAAAAGTTTCTTTGTTTCCAATACACCCCCGCTCTAAGGGATTGCTTAGTACTCTACGGAGGTAAAGGAGTCGACAATATGGAAGGAATGAATAGGGAGGCAGATGTTTTATTTTGAGTTTCATCCACTTTCGTTGTGTTGGATTAATATTGATCCTTCTCGGATGCAGCGAGAGGAAGAGACAAGTGAGTGAAGTGAAGTCTCGTGTACTCGGAGAACCATCCCTCGCTTCTCGCCTGACATCCTTGTCAAGCAGAAAACTGAATAGAAAATGTGCCTCTAGAAAAAAAAGAGAGGAAATACATTTTAAAATGTTGAAAAAGAAATGAATGTGAAATTAAATTACAGAGAGAGGAATGTATCCACGCACGTTCGTACTGTGGAGCTTACTAAGGTGGCAACAGAATATAATCCAGCGTCGACGACGTCGCCCGCACTAACTTCTGTGCTGCTACTTCGGCTTTACGAGATACGTTTTCGTTGCAATATTTTTTTATCTCAATTTACAACACACACAATAATATAGTGTTATGGTGTTAGACACGTTGTAAAATAAAATTGTCTCAAGTGGATGGGTGGGTACACAAGTTGTGCAACTAAAGAAACGCGCTTTTTAAACTTCCTGGTGGTTTTCTGCAGTGTATATTACTGTATGGGTTCTATGTACAGCCTCGGAAAACCCTCTGGGCGGAACACTTTGTTTTTAGTGTTTCCAAAACGATAACATGGTATATTTTGTCACTTTGTCAATTGTGTACCGTTCTCTGTACCGTTCTCTGTACCGTTCTCACGATAATGCTATCAAAATATGCTACACTCACACTGTGTACTTTGATTAAACTTGAAATATTTGGTTCATGTGCAGTGAGTGCATTGCATGTATTATAATCTTGATATTCAAAAATATTGAAGCAGATAATCGTTGACACCTTTAAAGCATTTTGGGAATTGTGAGTATCTTCTGATTAGTTTGTTGGTTCAAGGGTGGTTTGTCTGGATTTGTTTTCCCTTGTACAATACGCCATATCCATAAAACATTGTCAAATGTAAAAGCAGAGAATAGTAGATTTGCTAACTTTTACTTGACAGAACATCATACCACTTCGACAGTAATATTTTCTAATAGATTCATATTATAGTACTTGTGTTAAATTTATTTTAAGTGTAGTCGTAACCGACCGTTTTAGCAATACATGCGAATATAAAACTTGACGTTTTTATTGTTGAGGTCAACACTCGCCGACACAATGGCAATCATACTGACTGTAACCTTGTGGTCACAATGTTTCAAACCGGCCGGCGTGGGAGGTTGGGCATTACCGAATATGTAGCACCAAACTCGCAGGAACCATAAATTGTTTCTATATTGGCGAATACTTCTTCAGCGAGATATTCCAATCACACTCCCATCAGTCAACGCGTTGTTAGAAGTAACACTAGATAAACGTCTTCCGCCCATGGTACCGTTAGGGCGCGGCGCCTTCAAGTCCTGTCTGTACGTCTTGTAACAAATGGTATTCGTCTAAAACAGAACCAACGCGTGGAAAGGACCGCAAGGGTTACGGGATAACCCCCGTTTATGACAAGTCTCGTCAAGGAACTGTTGTTAAATTTAATAGTACGTATTTATAGTCGGTTGTAAAAAAGTACCCGTGTGTCATCAAATGCACGCTGTGTTTAAAACAGATACATGTATAAGCTATTCTTGGATTGTGATACGTTTTAGTTTGTCTAGCGTTTGGAAAGGGGCAAAAAACGCCCGCGTAAAGTATACTTGTAAAAAAAATCTACGCCCACAGCTTGAGTAATAAAATAGTAGTTGGTATTTCCCATATGGCTTATGCATGTATTAACACGGCTGTCATCGGGATGGTCTAGGGTTGTGGATAAGTTACGTGCAAGATCTTGGGGGCTGACTGTGTAGCCATTTGTTCTTAATTATGATTCTGAGGTTTCATGTTCACTGCAGCTTTCTTCTTCGTGTATTGTTTTGTTGACTTTTCTGTCTTCGTCACAAGTTCATGCAGTGAGGGTTATAGAGACAAGACGAGTAGGAAGCATCAGGAGGTATCTTCCATAGCGGAAACAGCGAGAACTGCTGGGTAACTGATAGAACTAGTTAATACAGTATTATCTAGATTCGCTCCTATTTTCTACACTTGTACCGAACACTTTAAAATATTAAGCTCGTTACATATTTATAGTAAAATCAGCTACTACCAGTGCTCGGAACAATACGCATGTCTCTTCATTTGTGTCTTGTCACACAACGTCAAGTTAATAAACAAGAAGTTATGAAGATATAATTAAATTCTCACAAGCTATCGTTCAAACTAAATTACCTAATCGCACCACTTTGGTAATCTCGAGTGTAAATTAATATCCCAGTGCTGGTTATTCAAAATGGCGGTATTTTAATAGTTCTTGTACATCACGTGACTCCGGGCCCTGACTGGATAACACGTGGCTCGCGTTGATGCCCTCAACTTAGGGGAAGACGAGACGGATAAGTTTGACAACTTCCCAGTTATACCGTTCAAACTTTTTATCGAATTTCGAAACGAGTTTGGAGTATTCCTTCTTCCATAGGACCAAGAATCCAGAGTCTGAATCCACAAAAAATAGTCAATTTTTTTAGAATGCCGAGCTTAACTCCGTTTTGCGAATTCACAGAAGGAAGCTATCAATGTGTTCAGGGATATTTAGCTCTAAATATTAATCTAGTTTGTTAATATGGAAAGCGGAGTAAAAAAGATTTACAATTCGGCAGTTAGCACGAATTTAACTCTCAAAACTAACTCCGGTTTGTGGATTCGGGGCCTGAAAACGAGTTTATTTGTTAGCCACTATGTTGCTATAAATTTTCAGACAAAAATCTCGAAAATTAGAACAAAAGTATTTTAATTTCTTGTTCGAGCAAAATTTGCCCGTGTTAACATGGTGACAACGTCGTGTAAGCCAGCCGAGGCGCGACGGTAGTCAGAGACATTGCTCGGCCAGTTTATCTGCGTAATTCATTTCTTCCAAACTCTTTGGAATGTGGTTGCGGGAATGCGACACACGCGGCGCCGCTTTTTCACTCAGATTGAGAGAATAAAAATACTTTTCAGGAGGTGTCTTCGAATTGAGGTGGGCAGTGATAGAAGTTCTCCGGCTCTCGGTACAGCTGGTTTTGGTTGCGGTATAAAACAGATTTATTGAGTTCTGAATTTATTTGTTCCGGACAATATGTTTAAATGAATGATTTAATTAATGAATTATTGAACATTAGTAACTTTAATCTATATGTGTTTGCTATTTACGTATATATGCAATGTTTCCCTAACGTTTCATGAACTGTGGTGTATGTTGGCTAGCTTTACGGACAACAATAACGTTAATTGTGATGACAAATAGATATTCTGATAATAGTTACATGTATCCTTATACTGTACCGTGTATACCGTAACTCTATGTTCACACATTATATTATTATAATAATGTGTGGCATCTTATTTAATACCTTTTATGGGTTTGATTTTCTTTTGTACATACCACTTCGGTGTCGATAGGTCTATACAATTGGGCTGACACATTGGAGTAAAATAAATGTAGAAGTGTAAAAAATATTTAATTCCTTTACAGGGGGGCTACCTGAAAGTCAACATCACTTTCTTGTACCGTATTTGGTTATCATAATAAATAATCTTGGGCATAGCCTCAAGAACATATGTCGTTCCTAAATAAATATTCACATATATCCGTCCGCGAATATACGCAAGCTAAAGTCTAAAGGTAAAGCTGGATCATACATTATAGAGATATAGAAATACACTTGGATGACAAATTATTGCGATCACTATAAACCAAATTCTAGATCAACCAAAAAAATTCGCCCGAGCAGTTCTGCCAAGTTGGCGCACGATTAAAATAGACATGCACTTCAGAAACATGTGTTGGAACATGTCGAGGAAAAATGTCGCATAGAACGCCCAACTTTTTTTGTGTGCGTCCAAATCAAGAAAAATTGTATAAACAATACAAAATATGTGGCTTTGTTCAAAATTGTATATATTTGTCTTTGTGTTTAAAATGAGTGATTTAAATCATAAGCATTATCAGCTATGGGGTTTGATAAGGGTGTAATTTATTTATTCTTGCCACGTGCCACGTCGTTGTAACGACCATTTGATAATTAGTACATTTCTGCAGCAATGTAAAAGTTAATTAGCCCCATCGACATATCCGCAACCGCACGTCGAACCCACGACCCGCATCCGCCCTGGCCAGCGAACCGCACACCAGACCAATGAGCCGTACACGAAGCAAACTATTCACGCCCTATTGACTCTTGTTCGAGATAATTATGCACCCTTTAACGGTGAAGTCAATTAACAAAGTAAACAAATTAGCACAAAACGTAGATATTTCTGTCAGGCTACTATTTTGAATATCAAACAAGCGCAACAATGTGTTTACAGTTGTTCGTGTAAATAAATAAGACAATCTAAACCGGAATGCTCGAGAATTGTTTCTCATCAAGTGTTGTTTGTGTGTTTGCACTCGATGGACACGGTTGTAGTCTTATGGTAATGAGCTCCATTGAGGTGGTTACATCATGATATTTGCCTTGAACAAGTAGGAGACAATCTTACACTCATGAGGTGTGGGCTGGCATTCCTTCCAGTTCAATATTTTCATTTGTTTGTCTATTCTCTACAACAACGGGATTGTGCCCAGTCTCTATGTACATTGTACAACAACGTTAATGATGTGACTTGTATTCAATACTGTGTTGCCAGTATGTGTGTTTGTTGGTAACAATGACTACATAGATTGTAAACGTGTATTGCCCGGTGGTCACACTGTTTCCTACCTCAGATACCCTAATTGAAACTGATCGGTTGGGGGAGGGGGGGGGGGGGACATTTAAATTCATTTTTATATTAATACATATTCGTGAAAATGTACTTATATTGCGGTATTATTTGAGCAAAATTTTGTAAAACGTTTCTAACATTACTATACACTAACATTTATTGTGCACGCACTTGTCTTGTTGTTTTCTAGTCCCAAGTCAATCACGAATCAAAACATCATGTTCGTAGATAAGCTAACAACAATCAGTGGCCATATTCAGGAGAGCTGTTAGGAAGCTTTCTAAGTTTCAGTGGAGGACATTATACCATTTATTATGGACCTTATTGCTATGGGGGCTCCAAAGTCACCCTTTACTACATAAAAGTAGCATATCGATAGGTTTAAGTCAGTTCCATAAGTTAAAACACCCCAGCCCGAACCCATCACATTCCTGATTTACTTTTGTCACCTGGGCCTGGATTCACAAAGATGCCTAGCTCTAAGTTGTCTTAAGGTAGGCAAATCCTAGCTAGATAAATCAAGATAAATCCGCTCTGAGTATTACTACACATTCACAAATAACATAATATTAGTTAAATTGTTGATATTTTACTATATTTTATCTTTATGAAGTTGCAGAACGACATATGCGTGATTTACATCACTAAGATTTGCCTAAACTAGGACGTCTTAGCGCTTAGGCACTTTTGTGAATCTGGGCCCTAGTGTAAATGATATTCTCACTGTAAGGTGTGTGTGAGTTGGTATGTTGTACATCGTTCCCTTACGGCACCTAAGACATTAAATCTAGGCGAGCAGTAGAATTATTGTCGATGCAGTTTGTGAATAAATAAAATTGAATTGTTTCGTAGTGATTTACATTCAGAGCACGTGCGAAGGTTAAAGAACGCATTTTCACGTCTCGGTTGTTTCGGAATGCTACGGCAATAACTGTTTTCAACAAGTCTTATGCAAATGGTTATTGTCCTTCTTAATATTAACTGCACGGTCCTATTGGTAAGTAAATATTGGTTGGGAACCAAAACAATAAAGAACATCTGTGTGGCACACGCGAGTAGGGTAAAACATTTCAACGTGTTGGAGACTACAACGTGCTATAAGCAACGAGAGAGCAGAGCATAGATAATGTTAGCGGGAGAACGTGACACTTATGCAAGTGTCTGGACCTACCAGGCACCTGGGTTTGATCCCTGTTGAATTGAAAGTGACGGTATTTTTTCGGGTAGCACTCAAAACTCCTGTCTCATTTAAATGACTTATTAATTGTCTAACCCGATTTTATTTTAATAAAATGTCTGGTATTGTGATCAGCTGCATAGTACCCTGCACTACACTTTGCGAAATAATTTTTTTTGTTCTAATCGACGTTTCATAGAATGGTTTAAAATCAGAGCATGATTTTTTTTTGTACACAACTCTAGGTAACACACATAAAGTAGAATGGTCAATGTTATTGCCAGCACTAAAACTGTATTCCTCAGTCCTCGCATACGAGGCAGGTCGTCCCACGTGAAGATGAGACGGTCACCCTGCACAAGTGTGGCCGGCGGTCAGGTAGCTTAACCTCGGTGCGGCCGGCCCGCACAGGAATACTTGTTGAAATGTTTAAAAGATCGGCCACTTGGTGAGCTGCTAAACGGCCGCGCTAGATGCTAAGTGTGGAACGTAATTCACTCCTACTGAAAAATGTTATTTTTGGCAAGAGCCGTTGACGTTGGGTAAACAAACCTAATTAAAATGAAGTCTCTCGTGATGACTTAGGATGCGCCCCCCCCCTCCCCTACTTACCCCCACGCCTTGTCAACGAAAGTTGAACTTTTATTAGACCACTGCCACCTTTGCAGCTATTAAATGATGAGTTGTATTCTCCATTTACACTGTGCAAACATTCAAGGTGTGATGAGTTACTATAATGCTAATAGTGTAATCCCGCCCGAACTAAAACAAAAAAGATTAAACAATATTAGCATATAAACAATAAGACAAAACATAATATTATGTTGTAATATATATGGCAACACTAACAAGTTAATACTGATGTTTCCATTCGAATCCGCGGTTTTCGTTTAGTGATTCCGTGCGGTGCTTTGCCCTTGAGAGTATAATAAGTTAGTTAGGCCCTTTGTTTTGCTGACATGCGTTCAGTTAATCTTGTCAGAGTAGAGGATTAGTAGATCCTACACACTCGCTTGAGTTACGACTAAATGCCGCTTAGCACTATGAAATAATAACATGAAGCAGCTCTTAAATACTTGCTTGGTTCTGTCTATGCCCATACTTAACTATCCTAGGTTTGAGGGGAATAATAATCAGCCTTGTTAAGACATGCTTAATTGAAAGTTTTTCTAATTTTCCATGTGTGTCTCCAACACTTGAAGTTAAATTAGAAACGCCCCACCCCCTTCTCATTAAGTCCACTGGGAGGAGCCGGCTTATAATTTAATCCATGCATTCCCTGTCATTTTTTTGTTTTTTTCCAAGTCATGACTAATTATTTTTCCCCGATGTTTTTTTTTTTTCTCCAGTGTTGCCTTAATTAGTCATTCATTGAACTCGAAGTTAAATAGTTCATCAAGATGAGTTTAATTATTCTTCAATCTGATTCTATGCTAACTCATTGTGCTCCGCATAATAACAGTGGAGGTTTCAAGTTCAATGTTCGGTTGACGTCGCAAATAATTTCAAGCAGGATAATCCTAACATGTTAAAAAGTAGTACGGTAGGTAATGACTTAGTGTGTCGCCGTCTTAGAAAACAAAGCACAAAACCATTGATAGTGTTGTTGCAATTAAACTGTATACGCACAGTCTTCCGTTGCTCTGAGGCAAACACCTTCTCGTTTGTGCACAATAGAACGCGTACGTGCAGACAAGTGTAAATTGCTATGGAACATTTTCAAACTTAGCGGCATCGGCCAGGAAACGGATCTTCCCCCCTTTTCCCCTTCTGTCGTAAAGTTCCACTACCCTCTTTCTTCAGCATTCCCTCCTCGTATCTCCTGAAACTAAATGTGATATGTTTTTACTTGTGTTGTGATGTAATTATGTTTCTATCGCTATACATTCCGAGCACAAGGTAAGCACCAAATGTTTTTTAGAAACTAAAATGCCTTTTGCATTTATTGACAATTAGCAGCAACGTAAATAAAGGAAAAGGGTTCTCATTTACAAAAAATCCATTAATTTATCATGATTATATTCCACCCACTCATATTACCTAATTAAAAACACGAATTGTCCGGGACTTGGGGTGGTGCATTCTCACTCAAGACTGAAGCAGATGTTTATGTCTTAATTGTCCGATCGCAAATAGGTTTAAAAAAAGTAGTGTGGAACAGGATAGTTACCAAATTAATTTTAATCTATTGAGATATTTGTCAGTAAACAACTGTTTTCGTCGGAAATGATTTATTAGTCTACATAATACATATTTTTCAATAATTTTATAACCTGTTATGACCAATTTGTTTGTTTTTTGCCATTCAAACGCAATATAGCTGCGAGTTGTTTGGCGCATCCTCGGTGGTAGTATTTTGTATAGTGTGTGACTGAAGCAACCTTAGCGTGGTCACACTATGTATAGTGTGTGAGACAACCTTAGCATGGTCGCACTGTGTATAGTGTGTGAGACAACCTTAGCACCTTAGCGTGGTCGCACTATGTATAGTGCGTGAGACAACCTTAGCATGGTCGCACTATGTATAGTGTGTGATACAACCTTAGCGTGGTCGCACTATGTATAGTGCGTGACGCAACCTTAGCATGGGCGCACTGTTACGCGGCTGGCATTCAACTACACACGTTGACGGCTAGAATTATTTAAAGGAAATGAGTGTGTGGTCCCCGATGTTCTAGTCTTTAAAAGTTACACTAGTTGGTTTAGAAAGACAACAAGAGTGAATAGGAAGTGTGGAGTGTAGAGTCACCACTTTCCAAGCCAACTTAACATGTCGGAACCTATACATAAAATAGATCTCGTGCATGTTCCTCATCATAATAACTTCTTTATGGCTCCATTCATCTTAGAGGAAGCCATCTTATTTAATTATACGTTGTATTGCAATAAAATGGCTGTTAGCGGGATGTTTATTAAATGCGTAATTAACAGTGGCACCATACGGCGCGAAACATTACCGCAGTTGAAACAAAAGACATTTCATTCTGATCGAATGAGATGCCTGAAGCGATGGAGTGATTGCATGGCTGTTTGTTTCAAGAGGGGAGGGGGGCGTTTTAAGTATAGGCCACCCATTATAAATTGTGTATCGTTTCATAAAATATCGATGTCTTCATATTTCATACACTGAACATCTTTCAATTAATACTTTTTTCAAATGTTTGCCATTTATTCATTTTGCATTGATACTGTACTGAGTTCCATATTTTAATATTTCGTGTTGGCCACCATTCTTATTTCTGGAATATTCGCTGCACCAACTAGACTGACATCCAAATCCCACGCAATATTTTCCCCGAATCATTTGTTTATTTGTTATTATCTTGTCGCTTGGTGTTTATTTATCTACGGTTAAAATAAATTTGGCATAAAACCCCGTCTAGAAAGCCCATTTTCCCCCGGGGGGATTGAGGCCTGTCTAGACGTCGTAAGCTGCACTCGATATATCATCGAAATGCGTCTCTTGTTTGTCTGTAAAATATGTTAGATGTTCGGGGACAAAGAAGAAGACGCTCCTCATTACTGGGCTTGTTACAAAGGGACAATTTTTGGCACTAGCAAAGAGGCGGACACATTTATTTCGGGACCGCTCAGTGTGTTACCGCGTGCTCTATTTACGACTGATAAAAGTCACTTTCCGAAGGAGAAAAAACAGCTGGGGATGATTGCTAACACGCTTTTTTCGGGTGGCATTCCCGTTGTTTTATGTGCGGTGATATTAATTTTAATGTTTCTGGCGAAAGGGATAAAATGATAAAACAGGCGGGGATAAATCTTGTAGTCTCGTGGTTGATAGTTCTCGTTAGGATCCATCATGTGGAGAGACTACTCGACGTTCAGTTTTATGTTAGTCAGTCTGGTAACTTGTGCAGTTCTAATACCTCACTAATACACACGGTGGTCGCATGTTTTGCATTTTATCCAGTCTCCATTTATACTGGAGCTACTGACATTTTACATATAGTTCTTTTGCACAGAGCGCAGCGATGATTTTTAAATGATTCTCATCAGTTATAGAAGCGTTTCTACCGTAAATTTGCTATTGAAAATTAACACTTCGAAAGATGCGTGCCTAGATTTTTTTATGTGATATCGCTAATTTGCATAATCTTGTCAGATTTAATTCACACTAATTTATTTCCACATTCAGCAGGGTTACACAACAATTAATTATGATGCTAAAAAAACATCTATGCACACAGCACAGCAACTGTGATACATTTTTTTTTATGTACAAAAAACCATGTTCATCTATTATTTTGAAAACTAATTTCCAACAATTCTACAAAATGTCAGATTTTTCCATTCATCCTGAGACCAAAACATTGTTACCAGTCTTATTAGATCATGTGAATCCCTCATGCCATTCTAACGTTGATGTGAACAGTGACTGGTTTGCAGCTGGCGTAGAGACGAAGTAACATATTATCGTATTGGATTGCCCTCCATATTGGAAATCAATTACCGCCATATTGAAACCAATACAACTAAGCTGGAAGGATCGTGACAGAACCTCGCGTGACCCAATGTTCGAAGTTTTCACCACAGGTAGCTGAAGTAACGTGAGAATAAGTGGTTCGTTCGTATTTCGAAAATGCAGACGCTGATGAAAATCCAGGGAAATAATCTGCCTGTATTGGTGTCGGCTGCGTGCGACAAAAGCTGCGTCCCTGCGATGGGCAACTTTTGATTTTGTTTTTTAGCATCATAATTAATTGTTGTGTAACCCTGCTGAATGTGGAAATAAATTAGTGTGAAGGAAATCTGACAAGATTATGCAAATTAGCGATATCACATAAAAAAATCTTGACACGCATCTTTGGAAGTGTTAATTTTCAATAGCAAATTCACGGTAGAAACATGATTCGTGTAGCAGCTTCTCTTCCCTACGTTATAATATGTTCAGTACATGTCGTACTTTTATAAATCTGAATGCAACTAGGCTGCCTGAGGTGTTTTTAATTTTAATTGTAGTAATTTCACGTGCAATATAAAATTGCACGTGAAGTTTTATTTTCGATTTCTCCATCGGCAATCCTGGCTGAAGGTTTACCGTGGTTCCTTACACATTTCAGCAGCACAAAAATGTAAAAGTACACAAATATTTACGGACCTAGCTCGCCAGTCAGTGTACTGTATAGTTATCTGAAGAGAGCCAGATCCCAGATGAGGTACAGCTAATTCGCTAGTAGGAGGGATAGTACGAGAAATGAATACAGGAAGACATAATTACGCTAAAATCTCGAGGTTGTGTCAGAGCAAACAATTAAACTGCAGTTAGCATTATGGAATTAATGATAGGCTTCTGCCTATAATTAATAATATTTTTTCGATTTGATGGTGTTTTGGGTAATTTTGCTACAATATTGTAAGTCCAAGCTAGAAATCACCAAGAAAAGAACGATTTATCGCAAAACTTCACAATCGAGTCCCGTCAATGAACCGGTCAACCAGCCGGTGTGTTTTTGTTACGCCGGCGTTGAAAGGAGCCAACGCAAACGGTGTGAAAGATTGCGTCAAGTCTCCACAACGATTGTTTGATTGATGATTGGGTTACCGACTCGGAACGTGTTTATTGACAGCAATGTCGTCTTGAGCATCACGACCGCCACCTCAGAGGGCCAGGCCGTGACTCCCCCATTAAACCCGTCCCTATACGATACGTGAACGGTGAACTCGACTAATACGGAACGCCCATACTGGATTCACCAATTATAATAAATAAACGAAATGCATTGTGTGTGCTAGTTGCACACGCGGTCTTGGATTTATTGTAGACGTTTACCAACTTGGAGCTTCACTCAATGGATATTAGGTTAGGTCCAATCAGTCCGTGGCCGCCCGGTAAGGAGTTGGTCTTGAGTCATCGGGCGTTGGTGCGAAACCCACGTGAGACTTGCAAGGCTTTTGTGTTCCTTGTTCAACTAATTGCAATCACAGTTTATTGCAGCGAGGCTAATCGAGACGCTGTCACGTAGGTTGGACTCTTGTGTTTGTGATGTCACAGTTGATGCGTTCAGGCTAATCGGATTTTGTAACTTATCGCTGTGAAGTGTCAACCAATAAAACCGATTCATTTTGGTTCTGTTTCATTGTAAGGAAAATTAGAGTCTCCGAAGTACTTTCGTTTCGTCTGCGCTTTATAAAATGCTCGTACATTTCTTATTTATGCCACGATGGATCTTAGTTTCCACTCGTCTCAATATAATATTTATTATAACTATTCTATTTCCTTACATTTCCTGCGTCCGTGTGGTCTGGAGAAGGTTGTCATATTTTTTACCCTGGTACTCAATTATAGGTATTTAGGAATATTTACATATCTAAAGAGGTTTATAAACCACCGTGAACACTGCTCTCAGCTAACACTTCTCTTGAATCCATTGAATTGACCTCTTGGAAATTCATTGGGGCAAATTAGTTTCCTAATGCCTTTGTTCGCGGCTGCAGAAAGTCTCGGCGTCTCCAGCCAGCTAATTGCTTTGCTCCTAGATGCTCTGGAGGCAAATACTCAAATTGAAACATAAACGAAAATACCTCGAGTCCCATTGTCAGTCCATAATTAATTGCCTCGTAAAGAGATATGCGTCTGCATACCTGCCCGAAAAGAGGGTATCGTCCAAAGTCGCTCGGCCGTCTCACGACAGCTGACGTCTAGTCTAGGGGTGGACAAAACACTTGTCTGAAACTATAACAGCTTTACTGTCCTAGGGACAGCTGACGTCTAGTCTAGGGGTGGGCAAAACACTTGTCTGAAACTATTACTGCTGTACTGTCCTCGGGACAGCTGACGTCTAGTCTAGGGGTGGGCAAAACACTAGTCTGAAACAATAACAGCTGTACTGTCATCTTCAACACAACCGAACCACGATTTACATTTCTATCGAGAACAACAATTTGGCACCTCCTCGTTTTCAATTGGTGCCAAAACTGTCACGAATTGGTGTCAACTCATCAGTTGTAGCCTAATTGATCCGAGTTGACATTTCGTTATCCATTACAATAAAAGACATTCAATTTCATACGATTGTCATTGCTCATTATACATAATTGAACACTAATTGAAAAAGTCTGCATTATGTCGTGCGGATTGATTTATTTAAAATATCTAGCAGGTCCAATTACTTTTTATAAACTGCGAAACAATATAGTGATAGTAAATAATCGATGATGGAACAAAACTCACGTTAAAACGTCTACTTGGTCGAGTTACAAATTGCAGATTTGTAACTAGTATGTCTACAATTTATAGGGTCTAGGGCCATGGTACTGGTAGCTCTACCTGTCATACGAGGTGGTAACAAATGCCAGTGGTATGTAAATATAAGTGACGTGCATCGCTAAACTACAATTACATAAAACTATAATTCCTAGCTTTCAAAGCAGTTGGGAAACAAATCCTAAGTGCTCAGCTGTCCGTCCAGTGGCCAATCAAATCACATTGTGCGACTGTGTCTGCTAGTGACGTCACGTGGTGCTTGAGCCAATGAAGGGGATGGGAGAGCAACGGGCGGTTATTGCATTAGCGGGTCCTATCTTTAGAACACCTCGATTTACTCTCAATCGATCTGTTCCTCATCTCAAGATATTGCACACCGGGGAGGACTGCTTCTTTCTACAGCTATCTATTTCTTAGATTTTTATTTCTTTGCGGTCCCCCCCCCCTCCCCCTCCCCCACAGTAGGCGGTCGCGTGCGATCGACACCTAAACCGTTTTACAGGACAACTTGAGGCAGCCCCACGTTTTACTTTAATTAATTTAGGAAAGTTTCTATTATAATGTGAGATTCCAGGGGTGCTCTTTAAATAAAGACCATTTTCTGCCCCCAGACGTTTTACTGCAAATTAACTGGTGTATGTCTCCGGCAAAAATGACACCTTGACTTCTTTATGGAGGAGACTTCAGCGCCAATTCTCATACTCGGGCGATGTTGGAAGCGGGTGATCCTGGTTAGGCTATGTCACTCAGCATTTTTCGAAATCTCGAACCAAAATCAATATTGTACGTTTCTATTGAACATCTTGTAGTTTTGTCAGCTACAGTGCAATATCATGACTCGTGAGCATAGAGTTTTATGATCGTCTATGTCGATCAGTAGGTCTATCTATGTATTCTCTATCAAATAATGTTCGTTTTTCTCAACACAACAAAATTATTCTGAAACGCAAAAATTAAATGTTAATGAGCGTTACAAAAATGTAAATTTCTTGAATAAAAATTACCCTACATCACGAACCAGTTCTCTTTTTTTGGGAATGTCAGTTTATTTTCTTGTTTGTGTATAGTAGTATACATGGAAACAAAATTATGAGTTGCGAATATCTACCAACCATTTAGCTTCTCTCGTGTTGCTCGCAGAATGTATGCAAAGTACACAGAGCCATGCATTAGCTTAATGTATTCGCAGGCATGTAACGTGGCCGAATTACCAACACTTACACGTTTTTTGTTGTGCCCAACAAACAAATTTCCCTCTCTATAATAATGATACATATCCCAATATTTGGCCCCGGGCGCTGAGTTCCGTGAGCGAAGTGTTGGGTTGGCAGCCTGGAGTCATGCTAGAGATTCGCAATGAATTGAGCCGATTGAATGAATGTCTACCTGGCGCTCTCGTGACGGCCCCGTCAGCCCGTCAGCCCGTCAGCCCGTCAGCCACCCACAGAGAAGGAGCGGTCGAGGCGTCACAGCCGCCCGGCTTAATTACACTAATTATGATTAAATTTGAGGTTTCGAGCGTGTCAGAAAATTACAGGCTTGAAAAAGGTAAACTTGGATATTTGCATTCGGAGGTCTCTAGTTTACTTGAAATGAGAATGGTGTTATTTTTTGTTCGCCGTTTGTCATCCCGCCCCCTTCACGGCTACCTTCTTTATTTCCTATTCTCATTTTTCTTTGACATGATATTTCTTCATTCTTTCTTGCTCTACACCCAGTGTTATTCCCGCTTTATTCCTTCATATATTTCTTGTCCCTTTCTTCTCATCTCTCTTCTTTATTGCCTCGTAATCTTTCATTCCTTTATATAGAAAGGAAATATGTTTTCATTGTAAAATCTTCTCACTTTTTCTTACGTGTTTTCGGCCGTAGCCGCGGGCCCGTATTAGACACCTATTCTAATTTTATGATATTGTCGCTACGCCGCGCTGAGCCCGCTCGCACGCAAACACTTCCCCAGGGGAACTTGTTCTAAATTATCTGGGGTCATAAAATTCAACCCGTTTTAAAATTATCACAGTTGATGAAGGAACTTTCTTTTGTTGTTCGCGGTTTTATGTACAGCTTGCTTCCGACATGCGGATGTTTGGAAGGTTTTTAAGATAGGCCTACTTTTGGGTAAGACGGTAGCGAGTGTTGAAACGCAATCTAGGACACCTGTCGTAAGGGAGCACGCGCCCTTCTCGCAGACGCAATCATGGGGTGATGTAAGAAACTGTCGTTTCTAGGTGTCGTCGTGATCCCATATTTTCTCATCTCAATAATATTATATTTCATAATAATTATATTATTTTGTATTATTATATTAAATGTTAATTTTAATAATGTGCTAATATTAATGTAATTATACGGCGTATATTTATGTTGTCAATGTTATTTAAAGTTTGTAATTATTTCCAATTTGTCACTATGCTGACAACTATGATTTCTGTTTCATGTACATTAAGCACGATATAATTACGTATGGATACAGTCTTTTAAGAATTCACTAGACGTACATAGTGGTACATTTTGTCACGAAACAGTTGTTACTTAGGCGATGTCAACGAAATATGAGGTCTACGTTGTCCACGAAGCTTCATAACCTTAGAGACCAGCCCGGCAAATCTCCAATAGGATCACGTCAGTGTCGTCAGTCAGTAGGTGGTTTAACGACAGCCCCGGCCTGACTGACTGACAAGCGAAAACTTTTCTGCCAGAAATAAATTTAAGATATTTATTTATTTCATGTCTTGTCTTGTCCTGTCAAATAAACTAAAAACAAAAGTTAAAGTTAAAAACAAAGTTAGTTCATATTTGGCCGAGCGGTAGCGGTAGGTCGGCCGGTTGCCAATAACTGTGATTGACGTCTCTACAAACCCATGTGGACATTATTTATTGCGCTGTAGTAACGGGCTGGCGAAAGCTGACCCGTCTGCCCTAGGCGCGTCTGTCTGTGTAGTGTAGGTCTGCTCTGGCTGCTGTGGGGGTCAAACCCCGGCCGTCCCACTAACAGGATTGTCGCCACCATTAGGACACAAAAGCATTCGACGCTTCTGTCGTGGAGATGCTTTTCTTTTTTTTTTTACGGAGTGTTACACTTTGACAGGGACAAGAGGTGACATCAAGTTGCATACGCGACGAAAGTACACAACACGAAAGTACACAAACATTTGATGATTACCTTATATGTAAAATACAAAATAAAATAATTGTTACTTTGTTTTGGTTATTGTTATTGATGAGGCGAATTAAATTATACTGAAGACGTGGAGGCTGATCGGATGAGAGTAACTGTGTTTTAATTTGATATTTATCGACGTACTCATGCGTTAAGTCGTATGACGTCAGGTCCTAATTGTTACCTCATAACATGCGGAGTTACCCTGACTTATTCTACCTATTCTCTGCTCAAGTAGTATAATGCTGCAAGTTAAGCCACTGTTTGCACTTTACGGAGGAAGAAGAAACCATCTATGACAGAGACATGAATTATTATCTATATACAGCTGTGAAAATAAATGGGCTCTAAAAACTGAAAACAAGTGCCTGTACGAACAATACAGGGCTAAACGACCATGTCAGGCTATGATTGGGCTAATTCAAGCGCATGGATGAAAGGTATGATGAAGTATCTCAGCCCACGTGGTCAGTTCTCATGTCAATAGGTCATATTCATCTTACTGTCAGGCATACATGACTCCGACAGGTCTACGTGTCATAGTGCCTGACATGAGTTAGATGCAGACAACAGGGCCGTGAGGTTTGATGCCATGTTTGCTGGCAGGGCTGTAGCTTATCCTAGAATACACACAACTTTCTATTTTCCTCTTTTCTTTTCGAGTTTTGTTTTTCTCATTCAGGACCTGGTTTATGTTTCACTTAATGGATTTCGATATAATGCGTTTCCTATAAAAACGACTGCGTAGAATGTCTTTCGGAAATATAAATTTGAAAACGGTTCTGTTCAGTATGTAACAGCTGTTAAATAACTTGCTCCGTCTCCGTGAGACTGTAAATCTCCCAGAAATACGAGCATTTCCCCGTGGAATTCCCATTATACAAGGTTTAAAATAAACAGATCAGAATTGAATAAAATAGGTCCGTCTTTTTTTGTGTATGTGTGGTGTGGTGTGGTGTGTGGCCAAGCAAAAAATTTAGCTCCCATTATCGCAACTTCACCACTTTGCGGCACATAAATTAATTAATAAAATGGAAAAGAGTTTGAGATAATTTACAACTTGACACGTTTCGGCACGTCATGCGTCCTCCAGTGGGCATGGCGCTCCCACCTGCGGCTCTGAATTATTAGCACTAGATTAACAGGCTGTTTCCGGGACGATACGAGTAAATAGAAAACACACATTAATTTCAAGTCGCACTGATGAGAATTCGTGTAATGTGTTTTTTAAAAGAAACTAGTACATTTTTGGCATAGTCACATTTTTCGGATAGTTACTCACTTTACTCAACACTTCACTTCACTTCAGCACTTCACACTCGGATATTATAGGGGTGAATGTTTTTAAACAAGATGCGTCCAAAACGTTCATCACTACAAAAAGAAAAGCTATGCAAATTTGTAATTTATAATATGTATGTATGCAATCAAATCTGTTTCTTATAGAGCTGATTAGTAAGATCCCATGATTTACATATTATTCATTTTTATCTTTCGTAGACGCATTATAGTTATTAGTTTCGAAAAGATCTTGAAGACTTAACCATACTTCGGCATAGGTTTCATGGAAATATTTTTTTGTGGGGGAGTCTTCAATTTTTTATTTTTACTCGCGAGAAAGGACTGATTAAAAACTCCATCCCCGCTGGGCCTCATAACCCTTACCAGAATGTCTGCTTGACACTGACAGCCAGCCATACTAATCTAACCCATAATAATACTTGAACATATGTCTGGTCGACTTGGATGTGGCTTCAGTCTGATGCTGTGAGATCTCTTGATGATTATTGCGCTAAGACAGGCGTCTCTATTAGCCTCGTTGTCGTTTCTGCAGCCCCAGTATGACGGAAGGGACTGGGTTGAGCGCTTATCTACACGTAAGGAAGAGTCACGTGTCTTTTACCTTATCGAGCGGAAGTAGAACTTATTGAGCAGAACGACTTCACGTCAACTCATGTCTTGTCCACACGAATTGAGCAGTTCTAACCTGAGCGCCGAACCGAAAACGTACAAAAACGACGTTTTCCTGGGCCTAAAATTAGTTTTTAGAATTTATTGAACCGAAACCGAAACGAAAACCTATTTTTTCTTTTTTTGATTCGGTGGTCACTTATATAGTCTTACATTTACAGTATCTTAAGAGTAAATGACATGCGCTTGAAAGTATCGTCACTGTGCATTTAATTATAATAATTATTTTATATGTATGTATGTAATGTTTCTTATTTTGTCATGTGAACACAACAACCATGATTCGTTTAAACGAAGCGAACTGAAATAAACAATTTTGATTCGATGTTGCGGTCCTAACTAAAGTTTTACTGTATTTTCATCTCCCACAGCCGTCCTCTAAATACTAGAAGATGAAGTGGATTCATTGTACCAGACAGCAGTGAACGTATTCAGCACATTGTAATTGTGCTTATACCAGGTTTATTCAGTTCAGCGTGTAGGTCTTCATCAAATTTTCCACTTACTTTCAGCCGAAAAGTTTAATTAGCTAACCCCCCCCCAGAAGATACAAGATACTAATGTTCAACAAACAGATTTCTCTCAGCCGTATCGTTGCACAGCGGGTCGTCCCAGACTTGTGTGTCTTCCCAGACTCTAAGTTGTGTAAGCTACGAACCGTAACAGTTGCCTTGTCGTCAAACTAAGTACTATTGAGTTTTGTGTAGCTTATAAAATGTGTATAAGGTCGCGAAGAAGTTGCCGACATTAGTGAGATTACCCCCCATCCAGCTGCGCGTGGAACTGACACTGACAGCTCCGAGCGGCGCAAAGCCAAGACACCAAATATTATTATTCGCGGAAATTAAAGTGAACCCAATTTTCTGAAAGTGTATTGCCGTAATATTTTAAAAGCCATTTACATGGGAAGTTTGTTTTAAGCTGACTTCACCCGTTGTTCCGTCGTAGATTCGCAGGCGAGAGGGGGATGAAGAAGTCAACACGAGCCAGGAATAATGGCGGGGGAGCTTCCGTTAAAACCACGTCGCCATAATTATTTACTCGGGAATTTTACTCGCTTATGAATATTTAACACGAGATACTTCCAGGTAATATTTATAAGCATAAACAGACAACGCTTATGAACAGTTGAAATGGTGTGAGACTGGATCTACGCTTCTAATGCAGAAAGTGCAGCTTCTATACATTCTATTACTGGTTTGGTCGAGAATGTATATGTATTATTCGTTCCCAGTAATAGATAGAACATGTAAATGAACAAAGTTGGGTGTAAAAGAGCACAGCTAAACTGCCAACCGATAGTAAAAATAAACTAAACACCATATTATTTTGTTTTAAATGTCATTAATTTGCTATTCAACCGGTCTTTAACATTGTTTTGCCATTACCCAAAAAGCAGACAAAGAAATCAATGGCGTACATAGTTATTTCCGTAAACTTTATTGAGAGGGATATACATCATATTTCGTGGTAAACCTTTTCGTCTTCTTTTGACAGCTGAAATGTAAGCACACATTTTGGCTTCTAACATGGGCGTTGTGGCGTCACGTGGCTGTAATGTACAAATAGGGGTTCAATTCAGTAGCCATAATACCCTCTTCGGGCTGGGTACAGTGACATAGTTGGCAAGTATTGCTAACCGTATTGCTGCTGGCAGGACTCAAACCCACAACTTCTTGCATGCTACTGTTAAGCTTGTTCTATGAACATGTCTTGTGTTTATTTATACATGTGTTGTATTACGACAGTCGCGTGCGTTCGGTTGGCGCTAGTCTGGCAAACTTTGGGCCATCAACTCCTGTCGTCCAGATGCGAACCTGGCGGGGGCACGTTGCATATGTCGTATACCACGTGACTGGTTTAATCTAAACGATCACCAAATAATTGTTGTGAATGAATCGTTTTTGTCTCGATAATGATTATAATAATTTAATAAACATTTTGATACGAAAATTTTGGGCCCGCAAAAATTGATGTCAGTAATGATAATAATACAGTCTGTCTGCAGCTATAAACAACAATATTGTTGTAGACTTTGTGATTCCTTCATTCTGTTTCGTTCGTCTTCTTCAAAGCTCCAAGAAGGACGCAACACTTTTAGAATGTATATTGCCAATAATTTTTATACTTTCCTTTCAACATCTTTTATAATCTGTGTTTTTTGTTTTGTTATGTTCGTTTTACGATTGTGACATCACATCACGATTGTATTTGACTGTGAGGCTACGTGAGTGTGTTATGTGTGTAGAGCGACAAAACAAACACACAACCAGTGAAATATTTCCATATTACACGGGCTATCAATCTTTTAGTGGTGTGTTTTATGACCGCTCAGGAGATATCAAACATTTATGACGGACGGATTTCGATTGTGCGGCTCCGCTCTGTGCGAAGAGCAACCGGAAGTACATAAAGGGGTGTGTGGGTACCCTCACTTCCTGCCTGCCTGCCGCGAGCTAGTACGGAACACCAACAACCCTTCGTATTAATCAAATCGTTATCATTACGAATCTACGTGATCTACTTCTTCCTGGTTCGGTCTATCGTGAACAGATTAGAGTTGCGCTTTACACGTTTTGCTCTAGGTACAGTCACGTTAAATAATAAGTACAATTGTGCGCCTGTATATCACATTTTAAGTGGTCACAACAAAACTACACTAATCACGCATTCATTCTTTTTAGGCAGCATCCACAGACGTTGATACAAATGGCCGTTAGACTTGAGACAATTTTTTTTTTTTTTACTAATCACCAACTTGGATTCAATTTGTGCCAAATTGAACTTTTATATTATTTTCTGTCGCACAGCAGTTTTTAGGGAAAATTAGCGAAATCATCAATTTTTAGGGAATGCCTCGCCCATTTTTAAAAATCCTCCTTTTTAGCACTTATAGCATTATTTAACAAAAATGAAAGCAATCATAGATACACAATGACATCCAGCCATGATATAATTTAATTTATTTATGATGCGGCGTTCACATTATTTCGGCCATGTTCTATGCTCTAAGTTCAACATTTCCATGAGCCCATTGTAGAAAACGCTCGTTGTCCTTGTTGTATTCCATGTCCAGCTCTGTAATGTGTGCTCTGGTTAACATAATAAACTGTTGTGAATTAAATTCAAATTACCGACTTAACATGTCGTAAATAATTGATTTCCTGTCATCAACGCACATTATAATAATACACGTCACAGTGTGTTGGGTTGTCACATGTCCGCGTCAGAGCCCTCGGCGCGTGTTACGTGCACATGTTATTGTTCGGTGTAGCAGTGCGGCGGACACAAACTGTCGAAACACTGTTTTACAACATATTTTACATCTTTCTAGAGCGTTTAACACACACAGCTGAAAAAGTGAGAGTTTACCTTAAAACGACGTCAAAATATCGAAATATTGCTATTGTGTAGCGCTGAATGCAAAATAACTACAAAAATTGTTGTCAAATCACATAATTTAACAATAACTCAAATTGTCTTGTTTCGTCCTAATGCAAAGTTTTACATCCTTTTTTCTTAAAGATTATTAGTCACCCTTGGTGAGATTAATTATTAATACCCGCAAAGTTCCAAAATTTACCAATGTAGTTTCAAAGATACTAACAAAAACCGTAGAATTCTCACAACTATGGCGCTCACAATGAAAGAACTCGTCGTGGTGTTCTAAGGATGCCTGGCCAAACATCACACCAACTATTTGCACTCGCTTGTAATTGAATCTACACTCGCTATACTTCGTGTGCTAATGTTGGGATGCTGTCGACTGAACAAACAACTGATTCCAAAAAGATAAAGAGTTAAATTAATACAACGTTTCGTGCCACAATACTTTGTAGACTTGAAAAGTGTACACTATTTGGCTTCAGGGCACGTTTATGTTATACCATTATTGGTTATAGGTTTCCTCTTGATCACATACCGTTCGAATAACTATCATCATTTATAATGGTTGAGTGAAACCGTGGCCGGTAGTAATAATTATATTCCTTTAATCCTAAACATAAACACAGAGTTCACCGATAAAAGGTGTTTTTTCTTTCTGGAATAACGGTTAAGTTAAAACGTTTAATGTTGTTAGTGGGTTATCTCCCCGCCAGGGTCGTGCTGGTGTTTATATCTCACACTGTGGTCGACTCCACAAAGGCAAAGTGCCTCGTGTATTGTGCACCTATACTGTATCTCGCTGTGTTTGTGTGTATTTTGTATGGTGGAAAAATAATTAAAGAAGGTAACATGCGATCCCATCATCAATTCAAGCATGAGATCGATGGCTAAAGTTGAAGGACGTTCCCTTTGATTAATGCCGTGTACAACATTCATAACACGATGAATGGGTATTATAGTTTTGGGGGAGTTTCCGAGAGTCGATATTATACCTCGACTCGACTCGACGCGACTTTTTGTACCGACCTGCCTCTATTTCGTTAATGTATTCGACTATTTGGTCGAGACGCGTGGAATTGTGGGTCATTTATTACGCTATAACTAAATGTTCTGAGTCATGTGCATACCCGGCTGTGTTGGATAAGGTTCTGGGAGTATCCACGGGGGCAGCACTTTCTGTCGCCTTCATTCGATACGATACGATATCACTAAAGTAGAGTAAAACAATCTTGTCCTAAAGCTATCTCTGTGAAGTTTCATAGTATTATTGTAGACGGTCAGCTATGCACTTTTGTGGTCTCACTCGGCCGGACCAGCCGAGAGTAGGCTCAAAAAATTCGTAATTTTTACCTGATTACAGCAAAGGCAATCCGGAAAACGAAATCGGTAGCTTTCACTTTTTATAGCCAAAAAACGGTAAAAAAAGGGAATTTTATCGATTACAAGACCAATTGAGTGATAGCGCTAGGCAAGGTGTCAAAAAA
Organism: Isoperla grammatica; assembly: GCA_945910005.1. Classification (NCBI taxonomy): domain Eukaryota; kingdom Metazoa; phylum Arthropoda; class Insecta; order Plecoptera; family Perlodidae; genus Isoperla; species Isoperla grammatica. The sequence goes on along the minus strand of OX246739.1, from coordinate 6,205,858 downwards.
CTCGATATTTTGTGAGAAATGAATAAAACATAATTCGAACATGGAATTCAGTACCATTTGGCGTTGAGATCCTAAAAACGGCAAAAAATGGAACAATTTATTTTATCGACCAACTGACCGGTGACAATGGGAGAGGTAAACTAATTTGATATTTTATAGGCATAATGTAGAATAAATAAAGTGAAACTCAATATGTGTACCTTTAGGCTATAGATAAAAAAGGCACCAAAAGGGCACTGCCGTCTTTTAGATTGATTGGCTGACAAAACTTACTGGGAGGGATGGCAACAAATGCGATTGTAAGCAGCGTGCAAACTTCTAAACATTACCTTTTACCTTTCAGATACTTCAGATACTAAAGGGCCAAAACGGTACCAAAAACAAGGTGGAGTGGGGGGGGGGGAGGGTCGGTTATAATATTAGTGTTATTATTTCCGCCAAAATAGAATAAACACAAATGCAGTTGGAAACGGTCATAAAAGGTAAGTCGCATTTAAATTGTTGGTATTATTTTAAGAGCTTGAAGAACGGCAACAAAGACATACGATTTGCAGCAAAAGATAATTGGGTAGGAAGAAAAATGTATAATTGGAAAAGATAAATGAACCCCGTTGTTCAATATTTATTCGTAATTTATTTACACGAAAACGGAAAACATCACAATATTGTCTCCAGTTATTTATAAAAGATCAAATACAAGTAAAAAATACATATTGAAGGCATATGTTCCAACTCCGTAAATTCTAGACGGTTTGTTGTGTGATTAAAATATTATCTATAATAATAATAAATCTATAATATTATTATTTATTAGGTGCATGTTCGGCATATACATTTTTTTTGCCATGTATATGTAAACATTGTTTAAAAAAAGTCATTGTAAACCTGCGAAGCATCAAGCAGGCCGTCACATGTAGTTATGTAGATGATAGCTCATGATTTTATACATTATTATACAACTTAATGGAGCACTAATGTAAATACAACTAAAACACACATGTGAGATGATGTTTAAATTTAAAGCACTTAAAAACTATATACTTTAATGTGGAGTACATGACAAACTAGTGCATCCTCGTCACCGTGTTGTACATATCTGCTATGCTTCGAGACTCACTAAAACAGAAACACGTTCACATATATAGTCGCATCGGTAACGCGAAAATTATATTTTGATTTTAAAATATTAAGACGTATATAATGAGGGCTTAGTAATAGCCTACATACCTCAGAAATCCAGGTCAGTCACTGTCCTCACTGCAATAGCTTTCCTCTATTAGTGGTAGCAAGGTATCTTCTTCCACCTCTTTGCATTGCTCTTGACAGGAACACAAGTCTGTACATCTAAGCTTTAGCTCCTTGCACTGACACTTAGCTGTAGAACAGTGCTTGCATTTGCATGATATTAATTCTAATACTTCTTCTGGGGCTGGTTTCGTTGCAAGCCATTGGATAGCAATAGAACCATCTTCCAGGCACCAGCCATGGTCGAATGGGAGTGGGATACTTTGGAATTGGAGGAGAGATGTTTTCCAGATAGCTGCTTGGTAGTTCGATCTGTCAATGTGCAACCGGAGTGTTGAGCGACATAGAGGTAAGGTTTCTGGGTCGACGGCACCTCCCCGAGTGCAGTACATATGATATCGAAGCGCATTCACGTCTGATAATTTTGGCTATAAAAAGTGAAAGCTACCGATTTCGTTTTCCGGATTGCCTTTGCTGTAATCAGGTAAAAATTACGAATTTTTTGAGCCTATATTCTCGGCTGGTCCGGCCGAGTGAGACCACAAAAGTGCATAGCTGACCGTCTAAATCGCCTGCTTAGTCAGAAAACAGTGGCTTATCATCGACAAATATTTTATCTAAGCAGAGTTGACCTATAGGCAATGCAACAATCAAAGGTACAGCTATGTAATAAAATGTGCAGTTACTTTAACAAGTCTGAGAACACAATGTACTGTTTTGAACGTATTTTGAGCGTTTGAACTTTGATTTGATAAACACACCCTTCTTGGTGAATTTTGTGTTTAAGAAAGAAATGAAATATATATAAGATTTATAATTTATCTTAAAACACTATCAAATAGCATTGTTTTGATTCGTTACCCACCCGCATTTGTAATTTTTATTGGTCGCACATCTGACAAGTTGCCCTCTGCCGTTTTCTGCTCTCAAATCTAAAGAGCTACTGATTTCAATTATTGTTATATTACTTATGATGAGTGTTGTGTAACACACACACTATTTTGTTATGTATTTTGCTTTAAGTATGAAATGTGTTGTCATATATCTCTCCCATAAAATGTGAGGGGTTACTTGAAGTTTATCGGTCACTTATACTACATACTAAATGGCCCTTTTATGCCCCCCTCCCCCCCTTTTATTTTTGGTTAATGCCCAACTCAATGATTATAAATTTTCGAATTACATTTTCTTCGCTTTCCTTAAAAGATATAAAATTTGTTGACATCTCTCCAAGCATTATCAGAAATTGGTAATGAAATTCACAAATTGTAATTTTGTTTGCCGTCTTTTTGTCTATACAAAGTAATAGTTACCGGTTTATTTACCGATTTCTGATTTCTCTAAAGGCCAAGTGCTATCGATTACGATAGTCGCTTTATTTGTTATGAATTAATTTTAAATATCGAGTTCGTGCCACCAGTCTCAGTGTAATCGGTCGATAGGTCTACTATATTATGATACATTGGTGCCCTTTTTTTGCCGTTTCTTGATTTTAAAGGCCGTGTTTATGTTTTCGAACTTCACATTATTTGTTATTAGATACATTTAGTTTGAAATACCGAGTTTTTTTACTCTTCTCCCAGTGTTATCGGTTAACTGGTCTTCTAAATGAAATGTGTGCCGTTTTTGCCGTTTTTATTCTCCCAGGGCAAAACGGCAGCGATTTCCATTTTCGCATTACTTTTTCTTAATTTTACATGAAATAACAAATTGTTCGACACCTGTCCCAGCGTTATCAGTCAACTAGTCTTGTAGTATTTAAATAATTACTTTTTGCCATTTTTTGCCGTTTTTTGGCTATAAAAAGTAAAAGCTACCGATTTCGTTTTCCGGATTGCCTTTGTTGTAATCAGCTAAAAATTACGAATTTTTTGAGCCTACTCTCGACTGGTCCGGCCGAGTGAGACCATTCTGTTGAATTTGGGGGGATAGCTGACCGTCTATTGGTTCACATTTTAGGTACATTTAGTGTAGATAAAATTATTCTAAAATAATTTTGTCAAATGTAACGTTATCGACCTGAATTCCTTTATAGCAAGGAAAACAACGAAACACATTATTTAGTAACAACAGTTATGAAGAGCTGAGAAGCATTAATGTTATTTGTTTTCATATTTCTAAAAACAATTTCCACCAAAAAATGATCCTTTACAACATGAAATATCAAACGAATCTTACTAAATGACTCGCTCTTTTGGGTTTCTGTAACCTTTTGCAAGGTTGGCACTGCCTAGTGCTGCTATCTGTCGACAACTGCAAGCTATCGTGGCCCAGCCTATACGCTAAGTGGGGTGTTACTGTTGTTGTTGTTGTTGTTGTTTCTAGCGGTAGTGGAAACCCTTCCGCTGAGGTGTTACTGTAACCTTGCAAGGTTAGCACTGCCTAGTGCTGCTACCTGTCGACAACTGCAAGCTAACGCGACGCTACGCGGGGTGTCCATCTCGCATGCATGCTAACTAGGGCGCTGCCCCAACGGCGTTGTCACCTTATCACTGTCTGGTAGGCCTACTCGTTAGCCGTGTCCGTCAGTCCGAGTCTCCGGGGAATCCCCCTGTAGCCGCGTGTGCGCCCCCCGTGTGATTGCGCGGTACTACAACCTCCCCTTGTCGCGTGACCTCGCGCACCTGAGGGGAGGCTAATGAATCGATGGGCGGCATCACCTACTCATTGCGCGACAATGAGGGGTGGTTATTGTGAGGCTTGACTTTCGGAACACTTCTGCTATTGATTTTGCAATTGGTGTTATACCCACTATTATGTCACTATCCATTCTTCTGTAGATAAACATCACATTACATTAAATGCGGCCATGATGTTAGTTTGCCCAACTGGAACGGTTTTGTACACCAAAGCTATTCACGTGGAATAATTAATTACTGACAAACTAGTTGTAATGAGTCTACTATATATAGATGCACATTTGTTCTACTCAACGAGCCCAATCTATTTTATAACCACGTTGTCGCTCTTTATTGTGAATGTGCGGACACAGGTTCGATCACGTTGTCACGATATAATGTGTGTGGCATATGTTCGGATTTCGAAGGCTGCTCCAACTTGATTACATTTGAATTAGTATCGTTTGCCTGTTGACGCGCTTCATAATACAATTGTATTCAAATTGTACTTTTTAATCTAGTTTGTCTGCTGAGTCTTTATGATATAATATGCCAACACACGAATGGCTAGGCTCTAAATTGCCATTCTCGTCTTACCCTGCCTTCTATAAGGAAGTTAAGCCCATTACATTAGCATTAATCCTGTTAATACTACCTTTCCTTTGAGGTCCTTGGTCATATAATCTTTTGTTTGTTCTGTAGGCAGGCCATATATACGCGCACTGAATTCAGTTCATGTCTGAAATTGCGATTACCTGTAATAACGTTAGCATGGGGACAATGCGATTAACGTTTCGTGCTATGTTGGCACTGGCTTAGTAATCTATTTTAACGTTGCGTTGCTTTGCTTGGGCCGACAACAGTTTATAGAGAGGCTTTTGGTCGGAGATTAACGCGCCAACGAGTGAATTTGTTTTTACTGTTTTATGTGCGTTTCTTTCCAGTGGAATTGGCAGCAAATGGATAAATAACCCGATGATGCCAGCTGGGTGAAGGGAAGGAATTTTATTTGAACCTGATTCAAGTTTTTCTGGCGTTTTCGTAGCTGGCGATTGAAAGATCTCCACGAAGAATGTCTCGCCATGCGGTGACTATTTTGTCAAAGTTCATCGTCGAACATTAGATAAAATGGTGCGCATTCCGAGCGCTGCTTGCTGTGTTTTCGGTGTTTTAAATTGGGTCCAAAATGCACTATTTAGAAAGACTTGTTATTGATTTATTAATATGATTTCAATCTGTGTTCTGTATACTCGATCACTAATGTAGTTTTAATTTTAAAGCCATATCGAAGGGAAGAGCTCAGTGCATCACATTCCAAAACAATTACTCACAAACGAAAACATGTCCTTGTACAAAAAGCATTCTGTAAAATAATGAAGCGAGTTACATCAGCGTTCCAACTAATTGCTTTTGTATCGCAGCTGTTTTTTAAAACGCACTGATGCTCTCGACTGTGCACTTGATTAGCGATTGCCCTCTACTACTCGTTTATTTAAAGCTCTTTCAGTCTAGTAATATTGTGACTAAACACAATTGGAAATAACACATAAAAAAGCAACATCAAAATGAAAATACCATTGAAGTGTCCGGTGATGTTCTCCCTTCAAAATGTATTTTTAACTCCTTTGACATTTTGTTCGTGGGGTTCGTGTGCGATTTCATTATAACGTGTTTTATGCTAAATAAACAACTTACACAATCAATATATTTTAATGATATGGTATACACAAAAATGGTAGCTACGAGACTGGATTGTGGGTTAGTAACGACTCATGAGACGGATACGTTCTTTCAACGTGATGATAGTCAATTATGTGTGATCAATTGAACATCATAAATGTTTTTTATTTCAATTTAGCAAATGTTATGTGCGACTCTTTAAAAAACGCAAGTTTTTAGCAGGTTGACCCAGTTGTGCACGAATCTCCGTCTAAAAGGACTCTGAACTAAATCACTCCGAGTCGCGTTAATGGTCCAGAACCCAGTTTTTAATGTGTAATTAAATCGATTCCAAATCATTAGCGCAGACATCTCCGCGTCTTGTTGCCGTCTTGTACTTGTATTTAGCCGCGTCCCCCCCCATATCACAGCACGCGAGGAATGCCACGGAAACGCTGCCAAAACCTTTGCAAGTCGCGCTGTCTATTTTAGACACGTGTTCGTCACACTGCTAAGTATTTTTTTGTTTACTTTCTGCAACAACTTCTTCTTCGCCGCCGGATGTTGCTCGGCAGAGATCGGAAATGGCCTTTTAAAAACGAAGCAACTAACTTTTTTATTTTGTTTGAAATCTGAAAACGTGTTCGTTACGGAAAGTGGATCCCTTTAAAGTTAAACCTCGTTAGCGATACACGAGGAACTTGTTTTCATCGTTGGGGGAGGGGGGGGGGGGAGGGGGGAGCTGGAAAAACATATTTAACAGTTTTTTACTGCATATTGCCTATATCGTAAACATTACCCCTCTGTGAACGGGAGCTGTGTGCACAGCACAGGCCTTTCAAACGTCTGCGCGGTATAATACCCAAACAAAAAGTAGCTGGCGACAAATATGGCTGCCTGTCATGTTTCAGTACACATGATATGAACTCAACAATATATCATCCCCCCAGATCCAAGTGTGTTTCTAGTTGCACTGCGGTGACATCCAAATAAATTGAGAACTATTACATATTGTAGCCCAACGTGGTCCAAGCATATGTGTAAAATAGTGTACACTTGTTGCACACAACAATCTTCGTTTTGAAAGTCCCAGATGAAGATTTATGACTGTAGGTTGGGGCGTATGATCCTGTGTGATCCTGCGTCATGCTTCTCCCGCCAATGCCATTTGAGTCCTCATAGTCATAGCTTAGGCCATACTCGGAGACAACTGTTCAGTAAACGTCTTTGTTATTGTGTACATTGAATATGTCGGATAAAAGTTGGGCTTAGTTCCTCATCATCAGGTTACTTCGTATACACGTCTTTAAATCCTCTCTCCTTATCTCATGATTCTCCTCCCTGTCAACATATCGTTGACTTGACCAGATAAACAAAATAACTTTCCTCTTAAAAAGAGTGGAGATTTTCTTGTTAGCTTAGTAATCCGAGCCTCATTGTGTGGAGATTTGGAATTGAGACGACTGGATGTGGGGTTTGATGTTGTTTTCTTACTTTTTATGATATCCTGATACTATAAGCCCGGATAGCTGAGTGTTTTGCCTCCTCTACTAATCATTACACTTTGTGTGGTCTTGCTTGATACTACCATAGTCTATAGAGAAGTTTCCCCTTGGGGTACTTTACTATACCTACTACACATGCAAGTGCGACGTGTTGTTTTGCAACTTCTTTATAATATTATTAATAATAAAAAAAACATTAATAAAACCGTGTGATTGTTATCATTTTTTGAGATTTAAAGAATGCCATCGACGTATGTCGCTATTGTATTTCAACCATCAACTGAAATAATGCATAATGTTTCTGTGCGTGTACTATATAAATTATTGGTCATGAAACTTTGTATATGCAACTTATAATAACATCCCTACGGGTAATCATGCTAATAACTGACATGACATGCATACTTGTTACTATTCAACATAATAATTAATCACATACCATTTTGATTGATTTACAAAACACAAAGTGTTCACGAAATCACTGTCGATTAATTTTTATTTATGTATGTCCATCTTATTCATTTAAAGTTCATATAAAAAATATTGTCGTGAAGGATCGCATACGTATTGTACATACATTTTACAACTACAATCCATCCACACAAGGTATTTATTCGACTACTAACTATTAACCTACAGAAAACCAATGATGAAACCAAAGTGAAACAGTGTATTATTAATGCACGTGATTTGTGTGCTCTGTTGTGTTAAGTAGGCGAGGGTTTAGTGCCCAGTTGATCCTGTACCCTATGCCGTAATTTATTTGTGCGCTGTATTTGTTTTCTAGATTAAAGAGGATCAAGTTCGTTAGATCACGGGGATAAACGCTTATAGAAGCGACGCTCGTAATAAATCTCCCTTTCAATGTAATGGTTGGTACAGGTTAAATAAAGAGATCATTTTTCAAAAATCCTTTGTGTTGTTTGCCGTGCGTGGCTTTTTGTTTGATTTAATTCTCTGCGTAAAACTGGCTGTCCGCTTAAAACGCACTGATTTCTTTTATTATGACGTGTTTAGCGAGCAGGAATAATGGCAGATAAACGTCAACCATATAAATGCAACACTCGAGTATTTTTATTTATATCCTGTAAATATTATGTCAGGCTATACTTGTTCAACTGATACTGGCTGTGTCACGTTTGCATCCATAACACTAACACATTGTCACACTTTGTATTACTGACCACGCGTTATTTTATAACATCTTTTCAACAACATCCAGATATCAAAGATATCGTTGAACTAATGCGTTTTAAAACAAACTTGTCAAAATGTAACGCAGATTTGCCTGTTTAATTGTGCCGGTCCTTATAATAGAATTCGCCTAAACTCACTTACAGCAACTCTGTTATTGCATCAGTGAGTTGTCATTTACATTTATACACATCGTTTCACGAAATTACAACTCTAAAAATGGAAACGGTGAAATTTCGTTCGCAAACTGTTGTTAATACCTGGAATTGCATAGGAATATATATACAGTGCGAGGTAGTTTCATTTCACTTTATGTCTTTAAATTACAGCGGTAGTACATTGGGCTGGATTAGGTCATGCAACTTAATACATTGTGAACAATCTCGTTTAATTTATTTACATGATTTGGCTGGTTATTACGTTCATTTTCCCCTTCATTAATTAATGCCTGTGTTATATATTGATCGACGTTGGAGCGAATGTCGTAGAGCTCCCAACCTACAATATTTCAAAACATAAATTCTGAGTTTGTTTCTTCTGTTTCATTATTGTTTTTAAAAGAATAAGTTATGAATACGTTTGACCACATTTCGGTCACTAAAGTACGCCGGCCATTATTACAAATTTACGGTGAGTGGGAAGCTTTTCAGCCACCCTCTTATTTTTTACCAGTGTTGAGGTATCATTTTTAACCTCTTTCATTTTAACATTTTAATGCATGTATTTTATCATATTAGTTGCAAGGCAATATGAAAATAATAAACGTAAGTTACTTTAACACATTTGTTTAAATTAAGCCTGAAAATATCTATACACATTGGTTGAAATTGTCAGATTGTAAAATACATTACATTGCAATTATAGCAACGAAAGAATTGCAATTTGTGATGAACAGATCGTATTATTATTTGTTTTGCGTAACATGAGCGTTTCTTACCATTCTTAGGTTTCCCTTCTCGAAAAACACGTTTTATGTAAATAACAGGAAACTCACTACGGTCACTTGAGTCCATAAATCAGGTAACACCACAAGCAACACCTTCTAGAGAGTGGGGCGACGTTGTGCCAATATCTTATATTTCATATTAAATGCACAGTTAAAAGTTGTAAAGTGGCTGCAAGTGTTAATTCGTTAATTCTCGAATACCCGCCCATTTCTGATTAAAACTTAATTATTTAACGTTGATGGACTGAACGTGTTTGTAAACCGGTCTAGCTGACGCTTGGAACATGTTCTAAATGCCCTATTTCTATCTATAGCCTATATATATAGACCAGAGCGATAATATGGAAATACGTACATATCATAGTTGAGTTAGTTAAATGCTCATTAAAAATTCATGGAATGCAGGCTATACACGTTCTGTTATCATTGTTACATTTTGCTTGACAAAAAATGAACCCGGCGTTCAGTAGACTATAATTATGTTTAGAATGTTTGAAAATAGTCACGCTATAGTTTTTACGTGGCGAATATATAGAGGGAGTAATACAGTCATGTTGCTATCAACTCAACAACATGTACCGAGTGCAATTTTGAATTTGCATTCTTGGCATTGTTTAGTTCTCTGGGCATTTCGCAATGAAGGCATATCCGAATAATAAACCCAATCGTTTAGTTTCATTTTCCATTGCAACCGTCAAACATAACATAATTGACGGAAATGTTAATTTTTGCAAATGGAGAGACCTGTATGACGGAAAAACAATACACTGAAAGACGTTTAGCATAATTAATGACACATACAAAATACATTATTGTGTGTTACAACCATACCAATAAATAAATACTATCATAGTTTGATGTCTAGACAGTATCTAGGCCTGTAATACGTAAACAGAAGAAAGTATATTGTTACCCGTGACCAGATACATATAAACATTGTGTTGGTGGTTACATTAGTCCAGAATTTGCTCATTGAATTGCGATTACGAATATACGTTCAAAAATGACAGTGTTTCCTAAAATACTCATTTTTAATTCAAGACCTGTCAAACCTGGCGAATCACGTCCCCTTCTACGTCATGCATATCTCCACCTACCGATAGAAAATTGAATGAAAATAACAAAAATGGTCGCGGAAGTAATCCCCTCTCCAAAGTCTACCCATCTACCTAAAACCTAATCTAAATATGATGTTAATATTCAAATGTGTTGTCAATAGCAACGTATCTAGGTAATCACCCTCAAAAAGCGGAGGTTTAGCGGGTCTAAGTGTCGCGTGTGTGGCGAGTAGCCTAATCATCCCCCGAACATGCCTGCCTAGTGGGGGCGATACAGAAAGAATATCCGGCATTGATATGCATGAACATACGTGCCCTGTTAATCTCCGCATGAATAGGCCTACATACCAGGTGTGGGGCCCAATCTCGTGTGCGCAAGGACCTAGTCTATATGTTGTGAGACTGATCATTTTATTATGTTCGTGAGTACAAGACAATTGTTATTAATTTATCTTCGGTCTACTTTGTTGGGATTCTAAATTTAACACAAGTTATGGCAAACAGTGTTAAAAATCAAGGTCCCTATTTGTACTAAACAAATTGAGAATGTACATTTACACACCTTGTGTGATTCGAAATGATAATGATTTGTGACTCAAGTGACTGACGTAAAGCCTAAATATCATCAGGTGATATTTTACTAGTGTCTATTTGATCTGCTGGAACGAAATACAAAATAAATCGCATTCAGTTTCAAAAACTCAGTTTGTATTAATCGTATTCTGTTATGATTTATATGAATAATCTTTTCTATCTGAACCAATGTCCACACCACGTTGCGGATCGCATGTCCCATAATATCTGTGTTCGTGTGTTCTACCCCGCTTGTCTAATTAATTGATTTCAAACCTACATAATCGTAATTCCTTCGTTACGCACAGTCATGTATACACGCGCTCTCTCGGTTCACTGATAATTTACCCCCCTAAAACTAAATATAAAATCGTGTGTTGGCATGTCCAGTAACTTTTGCCTCGTTGTTTCGATGTGACATAATTAAGATATGCTCTTTGAGTGTATTAGCAGCAGACAACGCAGCTAACGTGTTGGGTTTTATTATGATATTCACAGACGAATGTTGAATACGGAATGAGGATGTCTAGTTAGCACCACAGTTCATTATTCCTTCAGCTTTATGGACTATAAAACTAAAAAAAACTTTGCGTTTGTTGTGTTTATCATTGTTAGTCACATACCATATGGGTTTGATCGCTCGTCGCTAAACACATATATTGGCTTGCTACGTCACTCGGTCCACGGCAGCGTCAGTCTACTCTAGTGAATACAAATATTGGCTAATATTTTATGATGATTATATTTGAGATACAAAGACAACGTTGACCGAAACTAAAAACAACCTAACTCCAATAATACTTGTAATATTATTAATTGAACACGTGCAGAAAATTTTAAATGTACGAGATAATAATACATACAAAATAAAAGGAATAATTACGATCGATAATCAGGCTGCCCCCCCCCCCCCCCCCGCGTGGAGTTAATGGAACGTCATCCCTTCCTCCAGGGGATGTTATGCGAACCCTTCCTTCCCGTCGACCTGCGTGATAATTATTTCCGTATTCTTTTCTTGAGAACATTTCATCGTATATTTCAGATTGCTTCTTCTGCACATGTGCAAGGGTTGATAGATTTTCCCGTGGTTTAATCTGTCGCCAGTGGCGTAGCGAGCGTGTTAAACTATATAGATTGTATGTACGCTCAGAACATGATGGTTAGGCCTACCACCAACCAACACATCTACATTCACATGTACTGCACATAAACCTTCTTTACCGTTTTTACTACACATTTATTGGGCACACCTTGTTAGTTTTTAGTCTCAAACAAATTTTATTACCGCTTATGGATATTCCATCAGATTTAGCTATGAAATCATCCGGTAAAGCCACAAGATATTACTTCTCCGGATCAGTAGATTCACCAGAGTGTATGAACGCGTAGCTAAATTGTGCTTTACATCAGTGCTAAACTTAATTCCCGCTTGTAGCTTCTTGAGCAATGGTAAAACTACATCAATCAGACTTTCGTATTTTCCGCCGAAATACTTCATCCATCGTTCTATACTTTCCCTACTCGTTGAACAATTATTATCACTTTTTAGATTATCGGATATCAAGAACGGATTTCTCCGAGATAGTATTCGAACGCTTCATAGTAATCTAAAACTATTTGGAGTCACTATCCGGACGCACGGATTACTCTGGCGGAGTATTCGTATGTAATTCGATGAGTAACTATACAATCAGCACTAACTTTCGAATTCGTTGCTCTTAAAATATCGGCCATAAGGAACTTTTGTCCCCTATAGTGTACTCAACATGCGCATTCAATTAAAACATTAAATGTAATACAAATCCTCGAACCCAACGTGTATGTAAATAATTGTTATTCACGGCTGTGCTGTATATTATTGTCTAGTAATACATTCGACGTGATTAACTTGATAGGTAATTAGGTATTGTCTAAGAATGGTAATTCATTATCGATGACTGGGACATGCGCCGTGAGAGTGGGACAAAGCTTTGTTTGTTGACTTGAGACAGGCCTGTCATGCCCCATGCTGCATGGACTGTGGTTGGAGGGCCGCTGTACCTCAGTTGGCGATCCGCTCTCGCTGGACGTGGCACCTTGCAGTGAAGGGGTGTCGTGAAAAGAGGATAACGGTATGGTTCAATATCTCGATGTAATATTTGCCAAGTTGCCACCATATTGGAATCGCACATTCATGGACATTTTTGCAAGGAGTAGACTATGTGCTCGCTTCCTTCAGAAAGTTGTTCGCCCTTTGTTGCGCCACTGGTCGCAGACGTCGGGATGATGCGTGCGTGTGGATGTGCGTGCGTGCGTGTATACGTGTAGCGGAGGGGTTGGAAGTGCGTGGGTAGGGGTCGTTAGCGATAACCAGTAGCCTACCTACTAGGGCCGCGTTCCGTCCCTCAAATTAGCGATTTTACGTCCACACACAGTTACGCAGGCTTAAGACGAAATGGCGGAAGGGCCGTAAGACTACAGCATTACTTATGTACGTTGCTGCAGCTGCTTCAATCTTAATTTGTCTCGCACGCGCTATCTATCGTTGAGGGCGAGAACGATGGATGACTAACAAGTCTAAACCAGTTCATACCGTGGCCATGCAATTACGTGGGTTCAAAGTGCACAGCTACCGAGGTGGTGTCCATCACTTTCAAGACAGCTCGCGGAGATTCAATCGGCTGCATATGAGGTTTCATAATGTCTCGAAGTGGTTCGAGATCCGCTGTTTTAGATATTAAATCAAGTCGTAGTGAGTGACTTTAGGCCTACAGGACCAAACTCTTCAGTTTGAACTCTTGAGTCACTTCAGTTACACTGACAAGCCTGTCCAAAGGTATTTTACTCAGTTGTCATAGGGCACAATCCCCAAAGTATCTTACTTCCAAATAGTTGATTTAGTCAATTTTACCATGCAGTTCATTACGGATTCACTACAACTGCCAAGAGAGGGAGCGGGACGTAGTTCTAGTAGGTTCTGCCTCTAGGGGCAGCTGGCTCTAGTAAGTTCTGTCTGCTCAATTCAGCTCTTCCCTGTGCCACACCACAGAGGGAACTAGATCTAGTTCTAGTAGGTTCTGTCTAAGGGCAGCTGGCTCTAGTAAGTTCTGTCTGCTCAATTCAGCTCTGCCCTGTGCCACACCACAAAGGGAACTAGATCTAGTTCTAGTAGGTTCTGTCTAGGGGCAGCTGGTTCTAGTAGGTTCTGTTGAACAATTCATCTCTATCCTGTGATGCATCACGGGGGGAGCTGGATCTGGGAGGTTCTGCCTATGAGGCACCTGGACTAGTAGGTTATGTCAGTGTCTGTCTCTGCAAAGTTGATACTCGGTAACCAGTTCGAAACGTCAGTGTTTTAAAGACAATGGAGCAGTGATTCCTGACAGCCCAGTAATAATTAATGTATCAGAGAAGGAGTCTGAAATGGTTCGGACATACGGAAGGAATGTCTAAGCGGTTGGCTGTGTCTCACAGCTCTGATAGGATGGCTAGACAATAAAAACTCACGTATCATGTTAGCGAGGTTTTAGGTAGCAGCCAAATGGTAAACATTAGAGGTAGGAGCGAAACACTGACCAGTGTAGCTTTATCAACAGAGGAGTGAAGAACGTCATACATGTTGTGAGAATCGTAATACTATGTTAACGAAGTTGTTGTTGGCAGCCAAAAGTAGACATGAGAGAGCAAGAAAGCACAAGTTTGGAAGCACTAATACAAAAAATCAGCAAACACTCAACAAAATAGCTAATTTGAAAAGAGGAATGAAGCCTAAATGTCCGATGAAAGACTCTAGCTTCTACATTAGGTGTTCACATGCTGAGTGTGCCAAATTCTCATCGCCACGCAGTTGTTGTACCAGACACTGCGCCATGAATCTTAAATGGTTTCTGAAGGCGGTAATGACAGTGGTCGACTTGTTCGACTCACACATCTTCGCTTTATGTTGGGTCCTTATTCGCACTAAAGCAAACAGGCCGTAAAAGTAAAACCTTTACTTGACAATCACGAGGAATTGTAAAGTATTTCAGACCATTTACCAGACCTTAATGTCCTTGTGGCGGAATTAAACGGACAATTAAAAGGGATCCTTATCTTCCCTGGGTCTCGAATATACTGGTGGTGCTTTTTTCGCGCCATTTTATAGGGTAATTATCTGGTTCCGCTCGTTGGCCGTGTTAAAAATACCCTCGCCTTTAATCCATGTTCATGCGGTTTTAATTTACGTTTGGACCTCCATTAAAGAGAACAAATAAGTGTGGCAAGTAATTATTGAAAAGCTGGAGTGTCTACTTTCATTAAGACAAAGAGATGGAATCACTGATTGTGAGAGCTTGGTTCTTTCGAAAGACAAACTGATAAATTGATCAGTGGGCGATAAAAACTGTGATTAATTGGTTCGTGAAGATGAAGTCGACCCATCGGGACTGGCGGGAAAACAAGGAACTCGACTTATGTGATTCTCTTACCGAGCGTGGACGATTAGGCACAATATTAGCTCAATGGTTTCATGTTTTACTACACTTACAATACAGTGTGGACATTAACTCTTGTTGAGCATGAATCATGCATATAGAATTCATTTTCTCGATGAGCTTTATTGCAGTATTTATAAGTTTTTATTGAATATGTCGTGTTTTAAACGTTTTATTATTGACGATGTTCATTGTGGCGTGGCGGGGGGGGGGGGGGGGGGGGGGGTATCTGTAATGGGGATAGAGTTTGGTTCACGATTTTATTGTACAGGTCAGTCAACAATCGATAGTCTGAGAAAGACTCGCGTGGTGTTACCGAATTATTTGCTGCAAATTGATTAAATTGACTACTTGTTTCAAACATGTTATACTATTTCGTGCCTGTGGGGGGGGGGGGGGGAGAGGTTGTGTCAACTTCTGTGTGCACACTTCTAATTATATTGCCAATATTCCAGTATGTGAGGTGCACCTGTACCCGAATAAGCTTCTGCCCCAGATCATTTAATGTCAGCTAATTCTTGTTCATTAAAATCGTTGCCAATTTAAACACAGTTTTTTAAGGATTTACAAGTGCATGTATAAACTTATGAGCGCTCGGCAGTCTGTATTTTAGCAATACTCACGCACGTGCGACATGTAAATATACTCTTGTCAACTATAACGAGTTAATTAAACCTTATTAGAAAAACGTCAACGACTCGGGTTTGTTATGGAAATGACCTAAATCTAGTTTTATTAGCATTTTACTACGTGGTTATATTCTTGTTAACTATGTTATAGGTCGTTTTCGAATTTTAATTCCTGAAATATTGTTTTATGACGGGCATTAAAAATGGTGTGATATGATATCGGGACCAACGACTCAATTCATACAGCTGTATAAAACGCTAATCCATTTCAAAGGACGTGTTTATATGTTCTCTCTCTTTCTCTCTCTCTTTCTTTCTCTCTCTTTCCGTCTCGTGTCTCCATATTTCCTAAGCAATCATTATAAACGATTCTTAAAGAATATTAAGCGTTCTTTCGATTCTTATATATCACGCCTTCTTGCGAGATTTCTACTTTTCTTGATAAATCATAACCATTTATCCCAACCTCTAATTAACATTAATGGTCGGCTGTCACACATTATCTCAGCATTGTCTAGTATATTATTTGAGTGTGGTTTAAGTCTCCAGCCCAGTCCCCGTATAGCATGCATGCATGTCTCACCGTAGGCAGATTAAACGGTAGTCACGAGAAGTTTGAATCAATCCCGAGTCCAAAGAGTTAGGAACACACACAGCGGGCATAGGTACATGGTTTTCACGTCAAGTCAGTAAATCAATTAAAATGAACCCAACACTTATGTGCAGGCAACACTCTTACCTAGAAGCTGCGTGCTCGACGTGTTCTAACATGCGCTACGATTAATCTCGGCGATATTTTGGATACCTATACTGGAAACTCGACTTCCTGCGAAGCGGAGTATTTATAAATGTTTTTAAAAATTCATTAATGAGAGAGTTGCATCTAAAACTTTCAGTCGGCATATCAATCCTCTTGTTACACGGCTACAAAGTAGCGTGATTCATATTTTTCACTGATAGCAACCACACCTTCCAATCTCAGGAATTTGTAAATAAATTGTAAACTGATTTGAAATAATGTAAATGTATCCCTTTTAATGTTCACATTGCAATTTTGCAGTGATACTGATACCCCAAAAATAATATACCGGAGATATTATATAAATTTCAAGATATTATTGTATAGTTTATTTTAAAAACTATTTTGTTCTTCTAGTTTACATGTAATTCTATTTCATTTGGATGAATTCCACAGTGAAATGTTATATTTAGCAACAGAATGACGTTTCAAACAAAAGGGCGTTTTAAATCGATATGTAAAACACGAAGTTATAAGTCTGACGTGTCGAGAGCCTCGGCCAATAAGCGAAGAGCCATCGCGTCCTATGATTTCTTCAGCTCACAGGCAAAAGAAATCTCTTCCCTCGCTAAAAAGGTTTCTTTGCGAAGCCCATCGGAAGTGCCGCCATCTATAACACGATTCAACACCTCAAACAAGGTACTGACTGTCTCGTACTAATGGAATTACATGAACAACCACGTAAACGCTATAAAACTCAAAGTGAGATTGAGTTCATAAATTGTACAGAGCGTTCTCCTTATTCAGAGAGCAGAAGGGGCGAAGGGGGAAATGGAGTCGACCGTGTCCTGATTTATTGAACTATCCCATTACGCTGCCCATAGTCGTAAAAAAAGCTCGGGAAACCCAGGAAAGCCCCGGGAGACAAAGATTCACGAGCTTTGGGTCTTGAATCGGTAAAAATGTGTCGATGTGAAACCAAAAAATATTATATTAAAAGCTCAGTTCAGAACTTTGCCTATATTTTTTGGATTTTGGTTCAATCCATATTCTAGTCTAGTTTAGGTTTCAATAGCAGTTTGAAATGTCATTTTCCTGGAATGTCGAACTGAAATGCATGTTCTCTGGTTCTCCGTGGAATTAGTCCAAATTTAGAGGATTATGGGCGCCAAATAACCGGTCCGTCCGTAGGTTAAATTATTAGTCGTTGTATTGGTAAACAAATAAAACGGTTTTATAATTGTCTTTCGCGCACATTTTGCAAAATGTAGTTAGGTACGCATTTTGTGACGAAACGGTGCATTTTGGCTGGCTAGAGATATGGATAAATATAAAAATGCTACAAATTTCCATAAAATTACTTTTAGATCATGAATTCTTTTCATCACACCTTTAATAAGATCATATAGATTTTGAGAAAATGGGGATAAACTTCGTAGCAGCGTGTTCACAGGGCTTGTCACGTGATCACACGTGTCACGTGGTCAGATCCCACACTTGTCACGTGGTCACATCCCACACTTGTCACGTGATCACACGTGTCACGTGGTCAGATCCCACACTTGTTATCCGCAAGACAGAAGAAGTAGCTCGACAAGACAAGACCGGATATGATAGTTTGACTCCAACGTCTCTTGGTCCCGCTCTGATGCGCGTTGTGATGTGTACAAGGAGCGCGTGCCCCCCCCCCCCCCCCCTGTTATTACATGTAATTACGCAACGTGGTGGCGGCGGCTTCGCGCGGAGTTCAGCTCCGGTGAATAACATGGCCCAGGTGGGATAATGATACAGATAGGCGATATGAATAGCAATGGCGACCAAGGTATGATTATCTGGGTAAAAAACCTATGCAAATGTGTTTTTGTAAATAATGAAATACATGTGTTTATAGAGGAACTCCATTCTTTCTGCTGTTGTTGCTTGAATATTAATTTATTCGGGTGTTGAGGATGTTGTTTTAATAAAAATGTCTCGCATATTTGGCATAGTTTGAATGAAATGTTTATGGGTTTGAACGCGTGTCGGTAGAATACGTCGACACCTGCTGTCTGGCTTGGGAGGTTTTTTGTAGAAATAGCATTCAGACATAAGCTTCTTGGTCGCATTCTATCATTTAATTGGCACAAGTTATGAATTCTGTTCTAGATGATAAATCATTTTTTCTAGTTAATAGTCGACTATAAATATTCAACCAACCGCACAATCGTCAATATTTTGATAAAGAACCATGATTATTTAGCTCCACACTAGTTTGTTTTCACCATGGCAACCACATATCAGAAGCGTGGTTGCCATGGAAATACAAGTTAGCGACTGGCTAAATATTTAGCGGTTAGATATAAATAATACTGGGCATAAGAAAACAAAACAAGAGCTATCATGGTGAACAAGCCTGAATGGTAATATAGAAATAGAATGGTATAGTGGTGTACACCGACACGAAATAACATTAAAACCTCCGGGATGTCATGATTGGACGACGTACATGATAGTTTGTTTTTTCGAAAGCTAATTAAAATAGGCACTAATGATCCCACAGTTTAATGCTCAGCATGTCGCGAGGTGTACGTGTTAAATTTCACCCAAGCACAGAGAAAATCTTGTCGTTACCATTTTAGCATCCATCAGTTATGTATCCGATATTTAGAAGTATAGGCTGCACATGAGCCCACTGCTCTGGACGATGCTGAGATATAACAGTTCAGTTCTCTCTTGGACATCGGTCGGTCGTAGACGCGGACATCTCTTTCTACTAATGTATGCAAATAAATTAATTTTTTGTTGGCTTGATTCCTTCGTCCTGATTACACATCCAGTCTGGCTATTAGCTTCTGTAATTATGTATGTAGTAAATAAGTTGTTACAGTGGGCATCCAGTCTAGGCCGTTGATTGAAGTTCGCCAAAGAATCCGGCTTGAAATTCGCACAAGAAGATATACGAGCGTGCAAAACAACGGTTCGAACCGTCACAACCGCCAACCGGTACCGCTAACCGGTAACCGGTAACCGGTTAGCAGTAGGATTGGAGATGACCTACCTTTAATTACAATATAAAATGAAGTCACGTTTCGTTCAACATATTTCTACCTTCCAATTAGAGATACAAGTATTCAGAATTATCAATCACACATTCTTAAGCACTAATGGAGGGTGAAAATGCTTCCGAGTCTTGCTCACTGTTGAAATACCCATTACCTTAATTGCCGATATTAATTTAAAAAGATCTCAAGCAATGGTAGAAAACATGATCTAGTTTTCAAGAACGCGCGTTCAACCGGCACAAACATGATCTGCTGCCCTTCTAGACCATTACATCGGTCGGTACATCGGCTGATGTCTGTGTATCCGACATTTATCTTCGACAAGTGATAGAAAAACCTTGCCTGCTGTCATGTTATTGAAACTGATAGTCTGTACAGAGCAGCAACGATCGCCTGCAGACTAGTAAGTTACATCATTACAACTAGACCACGATAGATCTAGACGCCGGTAGAAGCAAAGCAAGTTGCTGTTTGCGTTGGTGGAGTCGAAGGTCTGAATGAGGGTCGACTCTAAATTTTTGCCAGATCGCGCTCCCTATTCCAGTAGTGGAAATAGTATGCGAGTATGCGATAGTATACGAATAGTATGCTTCAACACAACACACATTTATTAGCAGCGGAACATATTGGATCTCTAGATACTTAAATTTTTAAACCCGTTAGGGGAAGCGTCCTTTCTCTTATTATTGATTCTATACTCTTGTATATGTAGCTTCGTTCACCTGTCTTGCACTATAGTGTACACCAGCGTTCTTTGTATCATAAAACGTCAGCAATATTGTGTTCAGACGCGCTTGTGGATATGACGCAGTAAGAAGAAGTCAGCGCGGGCAAGCTATATTGGTCTGGACAAGTAAGCCAGAGAGTTTCGCCTAATGAATGATGGATCAACAATATTGAAAACCTATACAAGGTTCTGCCAGGATACGTAACCACAGCCCAGCAGTGTAATTGCTACTTGTCATACGATATCAATCACTACACGACGCTTTGTATAGGTTTCATTAATAGTTGTCGGACTTAGTTTGCTCACATCACATTATATAGCACTGCGATTATTTCGAGCGAGATTGGGGTATTGTTAGATCGATTTTGTAACCTCTAATAGTGGATTGAGAATTGACACCCCTCAAAGTGGAAGGAAGCGAGTATCGCAATATAATATGACAAGCCGTGCGAAGTAACGAAGAGGGGTCAGTTAAATATTCATAGGATAGGGGTAACTTCATTATAACGGCGTAATATAATCAGGCGATCAGAGCAATCCACGGCATTTAGTTATAAGGGACTTACTGGACGTACACATGCAGGAACCAAAATTGACAGTCTCCCTTTTCTTTTAAATATATATATACACGTATAAAAACTCTTTATTCTTATTCTTTATTGGTAGATTTCCAAAATTTGCAGAGTTACGCAAAACTTTCCATCAAGTTAAGCAGATATGCGTAGGCCAATACACTGTCTTCAGTTGGCTGGAGCCTAGGCTATGCTATAGACAAAATACTTAGCGAAAAAGCATTTGCAACTTGCTATTTTCAATTAAAAAGAGGTTTACTTTCTATACATTCGCTTTGTGACTAATGAGTTTTAGTGGTTGGCCTTTTCTGTACAGTTAACCCAGAAGGAATGAACCCAGAAAGAGTTCATATAATTATTTTCACAGTTTTATTTTTAAGATTAATGTTTGTTTGTAATGACCAGAGGTCAAGTTGTTTCTTAACCTTTTGTGGGCCTTACTAATACAAGCGTTAATGGTTTTTTAAACTCATTGCTTCAGTTTCGGTTGCCGGAATTATTTTAGTGAATAAATATAAACAATGGTGGCAATATTATATATCAATAATTTACTGTTATAACCATTCTGACTATAGGACGTGTCATGTGTTTAAAACTTTTTAAATGCATGTTTATGCCTAGAACTGTTCATTCAGAACTTAAGTGTTAAGAAAGTCTTCAAATATTATCAGCTCTCTCTAGTTAATAACTGCAAATTTAATCTGTGCGCAAACCCTTGTAGCCAAGTGTAAGGACCTCATTGATTAAAAGATGATTATAACCTTTACATCAAACTTGTGATAATAAAAATAACGGTGTCATTCTGAACCAGCATAAATTAAATCACGTAGTGGCCGGTAACGATTAGAACTGATTTGCATATAAATTGACGTGTTCGTCTTTTCGAGGCAATGAAAAGGTTATTACCCTTATCGAACTAAGGTAGACGATATGTTTAGATTAGACGTAGTCGCAGTATTTTGCCGAGTTGCCGATCGATCGTTTCGTTTAATTGGACAAGAATAATTACATTCCTCATTAATACCGACCTTCGGGTAGGTATTGTTTTGAATGGCAAACCTAACGTCATATCTTTGAGTCTTCCCGCCGTGAGAGGTCGCCCGCCCCGCCCACCTCGAGCTATACATAGCGTGGCATACATAATAAGCTTTAATTTCAAACACTAAAGTGGCGTTAGATTATATTCTTCTGTTGGAAAAATCTCCTTGGTGTTTAAAGTTAACCATTGCACGTGATACTCGGCAACGTAAAGTTGGAACACGCGAGATTCCGTTTTAGCTGTGGAGCAGGTTAGCAAGCTAGAACACAGGGCTCAAGCGGGAAACGTGGAGTATTTCCGGCGGCTCAGACGTTGAGGGATGTATCAAGACGCGCGATCTGGTTCGGGGAGAACGCAACCCTGGCGCAGACATGGAAGGAAAACTGCGTATTCGATTGGCGATCGATTTTAGGTGGTTCGACATGATTGTGTGTACACGGTAGTTTAGTTGAGATATTATAAAGTGGCTTCAAACGTAAGCGTAGTGGCAGTGTGGCAAGTACAATATCAATTCTTGAACATGACTACTTCAACTTGCGTATCATATTTTTAGAATAGGATTGAAAAATAAAATAAACATATAAACATACAATGTTTACAGTATAATGCTGTAGATTCCAGTAATAGCATAAAATTTATGTTTGATAGACAAATTTTAGTAATTACTTTCAAATATGTAGACAAATGGTTTATAAAAATTATGTATCGCCCTTAAAAATATGGTTTTCAACATAGAATATCTTAGGGATTATTCCAAGCCGTTACACTTCGCACTGCCACGTGTATAGTCGAGGTGTTAGCCTGATGGACTGAACTAAAAGCAAAGTGTTTCGTAAGGGGAGATCCAACCCAAAAAAACACGGGAAGAACTTCTGTGTCTCTGTTTCTTGCCTTACGAGTAAGAAACCCTATCGCGTGGAAAATCAAGTCATCAGTAGCATCTCACGGTAGCCTTGCGCTGCCCAGACGCTGAGAAAGTCCGTCAGACATGAGAGAAATCAATCCGACAAATCGCGCAAATAAGGAGAGACGGGTGAGGAGGAAAGGAACGTCAAGATAATCTTCACAGATCATATTCTATACCTTCCCATCCCGCACTACCTCGAGCACCATTACTTTTTGTGGAACATGTACTTCCATTTTTACTCTTCCTTACAGGGAGTCTCAGGAAACTCGAAATTTACATAAAATCGTGCACTTACATTATCGTGTGTGTAGAGACTATAGACATTTTCATATTTTTGTTTAGTAACTACTTACAATTATGCTATTTTATCGTATTAGTGTATAATCTTCGTATACTGTTGTTTTTAAATGATATGAGTTTTTCAGGAATATCTGTACTTTCACTACATTTTTAAAATAGTACGTTTCTTTTGTAAGAAGAAGTGTGACATGTCATTATATTATTGCTAGAGTATCACAGTGATTTGGTTTGCGGTAACACTGCCTTGCATGCATATACACGGCGATCTAGGACTAGGAGTGCCAGCTAGAAATCACTGCAACTCCTTCAATTCTAGTAATTATCTAGCTAGACGTGTCCGGTGTCTTATTATAACCACTCTCACACCCACGGTTGATGCAAATCGTAATCCTGTCTCTTTATACATACGTTGTAGCTTATAAGAGTGGTGAATGTTTTCAAATCAAATCCTTGTTTCAACATGTTTATACTTGAAAACATAAAACTGTTGTGATAGGTCGACGTTTGTTCATCGTGATGGTTTTGTTCCGAACGGATTGATCTGGGCTGAACCTGTTACCAGAAAAACGTCACGTTCCTAATAATACAACTATCAATCAATGACAACGAGTTGAAAGTTGAGGTCATTGCAATAATAAATAATACGAGACGACTTCCACACAGTATCAGCCGTCTCCATATAGAGTTGGTCGACGTAAATATCCAATATTGTGTTCGTAGCCGAGAGTTTTGTTGATATTATTTATTATTTTTATGTTCACACTATCCCGAAATACTTGTTGCTGACATTTTTCAACATAGTATTCGCTTCGTGACGTTTTGATATACTCTGAGTCGCATCGCAAATAGACTCATATCCTTGTATCGTATCATTGCAGTGCTAAAAATAGTCCACCCTAAAGAAAACACTGCCGCAGAATGATTAATGATTTCACTGAATGGTAAACCTGATTCGAACAGATGACTAAATTCACAACCAATTCGTGCCACTAGGAGCGCTGATGATCGCGTGGCGTGTCAATTTTAGTTCACATTTTCTCCGCGTGCGTGGCCATAACACGCAACGTACACGCCGTTACAATGTAATGTGGAACCTATCACCTAATCTTTGAAACAATAGAACACTTACAAACTCATTTATCAAGTTAATAGGCGGCGCCGATAAACTCATAGAGATTCTAAATCGTAGACTCAATGGAATTAACATTTAAAACACGTTGGTGGAGATAAAGGGAGTGATTTAAAGGTATGAAAGGTCTATGTAATGGGCACGGAAAAGCTGTTGACGTTATTCTTATCAATTAGCGTGTTTAGAAACTGAGAAACTGGTTTAGTACGGGGTTTGTTATTGATATTAAAACATCGGTTATTATGATAATAATAATTGGCTCTCCCATGAAAAGGATGGAAGTTATAATGTCAATTGCGTTACTGTTTATGTATCTGTGATTTCCATCGTGTATGGTAATGTTAACGCGTTTGTTAAGAACATTTTTAAAACTGCATGACAGAAACAGATTAAACTTTATAGCGTATAAGCCAGCTTAAATCCTTTTGTCTTTTCATGTTTATACTTTGCTTTGGTCTGGAAATAATGAACACGTCAGGCCGTAATGCCTTTCTGTTTCATGCAAGCCAGTGCAGGGTGGGATAGGGATGTCCTCTTGTTGCGAGGTAGCTAATTGCACCCCCCTCCCCTCCCCCCCAGTCTCATCACAACACATCACGAACGTAGAAGCGCAGTCTGACTTTGATTGACTCGAAGGAAATTACATCGAAAATTATTTTAAGTAATGTGCCAAACACACGAGGCCGATCAACGTCAACGCTCGTGGATATCAATTTAGTGACGACTTAATTGGTGTCATGGCGGCCAATCTGAACTCTGCATTTCCTAATTACCTGAATTGACAAAACTTGGCCGTGCCTCTGATTTAGGTATTTTCCGGAATTCTAGTGAGACTTGGAACAATTTGATCGATTATGTGAAATAACGAATTGGAATGTGATTGGGGAGGTTCAAACGCATTCATTGTTCACAACAACGTGTGAAATTTTTGTGGTGGTAGATCATAAAATATTATAAATAAAATTATTGTTCGAGCTTCCACACGGCATAAGTTATTTCATGTTGAAAATGTAAAAGACTGAAAGATATGTAAACAAGATGAGTGCATTGCATGACTACAGCTACATACATCATTACTTAATGTTATTACATGTACGATTCACAGAGAAGAAAAATGTTAATGCATTTGGCAAATGTTCTGCAGGGTTTCATGTAACGTCCTGCTCCCCTTCTTTATCCGTGCATCCACTTAAACCAGGAGAACTAATGATACGCTGCAGTAGTAATGACCCAGTGCGAGTGGAGGGCTGTCAAGTCAGTTTAATGTGTTATTATTATTATTATTATTAGTAGTAGTAGTAGTATTGTGTTTTGAGTTACACACATCCATTGCACGCACGCGGACCAATACTTCATGTTTATGTGCATGGGCGTTATTTTCTATAAATTCAAGAATAATTATCAAATTGTTCCAATCTACACGCAATTCTACCGAGAACAATTTTCGTAAAATGTTTGCAAACTTTAGTGCCAATAAATGACTAGTATCTCTAATTTCATACTTTACAAACAAGTGACAAATTAATGGTAACCGGCATTGAAACAAAACACGGAGAAACTCGCATGTTCCATAATATGTGATGAAATCTTTAAAATTATGATTTTCTTTAAAAATGTGTGTGCCTACACGAGTTCAGATTGCAGAATTGTTCCTTTGTCGTTATTTTTAGTATTGTGTGGTTGTACTGTGCTGTGCCACATAACAAAGTGGATTCACGTACAATAGGTAGCCACATCTTGAAATAAACAATATCGGTGATTTTCTTCCCGTTACGGTTTATTGGAAAAGCGGTATCGTGCCCTGTTTCTTACAAAGCTGGCAATAATGTGAATGGGTTTTCATCGGAAATCAATCCTGATAGAACTATCGGACTTACGATAATTAAGAACATTGGATTTCCTTTGAGCCCATTCGTCTTCTGCGTGTTTGAGAGAGGTCTGGTGATGGAAGGAGACAAAAGCATAATCCACATGCGACGACAAACTAAACGTTGCGCCTCTAAAGTAATAAATTAGTTGTTTAAATGTAACCTTTTGTAAAAAGTAACAGATTTCCAACCGATTTGTAAAGTTATTTGTCTGGAACTCGTTCTAACATTCGTCGAGAGTCCTATGTAGAAATTATATTTTATTTATTCTCGTGAATAATGCTAAGTTTTAATATTTCTGGCTCTAAACGGAAAGAATAAAGCATTATTCAAATGGTTTTTCAAGTTTTGTTTTTTGAAAGTGTTCCAAGCCAACACAACTCAACCGAAATCCCATCACATTTGTCTCCCGAATAAACCAACGCGAACGACTCTGTGTTTTGTTTGTTAAAAGGTTTACGTTCAACTCGCTCGATCCCTAGATTTGGGTTTTCTAAATTTAAAACATGCCGCTTGAAATATACAGCATACTTTCTTATAAAGCATGCTTTGTTAAATGCGAATGGGGAGGTTTAATTTTAGACTTCCAAATTGAAACATAGAAATAATTGGTGCAATTATTCTTGCTTCCATTTTCTTGTCGGACATACATTTTGTATGGAAGACTATACTTCCGTTTGATAGATGCGATCCACTTACCAGTAAGAACAACTCTATTGAAACAGATTCTGCCTCGCTACATTTCTGTTGTATTAAAAGTTAAACATTAATAATGATTGTCGACTTACGATCTAACAAGTTCTAAGTGGATTGGGAGATTGGACACAGACCATTCGTTGCTAAGAACCAGTCATCACGATTAACCTCGCTGAGTTATGAGAGTAGGCTTAACACAACGGAGAGCCAGTATGAAAAGGTTCAATTTATTGCACTTTAGTTCAAAGTAACCTTTTTTGTATACTTCTATTTTCAATATTCTTTCGTTATTAATGTATACATATCCTTGAGACCTTGACGCGTATAAATAGTGACCCTAGAAACCTATACTACAAAAGTCAAGGACAAATGCCTCAATACATAGTGTGTAGGTTTTGTATCAAATTTTCAAATTTTAGACTGCAATGGCAGAATCAGTAAAAATGAGAACAAGCGATTGTCAAACAGATTAGTTTCTCTTACGATTTAAAATAAATCTATTTGAAAACAACAACGGTTCTCGGAGTCATAAATAATCGTTCATGTCGAATATGTTGGCTGGTCGTTGGACATTTATTTCGTCGTCCAGTGAATGTTGTCTCTTTTGGCAGCCACGACTGACAACCGCGGCTGATCAAAGCCGCCAGAATCAGAACACTTTTACAACAACACATGTTCGCTTAAAAAAAAAAAAATAGATTATTAATGTTTCAACAATAAAACTACGGTGTCACTTCTTTTAACTTGAATATGTCTTCGGCAATCTTTTCCCCTTCTAATTGAATACAATAACTTCTCAACGTCAGCGCACCACAGATGGTATCGGCAATAATAATAAATTTTCTCCTGTAAATTTAAAATAACACCAACATTTCCTTGACAGAGTTACTACCCTTGGCAACAACTTGTTTTTGACGTAATCGACCTGGGAGCTTTCTTAGCTTTCGTTGTTGGCTTTCACAAACCTACGGTGTCGCTCTGTTCTTGTTGGCACTACTTCGCGAGGCTCTAATAAATGGTGCATTAGACGGGGAATCTAGGAGACTATTAATCAATGAGGAAACTCTAAAATAAAATCATATTTTTTATTGTTTAAGAACTAATACCAAGGCATTCACTGTGTGAGTGAACATAAATTACACTGGGAAGTTAACGTTTCATGGTTTTCTTAATGACAGTGAGAAATAAGTTGAGATGACGGCAAATGTCGGTGTACTGTAAAGCTACAGCCAGTGCAGGTGGCCTACGTAGGTGCGTGCGCACCCACGGGTCGTACAGCCAGTGCAGGTGGCCTACGTAGGTGCGTGTGCACCCACGGGTCGTTTAGTGTGTTATACCGGCTATTAAAGAAGTGTCGACTGCTTTAACTGCTGTGGATTAGCTAAAGCTCTGACAATGATTTATGAACACAGGTCCAGTATTATATTATTATTGTTGTCCTGTTTCGCTTACCCCCGAATAATTTTATGTTACATCTTAACACCTACTAATAGTGTGATATTGGTACTTAGAAGCATGTTCGTTGACATATGCGTATAAATTACAATAATTGCAATAATACATAAGAACGATTTTTGTTCAAATACTTATTTTCAGTTTTTGATTTAAAACGTACTCAATGTTTCACAGAAAACATGATACCGCCAAGAAACAATGCTCATACAGCAGTACTAACTAAAATCACGAGAAGAAAACTTTGCTAAACTAATTGATAACTATGTTATTTGGAACGCGTACAGTTGAATATGAAATGAAATGCAAATACCTGTAACTGAAATCCAAAAGCCTGATTTCAGTTTACTCCGCATCTTACGTAAGTGGACACTGAATAGAGATGTGTTTGCCTACAAATACTATCGCTAAATTAATCTAATTTAAACAAATTAAGGTATCGAATTTAATTTCAGACGAAGT
Source organism: Isoperla grammatica (assembly GCA_945910005.1). NCBI lineage: Eukaryota > Metazoa > Arthropoda > Insecta > Plecoptera > Perlodidae > Isoperla > Isoperla grammatica. The sequence goes on along the minus strand of OX246739.1, from coordinate 6,177,048 downwards.
GGTGGTTTGACTTATTTTATTATAACTCGTGTTTGCACTTTGCAGTATGTTTCAAAATGTTTGTCCTAGGGTAATCGACTTCTCTGTGCGAGGACAAACAAATACTCATAGTCGAGCCAATGTTCATTCACTACCTAGATTTTAGTACGTTCAGTCATTTATGTTCCTTGGTCTCTTTATATAGTTTTCTTTATTAGGACGTATTTATCCTTCGTGTTCGCTAGTTAAAGAAGTTGTGAAGTACTTAAATCGTTTAAGGAAAGGACCTCGCGTGCTAACAGAACAGGGTATTCGTATTATTATCCACCAAAGGTTTTTATAGTCTGTATGTTATTACCCTATTGTTTGAACCTGCGGTCCAACACTTGAACGTCAAACACTTGAAAAGCCATAAACTGCCAATAAACCAGGTCTAGACATATCGATATTGGCGTTAGATTCGGAGCGAGAATAATTATGCGAGGGGTCAGTACGGTCTCTATGGGTAGATCGTTAGTAAAACCACACACGGTATTTGTGGTCAAGCATAATATGTGAGGCATGGCTACAGTAATGTCCGCGTTCCCTGTTCATACGGGTATAGTTGACATTTGGCTAGTCTCGTATGTTGCTGGTTGCCCCCCCCCCCGTATAATGTATATATTCGTATACTAGACTCGTCTGTTGTTTCTGACCCATCTCATTATGTTGTGCTACCTCATCCTCGTGAATTCTCTAATTCTATCAACGCAAAATCAACTAAATGCTTTTATACTGTCACAGACAGAGTGTATCTATTTTTTTTTTTTTTTTCAGAAAAATGATAATGGAGTACAATTAAACACAATTTTAAGTTGTTTATGTATGATTGTAACATGTGTGGAACATTTTGTAATGAGCTCCCAGGCTGCTCAAGCTATGCTATGACAATAACGATGACGTACGTGCCTTGTTGGCTCGTTAGGAGGTCCAGTGGTCGATTCCAGGTTCGGGCTGGGGTTCTTGTAACTGGATTGTATCTTTATAGATAATTAATACAAAGTTATGTAATTTATTTTGTTTGTTTCAGGCCAGTACCGCAGCCCGCGCATCACGGAACACCCGACTGACGTGATTGTGTCCAAGAATGAACCGGTCACGCTCAACTGTAAAGCTGAGGGCAAACCGGAGCCGGTCATCGAGTGGTTCAAAGACGGACAGCCTGTCAAGACATCGCCAGGTGAGTCGTCACTCGTCGTTTCGGCCCTCTCAGTGGCGTACCGGCACTCTCAGTGGCGTACAGACACTCACAGTGGCGTACAGACACTCTCAGTGGCGTACCGGCACTCAAGGGGCGTACCGGGGCAAACTATGGTGGCAACCTGTTTGAGAGAATGTTTCTGATGGTATTAGGAAGCCATTGGAGATATGATAGACATATTTGCGACAAAGGAGATATAACTATACATTTTTTCGTTTCGGTAGTCTGTGTAGAATGTAGAAATGTATACAATACTTCTAATTATAATTGCCATTTTCTAATAAGTGTATTGTAGAAAATCTACAGATAACTCTTTTATAGACATATTATTTCCGGAAGTTATTCTAGAATCTATATACTCTAGATATTTGGAAGAGAGACACGATATTAATTACTATTCGGAACCCAAACTAGAAAATTACCTTTGCTCAGTCATATTCCAAGTAAAACAATAAAAAAAAAAACAATAATATAGAACTAAACCGAGATAATTTTTCATTTTGTTTGGAAAGTAAAATTAAATAATTTTCATGTATTCAAAACTACCCAGAACACAATATGAAAAAAGGCCCTTACCTTACCTTTGTGCTCGCGACGGTCGGTACGCCACTTCTTAGGCCCCATCGGGATCTGGTAGGACAAAGAGCAGCAGACTGCTGAGTGACATTTGGCTATAGCGGGTCTTGTGCCAATGAAGGAATATGCGATTAATCATTTCTCTTACTGCGCAATGGCGTCGGCGCAGGTCTTGACTGGTAAGAGTGATGGCAGAATATGCATCAATATCCACTCCAGTTTTCTTTACGACTAATAAGAACAAATCATATAATTCATGTGCCAGCCATAACTTCTTTTATGGTAATGTTGTGTTGTGGTAACATTTTATAGGCTGAACCGATATAGTCTACGTATGGACGTATACCCCAGCGTAGAGATGTAGCCATGGCAGATAACTAAAAGAGACTTTATGTTTTGAGAAAACAACACATTTACGCTTTTTGATTGAAGAAGTTGTTCAAGAAATTCTAATGAAATGATCAAAATTTACTGTTGGCTTGCAGCACACACTTGAAAATGGGTACTTACTTTTAAAGAGCGAAATTCAGCTCGGAATGAGTAAATGGCACATCTCTTCTGTTTAAATTTGCACCACTCGATGCAGTGGTTTTAAGTTTAGAGTATAATGGTGATACTGTGGTGCAGTACATCATCAATTATTCATGTCTCGTTCTTGCCCATGCTAGGACTGATGACAATTACCATTCGTCTTTTATTTCCGACGGGACAAACTGCAAGAAATAAAACCTCATGTCCAGTTAACTGTACTAACAACAGACTTGCCCCGTAATGAGTTTTGAGGACATGTCTAGTCATGCGATACCAAGTCTAATCCTTGTCTTCGAAACTGGGAGGCCATGTCCAAAATAGTTTCGATAAATATATTGAATTACATTGTCCACCGCAAGTTTCGTATGTATAAACATATGGCACGAGTTCGTTCCTACTTTGAAAGCTGTCTGCAGAAAAAGTTTTCAAGCAGGGGAGGAGAGTTTTGAAGTACACTAACTTTCAATTGGCTCCAGTGTAAGCTAAACGGATTGAAACTATGGAGGCTAAAGCAAATCTTCTTGCGTTTGATTCTAAATGCTCTGTTTTCGTCGAGGGTATCACCAACCACACCTTCACATATCTTCTCAGGGGATGAGTGTGAAACGTTAAAGTACAATAATAATAAAAATACCCACTTTGCCCCGAAGCTGGAGCCAAGAAATTCCAACCTCTATCCTGGCTTTAGCAGACAGTAATTTGGCCATAAACTTAGTGCACAACATCCGGTCTTAATGCGGGGAACATTTTACCGACCTAAGTCGATAAGCTTGGTGCTTTGCGCGTCGTTAGCAATTCTTTCTTCCAAATATACCCATTCCAAAATTGTTTAAGCTGAGTTTCGAAAATTTCTCTAGGGAATATGTAAACTGAAAAACTGTTTTTAACGTCTTAAATTAGAAAGTAATATTATGCTTACAACAGCTATTTCAGAATGGTGTACCACCTTGTAATTATTAATGATTCGTTTGCTTAGTTATCTCCCTATTTTTGTCACATTCTATTCGAAATGAATAAGAACACGTTTGCCTGTCGTAATTTTACATAATGTTCGACATCCGTTTTTTGCTCATCGAAGTGATCAAATACAAGTTCTTGCTCGGTGAAATTATTGAACTATTATTTAGGATGTCTAACACGAACCCTTTAAAGGTTATAATAAATATGAAATGAATCCTAATTTAGCATTTCGCATTCGGGTTGGACTGGGCACAATTTGTAAGAATTCACTTTTCTGAGGACACTGATACACCCTTTTAGTTTTAGATTTTCTGGAAATAAATGCTATGTATTGTGACGAGTGTTGGTAAAATTAACCAGTTCAAGATGTAGGTGCAACTTATAAAAGCACAACTTGCTACGTTATTTCCTCTTTGAAATAACGTTTATATAAAAAACAATCATACAAAATTGCGCGTAAACAGCGTTCAATTCGGAGCTTTTCACGCTGTAAGTCAAAACCCACGCTCTTAAAAAGTATTGAACACACGAGCTTCACACGCGACACGTCTTGGTCACGTGACAAATCACGAGTCGCGTGGATATTGCGCATTGTCTTTCGCAATCAACCCTCCCCTCCCTTTCCCTCTTCTCGAGGTAAGCGAGGACGGACAATTGCCCAGGGGGGTTCAAGAACACACGCTAAGGTCGTGTTGAGTGGTACTCCCACTTAGGAGTTTCGACAACCCTCTCAACACGTTGATTCAATACAAATGTCGGGTTCTCATAGGTTGGACGTATGTCTCATCTGTGCGCGTGGCGGCCATCTTTGAGACTAAACTTGTACGTTGCCATGGAGAAATAATTGAATGTGTTATAGTACAACTATGATCTTGCACTTACTTTCACATTCTTCTGGGTAGTAATTCAAAAATATGCTACAAATCATTATAATTATCATTATATAGTGGATAGAGACAGAGTATAACCAAAGGTTATCGACAGAAAAAGAGAACATGGATGGAGTATTGTTTTAAGCGGAGTTGTGAGTGGTTTGTAGAGAGAAAATAACGTGTCTGAACGTACGATGCCATGACCTAGGCTAGGACCTAGGAGAATGGTATCATTCCAATTTTTAAACAAAACGAACAAATAATCTTAAATTCTGTCACTTTCAAGCTATTTGTGTGATCTTTATTATTTGCAGCTCGTATTTGTTTTTGTGTCTTGCGCAATATTTGTTGGCGCCTACCTGACACATGTTCTCGACACGTGTGACACGTGTAAGGGAAGTCCCGCCCGTTTGTACTCTATGACGTCACTTCCGCACGCGGTACCGAGCTCAAGTAGACAGATTGGTGTCTATCCATGGTCCAAGAAGGTTATTTGGGGTGTCTATCGGTATAGCTGACGTTAGGTATTGGTATCCATCGGTGTAGCTGACGTTAGGTATTGGTATCGGTCGGTATAGCTGACGTTAGGTATTGGTGTCTATCGGTATAGCTGACGTTAGGTATTGGTATCCATCGGTGTAGCTGACGTTAGGTATTGGTGTCTATCGGTATAGCTGACGTTAGGTATTGGTATCCATCGGTGTAGCTGACGTTAGGTATTGGTGTCTATCGGTATAGCTGACGTTAGGTATTGGTATCCATCGGTATAGCTGACGTTAGGTATTGGTGTCTATCGGTATAGCTGACGTTAGGTATTGGTATCCATCGGTGTAGCTGACGTTAGGTATTGGTATCCATCGGTGTAGCTGACGTTAGGTATTGGTATCCATCGGTGTAGCTGACGTTAGGTATTGGTATCGATCGGTATAGCTGACGTTAGGCGGCAGAGGAAATTATACTCGTAGAAAAATAACTACCGTGGCAGCATAACGGCCAATATTTCGAATTGAATACAACGAATGTATCTCAATAATAAAGTTTATGATCTGCCGTATAGGTTTATCGCCACTGCCGTTAAAACAACCGCAACGTTTCATTGATGTTGTTCCAATCAGTTTTAGTAAGATCATTAATGTCCCAGTTCATTTGACTTCGACCGTGTCGCGTCCTGGCCAACTATCTTACTTGAGAGAAGAGACTGGTAGGGACACATGCTGGGCAGCTACAATATTGAGAGTGGCTGTTTCTTAGAAACACTGTAGAAACAGTTTGCCTTATTATGATTATTAACAGTTAATTATTTAATCATTTTATTAATTCACTTGCACTTCGCTCGTGAATTTAACTTTCTTTTACCGGCTTTGAATGTTATGTAAATGTTTGCCAATTATTGGCGATTGGAAGGTATAGCTCAGTTTATTGTAATCCATATTATGTTTGAACGTTCAATTATTAGAACGGCTAGTAGCAGAACGCAAGCGCATGGACGATGACAGCGCACGATAGTATACGGAAAAGTGATTCGTGCATGCGTTTACATTCTGCTACTAGCCGGATAGCGTATGTTGACTGTACGAAGCGGTAGACAAAAAGGCGCTGGCGTTAGGTATCTACCCTTATTAACTCAACGCTACAATTTGTACCGTATAAAGAAACGCATCTCTTTGCTTTCCATTTGAAACTGAAGTATATACAGTTCCATCAACATCCAGAGCGTTGCAGCGAGTAGTTCAGATGAGGTAACAGGTCGAACATCGGGTGGTAAAGGTAGTCAGAAGAACTCTCCAGTGCTCAGGAGGAGAACTTCTTTACCGACTCTAATGGGAATGAATGAATGAATGAATGAATGAATCAATCAATGAATGAATCAATGAATCAATGAATGAATGAATGAATGAATGAATGAATGAATGAATGCATACGTTAGTTGAGGACGCTCTTCTGTGCCATATCTTGAGTGTCACTTTGTTACAGGAGACTCGAAGAACCACATCGTGCTTCTTCCCGCCGGCTCCCTGTTCTTCCTGCGCGTGATACACGGGAAGAAGGAACAAGATGGCGGCGTCTATTGGTGCGTCGCTAAGAACAGCGCGGGAACTGTCAGCAGTCGCAACGCCACGCTGCAAGTTGCCGGTGAGTGTCTACCGAACTAAAGTCATTTATTTTTTTATTTTTTTTCATTTAATGTCTATCCTATTCAGTATGTAAAAACTGATTTACAAAGGAGGACCTTAAATAATACTAGGCTATGCAAACAATTAATAATAATGAAATCGTGAATAACAATAACAATAACAACAAAAACTAAACCAACTACTGTACTATATACGAATACATTTAAAAATACTATGAATAGAGCTGAGCTCAGCAAGTGTTACAATTTCTAATGTAGATTAGAGTTCTATAACACGTTTAGAGAAAAAATTAATGCACACAACAGCAAGGTCATTATATGTATATGAAGCAGACATCGTGTCTGATAAAACATAAAGCTCGACGCGCTGCGCCGTTCTGGTGTACATGTTCGAAACTACAAAGCGTATGAGCTGCCGTCTTTAAATCTCAGACCCCCAAAGTCGCCTTCGTCGTTTTTCAGACTTGGAATATGTATGTATACGGTGCGGTGTCAGGCTGTGGCCCCTACTTTGCAATTACTTAATCGTTATACCCACACCCAGGGGTGTGTTTCGATATTAGTTATTCATAGATTCAATGCCAAGACAGGGGCATGGGCATGCGAGCCGTGTTTCCTAGTCCAACCCAGAGTTCAACGTGAAGATTTGTCAACAACAAAAGTGTTGTGTTACAACTTTACTTTTGATGTCGAAGACGCGTTCACCAATGAGCGGCCGAGTTTCAAGCGAACACGTGTGAAACGCCGCTGTTCATTGGATAATGAATCTTTGCTTCGCTCGCAACAAGATCATCCGTTATGTAATGTAACAAAGACTGTATGTTGGAAGTAATTTTACAAACAACGAAAAAAGTTTCTTGTTTCACATATAATAATTGAGCTGCAGTGCATGTTTGGGAAATTCGTGCATATTATTAGTTGTTTTTAAGTTTGGTCCATTATTAGTTCGCTGACTTGACGATTTGAATTTTGTTCTGACTTCTCCTCGGTGTTAAAAACGTAAAAGTAACGTAACATTGAATACATAAATATAAACCCTAATATGCCAATGATTTTAACAAAACGAGACTCGTATTCACTGGTATGTTGAGTTATATGTTACGTAAGAATGAAAACCATTCATCTAAGCTGTGTGCCAATGAAAATGTGCCTCCGAGTTTTCCTGTTAACTTAAAACAGCCAATTTGTGTAATACTCTGTGATGTGTGAAGCAAGTTTGCAGAGTAATCCATCATCCCGTAGACTGATCCACTTTGTCTATAATATTCTCGTAAATTAGCTATCTGTATAATCGTGGAAGAATATTCCACGTCAGCCCTCTCATAGGTTTTCCATCGGAAATCTAAGATCGCCGGATCGACAGCCAACAGACGGTTCGACTAATTTCACCAAACAAGAAAAAGACTTTCCCCTTTCGTACTTTAACATTAGCAAGCCTATTAAAGTGTGCCGATCAATCATAGACGGAGAGCAGTGGGTGTCACTAAGGGTGAGGATCATACTGCCATTGTATGACAAAATAGTCTCTAATAGCATTCCCCCACAGCGGTTATTGTAGATCAACCCCTGTTATAAGTGGGGTAGTTCAGTGTATTTAGGGGCTCAAATAATTAACGCCGTCTCGGAGGGCAGTTCAAGCATCAGCTGGCTACGAGAGATTGTACTTAAACTTGACGTCAACTGCAACGTAATTTAAGATTATACGTACAGCATTAAATTTGATGGCTATTATATAAAATTAAAGAAGTTACCAGAATGACATTTTGGGCGTGCGTAGCGTTCTACAACTGATTATAAATGAATCTATAGAGTCACCTTTAAAGGTGTGCGTCTATAGTTCCCCATTGTTCTGCCCGATGAATGGGATGCTTGACAGGTCGATGTTATATTCGCTCTGAATAGATTTGTATATTATAATATAAGCGAATAAAAAGCGTGGAACGTTAGGTTGGCTAATGTATTCTCTCTGGGGTCGTGATGTGCCTGCTTGTCGCACAGACACACAAGTATGGAATAATAGGATCATTGCCATTGTTGTACCGAGGCATCGCGCTGTTTTTGTTTGTGGGTGTGATATCCAGTGAAGGCAACTTTGAATATAAAGGGTGGATGATACCTTCTTAACGCGATGAGCATCAATGGATAGACAGTGATGAATACAGAATCGATAAAAATCTGTTTTTCCGTAACCGAGATGTCGATAGGGCCGGAGCGCGTCGGAGCTGAGTGATGTATGATGTACGTATCGCCCTCGCACCCACCACACATGGCATAAACACGTGGCCGCGATTATGAGCAAAGTCAAAATTGTGACCTGGGCTGCACAATCAATCATCATCTGGAGTCACAGACCCCGGCCGAGGATGTGAATTATTCATCGGTGTTAATAAGGATTTCTCACCCATCATGGGTGTGTGGGGGTATCTTTGTATCGTATCATGCGTTTATGTGACTGATTACGCTGGCATCTGTAGCTGCATCATCGAGGGCGTACACACCAACCCCGTGCGGCGCGGCGTTGTTATTTAAATAATATCTGACACCTGGAAGTGGATTGGATTTGTTTTTTTGTCGTCATCAAGACTCTATTCTCGCGCGAAGCTACATCGAACGCACCAGGGTATGTACGCCGAAAATTGGTTTAGATAAGCTTGTTTCGTGGTGCGTCTCGTCAAGTGACTTTTGCGCATGCAGAATAAACGACAATATACACAAGTTCGCGGGACGCCGTTGTGAAATGGGATTGTAAAATTTTATTTCGTTAAGTTTCCGATGAAAAATCACGAGAATTTTGTTGATATTTTCTGCGTACAATACGAGATTTTGTCGAAGGAGAATTTTTGTTGAGTCACTGTAGAAATAAATCTGTCCCGACATTTCGTCGCCAATTCTGTAGATTCGATTGGAAATATGAGGCGTCCTTTTTATGTCCGATTTTACTTCATTTCTAGCGAATTCACATCTTCTCGTGTGTCTTTTCATTTCGTGTTCGTCTTGTAAAATGTTTGCTGTAAAATTGCCCCAGACTCGAGATTCTAGCGTAGTTTGTAAAGACGGGGTCACGATCTATCGAATCGTTGTGATAATGTTATGTGAGTTATCAGATCTTATTTATGGGTAGCAAATGCAACGCAATGTTACAAGATATACAATACAATACTGTATTGAACATTTACCGTTGAAACATTCAGCGTTAATAATTAAAATTCATTATTGTTTCATGAAAATTGATGATTCGGAAATTGCGAAGTTGAAGAAGTGTTTTGGTAACATTTTCTCACATCACTGCAGTACCTAGAGTTGTAGAAATCAGTATTTTGCAGACTTTTTATTTAATTTACATATTTGAACATACTTATACCTTACATGATATTGGCGAAAATCTAACATGTATAACATCTCCCCATTTGTTTGGTGTCAGCCCTCGCAATTGTACTTCTTTACTCACGCTATAAGTCATTAACAGCCATGCTAGAGCCGATAGCCAATAGTGGCAGACCTCGAGACAATACGTGTGTGTTACAACTTCTGAAAGTGACATACAAGGTCCCTGAAACAGACATCCCCTCCGAAAGAAGCCACATACTATAATAAATGTTACAAAGTTACGCCTCAGAGTTAATGTTCTCGAAAAAGGTATCGAATTGTGTTTTGACAATGGTGAGTTAGGGTTCGGGGAGATGTGATGTGCTGCTGTTGCCCTATAAATCATAATATAGCAGATGGAGGGTGAAAATGGCAGTAGGTTTCGTCGCATCGATTTTCCCCGCTCTCAGGGCCACTAGAAAGCATGGATGTAAAACGTTCGTTGACTTTTACGTCGCCGATGGTCCTGACATTTCAAAATCACATCGTATCGCAGAGGAAGCAAACAAAATTTGTGCATAAAGGAAAGCAAACACACATTTCGTGTCGCCGTGAGGTTGTTCGTGATACGATCAGAAATTCGAACATGGGTTATTGTTGAAACAACCTGTTCACAACTCCCGTATCCAGGCAAGCGTGGAAAGACGTCGTAAAATATACCATATTTAAAGTGCGTTTACAATGGCAATCGTGGACCTTGCTCTGCGCATGTGCATCCATTGAGACGGCAATAGTTTTTGATTTTATGTTAATTTTATCCAGCATTTCTATATTGCTCCCCTTTATTCTATACTATTTCTATATTTCCTATACTATTTAGATTTGTAAGTTTCCTCTTTCTCTATACTGAACACTACAATGCAGTTTTCAAACACTACATCACTTGGGTCTATAGTGTGCAGCCTGGGTTTACAGCGTAGCAACTATGTTGGTGATGCATGCCTTGTATAATGGTGGTGGAATGAGCCTAGTGCTAAACGTATTACGTTACGGCTCGTGTTTGCAGCACTCTGGCTGGATCAGCTATCACCGTGCTGGAACATTGTCACAGGATACAGCAGATAATGTGGCTCACACGAGCCATCGAATATCTCCAGTCTTTGAGGCTACTCGAGATTGGCTTCAAGTCTGGAGCAAACTTGAAACTTGCTGATGTCCTCTGAAACCTCTATGGAGTTGTGGGCCCACTTCTTGCTCCCATCTCTTTTCTCCTTTCTCCAGGGCATGAGTATACGGGAACACAATGCTTTCTTTTGACACCTGTTGGCTTGCTGGGCACAATTTGTAATTGCGATTTCAAAAGACGTTGTTTGCACTGTTAAAGCCCGAGCATTGTTTGGAAAGCTCTTTCCTTCCATGTGACGCTCGAAGCCCTCCCACGTTTCATCACAACCTCTCTGGAAAGCCTTTATTTAAAATTACACCCTCCAGATACTTCATTGTAAAAAGCCTTAAGCGATTTGGCGAAAAATGAAAATGCTTGTTTCCTTTTAGAAAAGAATGTATTCTTTTCTTTTCTTGAAGAAATGTGTTCCAGGCGATGATGGATGAGAGCGATGATGGTGGAAAGATGATTTCTTTGTGTTGAATCCTCCTACTGAAGGGTTTAGCCAACCGAGCCGTCGTAGCCTCTTCTGCTAAAGGGCCTAACGAGCAACTCTGGAGAAAGGTTTTTTAAGAAAGTTAAGGAGAAATCTAAAGCCTAAGCTTTGGGTGGAGGGAATCCATATTGATCCCACACAATTCCAACGAATAAATCCCACTCCCTGCTTTTACATAAGAGATAAGCTCTTAAGATTTTCATTTAAGTGGAAAACAACATTTAAATTCGAGTGAATTTACTACATTTTACGCACATTTAACCCCGTCTCGTAAACGCAATTGTTTCGTGCAGAAGTGGTGAGCTCGAGGTTCGAACATATTGAATCTCGATATTATCACGGGTCATAAAGCGGACTTGTGAATGGCGAGGAGTAATGCAAACAATGTACACCACACCATGCATTCGAGAGGAGAAGCTTAAAGCTCAGATTGACACTGGCAGGGAGAGACAAATGCATCGAGTAACTGTATATTTCAATGAGCAGCGCAGAAGCCTTCCGATGTTTTAGCAGGCGAGATAAACTGTATGTCCTGATCATTTATTACATTTTCTGTTCTTTTCACTTAACTCTCATGGATCAAAGTCCATGATGTGATTATTTTGATTCAACGAAATGTTGGCTCACGAAGAAAGAACTATTCGCACAGATCTTGCAAAACCAAATACAGCATATTATTCTATAAAACGTGGTATAAAAATTTCAAATTCGATTAACCAAGTGCCGTGATTATTGACTTCATCTTCCATGAGCCAATTCCACGCTTTACAGAGAAGTAAAAAAATTGCTACAACTCAAACAGCGCAAAAAATTACAAAATTCGAATTAAAAACAATTTCACCCCCTGTTGTTGAATATTCTCACGCGATATTTCACCCTTCATTCAAACGACGAGTTTTCGCGTTTCCCCCGTCGCAGCGCTGGCGTCGTAAACCGGACCCCTCACTCGTTCCGTGCAGGTATTATTTTATCTATCTCCGAGTCGTCGGTACGGCGCGGCGCACAATGCAGGGCAGATTTCCACCCCCACCCCCACAATGCACTAACTACCTTTAGGGCCCCCCATCGTCACGCGCACTGCAATAATTCCAGGTTGCTTAGCAACACCACCGTGCGCTGCACCGGGAGACAATAAAACCACAAGATTTATACGTACAAGTTTCTGTTGGGTCCTGGCACAGAGCGCATAGAGCGCCGTTTGGTCCCATTGTCTTAGCAAGAAACAAAAGCCGGTATCCAGCTCAAATACAGGAATAATTACCTGAATTACATTCAACACGTTCGCCAGGTTTGAATAATTAATGGGATAGAGATGTATTACACTCCCATTGAGCGGCAAGCGAGCTGATTCACCACACAAAGGTAGAGGGAAGTCTCCACTTTGGCGGATTGCATTTCAGTAAAGCACTAAACTAAACTACCAAAACCGTTCATTGCCGCCTGGGCCAATTCACTGGCGAGAGTTTTCGATATCCCCACGGAAATTAGTTACTGCCATTCCGTCTGAAAGTATCACCACGCCCCTCTTTTCCGAAGTTTACTTTCAATAGCGCTTTTGTCAATGTCAATGACATTGTCGACGAATGGCTCAACAATTTTTTTGTGCTGCATACTTAGATCTTAGGGGGGAAAGTTCAACCCATTCATTAGAAATGTGTGTTTATTTGTCTTTTGCACGATTTTAATTGTTTTTGTTCATTTTATTTTTCTCTCGTTATAACTTATATGAGCGTAAGCACGATCTCTTCCAGTTCCATTTCGTGACAATCGTTATTAGAAAAGTTGTTAGTTTTACTGAAGCGTAGAGAGCATTCAGTTGTCAGCGAGTGCGTAGTCTACTGTATTTCATTGTGTGCAGTTGTAGGTGGCATTTAGGTGAGATCCGGGTAGGTTTCAGAGACAATCCAGAGCACATCTACCCACAGCGCGTTGAACTACCTCTCTCGATTTATCCAATCCGAACTTTACTGTTTCGCGAACTAAAAGTAAATTAACTTGGAACACGAGGCGGCAAAGATTGCGTCTTAGGGTCAAGAAAGCTAGGTAATGACAAGTTCGAGTTAAAAGAAAAAGTTTGAACCGCTTTGTTTGTGTGAAGTTTCTCCAACTGCCATAACACAATAGTACGCGTGGTTTCGGTGCTAAAAGGTCACAACGCAAATGTCATAAAATGTTTAGAGAACACGTGTTGCTTTGCGCACTAGTAGAGTAGACATTTGTTTGTCAAGTCGTGATGGTAAGGTGATAACAATGGTGCTAAGTGCCAACTCCTAAGTCAGGGGTGTCCACGTCTGCATAAGAAAGAGCTTTTCAGCGCTTTACCGCTCCATCGACCGACGGACAATATTTCTTCCAAGCTTGCTTAGTAAAATAAATAAAGTCTGAACATATCGTGAGATTAGCTGCCGCTCGCATTGGCACGCTTTATGCTAATTCACTTGTTACAAGTATTTGCATGCATGTACCGCCTGCGATACCAACATACGTGTAGTATGCATGCAAAACGTAAAAACGTTATTTTTCGTAAATTAATATGACTACGATTTGTAACGTGTACCGTGTTGATAATTATAATTACGATAAGTGTGTCATGTAAGATGGAATAATATTGCTGACGTTATTAATGTGCGGAGAGAAACAAACTACGAACCTGGAAACATCTCAAGCAAGTCATAAAGATTTATTCATGCCGAATGCAAAACGAACCTGGAAACATCTCAAGCAAGTCATAAAGATTTATTCATGCCGAATGCAAAACAAAACGACGCTTTGAAAGTTAGAAAATGTTATGATGTGTAAATATACCATATGTTTCTTTGTATGATTTTTTTTATGTATGCCAGGCGACAAAAGTAAAGTTTCTCTTGATTAACAGTTCTTCTGCACTTGTCATCCAGTGCGGCTGCTGTTTCCGTTTACTCATCTACGAATGTGACGATTCATATGTTCGAGTTATTAGACTATATAAAATGACGAAGCAAGTGCAGTGTACAGTCAGGGGAAATGAAGTTTTTGTCCTATCGTTGAGTGAGTACTGTATGGTAGAGAATTAACTTCAACGCCTTTTTGTCTACCGCTGCTTACAGTCAATATACTCTAGTCGGCTAGTAGCAGAATGTAAACGTATGCACGATTCACAGATCCGTACTTTCGTGCGCTGTCATTGTCCACTCACTTGCGTTCTGCTACTACCAGGCTAGATTATGTTGGCGGTACGAAGCAGTCGACAGACAACCGGAGGCTGAAGTCTCTACCCTACAATACACACTCAACGGTCCTCTTTAGGTAATCTTACCGGGGTAAGATGCAGAGCAAGCAGCAGAGTAAGTCTACTTCAAAATCATTGTAATGGTATGGATGGGGTGATATGGGCATTATTCAACGAAGTTGCCTTAAGATTATATGAACATGTGCTCTCTGGTAAAATTTAACACTTTCTCGATTTTAATAGACGAAGGCGGTAGACAATATTGTTTTTATATTTGGCTAGAAGTTTTTTTATATACCTTTATTAATAGATTCAACTTAAGGAGAAGTGAACATTCAGGGGTTGGAAAGTTTTATATCCCCACTTTAAGGTTAAAGTTAGAGCAGTTTAGTAAGCGAGAAAGTTTTGAGAGGAAGCTACGAGGCAAGCTGTCACTCTTTTTTTTATCTAATTCTTGGAAATCTTAAAAATCGCTTTGTGAAAAATGTTAAGAAATTTGAAAAAAAGTTTTTTCAAAACGCTCTCATTGTCATTCAGGCTGCACTCCAGACATGTGTCTGCGAGTGTGATGTAACTTATTCCAAGGAAATTATTATTTTATATCTGGCTGGAGCTGATTTTAATGCAAGGCTAATTTCACATACTTGTGCTAAGTGGCTATAATGTATTGTTCTATATTCACCTGCTGCTAAACGCATGTTACAAGCATATTGATAGATCTGAAGATGTGTTGGGCCACTCACCACATACCTTTACACTTTAAAAATATAATTCCTTTCCAAGTGTAGTTATTTGTTGCACTGTCTATAAAGGTGAATTCTAATTGGTAAAGCCCGTAGTTTAGTTTAGTGGGTAAACTTGACGCCATCTCCCGAAACTGCGCACCAGGCTAATTTAAAGCGGATTAGAGATCGAAACTTGTGTGTAACTGCTACAGCCTTCTTCTCGTCGACATTTCGGATTGGTGGAGGAACTTATGTTCGCACCACCATAGAATACGTTGCCCCAAGTGATCGTAAACTGCGTATACTCCTGGCAAACAAAGTAATTATGCAGTTATTTACATTTTTCGTACACTTGTCAGCTATATTTATTTTATATTTATCCGCTCTGCAATCATTACTTTACAATGGACAGTTCCCTCGCGCTGTCATCCTTGCACTCAGCACACCTTCTTCATTGTTACTTTCACCATTCCCATCTCTTAGATCAGACATCCCTGATATATTGTTGAACATTCTGTACGTTATTTAGCCCGTTAATAATGCAGAATAATTGCTTCTCACCCAGGGATGTGTATATAGCCTTGTTTAGCTGTTGACCTTATATAGTTTGACACTCTATACATAGTTTGCGTGACTCACGGATCAGATCTGCAGAGATCAAATTATGTGATTTCTTTTTATTGAAAACAAGAAATCTTGTGTTTGTTTCCCATAGAAGTTGTTGGCCGGTTACTAAACCGCCATGCAACGCTGCTACACACGAACAAGAGTAATTAGAGAGGAAACCAAGATCCTTA
The DNA here is from genome assembly GCA_945910005.1 of Isoperla grammatica. Classification (NCBI taxonomy): domain Eukaryota; kingdom Metazoa; phylum Arthropoda; class Insecta; order Plecoptera; family Perlodidae; genus Isoperla; species Isoperla grammatica. The sequence goes on along the minus strand of OX246739.1, from coordinate 6,161,059 downwards.
ATAACTCATTAATCTTGATCTTAAATAAACAAAATCGCCAACATCTTATGAAAGAATTTCCTCAAAGGACTTGATTAATGACGGCCTGCGCTATAAACGCATTAAAGACGGATTAAAGTGTCGGTCTTTGTTTTCGTACATTAATTTATGAACATTTTCGAATAATGATTTGAGAATAATTAAGCTGAACCATTTTCTTATTTACAATTCGAATGCGCCCATGAGGACCAGCAATATGCTCTTGTAAGATGTTTTCGAAATACGAATATGGCTGACTGGCTGAGAGAAAAGAACTATTTGCAAAATTCAGCTACTTTATTAAAATAAATACATATTTCCAATACATTTCCAGCTCTAAAATAATGTTTATAAATAACAGCTGTATGTAACAGGTAAACATAGATTTAGATCATCTGGAATGTCACCATAGAACGTAAGTTTGAAACAGAAAAGATTCTGCATTATAGATTATGAAAACGAAATTGCAACATTGTTTCAAATCTAACTGCAGCGTCTAAAACGTCTGCTGCAATACAACAAAAGTAGAGTTCTACTTTACGTTTGCTCTATGCAAAGTCCGACGATTCTCCCGATACACAACACAGCGAACGACGCTCACTATTGTTGTCTGTAAAAATATTCGCGTTATCAGAACTTTCTCGGTTTTTAGTATTCTGGGAAATGACATTGTATGTAGGATTGTTGAAATTGGCTCATTGTATTCTAATACCAGTATGTTGAATCTTGCACGGATCAAATTCAAGTTTATTTACAATCAGATGACCCGTCGATCTTTCCAATTCTCAAAACTTGTCAACACTATGTGCATTACAATTCTAACACGTTTAAGTATGTTGCAAGTACGTAGTACCCTATGCGAGCACCATTGTAAACAGTTGATCGTAAATGTTTGTCACTTTGCCAGAAATATCCCAACAGCGCAGCATTACAGCAAGTCTCATAGGGCGACTGGTTACCACGGATAATTGCGTTCACTTCAATTTACGCGAGAGAAATTATTGATTCACATAGATCTAAACCCAAAGGTATTCGCGAATAAGATTATGCATGTGCCAGTTCGATTACTTTATTAGCTGAGTGTAGGGCTAGAGTTACGTTTACAAGTATGGACTATAGAAGCTAATACCGCAAAGTATGACACATATTTTCATTCACTTATGACAAGTTAATTTCAGGCATTGGACGAATCTAGGATCTCTTACCTTGCTGACACCCACATGTCATAATTCATACTTCGAGAAGTGTCGTAAGTGACATTGTGGGGTTGTATTATTGGATTATATTTATTAAATGTATGCATGCCAGCCTATTAGAATGTGGTGTGCATACTGATCTGAGAGTGTGTACTATGTAGTGTCGCGTGAATTAGCTTTAAAAACAAGTGTCTGATGTTTTGATAGCAATTATAATGAAATAATGGAATTACGTACAAAGATCACGTAAGTTTCTTCTACTAATCAAAAGGCATAATGCCTTCTTCTCGGGTATTAGTTAGTTCACTTGGTGTAGTTACTACAGTTAGTGCTGGTAAGTATTTATGTAGACACAATGTATGGTTTCAGTGTTAACAATGAAATCTTTGTTGCAATTAATTAGCATTGTTGCTCATTGGACCCCTAGCAATTAATAATGCTGTCGGGAAGATGTGCATTTCACAGAACCAGCCAAATCAGTCGTGGCCACATTGTGCCGAGCAGATTAGATAAGCATGTTGCATGTTGAAGCCTGCCTGCCTGCAACTTAATTACCCGCATAATTCATTTCGATTACTCACGGAGTTTTTCTTAGCCTCGCAAAGTTAGTAGAACAACGCGCAGCTTCATTCATTAGTGTACTCCTTCACATTTCGCTGAATCGCTGGTGATTTGTTTGTAACGCGAGATGTAGCTGTGTTCTGTGCGGTGAGCTCCATGTAACTGTGGCTGAGACAAAGCCTCTCTTGTGTTAAATGCTTTGCTTCGTTGAGCTACGCAGGCCCCAGACAGACTAAAAACAACACAACTTTGTTCTACTAACTTTTATAATTATTTTATATAGCTTCTCCTTCTTGTAAATTTAGTCATTCTATTTATGAGCAACTTCGTGTAAACTTATTTTGGTATCGTCTGGTGCAAACGGATTCCTTTCAGTCTTAGACAGTCTTGTTTAGATTTTGAAACTTTTTTAAAAATAAATTTCCTCTGGTAAATGAAGAAATAAATAGTCGTGGTTGAATTAGGTAAAACAGTCGACACTCTTTGTTCCAAGAAGCCATTGGGCATCTCCATAAGAATGTGCTGAATCGTGTTCGTCCCATTGGTCCCTTATTTGGTAACTTGTTATGCCAATCGCACCCCTCGTTCTCGATCGGGCTAGGCCTATAAGTTGTAATTTTATCAACTTCTTTTGTCGAGGAACAGGTATTCACGTAGTAAATTCACCGCTTTGACAGTAAGTAGTTGTGGCGGGTATCACATTCCCTTGGTCCTCTTGCAGACACATGAAGCCGTCATTGGAATCAACGTCCAATAAAAGTTATCCCGGTTTCATAAACATATTGAGCGGTAAACATTGTTATCATTAAAACTCATAAATAAAATGGGGTAAATGAAGATCAACTACTCTCATAATGTGTATCTTCAAATCATACACCTCTAGCGTATCTTTGTGGTTAAGTACTTCTCACAAAACTTTACTGATAATTGATGTGTGGATCAAGGCTTAGTTCAATACTCGAAATATAAAAATGTGTTATAAATGTTAGGTTTTCGAATGATAATAATGATCGGCTTCTCGCTCGACATTCCTATGCCTCGACTAAACTAGATGTTCGCATTTCCTTACAATAAACCAATAGACTAACAATCCCGATCGAATTATTCCCAGTCGGCGCATTATTCCTCCCATTAAGAGCAAACAAAGGCTGTGTCTCGAGTAGAAAGCCATATAAGAACTATAAAACCGAGGTATTTCGCGTGGGACGCTCTCTGTTTTAGGCCACCCAAGTCAAGTGACACATTACACAGCGACCGTACAGAATATAGAACTAAAGTTAAGTAGTATTTCGTGCTCATAACTAACTTCGATGTATATATACACACACATAGACACATAGACACGCGTACGACGGGCAATAAATAAACTAACCAACTTCCTAGGGCGGGGATCGAACCCAGAGGTTCGCGACTTTAGTAAGCACAACAAATCATGTTAATCTGGAGCCTATGTCAAACACACATGTACGCCATTAAGGGGATAGCGATTAATTAGTTTGTTGAGAATGTAATCAAAGACACCGCCTCGTTTCGCTTGTGGCATCAGAAGTAAGACGAAGCATCGTACAAAGCTGAACAAAGTCTTATAGTTTTTGCAACGAGGTTTAGCCGTGTAATTATAAGGTAGGTGAATCCAGCTGAGATTTTATAAATGCTATAAATGTATTATAAAATATCATATGATAAGTGTATGCTCCCTAAAGAGCAAAATAAATGTATGTGTTTGTTTGGAATACCAATGTGAAAACTATAGTACATAGAATGTATCTCGCAAACAGTATTCACTGTATTATAATTTTTAGATTACTTCTAATGTCCTACCTGGGAACAAGCACCTTTGACGTGACATGTTGTGCTATCGTGGTAACTTCTCGTTCTTCGCGTTACGATTCTCTCTTTTTACATGTGTACCAATGGTAGCACTCGCGTTTACCGTAGACGTTTATGGTGATATAAAAGAATCTAGTTTTCTAGTACCGGTACATCCTGTTGAAGAAGCCCATGGACACTGTATGAATGAATGAAGTCTTCATGTGTGCACTATTTTTTTTAAATCCTCCAGTAACACATCTAACTTACCGCTGGTCTACGAAAACAACACTTGGCTATAATCCATCTATAACTATAAGTTAATCTTTCAGCTTCGTAGGGTCGTAGGGCGAGGAAATTCAGATCAAAAATGAATATGTAAATTTGGAACATATGCTTGCATATTGAATTCCGCATCAAACAGAGAAAAAAGTGTGTGTTTGTGGTTTCTGCACAACGACAGATTATTAATAACTATAATCGAATCACATTCACCTTCATATCCCCTGAGAACGCTGCGGCTTCATTTGAGTAAATAGATTTAAATATGTATGTGTACTCAATTATTACCGCAAATGATGATTGATCGCCAATAGGGGACAATGCCATTAAAGTGCATGCATGGCTGCTATCCGGACACGGTAGGGCACAACATTTATGCATAACAGTCACATCCTATATAATAAATAACTAAAATAAGCATTGAGTTCACAACAACTTACACTGCGTTACGTCGCCGCATCTCTCGTGGGTAGGTTGGTACTGCGATGTGCCAACAGATAGCTGAGTGCAGCGTACGCGGTGACATCAACGCCATCTAGCGGTGCGTCGTTCAACCAGCTTGTTATATAAGAAAGGCGATGAAACTCTTGATGAATCATATTTGCGATGTTTTTGCTATAGATGGTATTTGAGACTTTTGAGTTTACGCGCATCATCAATACTTACTGAGCTGAGAGTGAGAGTATGATCCAATATGGTATTTTAGTACTGAAGTATTCAATATTAATATTACGAGTTTCTTGAGCTAAGGAATACTAAGTACCCGCCCTGAAGATGTATGTAGATCATTGTTATCGCTCAGTACTGCATTGACCTAATTGTATAACAGAATACCTCAAATGGGGTTCTAAAACATCACGTGTACATACACCTAGCATGTCTGGTACACATTGAGTTACCGGGTACCGAACCTGCGACCTGCTACTAAGGCGGCGCATACAAAGCCAGGGAACCGTTGCCAACTTAGAAATAAATAACGAGGAGTTGTTTGAAAATGACAACTCAGCACGATGTTAATTGTGATTTGAGACTCGCGTGGGCAACGGGATTGAATCCAGGGATTACACGCTGGACGTGGGCAGAGGCACATGATGCTCATTGTTACGACTTTTCGTGGAATTTAATCTCCGAGAAAAATAATGAAACAATTGATCACATATAGGCTGCCCTCCTTATACATTATGCATCGGCCACTATACAGATTTAACGCCATGCATTCGTTTATTTATTTCAAGTTTTAATATCGTGGAAATAATCGCGCTGCCGCGTTTTACCATATTTTATGCATTATTCCGCGGTTATGTATCGCGGTTTTGCATAAGTGTCTTCGTATGAGCGCAACACAGGTAGAGGTGCTGCATTAACTCGATCACTTGTGATTTATGCGATTTCATGACTGATAAAGATGTAGTTCTTCGGGTTTCCGCCTAATGCATCCTTTCCTTCGGGATACCCTCCCATTATCATCGTTCCACATTGGATTAAGTACCTTAATTATCTAATTAAAATAATTTGTGTTAAGGATACTGTAAATAATCTTGATCTAAATTGCATTGGTCACGTGTGTGTGTAGGTCGTGATGAGCTATGCGCATGCGCACAGCCCGTACCTTGAGGTTAACTGCTGTTAGCGACATTTTATCGCGCACATAAACTCACTACTGGAACATAGCACATAAACCGAGTACTAAGCTTTATTGGTCTTAATCGATCGTTACGATAATGGACAAGTCATATTGTAGTGTGAAGATGGAAGTTTATTCATTTTCACACTGGATTCCTTCACTGTCGTGTTTTATTCTACTTGATTGTGACATGGGTAAACAACACTCTGTTTTGATCACAATCAGGTAGGTGCTGAGCTGGCTATTGTGTAATCATCAATCTAGGGCAACAATACTAACATTAGAATACTGACACAGCATAATGGTCGTACAAGTAATTTGGTAACTTTGCTGTGTCAGGGGTTTTGGGAGGCCCAAGTTGGATTGTTGTTAGGAGTTTGGTCTGAGCCCCACTCTTGCATTTTGGCTTGAGTGGGGGGTCGAACCATGTAGGTTGATGAGTGATTATAGTCATGAGCAGCTAGCACAAGCCAAAGAAGGGGTAAGGGGGGGGGAAGGTGACGTGATACGGTCGAGGTGGATTAAAAGGGAGTAGTCTGGTGAGGCTCGGGGGGGACCGGTCGGAGGAGCTGTTGAAGAAGGACGTAATGTAGGTGCATGAAGATAGGACGGGCGAGAGGGACCGGCGGTGCCATGGGGCACATGGACTATCCCCGAGGAACGAACCAAGGAGTCACGAGGGACGAACGGACGGGGCGAAAGCCAACCAAGGTAGTGTGACTCCTTAGTAGTAGATTAGAGGGAGATAGATAAAGATCGGTACGCCACGTCTTTGCCACGGTAGGATGAATGTCTATTGTCTATTGTGTAACATAATAAATGTACGGTTCCTCAATGTTTGAACCCAGGACTGTTGATTTAAGTACCTAGTCTCCCGGCCTTCCTCAGACATAGCAACGATCCCAAGTGTACGAGTTCACGTATGTCAAGAGAGGGTTACGTCCCCAGTGAAACCTTGTGACAGCCGACCTGAACATGGGTTCGAGTCCCGTACCAGGGTGGTAGGGACAAGGGTGGATCGGCGCGTGAATTCGGTACACAACAAAGTTGGTGGAGTCTGCCGGGCCAATTTGTTTTATGACAAATTGGTTTATCACGAAAGTTATTTGCTATGTCGATGGAAGCGCCGGTTTGTTTGATTTCGTTAACATAGGTCCATCTTTGGTTTATGAAATAACAGTTAGTGGTGCCGCCTGTCTTGAAATAATTTGTTTTTTTGACATGCCAAATTTGGTATAGGCGCTGACTTTGTCTTCAACAAAGTTGTTAGAGGCACCGGTTTTCTTTTGTTTTCTGTGATTTTGCATGTCTGAGATGATTTTGTTTTGTTGTTTTATCGCTACCGTGGTATTAAGATGTAGCGTACCTGTTGAGTGTTATTGTGTGAGTCTCTTTCTCTCTGCTCTCTCTCTTATGTTGATAGCCTCTCTGCACTGGAGGATTGATTATTGCTTGTTGTGTTGTTTCTTTGTATGTGTGTCAGCGTCGTGATTAACCTCGTTGCGATGTTCTTATGAGAACTGCTTTTGAACTTCTGTTCGAGCATCTATTAGCATTGTCGGCGGATTGGCGCGATATTGTCCTGCCAGGGACTTTGTTCGTCGTGCTGGGTTCGAGTCCCGCTTTCGTCGTCAAATTGCGTATGCTCGTTTCTTCATTGTTTTATGTGAGTTGTTTCTTGTGTCAATGAGCGCGGCTATGCTCACGTCAGCAGTTTGCTCGCACGAAGAAGGCCAGTTTATAGCTTGGCAATCACTTTTTTGTCTACTGTTAATCACGATGTTCTGTTGTATGTGTATTGTGGATGAATGTAGACAGGTGTAAATGTGCGTGTGTGTTTTGAGTGCATGTTCTCTCTTTGGTTTATGGATGTTCTTGTTTCAAGTACGTGTTTCGGTGACAATTGGTCGCGAGGGAGGACGCTGTTCTTTGCATTATGTGATTATCCTAATTGAGGATAGTTTTGTGTTTTCTATGTTTTGTGTTATAACTGGTGTGTGATTGTGATTCTACCTGCAGGTGAGTGGTGTGGGTTTTGCAGTTCATGGGTGTCGCGATTGTCCTCGTTGGAGGGAAGTGACGGCTAGTGTGTCTTTTTAGTTTTTTGTTATCGTGTTGTCACGCTTAGCCTCGTTGCGTGGTAAGGCGGTTTTCTCATGACTTTAAGGTTGCATGTGTTTCTTGTATGTATGGTATTTTTGCTTGTTTGTCTTTTTGTTTCTTTTTATTACTGCTGATACGTGGATTTGGCTCTATGCGCAATCACGTGGCATTGTTGTAATACGTTGTATGATGTAAAGTGCGTGCAGCTTGGTAGCAGTGTATTGTGTTGTTACGCAAATGTGTTGTGCGTCGCGGTCAGTGATACAGGATTGCTGAGTTGCTGACTGTGTAGCCCCCTTTCGTAATGGGTAAAGGGGGGGCTAAATATTTCTACTGCCCTGGTAGCTCGGATTTCGTGAGCTCGGGCGGGTTGGTCGCTACAGGCGGCCAGGAATCATTGAGTTTATTGCTGTCGTTTTATGCGGCTCGGGACGATACGAGGTCCATTTTTTTCCTAGTGGGGTGTTATTGTCGGTTTGGGGGGTGGCTAGTGCTCGGTTGGGCCTCTGTTGCATTGTCTTTGGTTCGAGGCCCGACGCGAGCTTAGTCGTACCGCGCGCGGACGCTGGACCGCTGGCTGATGATGCGACTGCGATATAGCCAGGTCCGCGCGTAGGCGGCATCCACTCTGACACGGCAGCAGTATACCCTGTGCACGGTTAGATCTGGCATTGCTATCTGTTGTGTTTGACGTTGTTTTTCGTTGGACTCGACTTTCGTAAGTGTGATTTATTTCTGTCGGAATGTCCATAGTGGGTTAGGCTATATCTAGGTTATGTTCGCGTTATAGTCTTCAACTACATTGTTGGGATTGTTGCAATCCCAGTCGTTTTTTTTCTTCTAAAAAACTAGGTTTATTTGTACACTGTGTATTGACTTTAGGTTTAGGTTTAGGCTAATTTAGCTCTAGGTTTGTTGGACATTTCGGAGTTTGCCACACTTGATCGAGGCCTCGATCAAGTGTAGTAAATTTGATTGCTTAGCAAAGTTGAGTTTGCGGATTCCGACGTTGACGCAATTTGATAATTGCTATGAGCATTTTCTTATGTGTGTAGTTTCCTGCTAAGCAAGAGTCGAGTATTCTTAGTGGTTGTGATTGTCTCTTTAGGTGGCTGGTGGGAATCAGCATTTGATGCGTGGATTCCACTGTTTTTTTTGTCTATGCACCGTAATTAATTAGTAATTCGTAGAGAGAGGGAGCAGGGAGGGAAACCTGGTTTCACTATGTGCTGACGTCTGGTGTCATGACGCAATAATATCTGCAGTGCTGCTCGGAGCGGTCATGTCTGTGGCGTATTGTAATTGTTTATATGTGTCACGCAGTCAAGGTCGCTCCCTCAAGTCAGCTGTTCTGTGTGACGTAGGACAACAATAGTGAAACCGCTTTGATTGCACAGTATGGTGTAACCGAGGGATGCAGTAGCGGGATGCAATTCTGCTGGTGTTTTGTTTTATGTTCCAGTTGGTTTTGCATTGCCGATCTGTGTTCGACCGACGATCTGTTGACCTGGGTGGTTGGGACTGCCGTCAGCAGGTCGAAGGTGAAATGTCTTCGGAGCGAAGAATTGTTCGTTTCCGAAGTCCACATTGTATGAAGAGGAACCGTAGAATTTTTGAAATTTTACTTTATTTACTTTCTTGTCGTTTGTGTTTTTTTTAAATGGTTTTAAAATTTTTTTTTTTTGAATCTTTGAAATTTTATTTCATTTAATTTATTGTAATTTGTTTGGAAATGGTTTAAGCCTATACGGATTGTTTGTTTTGTTTTAAAGTTTAAGTCTGGTTATTGTTGCAGAGCATGGTCTCTTTTAAGATCATGTCTCTTTAGCTTCCTTTTAGCATGTATCAGTGGCAAGGGCGTGGAGTTACGTTTTGGAGATTGGGGGTGACACGTACCGTCCGTTCGCTCGTCGTTATCTCAGTACCTTCTCGCCGACCGTGTTATGCACCTACCACCGTTTTGGATTATCCAGAGTATAGGGGGAGGGGCAGCTTGAGTTTAATTCTGGTCCTTCTTCCTACTCGCGGTGTTCTTTGTACCTTTTTGGCGGTAAGACATGACACCATCAGAGACGATGGATGTTTAAGCGGGGGGATGTAGTGTGAAGATGGAAGTTTATTCATTTTCACACTGGATTCCTTCACTGTCGTGTTTTATTCTACTTGATTGTGACATGGGTAAACAACACTCTGTTTTGATCACAATCAGGTAGGTGCTGAGCTGGCTATTGTGTAATCATCAATCTAGGGCAACAATACTAACATTAGAATACTGACACAGCATAATGGTCGTACAAGTAATTTGGTAACTTTGCTGTGTCAGGGGTTTTGGGAGGCCCAAGTTGGATTGTTGTTAGGAGTTTGGTCTGAGCCCCACTCTTGCATTTTGGCTTGAGTGGGGGGTCGAACCATGTAGGTTGATGAGTGATTATAGTCATGAGCAGCTAGCACAAGCCAAAGAAGGGGTAAGGGGGGGGGGAAGGTGACGTGATACGGTCGAGGTGGATTAAAAGGGAGTAGTCTGGTGAGGCTCGGGGGGGACCGGTCGGAGGAGCTGTTGAAGAAGGACGTAATGTAGGTGCATGAAGATAGGACGGGCGAGAGGGACCGGCGGTGCCATGGGGCACATGGACTATCCCCGAGGAACGAACCAAGGAGTCACGAGGGACGAACGGACGGGGCGAAAGCCAACCAAGGTAGTGTGACTCCTTAGTAGTAGATTAGAGGGAGATAGATAAAGATCGGTACGCCACGTCTTTGCCACGGTAGGATGAATGTCTATTGTCTATTGTGTAACATAATAAATGTACGGTTCCTCAATGTTTGAACCCAGGACTGTTGATTTAAGTACCTAGTCTCCCGGCCTTCCTCAGACATAGCAACGATCCCAAGTGTACGAGTTCACGTATGTCAAGAGAGGGTTACGTCCCCAGTGAAACCTTGTGACAGCCGACCTGAACATGGGTTCGAGTCCCGTACCAGGGTGGTAGGGACAAGGGTGGATCGGCGCGTGAATTCGGTACACAACAATATAATTGGATGGGGTTGCACATTAAATATATACGAAGACATACAAGTGCACACAGCCGAATTAGGTAATTGATATGCGTGATGTATTGCTATACTGACAGTGTAATGTTTCTAAAAGTTTGAAGTGCGACAAATTACTTATCCACTTGACTTGTGTAATGTAAGCTCTATACTTTGTGTATGCGTTTGATTGCCAATAGCTGACAATGCAGAATAAGGTGTAATTCCCTCACATTTTACGCTCAGTAATGTATACTGTCATCTATAATTCAGTTAGTATAAGTGGATTGAATAAATCTATTGCGAGATAGTAGTCACAATACCTTGCCTTTATTTTATTTCCGATGTGTTAACGATCTAATCATAACTTTTGCAAATCATATCTGCAGAATATGTCCACTCACAAAAACCGCTCTTATGAATATCACAAGTAAATATGAGCATATAATATGATTAGGTATTTAGATTGGTTGCAATAGGTGTGCGAATAGGCCTCATGCACATTTGCATATAAATGTGCGTCTTAGTAGTCTTGTCCTGATGATTGTGTCATGACTGGGTAGGTGTCGAAGTAACACGTAACAGTGGTTAGCGGAGGCGTCAGGTATTTGCAGGAAGCCAATGAAGGACGCTTGCAACTCTCACACATCACTTGATACACTAGACATGACTTTACACTTCCACTTTATTGCGCTGTCTATTCTGAAACACTCCACGGTCGTCAAACTACCGTATTGGTATCATTGTGGATGTTTTTCAATGGGCATTTACTTTTTCGACGTCCCGACTGTGTTTTTAATGGGAATATACAATATTACAATCTCCACGGGACACAGGGAGAAATTGACATAGCCACGTTTTTACTTCTCGCTATCTTGACAGTGGGTCTACTGATCTTAATGACCATCAAGTTTGTAATGAAAATGATTTACTGTCGACCAAAGGTGGCATTTATTGAATGCTCAGCGGACATGGAGACCTCAACAAGAATAACAGCTCAGCAAAATATTGTGAGCAACATTAGACCATATCAAATATTTGTATAAATGAATTACTAAGTTTGGTGGTCATGAAATTGAATGTCCCGCACAATGGTAATGGCAGAAAACTTAGACATCAAAGTACCAAAATTAGAATTGGAAGAAATATAAATACTGAGGAGAAGACGATGGACGGTGTTCCGTAAATCATAGGCTATGGGACGCATGGAAAACTCGAAGCTGCAACGAGGCTAATTGTGACGCCGATCAAAAATTAGGCTTCTGATTCGTTTACAAATAGTTTGTGCATTAGACCGGTTGCATATAACATGTGATATTAGCACGACATTTATTAGTGTTGTTTGTAGCACAGACGTGGTTGTAGCCTTCTACAATATCAAGGGCTCTTTATGACATACCCCCGTATTTTGTGTTGATTATTGCTTGTTGACGTGTCACTCGGTCACACATGACATGTCATGACGATCGTTCTGTCCATGGAGAGAAAAGCCAACTGCTACACCCCCCCCTCCCCTTCCCCCTTCCCCCCCTGACCGGTACTCTGCCTTTAATCACCTGTCAGTCAAACGGTGTTGGGCTCAATCCTAAAACATGTAAAAATTGTCAGAATATTTCGACATAAATCCAACTTATAATTAAATTAAAATTAGAGCCGTCAAAGCAGATGTAGATGTCATATAAAAACGTAAATTAATTTGAAATTGTTTTATTTTGACAATTTGACGTCACAATCACCGGTGACACAAAGCTGTGTCGCCACAGATGGCGATGATAAGTGACGGACATTCACAATTTGACATCGTCAACCAATAGCTGTAGTGTTATCGTTCATTTCTGACATTTTGTAAATACTAAACTTGGTTTGTTATCATGTCGGCTTAACGCCGCTTACTCGTAGCTATGAATTAGTGAGTGATACATGATAGAAGGGACAGTTTGTTTTACTTTACGAAGGTAATGTGTTCCTTTTTCGGAGGTTTGATATGTATATAGCTATATAATATGTATTTTGTTGTGGATATTTAGATATCAAATCCGTTATATATAGTATGCGGGATAAAAAAGTCAGAATATGAAGCGTATTTACGATTAATCCTACTAAATCTGCTTTTAATTCCTTCACCGTCTTATTACAATTAATATTCATTGTTTTTAAGCAAAGTGTCTACTAAAAGCTTTGCCAGCCTGACAGTTTTTTAAATTAATATTCGGGAAGTATCATGGTTTCTGAATGATACCCAGAAATGTTAACGAAAGCATTGTACGCCACTCCATGTAAAATATTATAAATCGCGTAGCCATTTTTCACTGTACAATGACGCTATTAAAAAAAAAAAAATGCAATTTCCCCCTTGGTTATATGACGTGGAAGTAGGCCACCTGGTACAGTAGAGCACTAAGTAACGTGGCGCGTGGCCACGCCGGCTGTTGCCCCCCCCCCCCCCCCCCACCCACGCCCCAACTTCACGACCCCTAATTTATTATCAAGACCTCATCCATCTCTTTCCTCTATTTAATTTCGCTACACCTCAATTCATATTGTACTGTTGAGAATGAAGATCAACTCTTTTCGCCTCACATCAGGGTGTTTTTTTGGTGGGCGATCAAACTGGAGACCGGTAGCAGCTGAGCACACGGTTGGTTCTGTCTAATGAGTTGGGTCGTCTTTGTCAAAACCCTCAGAAAGGAATCAGACCGGAACGGGTGTTGTATATATTGCGCAAAAGTGTAGCTTGAACCCTAGAAGGAATATTAAATGTCCATTTCCAAAACAAACTTAATACAAATTGTCAGCCATATTGTTGACGTTTCTTCGGAAATATCGAAACAACCGTTAAAACATAAAAATTACGTAGACTTGGGTCATTTCAAGTGGCTTGACACTATTTTATTTGTAATGCATCGAAATCTGTGTGTATACCATTTTTATCATTTTCCTACCAAATATGGTATGGTAGGAATCAAATCGTGTGATTCAAAATGTGAGGAATATGGTTTGTGTTATAGTTAGAATCCATACACGTGTGGATAATAACGGTAACGTAAATTAATACAGTTTTCATGGTTCACTTGTCGGTAATATCTCTCGACTAGTTGTATAATACATCGGCGTGGGTCGCTAAAACAGTGTCCATTATATTAATATCAGTGGAAGTGACACGGTGCGCATGCGCCGACTGAAGGAACGAGCAAGATAAATGCCCTCTAGTAATGAATATGTCGTTTTGATATGTCATCAATAATGTTGTACAAAAAACATTCCACACGGAATATCGTTGATGTAAGGATATAAACAAAACAAACCGTCACCTTGTTTCACATTAATATCCTTCAATAGCAGCGATAAGACACGCCATAGTTTTACAATAAGTATTTGCATAAATAAATGTCTTTTTTTAAGGCATAACATCTCGCCTATTTAGCATGATAATATTCATTCAGTTGAATGCAGACAAAGCCACAAGGCACAAAGAACGCTCAACACTTCTTGCCCGCAACGTCTTCAACCAGGAGCAATAAATAACGTTATCAATGGTGTGTTGTGCTATCCATCCCGACATATATCTCTCCGTATGACGGCAACCATGTGCCGAGTTGTTGTCCGCAAACGATCTGTAAGTGACAATGAAATACTTGTCGACGTTTAATAACAACTGTCACACGATCATAAGGTCTCATCTAGAACGTGATACAACATTGTACAACACCTAGTCCCCCATTTATTTTAACTACTTGATAAGTATGAGATTTTGTCTACAAAGACTACATATGTTAATTTGTATTCCTACGTAAAATCCAGTTTGTATGTGTAAATCTTATAAAGTTTATTACATACAACAGCGATAGAGAACCTACCCGAACAACTTTGTACGGTTATAAATCATTGGTTTCAGATGTGAATAATGTTTTATTCACGGAGAGGTTCTAGCCCAACATATATTTTATTATTGAGTTTTCTGTTCTTTGATATTCTAACAATGTGGTTGTACGGTACAGGGGCCAGAAGGGCAGAATGGGCAGCATGTATTTGTATGTATGAATTGTAATATCGGTTGTTGTGATGCGATGTGCAGAAAGAAGGCGCCTAACTAAAGCTTACCTTACCGTATAGTGATGGAAGATGAACTCAGCAAAAACTGACCTCCAGCTAAAGCGTTTGATCATTTATTAGTGAGGATAATTTTCGAAATGAGGAAATTCGAAATCTAGGATAATAATGTAGGCCATGTTTCTATCTGTATGAATTCGTGTAGACCTTTTGCGCATACATTACAAGGTAAAGAATCAAATCACAACATAAATTTCAAACAATTAACGAACTCAGCGTATGGGTGGAGAGGCCTACACCCACTTGCCCTTGATTGGCACCATTGAGTGTCGGCGTGGGACGACAGAAGGTCCGTAACTCCAAGTGCGCGATGCGACTTACTGTGCCGACCAAGTCCCGTAGATGTGTATAGAGATGCGAGGTGTACGCACAACGTTGCCCTTGATTGGCACCATTGAGTGTCGGCGTGGGACGACAGAAGGTCCGTAACTCCAAGTGCGCGATGCGTTGTACTGTGCCGACCAAGTCCCGTAGATGTGTATAGAGATACAAGGTGTACGCACAACGTTGCCCTTGACATGGGGTAGTGACGTCCCATCCCCTCCCTGGACACGCCACGCGTAGTATCGTGTGGTTCTTACTTCGCACTGCTCTTACTTCCAGAAACGTTGCTCTCCAATCCCATCCTTATAAACACCATTCAGAATTCACTTTTATTTTGTGCCAACGTTTAAGTCACACCTGGTGTTACTTTTTCTATGTCTCATTCATTTCCAGAACTATAAATATATATTAATCTGATTGGCCAATAACCTTAATGGTGCCTATGCGCTCATATGTGATTGTCCACTGTCCAGGTCTTCAGCTGGCACCGAATTGAACATTTATCAATTTGGCGAGCGACAAGACAATGTGAACACCTCTACAGTTTTCCAATGGACAAAGTGAATCATGGTCCAGACCTTAACTTTGCATTCCAACAGTCCTAACCGTATATTTGTCACCGTAGATCAATTCGGCGTTGATATTTCGTAGTTTCCACTAATCCACGCAAACACGTCGCCCCATATACAGCCCGATGAAGATGCATGTGCACAAAGAACATGGCTTGACAGATCACTTTAAATTGGACGTGTAAAGTTTTTGCTCTGGGAGATAATTCAGACGGGCGTGTGTAAAAAGCGGCCATGTAAGGCGCGATCATGAATTGTATGAGCCACACCACAAGGCGTTAAGATCATGAGTCAACAACACTGCATACGTTCTTTCAGTCCAGACAATCCCTTGATTAAGAGGTTGGGGTTTCATGTCCAACCGAACGGCTGATATTCCAATTTGTCGAGACAACCGCAACCTTACATTCTTATTAGTTAATTTGCTTTGGTTTCATCATTGAAATTGAGTCTGGTTTACTTTCTCTGGACGTGCAAATTGATATTTTGCTTTTGTTTGTGGTTGCAGCTCGATATTTTGTTCGGATTTACCAACCTGCCGTGGTGTAATGTTCAAATGTAATGTATTATGTATGGAGTTGTCCATTTTAGTATCGTCTTTTCACCAACATTCAATGAAAGTAGCGTTATTAAAATAATTCGTTTTGGGTGTACCTTAAATTTCGATTGAATCTATTGAGCATAAATTTAATTTTATCAGTTTCATCTACTTTTCTGCATAACACCTCATTTCTTTTTCGGATGATGATTATCTACGAAAATTTTGTAATTTGCTGTACAATTTCTACATACACTACTGGCCGTGTCTTCTGAAGCAATAGCCGAACTCTAAAATACTTGCCGATAAGGTGAAATCCGAACCAGTCATTGTATCGATTTTTTCTACAGTGTACCCTATATAAAACGGAAGCAAAGTTAGTCACGGTCCTCACTTGTGCCTTGCGCCAATGTTAACCCTCATGGATGTTGTAGAAATGAATGAGTCCTCCGTCTGACAGACCGTTTAGCCTCTATAATCCATTCCAACCCCTTCCCCGTCATTATACGTACCCCGTTATCGATAGGCCCAGATTTATACGATCCGGCCGCTTCCTGGCCCGGCCAATAGGGGAAACTTGTGCATCCTCTACGAGGGGAGAATGTCCGAATAGGGAAACGGCAGAACGTAGAATCTCGCCTATTTTCCGGAGTTTACAGTTGTGCAGATAGTGGCGAAGAAACAGGGGAAGATGGCAATCTCGGCAGAACTCTAGCTAGTTAATGTTCAAGATAACATATCGGTCTGTTGTTTGTAAGTTATGTGGTTGTGGGGTTAGTTGTGCCAAGAAAAATATGTTTTTTTATGTAAAATGTCGATTAAATTTGAATAATTTTATAATAAAGTTACGTTGGATAAGAAATGTTAGATGATTTGTGACGAATCGTGGATTGTGTTTGTTTTTGTAACTAGAAAGCTCTAGGCCAACAGTTTCAGCCATAGATAAGCTAATTACAAAAAAACTATGATGTAGACAATATTTTCATTATTTTGCCACTGATTATATGGCGTCACTTTTGAAATCGTTGCATTATGTAATGTTTTCGAAGTTTGTTAATTTTGAGTTATTGTAACAGCTAAAGTACAAGTTTGATGCATAATAATTTGAATGTAAGTTTTAAAACCCCGTCATTGTTAGATGTCAGATGTCAGTCAAATACTGTATTATTGATGGTTAGTTAGGTTGTTTACAATTACATTAGTAAGGAGTTGTGATTTATGTGTAGTGTGTGTATTGTACAAATAGGACACTGCTTGTGTGGTTTAGTGTAAAGATGGAGACGGCTTCGAGTTTCACTTTAGTTATGCAATAATATATTGTACGATTATGGAGGCCGTAGGCTGGTTTATGGCGGCGCGCACGGCTCCTACGTTTTTGTGTGTGCGCATCCCTCATCACACGCGTTTCGCACTGAAATATCGAAGCCAGTAAATCTGCATCAGCAACTCTTGCCAATGGAAATGGTCCGTTATTTATTAGCCAACGTAAAGCGCGCTTGGACTGGTGCCAGGAAATCATTTTGATAATGGATAACCGTGGTTACTTAATTGCATGTTCGAAAAACATTGAGGTGTGAACATGGAATTAAAAGCGATCTGTATTTAAGGATTTATAGCGCTTAAAAATATATTACTAGAACAGTTGGTAGACCACTAGCGCAACTGTAGGGAGGAAATAGTGGCGAGGCTTATTTATGGCAGAAAGCTAAATTCAGCTCTTTTCAGATCACTTTTTGCACTTAAGAAAGTCGCAAAACCACGCAGGCAACATTACTTTTACACGAGACAAGCGGGATAACAAACAAATAACACGTGATTTTACTTAACACCTAATTAATTGATGCCATTCAAAGCGAAACAGTTAATTTATTCTTATTTGCAAATGAAGTCGATACATTAGTATAATTAGGCATATTTTCCTCACAAATTGATAAAATGTAAGAATGTTTTTAATTGGTGGTACAGTCTCTTTAAATGTACTAATTTATCATCATCTGTTTTTATAATGAAACCCATTTAATTGAATAAGTATGTTTTGCTTCAGTGTTTTATTACTTACACATTACACATACTTGTAATTCTTGGCTGTAACGTACAGCCACATGTATTGCTGATACATTGATAGTACTTGACTTTAGCATGTGCAGTTTGCTGTCCTGCAAGCATAAACACTGGAGGATTCAGTAAAAAGTGAAGTATACACATAACACATAGGTGGCCTTAGTCTTGCCAGGACGGTTACCATGCCAACAGCGTTGTTCGCACCAACATATTATGTTGAGAGAATCATCAACTGGCTATAAGAGTATTACATGTACAAAATGTAACATCGACTTACTTATTTTTCGATGCGAGCATACTTTGTTGCGGCATTAGTTTATTGTTAGTTTTTATTCGTTTTTACCAAACATATTAAGACATGTTTTGCACATGTGTTGTACATAGATTATAGATTATAGATGTGTGAAATATGTTATCCTGTAAATGTTTTAGAGCAACGCAGCCCTGAAAGAGGCAACGGCGATTGATGTCGATTCATTCTATCACCGTTTCCGTTACTCATTTGTTTTTCGCTTGAAGCAAAACTTTTTTCTAATTTATTTCCTAACCAACTGTCGGCCATAGTCCTGGTTGCGGGCTACTTTTTCTTTTAGATGGTTGATAATAATTACTGGGTGCAGCATCTGTAGATAACGTGTAAGTTATTGTTTTGCTAAATTTGTTTGTAAGGCCCAGGATCATCCCATCGCCATAAGGCACATTTAGCGGTCGGAGTGCATCAGAAGGCCAACTTACCGGGCCCAAGATTATTATAAGTATTCTCCGAAAGCAATTTAGTCGATCAATCACATAAAGGTACATAAGTAGTCACTCTTCCGAGAATGTAGAGAAAGTCTTTTATTTCAATCATTTCTGTAGTTATGTGTGCAGATTTTGTCCTCTTTCTTTACTCCGTGGGACAAACTTTGGAGAACTAAACTACAAAGTAAATTTAGGAGGATCATGTGGAAATACTATTTGTTTTATGAGCATGGTTCGGTATCAAACTTCCCAGTATTATTTTAACTTCTCACAATAATGCTCTTTTGTTAACTGATTTGTTTTTGTTATGTTACTGCATAATATGCTATGTCATAGTTCAAGCGAAGATACAGTGTAATATAATATATATAAACTCAATTTCCGCATTCACATTTGCCGCTTACGGATACCCCATCGGATGAACCTATGCGATCACTCAAGTCACATGATATTGCTTCTCAGGTTCACTGGTAAACAGCGCTAAAATAAACCCGGCATGATAAACTGCTTCCTGTCTTTCTCATATTTTCGTATTTTCCGCCAAAACGCGTAATCTATGCTATTTACCATACTCTTCGCACATCACTTTCTACGCGATCGGATCACCAAAACGTATTACTCGCAAGCGAACCCGTCAAGAGCGATTCAAAGATCGCTTGGATGCAGGATACGCAAGTGGCTCAGACCCGAACTCAGGCCTAAGAAAGTCGAGTTCTGAGATGGGGATTCAATACAACGGCCTTACGAGTTAGATTTAGATGTATATCAACGAAAGATATTTTATTACTGGTTTTTCATGCCTTATCGCACTGGTCTATAAATTTGTTTTTATATCAACTAAAAAATAACAACAACATAAATATGTTGATTTGAATGTGTGTGAATACCTGATAAATAGTTCGTACAGTTTTGAATAGTGCGAGCTCTACCAAGAATAAGAAACTGAATACAGATTAGTATGTACTCATGATATTATAGGTGTAGGTGTCATTAATTCTGTAGCCAAATTATCTTGTACCGTAGAACCAAGTACGTAAATGTGTTTTCAAGTAAACGAACACAACAACTTCTGGCGTCGATTTATGTTTATTTTGCCAAATTGAGAATGTCGCCAGTTTTGGGCGCAATGACGTGACAATTCTCATTCGTGTTGGTTTAATTGCGTAAAAATTGTCATAATGGGCTGTTTTTTAAATGACATAGGCCCTAATTACAGTAATTTATAACGAAGACCTTTATTACATAGTAAAGTAACTAACGTATGTAATTAACCACAAAGTGTTCTTATCGTTATAATAATAGTTATATTCTTGTACACACTTAAATTAATGTTCATAACATTGAATGAATAATTGGTTCGCCCAATTGGGTCTTGCGTTAGTTATGAAACATTTGTAGACACATTTGTGGTTGAATCATGGCATAAATTAGTGCAATTTCTTTTGTAAGCTTCTAGACAACGTAA
Organism: Isoperla grammatica; assembly: GCA_945910005.1. Classification (NCBI taxonomy): domain Eukaryota; kingdom Metazoa; phylum Arthropoda; class Insecta; order Plecoptera; family Perlodidae; genus Isoperla; species Isoperla grammatica. The sequence goes on along the minus strand of OX246739.1, from coordinate 6,140,628 downwards.
GTTTATTATTTTATGCTCACGTCAGTTAGTCACACTGGAATATATATGTGCTGGCACAACCAATAGTATCACTATTAATAAACAATGTATTAGTATAATCAACAAATTTCTCGATGATATTGTTTGTGATTGGGTGGACGAATGATCGTTTTGGTACAGTTGACGTGTGGGAGTGTGGATGTCCCGGGGTACCAAGACGTACCCTGTAGAACACTATTTGATTTTACTTACTGCACGCGTGGAAAACGGTTTTCAAAGGAAATCGGAAAGGAGGAAAATCTTGCTTTGTTGCGGGTGATGTGCTATATTTAAATGTAGTGTGACATCTGAAAGGTTTATGTTGTTACATTTCCTAGGTGCACTTTATATATTAGCTTGTACTTTATGCTTTGTCAGAGCAGCTTAGGTAGGTGTGAGATGACTAATGTATGGATGTGTGGAATGTGGATGATGTTTTACCAGATGGGGTGCAGTCATATGTGGCTTGGAACACAAATCTCGTCTCAAGTGTCCTTGCGAAAATCCTTATGGATGACCCACGTATTATTAACAAAACAACAACCAGAATATATTGCTATAGGTCTCTCTCTCTTTCACATACAACTCGTGTGTAATTTTATAAATTATACTGCTTCCCTTTTATAGCAAGTAAACTTTATATCTTTCCTGTTTCTGTCTCTCTTGGTTTCGTTATTTGCCTCTTTAATAAAAGTTGACCCAACAAGACGACGACAGTTATGCTATAGGTAGGCATGTTAGTCTTTGTTTAATTTAAATATTTGGCAATTAAAGTTTTTTTTTTACCGTTCTAAGGACATTTATTTCAATTAACGTCTGTTGGAAGCTTGTTCTTGTTTTCCAATGTTGTCATTTAATTGAGGCGTTTAAAGTAAGTGTCATGTATTTGTTCGCCACGATACAAAGATGTCACACATGGGTTCAAGCTGACTTTCACTGTTTTGTAAAAATAATTGAATATGCTTAAAGACAGCAGGTGTTTTGTTTGTAAAATAATGTATGTATGTCTCTTGCCGAAATAAAAATAACGGCAACGCGCCAAACAAAGCGCACCATATAAGTATTTCAAGACTAAATAATTATGTGTGAACATCAAGAAAATTTGCACAATCCATTTTTATACAGTTTATCGATTGTTTCTCATTTCAGAATTGATATCCTAGAACTATTATTTGTCACTGGTTTATAGAATAGACCCAATTCACAAATATGTTGTTGGATATTACATATTGTTCATATTTACACTTGACATTACCCAATAACAAGTAATTTACAGATCACAAACAAATTGGATGTGTCATAAAACTACAGAAAACTACTACAAAACTACAAATATGTATCACTGAACACAACTACAAAATTGTATCACTGAAGGTAATTTCCATCTCTTATGAAACATGAGACTTGTTCTTATATCTGTGAACGCATTGTAACTAGGCAGTGGTCTGATTGGTGTCGCGCCGAACGCGTAAATAACGCAGCTTCGGAGAGAACGATAGCCCCAGCTGATTATGAAGTTGTCACTTATCACCTACTTGCTGATTAACATATTCAAAGCGATTCGATATCTTGATCAGGTCCATGCAGGAGCTAAGGCTGTGACATAAGGATTCTAATCAAGCAGTGTTACCTTCGCCCTGTGAAACCAGGGGTATAATACACAGTGTTGCCATGTTTATAAGCCCACGCTAACAAGCAGTGTTACCTTCGCCCTGTGAAACCAGGGGTATAACACACAGTGTTGCCATGTTTATAAGCCCACGCTAACAAGCAGTGTTACCTTCGCCCTGTGAAACCAGGGGTATAACACACAGTGTTGCCATGTTTATAAGCCCACGCTAACAAGCAGTGTTACCTTCGCCCTGTGAAACCAGGGGTATAACACACAGTGTTGCCATGTTTATAAGCCCACGCTAACAGGTCTCATGCTGACGTAATACGTCCAGTGCGCAATACCAACTTAACTTTCTTCTGGCATAACGGTGATAATTTCAGCTCGTGTGTTGGTGTTATGAAGAATGAAAGAAACAGAGAGCTTGTTCACGCCACTAAGCGGAGGCAAGCTGCGTAATGGTATGAAAGAACGCCACAAATATATAGACTTCCGTTGAAAAAGCGCGCGTGTACATGTCGTGGAATTCAATGTGAATTCAACGAGACAGTGTTTTTGTATGGTCCTTTGTAACTGATGGGGATAGACATTAAATAAATAAATGTGGGCCCCCTTTTGTTGTGTCTGCATGAGAAAATCCAAGTGTTTAAAATAGCTTCTTCAAGACAGTGGGTGATTAATGTAGTCGCACCTATAGTGGTTCTAATTGTGTTGTTCTACCATAATCTAATAGATTCTTGAAAGCAGCGCATAACGAATGACCTAAATAATGCTCCCTTAGATTTATGGAGAAGTCTCCCGGCATGGTAGGAGTAGACAGTAGGCAAAGAATGGTCTGATTCTAATTTTAATTTAAACTGTGCTTAGAATAGACCTGTAGACAAAGGGCATGCCTGTCAAACAGTCTAATCCCCATTCAGGTTTAGAGTATCTGAAGGCGATGAGCTTTACAAGGGAGATAAGCGGTGCGATGGCTCTGTTGATGGTGATTCTTAGGTCGCCATTTACAAATTATAACTGAATCTACCACGCCCATGCAGTCCACATTTAGTAACTGCGTTCCATCTCATACCTTACAAGACTAGAGTGTCAAAACCACAGTTGAACTATACACGGTCAATGGTGATATTAAAACAAACAACTCTCCCTTTAAATTCGTGAAATAATTACAACAAATATAAACTAACTAAATTTTATTTAATCTGGAAGTAACTACTTGAATTCTAAACATGTGTATGGAACGTGTATATACAGAAATGATCCCCCTTTCCGAGAACGTGTGCCGTCATTCTTTCTTCTGCAGGCCTGATCAGTAGTTGTGCTACTAACTGGGTGTAACGTTACGTAAACGAAGTAAAAACTAAAAACGTTGTAAATAGAATGAAGAGCATGTACCACAATTATGTAATTATCTGTAATTGTCTGATGCTCGGGCACAGAATGATCTATTTCACGGCTACGCCCATCTAATCTGATGGTTGGTTCTTGTCCAGTGTATGGCTGAAGCAATTTTCTGGAAAATATCCTGCAGATAGGTTTAGTTAGTTGTGGCGTGGGCATTCTACTCGTTTCGTATAAAAACACTTCCTCGTACACCCTTCTTCCTAAATAATCCTTCTTTATTAGATATGTCGTCTACGTTTCTGCTCTGTCATGAAGTTCGCTTTTTGTCGCGACCGGGAGGGGTGAGCCATTCTTGTTATTTGCCACTAACCACTATACTTATACCACACTTGGCTGCGTTCCCTTATCTGCAGTTTAGCGAGTCGACAGAGTGTCAATGTTCTTGTTTTGGCAATTAATCTCTCATCGCTTGCGCAGTCCCCTACTTTCTCACCTCATGGTCGACGACAAATACCTATGCCGAGTGGGCTAAGTTCTCTTGTTTTATACTATTATATCTCCGCTACTACGGTAGCTCTACAAGGGAGCACCACGCCTTTTCCTGTATTATCATGGTGTTGATCTGTGGTAGGGTGAAATTCAAATGGTAAATGTTCTCCGCATACAAATATGTTATAGGGTGATTACGTGAATTAATTGTATTTTAAATGTTGTTGTACTTCGGCGTGTTAGAGCGAAGACACTGAGGCAATTCAGCGGGAGTAACCATTACAAAGAAACATTCATACAAATACTGACGGAGCAAAGCAAATAATATCATATTGACTATGTTTGTACTTTGCTTGAAGGTTATTGTTATGTTTGTACCTTATAATAATCTTATTTTCTTCCACACCTTTGTGTGTGATGCGGCCAAGTTGGCCACCCTTGAGTGGCGAAACCTTCACTGGGAGTTACATCTGTGTTAATCAGCTGACCTGCGCGTAACAAGCCTTCACGACACTTCTTCGCGCCGACCAGCTCAAATTAATTTAGTAGTGTGTAGTTTAGCACCCTGTAATTGGGCCTTATAACATAAATTAGAATAACCTGTTGCTAGTTGGCAACGCTAGGAGACATAAAATTTGGACAAACAGTTATATAAATAAAATATGCAATCAAATAAATAAATAAATAAATAAATGGTGATAGTAAATAGGGATTGCTTAATTGTGGCTCGTCTTTATGTGTATTGTGTCGGCAATAAAGTATCATAGAGGCGTAGAAGCCATAACACCGACACCACGTTCAACGCTTTATTAAAACCCGCGGTAAATCAGTAACGATTGAATTCTTCTCACACAATCTTTGATTCGTGCTTTCTTTAAATTCACGGGCGTTCGGAAGGAATGAAAAGACGTAGCTTGATCATTTCTATAGGCAACCGTTTCTTTCGGAAGATATATGCTTCATTATGGAGACGATAAAAAGTTATACAGACACACAGCTTCGAAAATTGATGAGGCAGTATTTTAAAGTTCGTTCAGAATATAGTAACGTTTTCTTTCTTGAATAGGCTTCAAAAAACCATGGAAAGGTTTTCTTTTACTTCGAATTCGAACAAGCATCTGTAATGTTAACATCTGCTCCCTATAAGGTTTTTACACTCGTGTTTTATTAAAGCAATTTTGGTTTTTACAGGTATTTTAGTAATGTATTTCCCTAAAATATGGATAGGGACGTTGGACGAATAGATAAAAGGTGTGGTCAGAATATACTTATACAAATATACATTAACAGTAAACACAGTAATCTCAATAATGAACAAACACATACTAATAAGTCACTTCCAACGCTGCAGGGTGGTGACTCTGCAGTGAAGTGTTATTGTATACCGTGCTTATTCTAGAACTGTGTATAGTTGAATTGCCTGAAGATTCCCATTGGGACAACCACTTGAGACTGTTATATCAGTTATTATATCTCTTCATACCACCTTTATATCAGTTATTATATCTCTTGATACCACCTGAGCCATCCTCGCACAATCGCCAAACTATCGGCTAACACACTTTGTCTCAGCAAAGTATAAAATAAAAAAAAACATATATATAAACCGCCTGCGAGTGTGTGAGCGCTTGCGAGCTAGATAAGGCATTGATCTATCTTCCATTTCGGCGTTTCTTGGCCGCAAGGTTGTAGGTTACGTCAAGAAGGAAGATTCAAAGCTCTCCTGATAATTTTTACGAGGTTTTCTCGGTTCTCACCCCCTTCAAACCACACGGTTCAACTTTTCTTGTTAGATATAAGATGATTTATAGGGGGAATGTAATTTATTTCTTTGATGCTTTGAGTTCCTGTGGGATGAATTATATTCTCTGCCGTCTTTGATCAGTTATTTTTCTATGACGGACTACTGTGTCTTTATTTATCAGTTTCGTTTTGTATTCTGCGCACCTGGAGCATCACAAGAGTAGCTGGTATCGATTCCCTATAACAATTCACACGTTGTATTACAATATCGTGTAAGATTGTATTATATATACACGTAAGTAGTTATTGTAATGACTGGGGATCGACAGGGACTTTACCCCACTGTTTGCATGCAAAGATATGACATAACGCCACGATATAACAGTGAAGAAGTAAGCGTAAACTAATATTGTGTGATACTATGGTCAATTATAAATTATCAGAAATGTTTCCACTAATAATGGCAACAATTTAACAATATTTCAATTCAAATACATTTTCTATAGTAATGCCCTTTCAGTAGCTGATTGGTGTTCGTGGAGTTCTAAAGCACCACATGATGGAATACCCTTTGTAGTCGTATTCCTACCGTATCATTAAAGTTGTTATGTGCAAATCCCTGATAATGATGGTCCGTGCTGATGACAAATGGGGAGTTAATCATAACCGACCGTTCACCTGTTAAAACGCCGTAATTTGTGTATACGCTGTATAATTAATTTCACATCTGCTAATGTTCTATTAATCGCACGATAATTCTATGAACAGATCACCGACTCTAATAAATTACCACGAACCATGTTATAACACCGACCGTGCAGTGCTGCAGCTTTTTATAACACTGTAGTTCAACGCTGAAAGTTGAGATTGAACTGGACACATATACAACCAATACATCTCTATTCTATCTTTATTGAACGTATTTCCTCGTTAATGAGACAGCATTACGTATATAAGTTAAATGTTTTTTTAGAACGGGTCTATAAAAAGCGTTTAATGTGTGTGTCCTATTTAAAGTAAAGTGTTGCACACGAGACAAGGTATTGTCGTTGTATCCGCCCAACGTGAAAGCGGACGACAAGATCGTTAAATAAATATTGATTTCTTATTTTTGACTTTTACTATCGGTCTCCCCCCTGACCCGTCGGGGGTCCCCTAGCTAGACGCATGACCCTCGACCCTCGACCCCCCGTGTCCACATGCACAGACCTGTTCAACTAATGTCATTGTTGATTGGCTTCATGGGTTAACTCACTTACTTGTAATTTGCTAAATTGCTGCAAAGTTCGAAACTCTTAATCCAATTCAATCCTGTTTTTTCCTCCTTGGCAGTCATTTCTAATTTCCAACCTTCCCCGTTCTACAGAGTTGAGATGCTGGATCTTAATTTGGGGAAAGGCTTTTAACTAAATCAACTTCAGAGACGATCTTCTTTCCTTGAGAGACGGCTTCCTAACTGGGAGTCTTAGTTTGGACGTAAAGTGTTTAATTCAATACCAATATTTACATAACAACTTGATTAGAGCGTAAGTAATGTATCAAAGATACACAGACTTGATTCCACTGAGGTTCATAGTTAACATCTAATTTATTTCCCTTTTATGTTTAATCTCATACGACCAGCGGTTCAGTAAAAGCATTCATACATTTTTTAATTCTGTGGTCTTTGATTAGCATCAGGTATTCACTATATTAATCCGGGACTAAATCCCACGTCCATGTATTGTTAACGAAGGCCTAACGGTAACCGATGCGACAACTGCCGAAGCCCGCATACATTTTTGATCGGCTTTCACATCACGACTAATGAATTGAAAACCATTATTGTTGCTATATTGCGCGATTTAGTGTGCGTTGCGTCGTGAATGAGTGTGTACATGCAGTGATATGGCCCCAGGAGGTAAATAGACCAGTGGCGGGAAGTGGCCTGGCTTGATTGAGGTGGCGCCAAGCCGGACCACAGAGCGGCCAGAAACAATGCGGGCGGTATCCACAGGGGCTGTTGGCTGGACTGGAGATAAATCAATCACGCAATGGCGGGGGAAAACAACAACTTATACAACACTTTCCTATATAAAACTAAAACACGGGAAGGGGACATCTAGCGCAAATATCCCTAGGGAAGACGCTGGGAATCATAGAAAGTTTTGTTTTTAACGGGGGGAAAATTATTTTCTTCCAGACCGATGCGTCTGATTGAAAATGAAACTTTGAATATCCAACTGCCAAGGGTGGACAGAAGTCGTGACAGAAGAAGGCTGTGGGTTAGCACGCAAACATAAGCACTTCCACCACTGTGCGCACCCATATATTTCGATATATTACATAACAATGCGGTGTATATGTGTGTACACGCGTGTTTAATCAACATAAATTTAAAACAAAAACAAGAAGCACCGCGCTTTGTGGTCGCGATCCCAAAATCAGTTTTTAATTTGTACCTGGATTGACATTTAAATTTGAATGGAGCGAAATAAATAGGCCATAGAATAACACAACGTTATATACACATGATTAAAACACACATGCACGTATATCGTTCAATTGCATCCCCCCCACCCCCTCTCTAATCCCCCCTCCAATCTCTCCCGCCTTTGTCAACGTATAACCACACTCGTGTTTGTAATGAAAGCTATTGTTTTGAAATTTTAATGTCAAAATGTGCAATTATTGTCACTAGCGGGCTTAGTTTTATTATCGTGTGCACTGTTGTTGAAAGTGCCGATGGTTGCCGCTGTCAACCAGACAGTATGTATGTATGTATGCCCTAGCGAGACAACCAAGGTACCGGTATAGGGTGTGACCCCTGTTGCCAGTGATAGTGATCATCCAGTTAGACACACCCTGAAGACAACCTTCGAGAGCTGATCGAAATCCTGGCTTCAGATCATATCGTCCCATGAGTGGATTAGTTCGTGTCTGTCTCCTTGCGACAACAGCTGAGCAGAGACGCAATCATTTGTTGCTAAAAACTAAAATACATTATTATCTGTTTAAGTTTGCTATCTGACTAGCTTAGAACGCCTCATGTTTCATCTGTGGGTTGATTCTAATGTTTGTTCTTTACTTTTGAATTTGATGTGGCTGAAAAACGATGTGTGGGTTAAACCATACAAAAATGTTGTACTGAAAAATGGTAGCGTCCTTTATTTGCAAGTTGCGGTATTTGTTTTGAATAATGAATATTGTGTATAATGTATACGTCTAGTTGTCTACACTCTTCCAAGTAGGTCATAGGGAGAATAAGTTTGTTCTGTTTTACATGCTGTTAACAAAGTCATTATCCTTGTTTAAAACTAGGTAAAACGTGAGCTTAACGGCTGTTTTCCACGACATGAGCACATTATTATTATGTGTGTGGCAAAAGTGTACTTTCGGGAAATACTTTTCTCTAGAGTCTAGGCTGCAACCACATAACGCTGTACGTTTAGTTGATTAAAATAATCTCCTGCCTAAATTCTACAATTGGCGAAAGATGGTTCATGTATTGAAACGATCAACACAGCTGTATGTTCTATGTATGTGCTATTCTTGTATGTGCTTCGGTTTACACCTCCACAATCTTTCCTTACGTTTCACGTTGTTTACTGTCGCACTTGTGAGTATGTCAGACATGGTTATCGTGAACCCCAAAACACCGGAGACACCTGTAAATATACTCCAGGAATTATTCATAGCAACACGAGATTTACCTCAGTACCTCCGCATTTGTCAAGTACGTAGCCTCATATAAAGTGATACGCACAGTCGTGTCCCGTCTTTGGTCGCTACACCAGCTCCTCGTCAGCATTTCAAGAGGCGTGTTTTAAAACCACCGAGTCAGCCCTCCGTCCCTTCTGCTCCGCCGCAGCATTCTCGAGTGGGCATTTAAATAATTTAAAAACAACGCATGTAGTAGTTCTACGGACACTCGCCAGGGAACAATATCGGCTTCTCGAATGTTTGCTTTACTTGGTTTTGTTTATGCTACGTGGTCCCCGAAGGCTTTCTCCCAATTGAAGCAACTATGTGGTGTTTGAACAGCGGTGCAGACGGCGATGCTGTGTCTAACACCAGACCAGCCTAACTGTGGACACGTCTCGCATGTAGTAGTGTCTCGCCAACACATCCTCCGTGTAGTACGTCCCCGCCAGTAATATCGCACCGTACCATTCATCAACTTACATTTTATAGCTGCATAGTTACTTTTTCTTCGACAAAAAATTATAATAAACATAATGAACAAACGTGTCTATACACATGCATGTATAGTTGCGTCGTTATCAATCTAAGTTGAATCAATAAAGGTCGATTTTTTAAATTTACCTTTTTGAAAGACCCCCAGCGTTGAACCTCTGCAACCGTCAGTGAAATATTTGTTTAGCAAACATCAATGCTCTTTTTTGTATGTCTAACTACTTTGGAAGTGGAAGCTTTTCCAACTGGCATTTTTATTTATTTATCTCGCGAGTGAGGTATTTTTTTGTATTATGAATTCGTCTTATTCGTGAAATTTTGTTTTTAGTGCATATGGTCGTGGTATGTGAATGAATTTGACGTAAAGCATCAAATAACACATTTCGTTTCATTACGTCTTGTGAAATACTTCTACATATATAGTTCATTTCCTGCAGGAAAACACGCGACTCTGTGGATATAGCGTGTCTCATATTTGACATAGTAACATTCGCTGGCATCGTTCAGATCTTTTATCATAGCCTTTCATTCACCTGCCCTTCTGAATCGGAGGTGAGTTGCTGAGTGAGTCGGAAGTATGTTGGAGCGGCTCCAGACAGAATGACAGAATGGGTGTCTGATCCAAGTAAACTGAGTATCCGCAGCTCGCAGGACGTCGCGTGAAGCCGAGCCCTGGGGGTTGCAATATGGAAATAAGTTTTTTTTAAACAGTTTTAATTGAAATAATTCAAGACATATTCATGAGTTGCCTCCAAGGTTATTTAGATGGATATAGTCGGGAAATGAACGTGTTCGCGGGCATTAGTTTCAAGAGTCAAAACATAAATAGTTGTGTGCTCATTATTTTTTAACAATTTTATAGTTTGAGGCGTAAACGACAGAAAAGTAGTAATGATGTTAAGTAATTATAGAAGAGAATATATTCATGATTGTCGGTATTATATATAGAATGTAGCAAAAAGCGTAAAACTATTTTACAAACTTCAGCCATTCCGTACAACAATTATTTTATTTTAATAAATATTCTACTTCAATGTTTGTTCCCTGCACGTGAGGTGTTCACAAAGCGCAGATGTCTGAATAGTTTAGTTCTGAATAGTTTGTAAATAGTTTGTAATTTGATGGCTGGTTGTTTAGTGTTTGGGTCGACAGTAAATACAATTTTAAAAAGGTATTTTTAGTTTGTATTTTATTTATTTCTTTATTTAATTCCACCTCCTTACGCCTCGTCATAAGATGTGTTTGATGTCAGCGACAGTATCGAGCGCTTCTAAGACTCGCATAAAAAACAAAGACAGTTCCGCCCTGAGATACAAACCTTAACTATGTCCGTATATCATCGCGCGTGGCACTTTTTATGGCGGCAGAACTTTATCGAGGTTTAAGCTGTGAAGTACTTCGCTCATTCACATCGCTTGGGTATTCCCGGCTGCAAAGCTATCTCAAATACCGCACAAATCCAGAAATACTTTCTTTTCAGTTTATTTCGCTACCCGTGTATTGAATTGGCTCTGCGCGTCGGGCGGAATAAAAATGTTGACTGGACGTCTTCTTTCACAGCGAAATAGAACTGAGCTGTACTGAAAATCAGTTGTTGCAACCCGAGTACGTAAACAATATATACATTTTTAATTACTTTAATTAAATCTGCCATATTAGTTTCAAATATAACTTATACCTGGTGCATCAGCAAGCGCACTGTTTTCACATTCGACCCAAAAGCACCTTCTCGCTGATCCCTTTTTGTACCAGATTACTGAGTACCAAACGTTCTTTTTTTAACGTAATTTTAGTGTTAATATTTTCAGTACCACATTGGATACCTAGTCATAGCCATGGAGCAGTATTTCGATACAGCTCTATATATACCTCCTAATGCTCCTGGAAGTTTACGCAAGCTAAACACAACTACTCCACACAGAACGTTGTTAAGTTTAGTGGCCACAGTGGAGGAATGACCCAGGGAATTTACAATCTAATTCTCCCAAACGCAGTTTAACACTTGAACAAAGTCACGATCGACCTCTCCCAGTCACACTAAACTAAATATCTCTTCAAGTAGATAGCATGTGTTAAAACTATTACCCAACAGCACGCAACATTGACAGGTTTCTGTTAAAAAATAATACACATCATAACAAAACTTAAGTGTGAAGCGTAATTTGCAACCTGATCAATGTACTGTAATATCAACTCTATTTGCATTTTAGTACCGAGTTGTGAAGCTAATTGCTGCATCAATAAGTTTAGTGAAGTGAAGTTACGTCAGTTGACAGTTAACATGCGCTCACGTGTTGTTATGCGCGATATACCACATGAGGTGACCAGCCCGTTGTGTAAATCATAGTTGCATCGCTCGGGTCTGGTCTGGTCGTCTTCTACTTATACGAGCCGCCATAATATGACTCACGCAAGACATTTATGACTATTCAATTTGTAAGCGTTAGCTTTCATAAAGATAAAAAGATGCTGTAAAGGTGTAACTTTGCAACAACGTATGGTATAGCTCAAATATTCAAATGTGTACACCAACAATATGAACAGCCGTATTGAAGTATACATACAGCTGTAGTTGCAGGATTTGTCTAAGAATGATACTTTTGAATTGACTGTATACTTATAACAGTCCAGATGATTATAATTTTATAATATTATTGTAATGAATACAACATATGTGTTTCTGTACAGTTTTCTCGCGGAAAACTAATGGTGTAAATTGTTCGTGTGAACGTACCTAAACGCTATATAGGCCGTAGATCAATATGTAAATGCATGGATGAGCACGTACGAAACACCTGGCAGATGACTACATTTTCTAATTAGTCTGTGTTATGTGATGAACTCAATTTGTAGAGTGGTCGCCAACTGTTTAATTCAACGCACGGCAGTACTTGCTGATAGCATGGACTTATAATAGTACTATTATAAGTCCATGCTGATAGAGCATTTCCGGAAGGTCGCAAGCTCGATTCCCACCATATAGCCAATCCTGGATTTATTATTGACACCTTAGCCCTCCCACATTCACATACCTCTTGGATATACCATGATAGGCAAGTTACATAGGAGACATTGTAGCGAATCCTTAGCCAATTCATAGCGAATTCTTCAGAGCAAATAAGAGTGAACATGAGGCGTAACTTCTTGAAAACTTAGGGCCCATCAATTTACCCGTAACACACACAAATATGAAAAATATGAAACAGTTAAAAAATGAACCGTTTGAAAATAATAGTAAAACGAAACCTGTTTGAATACAGTAATTGCTAAGATTTGTCTTCTAGTTTTATGGCATTGCCATTGGCTCTCGGAGGGCGTTCCCTTTCAAGCTGGAAATCGCTAGGCTAGAGAGAGAACGCCTTACGCCTGCCCGCGTCCGACGCTCTATCATTTTCATAATTATAGAACTCTGTGTCAAGTCCTATCTGTTATATTTAACTATTGCATATCTAAATATAGGAACCTGTCGCTTTGTTGCCGAGCTCAAGGCTTCAAGGAAGTGAGTGCATGTGTTGTGTTATTTATTTGATTCGCTTCAAGGTCAGGGTGAGAAAATGAAAGGCCCCGCGATATTTTTGCAACGGCGGAAGGTAAAGGTAACGAGGCGCCATAAGCAAGCACAGATGTGTAATAAATTACTATTGGTTATTGCTTAGCTGGATGGCGGACGAGGAATGAGTTTCGAAAAAATAGATTTTGTTAAAAAATTGTCTGACTGGGGGGCAAAGCGGCTTGCGTGCTACGAAGGTGTAGTTTACGATACAGACAGACTCGTGCAGACGATCTTAGAGTGTGGAGATCTTAATCTTAGTCTGTGAGATGAGGCGAGACATATCGCAGCATATGGTTCGTTGTTTTGACTCTCTCAAAAAGAATATTGACATTTAAATAAAAACACAGCAAACACGTTTTTAACTTGACGATGGGGTGAAATTGATAAGGGCGTGGAAACCAACCAAACATTTTCTCAGAGCTATGAGATAACGTTTTAAAGTCTGAGCATTACATGTTAGTTTGAATTACGAAACGTCAATTGGAACACAGTTCTCAATAGCAGCTGAATTGAACAAAATGCGATTTTATTTTTATTTGAACACGTGCTTATACACCTGTATTTCACTTCATCTAACGCCCCTGGGGTCTTGTATTTTTAATGTTCAGTATGAATATAATATGAGACTAAATAATGTTTGTCAATTGTACTTGCTGTATAAAATGCAATACCCATGGACATTATAAAAACAGCAGTGATCAGCCAGCACATGTGTATATAAAGCCATTATTACCAATTCCATTGCATTACATTTGTAAAATTACTCTTTGTGTTGTACAAAGCTCATAAACGATGATTTTAAAATCTCTGTGTGTATATTTTTTAATAAAATGTTGTGTCCGTGCAATGATCAAAGCTCTGTGAAAACATGATGAAGCTGCTTTGAAAGCTGCTCAGTGTATGACCAACGCGTACAGCTGTACTACTCTGTGTACCCACATAGCTAGGGTTACGTTTCACATAGGTACCCGTTCTTCCGCAGTAATCACCTCTATTTGCTACAGTGCACGTGTTTACCGTGAAGCTTTCAGCAAACAGGCGAGTTATTTTGTTTTAGTCAACATTACGCTTAATTCTTCCTGTGAATGAGACTCTGAATGTGCATCTGTACGCGGTTACATGCGCATTTTCATGTATGTACTAATTATCATCAATAGCATTGGCATTCAGTGTATGTCGACCCTTAACTCTTTAAGCGGATTACTAGATAAAACACAGCACTAGTGATGTTCCAGCCCACCCTGTATCGTATCTATAGATAGATTATGGTATGGTAATGTCGTTGAGTCATGTGATGATCGGGACATAGACTTTACACTAAATATGTTTATTTCAATTATGAGACATCTACTTTCCCGTTACACAGCTGATTAAAGCGTCAATTATTTCCATTATTTCCATTCTGATTCAGGCCTACATTTTGCTGTTTTTTTTTTGAAAATGGATGTATTACAAACATGCACTTGTATACACAAAATAATCTTAAATTTATGTTTCGAAACAAGCACATTTATACAGGTCTAGTTATGCGGCAGTGGTCCAGTTAGCTGGGAGTAATACCCCAGCATTAACTGGAGTTTGAATTGATCAGTTTGCAACACTTCTACACGCAATAGTTAACTGGTAGCAGTTAATCGTCCTGTTTAGAATGCAGATACACTGTTGGAGACAACAACGAGTGGTAGTGTGATTTACAACAATGGGTGAATATTCTGCCCAACCCAATGGGGTAAATAAGTTGCGTCGTCTTCTTGTCTCTCTAACACAAGAATCGTTCCAAGTTCTAAGCAAGCACAAGTTTTATCTGGTGATCCTGATCTCTATGGGTGAGCAGTCGCACAATGGGCTCCATGCAGTTAATGCAATTACTGAGAAGATAATAGGCGGAAAGGTCCCCGACTGGTGTCATGCCAACTCCAAGATGTTTTCATTTAAATTAGATTCATGTTCTTGCGCTTTGTATGATTGAGTGTGGTCGCGGTAAGAAGGGCTCGTATGATTTAAAAACAGGAGGGGCACGGTTCCGCCTTCTATATATTAGTAATTTATCTAACCTTATGTTATTAATTTGATAAATTAATAGCTCTATAGCCTATAGGGTATACTTATTGAAGCAGTAATGTAACATATTAATTGTCATTACAGATGTTTTTAGCTTTAATATGTTCTGGGTTTTGCGTCGCGAGGCTAATCGGGACAGTGTACATATAGTGTACGGACAGTGTACAGCACAATTGTTGATGATGTGATGGCGATGAATGACGATAATCATAGGCCACAGTGTGTGAGAT
The DNA here is from genome assembly GCA_945910005.1 of Isoperla grammatica. Taxonomy (NCBI): domain Eukaryota; kingdom Metazoa; phylum Arthropoda; class Insecta; order Plecoptera; family Perlodidae; genus Isoperla; species Isoperla grammatica. Next base: position 6,125,402 of record OX246739.1, on the reverse strand, counting down.
GAACCCTCTTTCCAGCAGCTGTGAATGATCTTTAATGTATCTTTTCTTTCTCGCAACCCTCAAGTTGTGTTCTATGTACGCGTTACAACCTCTTGCGATCACCGGTCACCACGAGTATATCCTTTCCATGAGGTTTGCCATTTAGAAGCCATCTCTCTCATGAACAAATCAATTAAACCAGAGAAAAGAGTTAGAGTGCACTTCGTTGATCCTTGGTGTAAATGTCACTTTATTTTCACTCTGTAAGTGATTTGAAAACATCGGACCTAATAAGGATTGTTATTTACTTCGTTTTTGAATGTTGTTGTTCAGTCCTGACAATTGCGCAGTATGTAAATCGTGATACGTCAATCACACGAGATTCTGCTACACGATATTAGTGAATATAAATGTGTTTTGTATGTGACTGTACCACATTCAGTTCCACTGAGTGCCCGGCCTTTCTTCTTTGTGCATGGCCGAACAGTGTGGCTCTCATATCTCCATCTGAGAAGTATACAGTTTGATCCTTGCACAGAGGCGCGAATCTCGATCGGGATTGACATGTTTTGGATGTGGAATTGGCTTCAATAGTCAAGTCTGCCAGATAACCTGAAGGAGAAACTTGTTCAAAAGTATTTCGATCAGTTTCAGTAATGGAATGGTTTTTCGATCCTACCACTTTTGGTGAGGAACATCACGATGTACGTTTTATTAGTATGTGTTATCTTTTTTAGGAAGTGTGAACTTTCTTACAAAAACAATATTTGTAGCAATGTTATAAGAGTTTTTACTTTTTTGCAGTTTCTGTACATTTTCTCGAGGGGCTAGCTAACGTGACAAATCATGTAATTATATAAAGACCAGTGCGAATTAAAAGTAACTTCATTAGCTCCAGCCAGCGTCTTCACACCCACCAGAATTTGAATCTGGAACCAGCCATGTTATAATTACATTGCCAAAGATCACTTTTAGTACTATCATCCTTGCTTCTTGCGAAAACAAAGTGCATGTAATAATTACCTGGCTTACTTATAAGGGACAAGACGAGTAGGGGAAACTTATTGTATTGTATTTCTTGAACCATGCGACTATAAAGACCACACCTCAATAATAGTATTTGCGAAAGCAAATTGCAATATTCTTATTATTGATTGGCTATTCGAAATAAAATAAAGTCGAGGATATGACGACGTGTTGAACATTTTATGTAACGTCAGTGTTATTGAGTAGCCTGTAATATTTCGGTGAGCGTATGAAAATGAACGTGTATTTATTTATACGGAGTCCTAGTGGAGTTGCATCAAGCCATGACATAAGACAGCCAACCAACCGTCAAGACATCTTGATAGTTGGCCTGAATGTCAGGTCACGGCGACCATTTCCGTCGTGGTTTATGACCCGCGGTATTTGAGTGAGCGCAGTTTCCTGCTGAAAATAACAAAAAAAAACATCCAAGTTTGGGCACCACAGCCGCGCAAAGGGGAATAGTCAGGGAGTTAATCAGGTTGACCACGACAATGGCGGCGCACTTGGTTATGCGGAGGTGCAAAAGATTCGCGAGACAGCCCTTCCCATGAGGTAATGCATATATATCATCCACACAGTTTCCCTTTTTATGTGTCACGCGCTTTTCTCTGGGGCTCTGGATGAAAATTCATTTTTTACACTTACGAGACACGAAAAGAAATGGTTGAAAAACAGAATTTAAAATAGCGTTAGGGAACAAAATCGAATAACAACTACATGTAAACCTCAATTTATAAGAAATATACTCGACGGGGGCTCGTTCTTCGCAAACTAGATATCTGATCATCATTTGATTCCTTGAGTGGGCGTATTTCTTGAGGTCGGACACGCAAATGACGCCCTAGACCATAAACCATTGTGTACCGCATGCTACAGTCAAGTCGTCATGTTTTAGTATGCTACACAGTTAATCGAGACGTTGAGCGGGAGACTTGAATAATGATTAGCTGGTGTGAGTAAGGAGGGCGGGTTGGCAAGGTTTTACATTCATGCGTGATTGGTATTGAGCTGAACGTATTATGTATCTCAGTGGGTACTTACTTCATCACACGAATGGAATAAAATAATACAATTTGCCAGCATGCCGCGATCTCGAACTCGCTTCCATTCATATATTTGTTGTAACAACCCACTCAAAACATGTTTACGTTTCCTTCATTTTATTGATTTCATATTTTTACTCTTCAACTATTAAACTTATTTACAAAGGAGGACAAGAAATACTTAACAAATACAACAATAACAAACATTGTGTATGTGTAGCAAAACCGATAATCAAAGAGCATGAATACTAAAGAAAAGAAACTACAAACTAAATAACTTCCCTGTATAAGACAGGAATTTGGATAGTAATTTAAATTTGTCATATAAGGGAAAGACACACAATTTAGTGTGAAAAGAAGAACTTCTTTATTTGACAACCTCAATTTAAAAGCACTCACAGCATAATTAACACTTTAGACAGCGTGACCTGACACAACAAAACATCCGGAAGTTATTATAGCAGAAATGACCACCAAGTGTGACCTTGAATCCTTCCACCCACGACATCACAACGCAACAGTTGAGAGAGCCACATTACAAACACTTGTTAGTGTGAGTTAAGAGAGAGTGTATCTTGACCTTTGACCCCGCGCCACGCCTAATCATATCACTAACGACGCAGCTTTGAATGTTGGTGGCGCCAGGACAACTCTTTTGATACCAGTTTCCACTTTCCAGTTGGTATTCCCGCCGACTTATGATATAAATCAAGAGAAGGACAGAAAACGTCTTTACCCTAACAACTCTTTTCAACATATTATTTCTGGTCTCAATCCAATCTATGAATCAATAGTCAACATGAGTAGATGAACTACAATCAACTGTCACATTTGATGCCAAGTTAAGGGTAGTCGAGACTTACGATAAAGAAGGTTTCTGTTTCTACCCTATGCTCGGTGTGTATGCCTGCGTGTGTATGTTGAGCTGAATCGTTTTCTAGAACCACATCTGTACTAGATGTAGCCAGAAAACGCGTTCGTATCTCGTTCGATCATTTTCATTCGTCAGGATGTCCTGATTGCGAATTCTCCTGTTATCTGGAAATCTTGCTGTGTTGTATACGCAAATTGCCCCAATTAAATGTAGCAGGTGGTTAAAATGTTCTGTAGAAGGTCACACATATATACAGCGCGAATTCCTCCATATTTAGCTCGTGCATGTGGCCTTTGCACACAAAATTCCCCGTCCTCTTGTACACGACAGCCCCATGTACTTCACGTGGGCAAACTTCGCCACACATATTATATAATGATCAAGTATGTTTTCACTTATACAATTAAATTGCACGATGAGACCTTCGACAGATTGATGGTTTTGTGCTCTCGCGATTCACTACGCTCCAGTTTTAACAATCCCAAGGCCAACAGGATTTTTGCATCAAATTGTTCCGGATCAAAAACACAATTTAGCGTAATTAATTTGCTTCGACTGGGTTTTGCATCTCCATAAACCTTCGGACCAAAACATGTCTGACAATACAGGAGTACTGGTATTCGTTTTTTGACAGGGTAACCGATACATGTAGACTGCAATGATGTAAGTAGCTTCGCGAGCTTCGTATGTTTGCTACTGTTTTTCGAGTGCCAGGATATCCAATATTGCCCTATGCAAATACGAAATATCTATAAAAAAGAAACAAACTACAGGCTACAGAGTTTCAAGCACGATTTCTGGAGAGTGTATCTTGGCAGAGTCAAAGAAGTTCGGACATTGGGGATGAGTTAGTAGGTACATTATTAGTAACATCATAACGACGTTATCAAAAGGCAGAGGGTCCACCACTGCGCGTGTACACATTGAGACGTACTAACTTCCGCCCATGACGGTGTACGGCAGATAATGTTTCAAGTTTCCAAGCACCGTAGTTGTGTTGCGATAGAATGGCCCCGTCGAGAGGTCTACGCGGTGTTCAACCGGCTAATGTAGCCCGCGGATCAATGGGGACTCCCCAGGGGATCCCCTGAAGAGCGGGGGAGCCAAGGAAGGATGCAAACCAGCGTGAACGTGGCGAGACCAGCGGTCATATCAACTCAAGGAGAGCTTCCTGCATTCGCCCTCACCCTCGGTCTAAGTCGGCCTGGGAAATGTGCTGCTTTGCTCGTGCACGTTTACCCATTGGCGACTCGTAACTCTTGACTATAAATACGCTGGAGGCGAGTCCTTTTCAATCTAGAGTATCAACCACATGACACAAACTTTAGGCGATTGCGACTGTTGCAACTTTTGTTGACGAGTATTATAACTGAATAAAAAAATTAACAAGGAGCGAATCATCAAAAATGCCCTAACACAAATCATGTAGTAGCCCTCAACGAAGATGAAATAATATTTTCGTTATCCCATACATTCGAAATTTCAGCTGACTGAAGTTTGCGCCGAGAATGTTATAGTATACCTATTTATCAAACTATTGTTTAGACTTGAATTAATTTAATGTTTCATGGAGAAGTTATCTCTTTGCTACTGTCTTGTTCACTGTTCTTTGAAAGATGTCTCAGAGTATCCCCCAGTACGTGTTTTGGTGTTTAATCTGATAGGGAAACATGGTTATATAAACATTGCCTTTATCTGCTAGTTGATGCCCGTTGTCCCAGAGCTCAATAAGCCCCATGTATGTCTGCATGAGATACCCGCCCTCACAGAGAGTCGAACCCGGTTATCTGGCGATGCGTGAACGGGTCTCCGGCCATCAATATGGCGTCGTACGGAGCTGAAGAGACGAGGCGGAAAAAGTGAGTTGACGCTCGCTGGTTTACGAGCGAAGAATCTCGCCCGTATCGACGCAAGCAACCGGAAAACGAGAAACTCTAAAGATTGAACGGGTCAATCGTGATTTCGGGGGAATCCAAACTCTTCTGGGCAGCAGCTTTCTTCGCAGCACACAACTGCGTCGTGAAGTGGGGGACTTTGTTATTAAGATGTTTTTTTAGACTCTAGTTTATACAAAGGTTGACATGAATGATTGGGACAGGTTTATATCTCCGGTTTTCAAATGACATTTTCATAAAACTGAGACAACGTAAAGAATCGTTTTCTTCTGCAAGGTTTGAATCGGTATTCAGTTGAAATTATATTCGATTTCATTTCGTTATCCATCGGCAACGTTGATTTAACCCCTTCTTTCTCACGGGGTTCGACTGACAATGTTTTCATCGTATTTATTATCTATGGAAGTGTTCATTGGCAGTCTTTTCCGATTAGGCTAACTGTTGTTTCATTGTATACAAACACAATCATGGTTGACAATTGAACGATTATTTGTTAAACGTTGTAATAAAGTTTTGTCGATTTGCACTAGCTGTTTATTTTTCTTGTTACCTATTTTCATGTACGCATCTTGTAAAAAACCCTGTAAGTTACACAATATGTAAATTGATGCTACAATATTGCTTCCAAACCCAATCCGGCGATATCCAACTACTGGAAGTGGTTATTTTGTTTTATAGGTGATTTATTCTACGCGACTGAGAAAATTGGAAAACACCTTTTGTCGAAAATTGCATTTCAGTTCTGTTGGCGACGAAATTGCGAGCCCCGTACCCGTACCATGCATCCTGGCATTTCCAAAGAAATTGATCGGGAAGACAAAGGGGCTCTGACCTCCCTGGATTAGAGATCTGTCTGGCAAAGAACGGAAGAAAGCTAATAAACCAATCCGGCTTGTAAGAGTAGAACCGTTCGTCTTCGTTCGCCTGTGATTGGTTTTGCTTTCGGTTCTGCGGATTGTTGGCAACTCTATACGGTGTCTTGCTTCGCTGGGCTCGAGCACTGCTGGCTGATGTAAACCAAATCCACTGGCATTCTTCATTATCTGACTCCTTTCTGCAAATTATAATTAACATATAGTAGCTCTTTCTAGAACACAAAGCTGGTATAATATATCCGTAGATCTTGTCCCGCATCAAATCATATGCTCGGCCTGTTTTGGCTTTGTTTCTCGACACGTCTTAGTGAAGTTGATAATATTATTTTGTGTTTATGTTCCAAAATGCCTTCGCGTCATAATCACAACCTACATTGTCGGGAACATAAATGAATAATATATCGCCGCGCTCTTTGTGGCATCGTGTGTTTGTTTGTCCCAAGTTCTGCGCCTCACAGCCGTAACACGTGAGCGCGCCACATCGAAAGGGTTGGAAGCGCTCATGACGTCACTGTACAGTATGTCACGCTTGTACGAGAACGCTGCGCACGTCTCCAAGTAACGTTCAGTGTTGAAGTGACTGGGGCGCCCCTGGGGGACGCGTTTAGAACCTGCGGGGCCGTAATTTGCAGCTGATGAATAATTAAGCAGCGTCGTGGCTGGGTAAGTCGCCCGGCGCCGACTGCTAATGGAGCCGGTCTTTGACCAATTTGGCTTTTTCGGCGCTCCAGAATGTTTTTTTCATAATCGTTTGTGCAATATTTCTGAAACATTATCCCGCGTAGTGTCCACGTGGTAATTATTACCAGCTAGAGAAGTGAGTGGTTGGACCTCAAAGTCTTCATCCCTGCTAGATGAACGAAGTTTTTTTTTTTTTAAACAAACTGCAAATCGTGTTTAGCACATATATCTTCTCAATGCTACAATATAGGTGTAACGGATTCATGCCATGAGTTTATGTATATAACAGTGAACCTATAAAAAATAAATACTTACACGTGCCATTTAAAAACAAAAACTTTATACTTTACGGTATTTTTCTCTCTGAAAATTATGGAACTAAGCATTACCAAGATGAATAATTGTACGTGACCAATCTCCTTGCGCGCTATAATCGATTATAATGCATGAAACATGTGTTGTGCGTTACCTATTTATTTGTTGTTTTCTCCTTACGTTGTTTTATGCGCGCCTGTATCTATATACATGGCTTTGTAATTGTTCTTACGACACATAACGGTATTGTTTTCCACAACGCCTATAGCGTTACCATCACAACCGTGAAGACAGTCTCAGTTTTTATTAGCGTGGGTTTGAGTTCTCTAGATCGGTTAGGTAAGCTTGTTGATGTTGAATTGTCCTCGGGCGCTTTTTTATGCCGTGTTGGTTAGTTCCCCAAGAGTAATATATTGTCAACACGTCGTATATCTTCTAACTTATCCGACACTCAAATGTTATATTTCGTGTAAACACGCATACACAGGATTACCTTTTCTGCTAGTTAATTATTTAAAAGTGGAATTTCATTACAACTGTGGACATGGCAATAGTTGTTTTATTTAAATTAACGAACGTTTACTCTCGTGATTGTACAATCTATGTAATAATGTTCTTCTTGTCTACTTGGGCCCACACGAGAAACTAATCCTAACTTATGTATTATTAATTCTGTAAAAACGTTTCGGAAGCCATATTTATGTCTGTTGCAGTTGTGTATGTATAATAGTGTATTGTGTAACGTATAGCATAGCTTCCAATTAAAAACAGAATCGGCAAGAGGCATATTATAACTCATATGGCCTATCATAATATATAACGTTCAAGGAGTGTTTTTACATATTATCCTTTTCCTTCGCGGTTGTTTGTGTAATTCTAGGCGTATCCATTAAGCCACGTGGACCTAGAATAACATTACGTATTCAAAAGACACGTTGCACTATTGGACTAGCGGTGCATCAGACGGTGCCTCTTCTCTTGCCCTGACAGACTGTCCATAAAGTCACCCCCCCCCCCCTAGCCCCCTTCACCCTCACCGGCCATCAAAGCTGAAAAAGTATTTATGTCACTACTCCGCACGGGGACTCAAGCGCTGTAGGAAGTATAAGTACTCATTTGTAGACGAGAGTAGATTTGGATATTGCGGACTCAACAACTTCCCTCTCAATCCACCCCTAAACGCCATTAAATCCCCCGCTTCTGCCCCCTTGCATTTCCATGCTGTTCCGATTTGCGACTTGATATTGCCCATATTATAAGCCTAAGCCGTGTCTAAATAGCAATTATCTTGTGGGTAATGGATTTGTTAGACCCTGGGGGCTTATTCGGAAACCTCATGCATTTAGCAGAGTTATTTGAATAATGTTAGGTCTTAGGAATAATATTGGACCCTAACATGAAAAGTAGTCGTAAGAGCTGTCACGACTTCATAAGGTATCGTGTGTAATGATCGCAGTCGGAGATGAGCAGTGTAACGAACTGTAAGATAGCCACGTCAAGAACCTAATGTGTTCTCAGAATCTCTTTAATCCTATAATGCACTTCTTGGCGTCCTTTATATTAAAAGCACTTAACATCATAATGTTACGTCTTCGTATATACTCGGCCATAAAAATGCAAACTTCACTTATGTTTGGCGGGCGGGGTTAACGACGGTGGTCATTATCATTCAAATTCAAGAGATCGAACACATCTTGTTCCCGCCACAGCCTGGCTGCAGCGTACTGAGAGATGTGGGTTGGGTCCTTACATCAACGTTCTAGAAAGATATGTGAGTGGAATGTGGACAATCATATGTCTAATACGGAAATATTTACTTTGGGTTAATCGGAAACTCCAAAATATTATTGAAATGTTATGTTTTCATCAAAACTGGAGGCATTTGAATCACTCTTGATGTCCATCCGATACATTGCCATAAAATATATCTATCTTCCATCCCAAATTTGTTTTTTTGTCAAATTATTGTGAGAGAAGAGAGATTCACGGAATTTTCGGGATATCTACAATGTATAATCTTTTATAATAATACACAAAATAGTATAACGAGAATCTAGTTCAATCAATAATATTTCAATGAGAGTTTGACACAAAACAAGGTGCAGCGAACTGGCCGTTAGTAAGAACTAAGAAGTAAGACCGAAGACGCTCCTCGATGCTGGAGTCGAGGAATCACGCCTGCGCTCTGGGCTCTGGGAAGCCGTGGCCGAGCGATGGTAGACATGATTAGTTGACTTCATTTCGGTGCCAGGCCGAAGGGCTACTTTTGCCATTCGAGATTCGATAATGGATGGCTGATCTGATCTTGCTACCCAAGTGAGTCAGTCCTATATCCATCTTTGGATGATCTCTTGAATTATTTGTATCATTTATTTGTGTTTCCTTTGTATGCTACTGTAGCCAGTACTTGTATCGACAAATATGTCTTTCTTGAGTTTTCTAAGTAATATTGTTTGTATGCTTATAGTATATGGTTGAACGTCAGCTTCAAGTCCGAATGAGTATATCTCTGTTTAATTGCGGTTATTCCACACATAAGCTATGTGAAGCTGTTACTGCTGTTAAAAAGATTAATCATAACGTTGTACAGATTTAAGTACTTGTTGCATGCAAAGAGTTTTGCGTCAGTTGTAATACATAATTCCTTGTGTTGTGTTTACTATTTACTATTAGCTAGGTGTTGGATACCGACACACTTTTAACCATAAATCAACTTTATTCGTAAATGGTTTCGTATGGTAACTACTTCGGTGTAAACCATGAAGACAACGACAGCAAGTATGAGTGCATTGTAGAACAGTATTTAAATACCCGAGGAAGGAAGGCATTGTTGTCTGTGCTCTACCATTATATACACCTGTTGATGTAAGCAATTAATTCCAACGTGTATGCTGCATAGCCCAACCGTTGCACCTTTCATTGTTTTGGGAAGAACGTGCCAGCTATTAGTTATGAGTTAGAAACCTGATAGGTGGCATTCTTTAGGGTCGACTCCCTGTCCTCTACTTCACTTGGTGTGTGTACAAGGCTGGTGCTCGAACCTGCGACCCGTCGCCTACAGATCTATGCCAATTTTTTTTACCACCTTTCTGCAAGGTGTAAGACAGGAAAAGCCATGTACATTGTACATACGACCTATTCTCGACTCGAAATCAGTGTTTGTTTTTAAACGTTCGAGATTTCATATCATTGTAATCTCACTAAAGAAGCACAAACAAACTACACATTTCTGTTAAATTAAGCAAAACCTGCCATGTACCAATGCAACAGTCAATTCTATACACGTTTGAATGAATGTTACGCGCTAAGCCGCAGACAGCTGAGGGCTACGTTATCTCACAACCTTGCTTATATGTGATATTATACGACTAGCCCTCATGAGTCGTCGAATGCCACGTATCGTCGTTAACTCCCACACCCTCCGAGTCATGTCCACCCCGACCAACCAATGGTTTAACGACCCATCAAAATAACAAACTCGGTCACGTTTTATCTGCAGAGATCGTAATATTAAAACCTCTCATCCGAATACGAGATAATTTCTTAAATATTGTGCAGCGTTCCGTCGTCACAGTGACAATGTGTTACTAATAAGGCTCGTTCCGCATGTCTGCGCGGCGTTCCGTTGTCACTGCTAATACTCCTGGGGGCTCCACGACCACGCCCACTCTGTAAGACACGATGCACGATGCCTCACTTCCTTATCTCGCGCACACAATTACTCAGCCAATTACTCGAGGCCTTAGAGGAGATAGATCCACATGTAAACGTGTTGCTCCATCTTATCGGGTTCGATGATTATAAAACCGATACAGATTTTTAGATGTTGAATTCGTTCTGGAGCTTAAGGGAGATTTGCTTGTTGTGAAATATGGTGACGTCATCGTTATTGTAAAGATGGGCCCCACCTTACTCGGGAGTATGTTCTGTTATGTTATGTATGTACCATATGTACCGGGACCATGCGGGAGGTACACGTTTCGGTGTAACAGATTTAGGACTTGTTTTTCAAAAAACAAATGTAACGGTTCGTGCATGATACAGATTGCCCAAGGTTACTGTTACCAACAGAAAATACTGAGTTATATTTAAAAGGTGTGTAACATAATATTGGAACAGTACACAAGGCAGGAGAGTTGGGTTGAATACCTGTGACGTATTACGTCATCAACATATCAAGCTATAGTGTTGTCTCGATTTATCTCAATCAAAACAGGCGAAATTATTTGTAAACATACGAGATTGTGACCGTTGTCCTAAACTAAAGTTTTACATCTAGAACTACAACACATTTGAAACAAACCAACAAAAGGACGAACGCAAGTCGCAATGGTACGTTGTTATTATGGATGCGAGATGTTCCAGCCTTGCGCTGAGTTCATGAAGCAAATCGGAATAGTGCGAGTCGAGTAATAAAATAAGCTTGAAAGCAAAGACCATAATAATGAGACAGAAATGTAAATCACTGTTTCTGTATAGCTCAGCTGGCAGAGCATCCTCCAATCGGAGCAACCGTCTTGCTTGTTGCAGATGGTGTAGGAAATACATTGGTGGGAAAACTGCACCCCTACGTTTCAGCTAATAATCACACCAAAATCGACGAGTTATTGATATTGATGTTTGGTGTAGTTTTAGACAGTTGGATCATAACAGCATTAATGACTCTCATGGTCTGTATATTCTCTCTCATCGATATACGCATAGTATGTACGGCACCAAAAACCAAAATGACAGCATTCAATTTTCAGCAACTTTTGTAGATCATGGAGATTCTACATTGTAATATTTTGATTCGGATTCACGCTACTGTTTTTTTTTTTTTTTTTTTTTTTTTTTTGATACAAGTGAGACACTTCATTCCACGGTTGACAGTAATATGTTCCAAGTGGATACGAGTAGAATCGAATAGTAACGTTCTGACAACCCGACTCAACCACTGCTCTGGCTTCACAGGCTTGTTTACCGGGCAAGGTAATATTTGACTTCACTCGTCATTCTAGGAGCTGCTGTTTTGCGAATCGTAAAAATGTGTTTGAAATACAGACAAAGACAATAAAGTTACTCCGCCAAGGTCTCTTGAGGACTTCTGATTTATTTATTCAAGAACCCGAAAATGTTGACACAACCTTTAGAGTTTAGAGTGCTCTTGTCCACAATATTCCACTCGCAAAAAGAATGTCTGACGCTGGAATATTTTTTTCTTCTGACAAGTGTATGCAAAAATCATGGCGGAAACACGCGATAAGGACTAGAGACAGGCAAATAAAAGAGAAGGAAGGCGCATGAATGGTGGACTTGAGATTCAGCTGGGATGAGATAATCAGTTAGACGTCAGTTGATATCAGGGATGACAAATACACAAGAGAAGCAGCGAGAATGGGAGCAAGATAGATTTTTCTATTATGGAATTTTTGACATCGCTTATTCAACTGCGATTATCCGCTGATACCGAAACGTAAAGGTAAATGGAGTGAGAGATTTAACACTGTGACGTGGAGTCGTTTCTCGAGAGAAAACAACGCAACAACTCTGCACGTGATATGCGTAACGCAGTATCGATATTGAAGCACGTCGATGTACAATCATATCGATGAGTCGATTTACTTTGTTCAGTATTGTAGCGAGGGCGCAAGGTAATAATAATGGTGATGAATTGTAATTTTTTTATTTTATGCGACTAAATTAGTGGAGAAGCTGTGACGCACCCGGAAGTCGATGACGATTGCGATAAGGGTCGCTGTGCCCTGGGGTAACCGCGAGGTATGTTCGTCGCTGCCCCCGACAGTTGGGCGTGAAGGCCACTGTTTAGTTGACGCCTAAGATGGTATCGAGATCCGGTGGCTGTTTTCATTCGACAGTCTGAGCACAGGTCTGAGCGTTGGCTGATTACCTGTTCCGATATCATTTCGGTATCGTTCCAGTCAACGTAATTTTATGTTGCCGATAAAAGCTGACAATTTTCTGAGAATGATATACCACCACGCCTTCCTTGTGTTACCCAGACTTTTATCTGGCCCAAAAGAGCCAATTATTAATTTATCTTTGAACGTATCACCTCTTGTTTATATTTTCAAGATACCGTTTCTGATATACACGCTATTACAAAAAAACAAAAACAAACTTCAGGTTGATACAGAATTTTATAAAGAACAAAGAACCAATTAGAAAGTGTTTGCCTCGTAACAACGTGTTGATGCATAAAAAGCAACAACAATTAAAATATCACAATGGACAAGCACACACTTACGCTGCAAAACAACCCTTTCCAACCATTTTATGCATCCAGACGTCCAGATTGATATTGTTGCTATTTCTTGAGTGTTCTTAGTTAGTATGGGAGTCTATCGCAAAATAATCGTATCTGCACGCGTGTACATATAAACAATACAGTTGAAAATTAAAAAAAAAAATCTTAAAAAACGTATTTATATACATATTCAATCATATTATAACTAATTAAAAAAATTTTACCTATAGGTTTCTTTGATAACCTTCTACGACAAGTAATCAATATTTCAGGTTTACCCGATCCCTCCTCGGAGCAAAGAACTCTCCTCCTATGGGCAAAACCGTCGCTGAAAAGGCAATTAGCTGTGCAAATTGTGTGTTATGAGTTATGTATCTATAAAGACAGCTCTGAGTACATTTTGTTGTGTCGCGAGAGTACCTTACTATGACTGATACTCTGGCTCCGCTAATTAAGGCTTCCCACACCGCTAAGACGGCTCCATGCACTATAAAATGTATCAATGGCTGGTGTTATGATTCCCCAAGGAGGCTGTTTTGTTTGGTATTACAATAGTAATAGGCCGTCCATTAGGCAGCCTGCAGCTTATTGATTGCTGGACCCAACAAAGAGGTCCACAGGGGATGCAATAAGGGGTGGATTATATGACGTCTACGGGGGTTCTCCGGCGAGATGAGCCGACTCACTTTGATGCGTGCATGTGGGAGTTTTTAATCCCGACTAAATTGCGTGTCTGCGTCATTTCCCTCAAAAATCGGACCGCGTGTTCACAGTACTCGGAATACATGTACCGTACCGTAGCAGTCAAATTGTTACTAAATTACTACAACTGTTACTGTTACGAAATTGTAACGACATTACCATCAAGTTACTATACCCAAAGCTGCAACCTATAATACTGTCGGTCGAGCAAAAGTAGAGGAGAATATTGTTACACCAAGCGACGAGTCCTTCATGCGTGCGCGGTCACCCACATTGTGCGTGCCCGATGCGTTGACGTCATTACTACGTTCCGGCAGTACACGTGAGGAGTAGTAAGAAACACACGCCATCATTACAGCAAGTGTTTTCTGGTTCACCCACTTGTTCCACTCGTAGGTGCAAGATCTTGGACTGAACCATCCTTCACTGTCTTATTATATGGGAGTTAGCATTTCAAACAGCTTGTAATGTATTAAGTCCACATGGTTAAATAAATAATGTTATGAGGTAAATTACATTTCCCGACCCATGCGTGATTTGTAATTGGCAATGCAAAGCAACAGGCGTATTTCACTTGACTTGTGCATGGATGCAGGAAGGCGTGACGTACATATCGGCTGATATTTATGCACTTGGCGTAATTTAGTGGACTGCATTGCCACTTGTAGTGAGTGCAATTAAATGCTAAAGCCCCGTCAGATCTCACTCGTTGCCAGCACAGATCACACACGCAGTGTAAAACTGGGAGATAGAGATTATACAGAGGTTTAATGTGATATCTAGAACAGTCATTCTCGTGTGCTGGGTACGTTTTACGACTTTTCAATCTAAACTGTGGTGTAAACACTATAAAACGGCCACGGAGTTGGGAAATAGAGACAAAAAACTGGAGCAAATATAGAACATAGTGCAACAGATAGAAAAGTTTGTGCGTAGTTACGTTTTTTGACGCTGTTACAACTTACAAACGCGATCAATTTTGAAGCTGACCGAGAATCAAATCGAGTTATGGCGTTTTGTCACTGAACACATTTGCTCGTTCACGCGTTTATTGGATACTTGTAATTTCAACACAAGCTAGTTTGACTTGCAAATGGTTTGAAAACATTGTTTAAATAACGTAACGCCTGTTTTCTGCCCATCGGCATTTTTAGGCTTGGTTAATCAAATAGTCAATATATACAATGTATCGATCGTTATCGATTTTGTGAATAATAAATAAGTCTTGATGTTTAGCCGAGTATTTCGGTGTGGGTTGGCGATGTTCTTATAAAATGTAGTAGTGTCTTGGTCCAAGTGGGGTAACTGGTTACCACCGTCCAATTATGGTAATGAGCTGCAATATTCGTACCAGGCGTGTAGTAATAGGGGAGGGGGAGGGGGGGTCATGCAGATGACTTGACCATTAGCCCACAGCCTGCTCGATTACTTGCACGGGTCCCGCAGCGGTGTTGCGGTTGCGGTCACCCCTACTTTAACCCGATTTACTCAAATGTGGAAATTAAAGCAGAAATCAAATTATTATGAATATTAAAATATTCCATATTTCTGTGTATATAATTCAGAACATTTCTGCAGTTCACCAGAGTTTTTCTCTCTAATTTAATCAAACGAGACGTGAGAATTTTATAAAGTTTTCTGTAAGTTGTGTAAAATGAAATTATGAATGGCAATTTGCATATATAAAAAAGTAGAACTTTTCTAAAGGATGTAGCTTTGCTCCAGATGTATAGCCCGCCACACACCGTGCACAAACTTTGGCGAAAATTTGCGAGCTTTTAATGCTAATTTGTTTTGCGCCTGTGGTTAAAGCGGTTGGGCTAAAAATAGAACTGAAACACAGAGGTGGAAACTTCCACTTTTTTATTATTATTTTACGTTTTATCTTCAGACCGATTGTGTGACCTCCAGACCTGTGACATTAAAGAGGTAGATCTTTATGAAGTGGGACGGAACATTTATATACTCCGTCTTTCAAATGCAACATATAACCACATTGTTGAGGTCATAAAAAACTCAGCCCATATTTTATCATAATTCTCTGGTTTTATTTGCATGTTTGACGGTCCTTGATGGCAGCAATATTGTAAAAAAAACGTCCACCAGAAAAGCGGAACCAACTGACTCGAATATAAACGCTGGGAATATTTACTAACTTTTGTAACTTTCACATCATCATCATAAAACGAGGGTTTGCGGGACTCTATTACCGCCGGGTTAATTAACTTTTCTACAGCCATTGGTTTCCCTTCCCGAGCAACGAAGAATATTGTCCGATATTTCATTTTTCGTCGTAAAAGTTAATCTTAATTTGTCGGCAAGTGTTATCGCCAGACTAGTGCCATAATATGCAGCGGTAAAGTGGCGGCGGCACTGGCGTATCTGAGCGTTGGGGTGTTATTGGGGGGGGGGGGGAGTCAAGTGCACTCGAGTCGTCGTCACTTGGGCGCCCACAAGAAACTCCAGAGAAGAAAGTTTCCGCAGAGTGAGAGGGAAGTGACTAGAAGGGAAGTTGTTATTAAGTATTGGAGGTTTTGTTTCACAGTTTTAGTAGGTCCCCCTCCGCGAGTATTTTAGGGTTTATTTTTTCCACACCAGTGGAAGAGCAATGCTGATTCCGTTCTGCATACACAAGTGTGCAAGGTATGAAACCGCCAGGCCGGTCACAAACACAACTTCGTTCGCCCATCTCTAATGCCACAATGACGTTAGATTATTGATGGTGCGAGCAACACAAACATCCATTACCGGGCCAGTGTCTTGAGAGGGACGCAGATTATTCGTCGCCAATCACCCTCATTGAGATTGATGTTCACTCACGGCTATTGTTGTACACCATACACTAATGAATATTCTCGTAAGGGATATTCGTCCGAGATGCTGTCTTGGTAGGAAGGACGTTCAACCCTATACACAACCCTAACACTGCCTCGTTTTTAATTCATTACGGGACAATAGTCCAGCGGGTGAACTGCATAGATTCGATGTAACAGCCAGGCTGTAAACGAAAGGGTGTGAGATTATTAATATAAAGCAAATTAATGTTAGGTTGCGTCTAGTTGTTCGTTCAGTGTTGATGGTACGTGAACGTCTTATGCAGATTACACTTCTACTGTGTGTGGGTTGTGCTCTTCCGGATTTTCTTTACTTTGGCGTTCTAGAGAACAAAATGTGTTGATCAAAGGAAAAAACAAAAAATGAATAATTAATTTTTGAATATGCAACTATACTGTCAATATGATGACATATTTTAAAATAAGAGTGTTCAAAACAATACCACCACTTTTCGGGAGTAGCTATAGGTACTTTTTTTTTTTTAAATTTGTGTTGTAGGTTAGTTAAATCTTAAGGTGTGAATTAGATTATACCCATTGGGAACAACTCCATGATAGCACACGGTGCAGAGGGAACATTTTGAACGTCTCTATATTTCAATAGCTGTCAAGTCCTTTACTTTCTTCCTCTAGAAAGTGATCCTTGTCGCTTCGTATACATGTTGTCCATACAGCCAGTGACGGCCGAGACGGGGGTGATGCGACGTCACAACCATATGTGCAGAGAGACATGACGTCATGGACATCTGTGCAATGCCAGGGTTGAGTTGTCATATCTGATAAACGTGACGTGTTCATAAATCATGCAACCAACGTTGAGAATGAATCCAGTGAATATTCACTGACATAGTCGCCAGGAGCGGATTTAAGAAAAAGGGCCCGGTCAGCATTTTACCAAAGGGGCCCCGTCCGTTTGGCATATTTTTTTTAACAAACTAACTAATATATTATGTATATAGCATAATACTAATTTTCATTACTCACCAAAGCTCTTAAAATGACACTCCCTTCTCGAGTTTTTCCAGGCAAAAGCTCCAACAGTTGAGATAAGTCCGAACTCTCGACAGTTTTTTTCCGATTCATATCCGCAAGACAATTAGCCGTGTTTGTTTCATAGTGTATATAGGATTCATAGTTCGTTGGTAGAATTTATTTTGAAATATTAAAAGGACGAAAAACTACGATTGCCGTCGTCTTTAAGATATATCAAATGTGGCATGCCAACTCCAATGAGTTGAAAAGGCTTTTTAACAATAAGAATGTCAAGTTGATCATTCATTTGAAATAACTGATCCACAGAACAGAGCTTTATCAGTCAAGAAAAGTTTGCTCAAACATGTTAGATTGGTCTGCAATTTTTTTACTTTGGTGCAGGACACGTAGTTTTGAGACAACGCAAAATCTACACTTTCCTTACATTAGGTCTTTGTGATTCCACTTGAACTTCTGCATTCACTGTATCGTCATTATTAGAGGAAATGGGTTTTGCGCTGTTTTGAGGGGTGCTACTACAAGGTTATGGTTTTCTGTTATATGTGTGTTATGAGGTTTGATTTTCGATTTCCAAAGGGGTTTGAGTTTCACTCGAATTTTTGACGTGTTTAATTGATGTTCAGCGCCAATTGACACACGCGAATTATTGCCAACACAAAAACTTAATATATTCTTTGTTTAGGGTCATTGCCAGCAGTTACAAGAAGTGCGTGCTCTTTATCTTTTCACTTTTATGCTTGTATCGTCTTCTGCTTGTATTTTGTCTGTTCACTCATTTTTAACACACGTATACCACACTCACATTTTACTTGCGTTTAAATTAAATTAAAATAACACAGTTGTCACACGAACTAAGTTGCACTGGACTGTTTCACACGAGACACAGAAACCGACTGATACTGAGTAGAGGAGAGGTTGAGTGTTTCAAAGCAAGTAATTGTCATTTTATAGACATATAGACAGTTATTGGGTTGTAAATATAAACCCTCATATTTGCCGAATATTTCCAGGTTTTTCTATAAATTAGCGTGACTCAACGTAAAGCGGCAGGATTTAAGTTCCATTGTTGAACTGTGGGGTTGTTTCCGCCGCTGTGTACCGTCAAACAAGTGGGCGAAGGCTTTATTGAGCCCTATAAACGGAATCATTCTTTTTGAAACATTCTTTTTGAAATATAATTTTATTGGTAGTATTTGCTATAATGGGTTTCGACAATGTCTATGGTGAATGGATCTCAGCTCGTGTGTTTTTGAGTGGGTCGCTGAGGGGCGGGGGGCCCGGATTGGCCGGGGCCCGGTCAGCATCCGCTGACCCGGCTGACCGTTAAATCCGCTACTGATAGTCGCTCTGTGTGTTGGCACATTCAACTCGGTTTCGGAGTTATATTCCCCGTCAGTCCTTCGTGAGTTTTAAGTTCTTGTTTTGTTAAACAAGATGGTTTTGATTCGAGGTGCTGGGTTCAATTCTCGTTTCGATTTGTAGCTTGGTTTAGCATTACAATACTAACGATAATCGGAGCATATTGGCAGCGAAGATAGAATAGGTTGTGTAATTTCTCCTCTCCTACTGAAAATCAACACTAGCTAATTGAATTTGCAACACATTATTAAATACACATTTATGTCTTCCTTCTCTTATTTTTCCCAGACATAAGATGAAGTTTGGGGAAACTAGACATTACAATATTTCAGTTTTCCTGGTTTGTCTGGAGCGATGCGTCCTAAAATTAGTGTATAGAGAATTATTAAGCAACTTTGGAAACTGAAAAAATTATTCTTTTGAATTGAAAAGAGACGATCGGGCTCTGATCGCAACGGGATACCACTCACACTCAATAAATAACACATTAAGGAAGGCAAGGCGGTAAATTATGGCCAAGATTTTCTTTCACAAAATCACTTTATACTTACTGACAGAACGTATTGCTTTTGTTTTCTTGGCATAGGTAAGAGTTCTTTTTTTGAATGACAATGATCTAATTATAATTCCTCCATGATTTGGAAGAAATAGTTAACGAGGATAGAGTCAGTTTCAAAAACGTTTCCTTCTATTCTGTTGGTTGGCTCTTCGGTGTCTACGAAAGGGAATCTGGTCGGAGTGACTGTCATGCAATTAAATGTATACATTAGGTATAATCTCTTGATATTATTAGTGTGATTGTGGCTGTTGTTGTTTACGCTAGGCCTAGTCTCTGGATTTAGAAGTCTATGTAGGTCAATGGACATTATTCACGCGGGTAAACAAAACCTGTGATGGAATGCCCAATAAGTTTGCTGATCGCGTTTGTTATTCGCCGACTTGATTTGAATTAATTTCCTCCCCACGAGTCGCGGTGGCTGGACTATCGTGGTCGCAGAAACCGCGATCGATCACGTTTTTAATAACGCCGGATTATTGATAAGAGTTGGTGGAGTCTGTGTTCTTAGAAGGATTCCAGCTGATTTATATGAGGATTTTCATTTGAAATGAACATCGGAAAAAGTTTTTTGAGAGATTTGGTCGTCGTTCTTTGTCTCTTGCTGAGTTGGCGAACAATCAGCGGAAAACTTTCCGATATTAAACTTGAAAATGTTTCTTTGTAAGAATGATCTTTGTCTCCGAGTTATGGTTTCTTCTAAAGAACTTTGGTAAATCCACCTCCATTGGCCCCGAAACTAATCTATGTGACAAAAATGTTCGGAATCCTTTGATCATAAATCTGAGTTGAGCAGTCACAAGTTGAATTAATAAAACGACCATAAAATAAGGATATGTATTAAAACTGGGTGCAGCTATTCGTCAAAGCTGTTTTATGTAGTTGGTGGAATTTATAAGCGTATTTCACTGAAAGTACGCATACCACTTCACGTATTCAAAATTAAATTATATAACCTAAAAGTTCCTAATTACGATTGATTAACAAAACCTTGGCCAGGCGATAAAATAAGTTAATTAGCAACCAATTTATAATATCTTCATTAAGTGTGGTATATTTTGGAGAGTGCCCATCAGCAAACAAAAACATGTATCACAACTTCAGCACTTTATTAATTTTCCCGTAGATATTTTATAAATTTTTAAATATCCAAAGAAGAGCCGTGAATAATGACTAAGATGATTGGCTGAAGAGTGTTGTGTGTTGTCTTCTTTTCCTTCAAGTGGCCGTGGACCGATAACACAAGCCACTCAGTGTTCCCACCAACTTGTTACAATCTACCCTATCCTTAGCGAGCTACGATAGTGATGGGCCATCAAGTGGTGGTTGTCTGATTAGCATGTTGGAGTCCCAGACAGCGCCAGCCAGCCCACTTGAATAGCGCGCTCGTTACAGTGGGTTCACTCACTCATGCATAGATAGCAGCACAGTTAATTTGTTATCTGTGATAGCAGTGTTCAGAAGACAGTATGGGTGCGTAAATACCCTCAAGCGGCCGGTTCGTCCTCCTAACCTAGAATTTTGGGTTTTATTTCTTTAGTGTGTCTCTTGATTTCACTTATTTCCTCGTTCCGTCCGTTAGTTTGTTTGTTTGTTTGTTTGTTTGTTTGTTTGTTTGTCTCTTTCCACAGTTTTAATAACTTTCTGTTTGCCAAAGATCGTTTTCATTTTTATCATCGCATTTTCCCATTTCTCCAGTCGTAGAATTTAATTTACTGTTTTTCATCAAAACTTTTTAATATTGCTTCTGTGTTGTGATTGTTATTTTCCTATCGTTCCTTTGTATTATTTCCATTATCCGTTAAATAAATATAATCAATTGTTCATATGTACAACACAACAGAGTAGGGTATAGGCTGGGAGTACTCGCAGCTGTCCGGTCATAACGTACTGAAAAACTTTATTTAATATGAGGAGGAGGTCCGAAGTTTGTTGCACACCTGCGCTACGAGTAGCCTCGTATTGTTGTCGGAGTGTTGCCCCCTCCATCGTGGGGGGGGGGGGGGGGGGGGGTCGCTACGTCA
Source organism: Isoperla grammatica (assembly GCA_945910005.1). Classification (NCBI taxonomy): domain Eukaryota; kingdom Metazoa; phylum Arthropoda; class Insecta; order Plecoptera; family Perlodidae; genus Isoperla; species Isoperla grammatica. Next base: position 6,103,996 of record OX246739.1, on the reverse strand, counting down.
CGGGTGACCGGGCTAATGAAAAGCAAACAGTTTGATGAAAGAGGAAGGGAGAGATAGGCGTAGTACTAAAAGAGATCCATTCAATGAGCTTTTAAAATCCTCACCGAGCAGCACCATAGCCAGCCTCCGGCACGACATAACCCACAGCTACCAGACATATCTCACGACGGTTTTTTATTAGAAAAGTTGTAGATATAACGGCATGAGAGTTTCTGGTCTTCACTTCAGAAACAAACGCACAGAATATAGAGTACGGAACAGCTTGGAACTTTTAATATACCGACAGTGTCGTCTCCCTTATATAGGTGCCCGTATAACTTAATGTTGCTATTTCGTGGCTATATCCGAGAGAGTGAGTAAAAAATGATCCGTGAGTGATGATATTAAGAACGTGTGGGAGGGGGGGGGGGGGGGGGGCACATTTACTTAGTCTAGTCCTTTCGAAATGTACCACGTACTGTACACACTACGAATACGAATCTCAGTGCATAAACTTATGTATATGTTTCTTTTTTTTGTGTTTTTAATTGATCTTGCTGAAATTGATGTCTCGCTTTACATATAATATTTAATACTGCACAGTTCAGTTGGGTACAACCAGTAAGTAAACATATCGGAAACCACAGTCGTTGTCGAATCTAACTCCAGTGGTTGGGTCACGCGAGGGCGTTAAGAGTGATTGAATTAACACGTTGGATCGCCGACTTATCTCCCCAGACGTGAAGCTAATTAATTGTCTATGAAATCAATCTTCCTCGATGACTTAACTTTCATCGGCCCTGGGATGGTGGTTAAGGCACTCCTCACTCCTCGGCAGTTAATTGACGACTAAATTATCGGCTTTGTGCGTACATGTCATTACGGGTTACAGGTAATCTTGCCAGTCCATTACTCTCCATTGCGCAGGATCTGAGCTAACAAAATTAGGAATGCATCTTGCCAAAACACATATATACGCAATCTGTATCTCTACAATGTTATTGTAACTTGACAACCATAGTTAGTCATATAACTGACCCATTGGCTGTCGGCGAACATGCGTCACTTCATCCAATAACAGGTGAAACCATTCGTCCATGCAGCGCAAGCAAATGATCGATCACACTAAGGAGGCGTGGGCAATCATTTCATAGCAATATTATAAATAAGAGCCGTATATAGAATAATTGCGCTATAAATATTGTATAAAATTAAAATATAATAGTGTGTAAATCGTACACAATTTGTTCATCGTCAAGGGAAGAAGAAAACACGGCTACCAATATTCAAAGCACATCACATTTTACATACGCAGAGTTTCAATGTAAACTGAAATAGTTGCCTTGCAGTGGAACAAAACAGCAGAAAACAACGGTGTTTTTGATTAATCCATGACGTCTTGCTCGCACTCAGTTTAATTAGTTCATCCTCGCCCAATAACAATTGGTTTGGCATGATGGGATTATTTGCTAATACTGCCCCGCAGATCTAATAAAAGATTGAAGCAATACATTCCCAGCTGTCGGGAGTTTTGTCAGTGTTCTCATTAACAAAATGACCTCTGGCCTATTTTCTTTGTTTTTTACGGTCGCCGGCCGGTTCGGTCCCCCGAGCGCCGGTTAAGAGTCCTAGCACGTACCTCGTTGCCGGGTACGAGAGTACGTTAATGACCCTTGGCCGGGGGCGAGATCACAGAAAAATGCGCGGGAAACACGAACGACACTTTTTGACTACGCAGACATCATTAAAACATTTTCCCAGCTACAAATACTCAAGATTTGTCTTCGTCCTTTAGAAACGGGTACATTGTTATTTTATAAATGATGACGACGACGGGGGCGAGCGGTAATGGGGTTAAAAGTTCTTGAATATATTCGCCTTTGATTTGCATTCACGTTTCACGCCCTCCGTGATCGGTGTCACAATTTCCATGCATTCGAATAAATTTTTACTTCTCTCGGCTGTTACTTGCGAGAAACAATCTGTAAGGTTCGATCAAACCCTTTACACACTTTTTTTAGACGAAGTTGCAAAATTCCACCGACTTGAATGACACATTTGTACTGTATATTTTCTTTGAAATAGCGTCGTAGCTTTTTTATGGAAATGTGTCAAAAATGAGAAAGCAAAACGTCACTCCCCGTTCGCTCGATGGTGTAAATTCCAGCTAACAAGAGCGTGTGTTGCCTCTGTTTCGTTTACTGAACGGTGTAGCATTAAAAAAAAAAAAAACAATATTTGCAAATTCAGTTTGGCATAAGGAAAATCTAACGAAATCAACCCAAGAAAAACGATTTCCTTACGTGATAAATTCGTTTTGTGAATACGTTTTTCCTTAGTGGGAAGTGACACGCGCTCGCGAATTTCTCTACGGGCTTCTCTCCTCACGTAGCGCTTCATGAATGCCAAGATTTGCAACATGACACGCAAAGAACAATGGAAATATTATCACTTTGTTTTCTACAGAAGGAAGATAAATCAATGTCTACAGTTGTAGGCCTACGTTGAGGATATCTTTATTAATATTCAGAATGTGTTTTCATGCATTTGTAATACAAAATCGTTTTTATACCACTATTTATCACGAGTTTGAGGCAGATGACGTAGCGGACTGTTCCACCGCCTTTTCTACGTGCACATCTTCTTAGGGGAATCCCCCGTTATTCCACAGCCTTGTGCGTGGTGGATTCCCCGCGACTTCACCGCCTTCTCTACGCTGGACGATGCCGCGTTGACAATACTGCCTATTTGCTCAGTGGACATCTTTTTACACCGTCGCAGACCACCACTACCATTACCACCATTGACTCTAATCGGCTATGACTGTTCTTCGGCGCGTCCTTCGTCTAGATTCAGATTCACTACTGGTGAAGTTCTACGTTCGACACCCGGTCGGGACGAGGTTTCCGTTCTGACGTCGATAATTTTGGACGTCAATCTGCAGGCATCGATCGACTGTCCCAAAAGCTTCCAGGGTTCTATCATTGCAGACTCCTGCTAAAGATTATTGGACGTACTCATTGTGTCGTAGCGGTGTATTGTATTTCTTTATTGTCGAGCTACAAGAATGGGCGACGCCGACGTGGCATGACTGAGAACCCATTCACTGGAATGCTCAGCGTCCGACGCTCGACGTCTCTCTCAGCGCGGGGCGTCGTTCCCTCGCGCGTCGTTCCAGCCTCGCCTCGCGTCGCGATCGCTGCTGATATTCATGAGACTAAACACGACAACCCCGCTTTTCAGTAAGGGCTGCCAACGACTTAACTGGCAGCTCGCTAAGTTGGTACCGTTGTGTTGTGAAGAACGACGTAAAGCTAGCATCGAACTAGGACAGAAGTTGGGCGGGTGACCGCTTTCCTCTCATTTCGAAAAGATTCGTACTTGTGTAGATATACGACGAATAGACCTTTTTAAGAATTCATCTAGGACCCTTAGATAGAGCTAATCACGGCCCTCTAGATCTTCCATGACAACAATGCACAACAATGAAAAATGCACCTTAACATAACTAAGGACCCTTAGATAGAGCAATCTATTGCAAAGTGCGGTTGCTTCTATCAACAGATTATATTTTAAAAAGGTTTAGAAGGTCCAGATAAATAGTGGATCCAAATGGGTTAGTTCCAATCATTTTTCTTAAAAGTATTGATAAATAATTGCGTTGACTAAATATAGTGTGATCAATGAATAAATAGACACATTCTCTCGAATCGTGTAAAAATAATCGTGTTACGTTAAGCACAAAATTGTTGTGCAGCTCTTTTAATCATGAAGTTTGGAATGTTAACGTTTTTCTCTGTATCTGTGTACTGTAATCCAGTAAAGACAACTAAGCGATAATTAATTGGCTTTGCGACCGAGCGCGCGTGAGAACGAGTGGATAAAGCAGATCCCGAAGTGAGCGACCGTCTGAGCGAGATATTATTTTAAAGCCGATGGAGTTGTACGAAAGGTCTCGACTTTACGTAATTATTATTGGGAAATCGAAGTACTATCTCTATGGTAGATCAGCGCAAGAGGAGGAGGAATTTAATATCTGGAACTCTGGATTTGCGGTAAATTCTGATTTACATTGGTATAGTTCTCTCTGTCTCTCTTGCAGTATATTTCCCATGACATTGTGGATACGAATACTCGTGCTGAAAACATACGGCCTGTGATTACGCGTATTTGCACTCGTCGCAATGTTCAGTTCTGGATGCCTTCAATTCGCATTTGTTCGGAACCTGGTTGCAGTTCGGTAACTTCTTTGGTGGAGAGGCCGGTTCCTGAATATCCAATTGTGTCATCGTTTTAGCGTGGAAATAATGAGCATTTGACGTGTTTTTTGTTCATATGTATTTAAAACTATAACGAAAACAACAATATTTCGTTTGCAGATTGAGAAAGCATATACCTTGGCCATTGTTGGATTCGAACCCACGTCCGTTGGTTTAACCATGTACCATGTATGCATGCCGAAGTCGGCTTCATGTTGATAATGAATTTTATTCATTTCTTTCGGTCTTTGCTTTCGATCCTGAGAGCTGCCAGAGTGCATATATGTTTGGTGTATTGGCGTTCTCTTTAGTTTTCCGTATGTTCTAAATAGTGGTTGTACGAAATAATGCAACATCGACTATATAGAGTACAAAAGATGTCACCCGCTCACTCTATTAATCAGTGAACAAGTTGGTTGTAGAGGTGGGGGCATCAATCCCCTTAACTCAGAACCTTCTTGAGTCTAAGAGAGCTGGAGTCGATTCAATCTCCGCTAATCTTCGTTTGCCGACGCACTCGCACCTGAACCTGAAGAGAGGAAATACATTTGGAAGGAGCGAAACTGTTGAGAAACCTGGCAGGAAATGGAAGTGGCAACTGGCAAATGGAAATGGCCCATTACAGTAAGGAAATTGCTTTACAACCAGATTTCAGAATTAACCATTTTGTGATGAACATTGAAATGTCATTCACTAGACTAGACTAAACTAAACGCCACCAACACTTTCCACACCTAATTTCACAACCTCCGACCTCCGTAAGTGACTTCGCTTTATTGTGCATTCTTAGCATTGAACTCACGATATACAACGCCAAAGAAATGGAAATTATAGTTGTCACGAAACAACCTTATAATTCTGCTTTCGTCATACAAGCACACATGTATCTTGCTGATCGCTGGTTGGTCGATACCTGAGTGAGTAATGGCGTCATCGTTATAGTAATGTTGCTTTGGGGCGACATTAAACCTTCGTAATCTTACTAGAACGCATGTATCGATAGTATCCATTCGATACGAATATCTCGTGTTACACCAGAACAATTTCACGACTTCCTATCCCGTTAGAGAGATTCACGCACACAGTAAACAGGTCCCCACCAGTAGTTCTGTTCACAGTACACATTCCGCGCTTCCTGAACACCCACACTAAGTCAATTCCTACTATATGTTCTAGCTACTTTTCAAAATCATTCCATTCTGTTCAGTCCAAGATCTGCTCGTTTTCTCCTTGACTTTCTACCAGTATCTCTCCGACAAACAATTCTTTTGTCACCCTCGGTTTCTTCGGCATGTTCTGTTCGAATGCACAAACCATCTTACGAAGCCATTTTCTACTTTACCTCCCTTATTCACTTTTACGTAACACTCTTTTCTCGTGATCGCATATTTTGTCTTATCCATTAGAGTCTTCCTACATACACAGCGGACATCTTTGAAGTAATCCATTCCCAATGCATCACCCTTCATCCATATTCCAGATAATTCAAGCTTATGGTGCAAATATTGTCAATTGGGCATGTTTTCTGATATACACGTATTACAAGTTACATTTTTCCGCTAAGATACTTTGCAGTGCAAACAAGAATATATCTACGAGATATACAAATGTTTTACTTCCCACTTTAAATATTACAATTTTCATTATTTGATTATGAATTTTAATACTAAAGATACACCATGTTTAATCTGGTGGTAGGAATAATATGCTGCTGGCGTACACCTGAATGCACCATGTATGTATGACTGGGTAGTCATAACACCTGGGTAGGCGTTACAATTCAAGTCAATGAAATGTCACTCCATTGTATGTTGTGTAATACCAGGTTGCCGACATTAACAGTGACGTAATAGTGCTCTAGTTGTCTCACGTGTCTTGAATTGTTCAACGTACATTGATGGTGTTGTACTATCCTTGAAAGGAGTTGACAAATGTTTTCCGAACGCTTTGTAACTTGATTTCAGCGAGTTTCTTCATTACGATACTGGCTTGATGGGAACCAATATCAGTGCAGCGATATCTAAACTAGCCAAACCAGTGCATTGAAATGCATCCTCTGCCCCGATGCATTACATATATGCTCACGTATGCGCTCAACTATGGTTACAGGGGGTTCAGAAAATACATCCACCTCTCTCTATATTATTAGTATTTATCTAGTAAACGTGTGTGCATTTCTTTTGAAGTTGCCGTCGAGTTATATATAGAGAATGTTTTTTTTTTTTTAGTTTGCGTCTGTGATCTTCGAGAAGAAATGTATGAACCGCAATCCGAAGTGAACAAGAAAAACTTGTCATTCAATATCTTAACTAGACAAAATATTTTGTTGCTTAGGTTTCACATAAAAGACACTCGTTGTTTATGTTAATGTGGCGTCATCAACATTGTTGGTCATATTTGATGCATTTAAATCCATCATTATGGACGCCCGATGAACGTAATATTGCTTACGGACAATAATATGGATCATTCCTGGGGATGGTAAATAATGTTTCATGGCAACGTCAGATTGTTCTTCTTCCCAGCTTCTCTCCTTCACGTTGAAAGAGCAAACGTGCCCGGGTAGCCCGAAAAACCATCACATCGTGTGTTTCTCTATATTCCTACTTCCTCTCAAACGTACATACAAAAACCTTCTAAAGCATAAAGTCAATAACATGAATATTGTGTGGTATAACCACATTTTCTTTCAGCGGGTTGCTTGGGGGCAAGAAAATAGATATTGCTTAGACTAGAGCAGCCAATACACTCAAAAAACATATGTTTCTTGGCGTAATCTACCCACTGCAAAAAGGTATTGGTTGTATAACAAACCCCTGCAAGAAAATACCAACTATGGCGCTGAGATGTTTTGCCACTGTGATGTATGTCCAATGCCTATAGTGCGACTCAGTTGCAACTCTTGGCACTTACGGTCTATGCTCGCGTATTGAATTTTGAAAACTATTCCAATTCCAATGTCAGCCTAAATAAATAATACACGGTTTCATGAAACATGTCACAAAAATAAAGATGCAAAGCTAGCTTTATAAGTTACCAATCTTATCGATTGAATAATATATTCACCTGAACTATCCAGTGTTGCCGTTAATGAATGGCGATGAAAAATTAATCATCGCACTGTTTTCTAGAACTGAATTGTGGTTGTTCTATTGGTATTAGTGGTACTGTCAGTGAAGTAATGAGTTCAAGTCTCTCTGTCGTCTTTGTGGTTTTATTATCAAACGTGTGGACACATCAAGGTTCAGAGAAATTTATCAACACATTACTTTTAACTACACATTCTAAAAGTTTAATTTCTGATGTTCGGATCTTTCGAAACTCGCATTTAAATAATAGAAACCCATCCCGTCACACGTCTGAACTAATCAGCTCGTTGCCAGCGGTGTGGATGTCAATTAGTGTGATACCGGCGCTCTAATGAAAACGTTCACCCTGTAGAGAGATCGCATCTAAATGCAGAGACTGGATTGAGAATGTCAATCACGCAACACAGTCGGACCGACCGTGTGATGCGAGCCGGACACGGACCGGCTTCGGTCACTTCACTTCGCTCACATACCTGGATGCGTGTGAGACATAGCCGGACGTGGGCCGGCTTCGGTCACTTCACTTCGCTCACATACCTGGATGCGTATGTGTGAGACGAGCGTGGATTTATGGTGTCAACATCTACGCCCGTATTCTTGATCGAATTAGAGACAATCTTCAAAACGTGAGGATTTTCGTGTAATATTTTCACTGTAGTTTATAATATATGATATTATAATAATTATAATATATAATAACTATGATATTTTCACGACAATTCCGTCTCGACAATTAATAAGAGCTATCGTATAAAAATAAGGCATAATGCTCCAATCACAATCAGTCTACGAGTACCATGATTAAGTTGTAGTTTGTAGTTTTTTGTTAAGTTGTAGTTTGTTTGTAGGATTCATTCGTCTGAGAGCAGAAGCAACGAAATATTGTATTGAATATTGACTACCCTGGCACCACCGCTTCGGCAACACTGGTTTCTCATGCAGCTGTTCCATCCATGTACGATCTGTTACTTCTATTGTACAAATCAATTGATGAACAGTGAACGATAAAAAAATCACAGATTTTTCCTTATTCACGCAGCAACCCTAAAATGTTGCGCACGGCGTTTTGGTCTGCGGAGATCACATTGAACTGAAGTATATATCTACCATCCATGAAGTAACACTCACGACTGTACAATTTATTGCAAATATCTATATAATTACACTCTAAAACTAATAGGTTTTTTACGCCCTCAGAAGCTTGATTATGGCTGTGAATGCAGGCGTCTATTTTTTTGTAGATTATAATGAATCACATATGGTTTACGCGTGCAAATAGAACTCAAGATTACGATAATTATTGTACGTTGTACTCGTGCTTGCAAGCACATGTTTCTTGAAGAGCTTGTTTCGTGTACATTGTGCGGGGGGGGGGTAAATCTTATGTCTGAGCCAAGTCTAGGGAACGCTGGCCAAGTAAATGCCACTTTTCATATGAGTTTATAAATATTAAAGATTTTATAGTTGCGATAAAATGTAATTTACTTAACGACCATCACAGAAATATGGTATAATCATTTGCAAATTAGCAAGCCGAGACGACGGCACGGAATGTGCGCATGCGCTTTAGATTGCACTCGTGTAATAAAGAGAGAATCTGCCAACTCAGCGTCTCTTCCGTTGTGTTCATTTGAGAGACCGAACGTAATATCCGGAAAGAATTGAGGCAAATTGATAATTACCTCGTTGGGTGATTATTACAGCATTTACCGATGAATGCGGAGCGTATTGGAATTCGGAAACGTTCTCCAATAGTAAATGATTGAGACATTGTTCGGATTCAGCGGGCCCTGTGCTGTGCTGAAGATAATGAGCGCTTGCTGTGGGGTGTCTGCATAAAAGAACTCTTGCAATGTTCAGAAACTAACCTTCAATGCCGTCCAACTGTTTTATCCTCGGACTAACGAACAGCCGTACGGTGATTATCTTGATATCGCGTTTATAATTCTTTACTTGAACCAGTTATTCTGGTTGGTATTTATTGAGTGCATTCTTCTGGTTATTTTATTTATTTCCTCTCAACGGCGAAGGAGGATGCTTTTTAGGACGTTGTACCGGTATTGTAGCTATTGTATGGTCGCCCCTTACAACCTGACCAATATGCTTTTTTATATTCAGTGTCAATATAGACAACAATTCTTGTAGATCTTTTACAAATACAATCATGTTCAAGTATTATTCTCCTTAATTTAGGACACGTGAGAAAAAAATGCGATTTTCTTACTCTCCGCTCCACACAAAAAAAAATGTGGTAGTTTTAATTAATGCAAATTATATTCTCTTTTCGACAAATACTTTATGAAGAAGGAGTTATAGTCTTCAGTATTGGTTCAATGTCTTATAAACATCATTGCCGGTGATACTGCTGATAATAACAATAATGGATATATTTGCATGTATAAGACAGGGTTCATGAATCATGAGGGAGAGAAGTCAGGCGGACTTCAACCCAACCTTTGACACAGGTTGAAAGACTCCCACCAAGTTGCTCACCATTAGTCTTAGTAGTTCACTTCCCTGAATAATAATGTAATTGGACCTGAGGGTGTCGTAGTTTAACCGGGACTAGGGTTGTTCTGACGTCACATCACGTGGTCACGCGTAATGAGCTGCAGAACACAGGAACACCGCCTTGGCGAAGTAATCCATCTTTGTGTGCACGATACGGTACTCGGGGCACTTCAGACACCGACAAAATACTGTATGTGTTGGTACTTGCTCTACAAAAAAATTGGTATACTTTTGTACCGACGCGCAAGCAACTATATCACTTCAGAAATCTCAGAGAAAAATAAGAAAACGAACATTTAATATATAATTGTTTGATCATTATTCAATACGTATCGACGTGTCATGATTTGATGGATTTACTTCTGTCACATCAATCGCCCTTGAGATTTTCATCGTAGTTGTCTTTTGTGCATCTTAAAACTGTTTAGGGTTAGCCAATTCTTTCTTTGGTCGGTGTGCTCATCTCTGATAAAAGCATCTTCGTACAGACATGAATAGAATCGTTGCGAGTACAAGGCTAAAAGTTGAGTACGATGGAAACACAGATATGCGGGTGATACTTGTTATGCTAAAGGTCTAGCGCGCATAATTCCCGCGGACTGTTTGATACGCAACGCGCAGGGAGTCGTTTAGTTGACAATCCACTCACCAGGTATCGGTGCTCGAATCTGAACGAAGATCCCTTGCAGCGGATTCATCCGAATATTTTATTAGCCCGCATCCTCGAGAGCTTTGCGCGCCGTCGTTAAATATCGTCAGCACCCTAGAAAATTAGAGATGCTACTATATTTTAAGAAGAAACTTGCCCGGAGGAAAAGATTCAATATCTTGATGACGTGTCTTGATTTAGTACCCGACTCTGATGTCGTCTGGGAGCTTCCTCCATTCATGGAAACTAGCTGGAGTCTGGAGTAGGGCAACACACCTGTGAACGTCTGAACGAGAATCTCGCTGCTTTGCAAACAAGTATAGGGGAAGTATATTGTACTTTCTAGAGTAGGGCAACACACGGAAACAAATTCGTCGAGAACTTTTCTTTTCCGGATTCTGCTAGATTATAGAAGGCATACAAAGATATGTCTACAAGTAACCTGTAAAGAACATTATGTTTCATTGTAAGCATCAATTTATTCAATATAGATACCGGCAATATTCCAGACAAAATTCACAATGGGCAAGACATGAATTTTTACATAGAATTTTTAAACTGTATAGTTTTCTTTCTGGCAATCGTTTTTGTAACTAAGAAACGCAAACAAATTTTATTCTTTTTGGCGAGTCACAGATCAGTTGGATTGGCCACGTTAAGTTGCGAATATCATCCCTCTCTAGTGTAGCTCGCCGTGACAGGGGCAATAAAGTCGCCCATAAAACTGTGGTGCGTTCCTCGGCGCAGCTAAGTGAAGTCATCCAAGTGTAGCGACGCGATTTAGCCGCTCAATTTGGTTGCAAGTGAAGCGAACACCCGATACATGGCAGCTAATCCTAGTGACGTAGCCGATAGCCAACCCGGTCAGCCTATGATAGCTTCATATCGTAATGAATATCATAGACTGGGGGAGACGAAGCGACCATTTGCATTGCGACGTCGTGGGAGGATCTGCCAATGTGAATAATGTTGTGCATCCGTGTGGAAGCGTTTTTGATAAGGGTTGGTAGAAAGTGACCTGCAGAGATTATCGGCATAGACCTTAGTCCGTAAAGTATGAAACGTTAGGAAATTTATGAAGTGACGGGAATAATGGGTGATAATTGTCAGATGCGGCCGGTAGTAGGTGTTTGAATTTTCGATCGCATTTTGGTTTTCGTTTTTGTGCGCCATTGCGGATCGTATTTCGAAGCCTTTTATACACAAGCGCCTGCGCATAATGAACTCTGAGCTAGAGGGCTGAGAAGGAAGGAGTTTACTCTACAGTCTACAACATTTGGGAACTTTTAACTTGATGACATGAGATTTTAAAACAAAAAAATTATGAAGGTCAGTGATACCTTTGGCAGATCAGTCGCACCCATTGGAGTCAAACACGTGGGGTTGAATCTCGCCAAAGCCGCACAGAAGACTTTTGTAATTGTCCTTCATCACTTGACGCCTAACACACACATACGTCATATTATAACATGGACGAGGAGGTGTAATTGTGTCTAACATGCTTACTCTGAAGCGTCTAATGTGTTCTCTTATTTATGACGAGCGCAATGGGACGTGAACCTAAAGTGTATTCCAACGAATGAATTCACTGCCGTTTTTGCACGCAACTGCTATGCGCGCCAAGGGTCTTCCCCCACCACCCGGCCGCGCGCTCAGAGTGAGAGACTGCTCGTAAATTATACCTGTCCTGTCCTGTTGTAAATGTCCTCTATTCATACTGTAGTCACACATACAAAATCCACAGATTCATTATTTCGTAAGTTTTAACACGTTATTTGGATTCTTGAATAAAAACCAATTCGTTTCCATGTTTGAATCGTCCTAATAGGCCAACAGCTTCATAAAGAAGAAACAGTCACTACTTTGCCGTATACTCTCAGTCACTATACAAATGCATTACTTAGGAGTTATTATAAATTATTGTAAATTATAAATACAAATTTATTTTTATTTTATTTATTTTGTTTCATTATTTAAAACAGGAAATTCTGCGACATGTGTAAAGTTTTAACTCATTTTTTTATTGACTGACAGTTTCCGTCATGGTGTTTGTTATATGTTTTTATCACTCATTTGTTCATTTGTTTATATTTATCTTCAGTGCTTAATTAAACCATGTTTGTATTATTCGTCATTTGTGGGTTCTGTACCTGTTAAGAGTTGATGTTATGCAATAAACAAAAAGGCCTAAATAAATAACTAAACTTGGTATACATAACAATTCACAGATCATGCACGAAGGCATTCGCACACTAAAATAGAAACTTGTTTTCACTTTATGAGCCATATAGTGTGAATACAAGTGTTCATAGTCGACCCCTACCCCATTGGAAATCTGTATAAACTGTTGCTAATTATTTTATACGTGATATTTTCCATATAAAAAAACCCTAGCAAATAAGTTAGTGTTGAGTTCTAATGCAATCAATTATCGACTCTGAATTCGTACGGACCTCAGTCTTATGCACTCTGCTGATACACACCCACGCACGAGTAGATTATTATAATTTAGTTGTACAATAAACATTAAATCCGTCGTCTCACGTCGAAGACACGAAACCGTCGACTAATCTTTCCAACAAAAGGCAATTATTTAACAAAAGAGCATTGAAGATGTTGTTTCCCTGCCAGATGTCATTTTCCGATGTCGCCAAGTCACTTACAGGTGTATCGCGGGACATTCAACTTTCTTTCAAAATATACTAAGGGGTAGGACGAGTGACAAAAGAATGCGTTGATGAGTAACGGTGATGTGACAATTGTGTAAGGAAGGGTTGGTTAGTTAGAGGTGACTGACCCGCTTATTCCTCACGTGCGATTTGGGATTTGCCGATGGTTCGCCGTTTTCGACTTTGAAAGAATGATCATCATAATTTACGTATTATAACTTGGATCATCTTCCATCTACAGGCCTATTATGCCCATTATGCCTATTCTATTATTATGCCTATTATGCCACTTTCCACATCCAATTAACGTATGTGTTGTGATTAATCGGTTACGTCATCTGAAGAAGTTATTCATACCGTATTGAAGTGTCAGTATTATCTTCTTGTGATGTAGTCGGTCTATTGGGACGTTTCAAACATAAAAACGTGTTGGTTTTTATTCAAGAATCCAAATAATTGGTTAAAAGTTAAGAAATTTTGAATCTGAAGATTTTGTATGTGTTACTGAAGAGATTAACTGTATCAATAGAGACTGAATAGAGGGCATCTTGACAGGAATAATTTACGGTCAGTCCCTCGAACTCACCGCGCGGCCGAGTAGTGGGAGAAGACCCTTGGCGGGGTCGGAGGGGAAATGCGGCTACGTCAGTGAATTCATTCGTTGGAATACACTTTAGCAACGTCTACTACGTCATACCACGTAACCACCACGCCCGTCTTATTAATAGGTTCCAATAAGTTAGAACGCTTTTTCAAGTGCATCAAAATAAAAGTCTCACTAGGTTGTAGCGCTGGAATCCAAGAAGTATTCCCGCAGCGACCTATTCGGCGTTGACTGACGAACGACTTTTGAAGCCACCGAAACATTCCCCAGAGACCCATTTTATTTTTAATTTGTTTACTTCTTCTAGGTCGTAAAACGCTATTTTAGCATAAATGTGCTTGCGTAGCGAAGACCCTATTTGTCAATGGCTAGAACGGTCGCCGGGCACGTGCCCATGTTTGACTGCCTGACTCATCCCTCGTGTTGACTGAGGGTTGATGCGTGATTGTGTCACCATCGGATCTGACAGATATATCTATTGGCCGCGACGCCGAGGATCGCGTTGCAAATTGCCTTCCTTCTCTACATAAACGCCGCCTGCATGACACATCATTGTTAAAATATCAGGGGGAGAACATCCAACTGGCGATATTCAAACAGGATCAAACACAGAATCGTATAGGCCATTATCTTTAAACGGGTGAAGTCGCGTTGCCTCTGTTATACGGAGAGCCAGTTAGCGAAAGGCCTAGAACACAAGACCTGCTTTGCATACGCCATTACTAGAAGCTGTTCGAGTTGATGTAGACATTCACCTTATTGTATAGCAAATAATTTGAAAAATCAATTTCGAGCAAATTTGAATTAAGACCAACCAAATTTTGTATTAAAGTGAGTGTTTTTACCGATTTCTTTATCAATGTTAATTAATGCCAATTTTTTAAAAGTGAATGCCGAGGTTATTACTTTTTAATGCTAAAACAGCACATCTCTATTTAATAAGGTGTCATGGTTGTGATACGAGTCCCATAGTTGTTTTGTTTATTTTGTGGTTGCCACAATATTCCACGACCCATCAATATCTCTGTCTTCGATATCATGCATGTTTTAGGCGTAATACAATGTTTGCCATGCGTTAATTGTGTGCGCAATTCTGTTGAAACGTCACTTGAGTTCTGCCTGGCACCTCCACCATTCCCCGTAATACTTGAGAATGTGTGACGCACGAGATATATTCGGCTCTGAATGTGGAGAGAATCAATTCCATTTCATTACGTTTATAATGTTATTGCATTGCGCTAATATTAGTAGGTAATAGTGGTACAGTATTTTTTTTTTAAATTTCTCAATGACTGATTACTTTGTTTTTTAAAGCACAAAGATGAATAGGTATGTTTTTCACTTGATGAATATTCGTAAATTATAGCCTGTTGTAAATATCAGCCCTTGAGATACTTAAATGTGTTGTTCTTATGCCCATTATTCAGCCCAGCCCACTCGCTCAAAGTATGACTCGCGGTTTAAATGTCACTCGTAGTAGTTTGTTTGCGTTGCAAACTTTACCGCGTGGTAAATACGTTTTATTGTGACGACTTGGGTTGTTTTTTCCTGAAAACATTAGAACAAAATAAATGGAAAAACAACATTTTGGATTAGATAAAAATTGTTATTCTGTGGCAAGATGCGAACTTTGCGTGTCCCGTTGATATGAAAGCCAAAGTGTGTAGCATAAATTACTTAAAGTATGGTTCTTAATCATGATCTTGGTTCTTCATCACCATTACACAAAAGTATATATATGGTGGATACTTCGCCTGGTAATTACATGGCTATTATTTAACGTACTATTTTATCGGTGCTAATTGTAATGTTGTTGTCAGTATACAGGACGGTAGGGGAACCTTAATTGCTGTGAATATATTAAGGGCCATATGATGTGGTCTGCATTTGGCCACGCTACATATTTACTGATACCATTTCCCCATAACTCATTGATTTCTTCACTTTACTTTACAGGTTTTAGGAGAGTATAATAAATACAATTTGTCTATCAGCTTTACAATAACTGAATAAATAAATTAACAAATACGTCAAGGATTATACAATGTAGTATGTACAGATAATACAGGTAACTAAAACGTCGACAGCCAGACATAAAAATCTTTGATATTATTATAGTACTGTATTATATTAGGCAAAAAATATTTATAAATACTTATAACAAATTATAGCGGTGCGGGAAAATTAAGGTTTAACACAACCATAATTTTACTCTGCCACTTTCAATCGACATCAATACTTTCTTGTGCATGTTGCTAATATGTTGATGCCAAGTTGCGCGCGTGCTTTCCTCACCTATGTGGACACATCATCTGCAAGGCCTGTAACCTCAGCGATGAGACGCTTCAGGGAGATGTAATCTGAACCTAGAAATAACTTAGCTGCTCGCGTGTCCAACGTCGGCCGCCTCTCATGAAGGTTAAACTGAATGGTTAATCTCTTTGAACCGGTGTTTTTCTCTCTGCGAACACCGTCGTTTATTTGTTATTAATTGCTGAGAACGGGCACACCGACTAACTTGATAATAAACGTATACTCGCCACGGATGGGCCATCGTTAAACGGGGCATTTAATTGTGTAAGCTCCGATCTTGTAGTCGGCAGCTTTTTATTATGAGACGGTAATTTATGTAATTTAGCGTTATGTAACGTGATCAATTAGGCGGACACAGTTTGTGTGATGACTTTCACGGGTTGCATAAGATTATGAGAAAAGTAGGCTACGTTTGTGTTCGTGTATTTAAAACGCGATTTTTCAAAAGAAATTTTGGAATTGTGGGACTAAATTATCACGGTCTAGGGTGTTAATTAATGTAGTACGTTTTGACAAATCGGAGAATTTCAATAATCGCTCAAATCATCCGATTCTATCCAAATCAAACGCAAATCGTAGTGGTTATTTTTTTTAGAGAACTAATTACTGTCTGTCTCCACCTATACTTTCAGAATTTCAATTTTATTTCGTGTTTTTACGGAAACCCCTCATAATTATTTCAGTTTAGATCTAGACCGGCACCTCCACCATGAAGTCGAAACGCGAGTTTTACGAAATCTAACATCGACTGGGAATTGAACCGGGGTCTCCCTCTTTATCAGATTGAGCTATGATAGTCTATAATGATGTGCTGCGGAGATCTGGTGTGTGGAATTTAATTTCTGGTTTTCACTTCAAATTAGACCTACTGATTTTTGCTGCATTGAGGCTTGTAGTTTTGACGAAATCTCTACCAGAAAACATGCGTGGACATTGCGTGTTGTCGTTGAATCATTCCACACTGGATATATTAATTAATAGATTATGAGTATATTATCGTACAGTGAATACACTTCAATATTCTTCTGTCGTGTCGCGGACGTTGCCTGACGATTTATTAATACGAGGTGAAGTGCCTTTCTATGGATAATTAATTATCACTGTAACAGATTGATTTAAATTAAAATCCGTCAAATATGACAAGTGAAGGGTTGATAATGACGGGAACTCTAGAGGGAGCTGAAGGCGTAATAAGCTGTGACGTCACCGGCCGGCATTGCAGCGAGCTGTGTGAACGATCATGCACTGCGTTCTCATAGCACTCCGTGTATCATGTGTTACGTTGTATACACTTCAGTGGCAACAGTTTTTGATCCACTTCCCAGCTGACATGAATGTCTCCCACCCTCCTCCCTTCTCGTTGTGGTCTTCTCTCTCTAGCTCTCTTATGTACATTAACGGTATTGGTTCGTGGTCGCGATAAGCCTAGATGCATGCTGACAAGACCATCAATAGCCATTCAAGCTTGTTTCCGCCTCTGATTACGATTTTTGAGATGGAATAATCTCTGTCGTTTACTGTACCACAAAGTCTAAACGCGCCACCGCCCGGGACTGTTTTCAAAAGGGGGTGAAATCATTTTACTAATTGGCCGTCTGTCACGTGACTTATCCCCCCCTTATTTCCCTCCCTGACTCATCAATTACCGAATTAGTTGCTCAAAGGTTCGCTAGGGGCGTTTTAAAATTCACCCAACCTTGTCCTATTCATGTCATATAAAGCTGTTTACTGAATGCACGCGGCGGCGCAATCTGGGCCTACGCTTGCTATAAATTATGCGTCATGAATCTTGTCTCGTGTCTTCCATAATCCAACCTATCAGAAACATTTACCGCCAACACAGGAGTCGGGCTTTACTTCTACGTCTATAACAGACAGATGTCCAAATAATTAAACAGGATTGTTCGTATACGAAAGATGGGTGTGATTTAACGTCTTGCGCTTTGAGTGAGGTTGTTGCGGGCACATAACACTAAACATACGCCGCGCAGTTGTAAGGTTTAGCTGTCGGCTTCTTGTCTAGGGAGACTCGACATCTTGTATTCATGCAACGAGGCTAATCGAGAGGTCCGACCAGTACTGAGAAACTTGAAAACCAGACATTGCAGAAATTCAACCCTGGCTGGGAATTGAACCTCCCACATCCCTCACTTGCTTTTGTTTGGCCTCCATGACCACTAGATAATTTTATTTTTTAGAGAATAGACAGTAAATTCAGTACATTATCTGACATGGCAATTTGTTATTCAATTTTAGATGATTGATTAATGTGGTAACTCATTTTGGCGCTCTAACCTGCCAAAGCATCGCGCCCCCCGTTTTGGGGCATTGTTCTGTAGGTAACCGCTTGTAGCAACGCGTTACAAAAAGGCTAATGTCTTCAAGATATCCAATGCAGTAAAATGGTGTGATACTCTATAACATCTCCTTAGCTTTATTGTAATTAATTTAAATCCATAAAAACGAACTTATAATCTAATACAACAAAAAATAAACACAAAAACGTTTAGCTACTGTTCACGATGGCTCTATTTTTGTTCTACGGCAGTTCATCTTTTAGTCTTGGATAGTACAAGTCAGAAGCCCCCTTTGCTTTAGTATAATATACAACAGTTACTTTTTTGTCAGTACCCTCACAATTACAGCTCGACAGACGATATTGTCGTAGCGCGGTTTGTCTCGTCTTGTCGCCGAGCTCAAATGTATTGAATTATTACTTGAGTGTCGGAATATGAATGGTTTCCTTTCTTGTTATAATACGCTCGTAAAATATGTCTAGCAATGACTGAGACTGTTTCATCTTTCTCAATGATTGTGACAAAAAAGAGTTGTGCGCATAAATTATGGAGCATGCGGGGTCTGTCTCAATGCATAAGGTTTTATGTGCTAGTTTTTTTAGCACGTTACTTTTGCTATTGCAAGTTTAGTGTTTCCAGCTCATACGGACTGGGCATAAATGTTGTCACATAATTTTGTTGGGCTAATAAATAATAATAAAAATAAACAAGACCCACTCCATATCCTTTGTTACAGTTACTGACAAAAAGTGCGATCCTGAAAAAATGTCCCCCTCCCCAAAAGAGTTATATGAAAAGCCCGAATTATGTAAAAAAATCAACATGTTCGATTCAATTCAAATTTTTTATATTTCGTAGGTATTCTACTTTCGAAAACAGTGTAGCCTAGACTTAAGATATATTACGTAACATCGATCATTTAAAAAAAATAATGAACCTAATCAATTCTTACCCTTCTAGACCAGGTCGACTTCCTGTGCTGAGACATAACTGCAGCAACTTTTGGCACTGTATTCTTTAAAATATTAATTAAAACCGATAAATAAACTTAAAAAAACGTGGGCAACAATAAAAAAATATAAAGCTCTCGAAATATTACCGATGCACTCAGTGTTGAAGACTTAATTTCAACATGAGTCGATGGTAAAATCTAATTATCGATCTTGTGTCATACTCAAAGCGGTGCCGCGCTGCTTCGCATGCACGGTCAACAATGGGCGTGGTGTGTGTGTTTCTCTACGACACGCATCTATATAACAACAGCTTGCTGCACCTCGGCAGCAGTGAGACCCTTTTGTACAGCTGACACTGATTACAGTCGCTTTATACATACATCATGCTATGCAGTTGCCCAGGCGTTACAGGACTTGTGCTATTTTTAGTAGTAATAAACGTTGTCAATGATACTTGCACTTCCCCCCCCCCCCGCCCTTCTACTTGCCCCTTCCTCCAAACATCTTCATTTTCATATTTCATCCACTCATCGTCTCGATTAGCCAAGTTGCAAAAATATGGGATGTAAAACTCAAATATCATCATCACCATTATCTACATCGTCATTATCATCATCTATTCATAGTTCCCACGTGACGTCACAGCGGCCATGATTGCGACACAATTGATGAGGACCAATCCTAGATCATTGGCAAATACTATTCAAATTTAATAAATAGGCTAAGTCTAATTTATAATTTAAAAAGTAAACATAATTAATACAAAAATAAGAAAATACCACACATACCAATTATTGTACATCAAAAACAGGCTGGATTTTAAAGAACTAAGAATTTAATAGTTCTACCACAACAGCCTTCAATTGTTTCTCCATGGCAACGTCAAAGTTTGACCACAAATGTGGCCGCCACGCGTACAGATGTGATGTACGTGCAACCTATGAATAAAATGTAAACACAACAAGATTTTAAACACACACCCTTTGTTTGTCATCCCATGCTGATGTGTGTTATTGTTTGTTGTTGCAGTTCTGCGCGACGAGTTCCGAGTGGAGCCGAAGGACACCCGAGTGGCGGCGGGAGAGACGGCGCTGCTAGAGTGTCATCCCATGCTGATGTGTGTTATTGTTGTTGTTGCAGTGCTGCGCGACGAGTTCCGAGTGGAGCCGAAGGACACCCGAGTGGCGGCGGGAGAGACGGTCCTGCTAGAGTGTCATCCCATGCTGATGTGTGTTATTGTTTGTTGTTGCAGTGCTGCGCGACGAGTTCCGAGTGGAGCCGAAGGACACCCGAGTGGCGGCGGGAGAGACGGCCCTGCTAGAGTGTCATCCCATGCTGATGTGTGTTATTGTTTGTTGTTGCAGTGCTGCGCGACGAGTTCCGAGTGGAGCCGAAGGACACCCGAGTGGCGGCGGGAGAGACGGCCCGCTAGAGTGTCATCCCATGCTGATGTGTGTTATTGTTTGTTGTTGCAGTGCTGCGCGACGAGTTCCGAGTGGAGCCGAAGGACACCCGAGTGGCGGCGGGAGAGACGGCCCTGCTAGAGTGTCATCCCAAGCTGATGTGTGTTATTGTTTGTTGTTGCAGTGCTGCGCGACGAGTTCCGAGTGGAGCCGAAGGACACCCGAGTGGCGGCGGGAGAGACGGCCCTGCTAGAGTGTCATCCCATGCTGATGTGTGTTATTGTTTGTTGTTGCAGTGCTGCGCGACGAGTTCCGAGTGGAGCCGAAGGACACCCGAGTGGCGGCGGGAGAGACGGCCCTGCTAGAGTGTCATCCCATGCTGATGTGTGTTATTGTTGTTGTTGCAGTGCTGCGCGACGAGTTCCGAGTGGAGCCGAAGGACACCCGAGTGGCGGCGGGAGAGACGGCGCTGCTAGAGTGTCATCCCATGCTGATGTGTGTTATTGTTTGTTGTTGCAGTGCTGCGCGACGAGTTCCGAGTGGAGCCGAAGGACACCCGAGTGGCGGCGGGAGAGACGGCGCTGCTAGAGTGTCATCCCATGCTGATGTGTGTTATTGTTTGTTGTTGCAGTGCTGCGCGACGAGTTCCGAGTGGAGCCGAAGGACACCCGAGTGGCGGCGGGAGAGACGGCCCTGCTAGAGTGTCATCCCATGCTGATGTGTGTTATTGTTTGTTGTTGCAGTGCTGCGCGACGAGTTCCGAGTGGAGCCGAAGGACACCCGAGTGGCGGCGGGAGAGACGGCCCTGCTAGAGTGTCATCCCATGCTGATGTGTGTTATTGTTTGTTGTTGCAGTGCTGCGCGACGAGTTCCGAGTGGAGCCGAAGGACACCCGAGTGGCGGCGGGAGAGACGGCCCTGCTAGAGTGTCATCCCATGCTGATGTGTGTTATTGTTTGTTGTTGCAGTGCTGCGCGACGAGTTCCGAGTGGAGCCGAAGGACACCCGAGTGGCGGCGGGAGAGACGGCGCTGCTAGAGTGTCATCCCATGCTGATGTGTGTTATTGTTTGTTGTTGCAGTGCTGCGCGACGAGTTCCGAGTGGAGCCGAAGGACACCCGAGTGGCGGCGGGAGAGACGGCCCTGCTAGAGTGTCATCCCATGCTGATGTGTGTTATTGTTTGTTGTTACAGTGCTGCGCGACGAGTTCCGAGTGGAGCCGAAGGACACCCGAGTGGCGGCGGGAGAGACGGCGCTGCTAGAGTGTCATCCCATGCTGATGTGTGTTATTGTTTGTTGTTGCAGTGCTGCGCGACGAGTTCCGAGTGGAGCCGAAGGACACCCGAGTGGCGGCGGGAGAGACGGCGCTGCTAGAGTGTAGTCCGCCCAAGGGGAACCCTGAACCCAGCTACCTGTGGAAGAAGAACGGACACAACCTGGACATGAACGCCTCCAAAAGGTGGGTGTCGATGCTCGGTACCCGACGATACCCGTCAACTTGCTGGGTAGATGTGATGCAACATTGAATTAACCCTCTCAAGCACGTCTAAACATATTTTTTCAAAATTTTCTGATGCTTATTTTGGAAAGTCCCGTTTTTTGGATTTCCAAAAGTTTTAAAATGCTGGAACATTTTCAAATTTTATTTTTTATGAGACCGCAAGTTATGTTTTCGAAAATAATTGCCCCTCTTAAAATTATAGTCCCGCTTGTTATCTTCAAGTTTCATGCTAATCAAAATTTTCCAAATGTTAATATTTATTTGTATATATATTTGTTGTTTTGTATTTTTAGTGTTGTAACATGGCCAATGTAGAAGGGTTTTACCCCATGAAGCGTCCAAGTGGTGTGACAACTGCATTCTACTATATTTGTCTCCATTCTGTTTGAAATTGATTCCTTACCGTCCCACGAGAACCATTTCAAATCGCGGAAAGAATAAATATGAAATGTGGTTGCCCTAACATATCAAATGTTCAAATAAATCAATTTGATCGTTTTTATGAGGTTTGTGAACACCTAAATCACGATCTTCCAGTGTGAGAGGAACAAAAGCTATATGAAAGGGAAGAATATATCTCTTTCCTCAATAAGTAAATCATGGGTTCGAATCTTAGCTTGGGCACGGATGTTATAAGGCGTAGTGACCTAACTGTACTAAATCCAAAACAACAAAAATCCATATTTTATGCTGGATTAAGAATGTTTGACCATCTGCCCAAACATATAAAACATATTAAAATAAAAAACTTTCCAAAATTTAAATCAGAAGCTAAAATACATGTATTTGAACATCAATTGTACAATTAAAAATAATATTTGATAGTGAAAATAATTTGTAAGTATATTGTATAGCCTATTTAATTGATAGTAAAAATAATTTGTAAGTAGGCCTATATTGTATAGCCTATTTAATTGATAGTAATAATAAGATAGAAGTGTACTACATGTATATGTTTACTACAACTTAGCTGGTGAAGCTAAATAAATACAATCTTATCTCATCTTATCTAAATGATTTCTGATCGTTTCTAGACTGATGATTGTGGACGGCGGAAACCTGATGATCACCGACGTACGTCAGAACGACGAGGGCCGATATCAATGCGTTGCTCAGAACATGGTGGGCGTCAGAGAAAGCATTCCCGCCATGTTGACTGTCCACGGTGAGTTGCATGACGCCATCTTGTGACGCCATCTTGTGTACGTTTCTGCTGAACGTGGGAATATTGTATGGGATTGAAACTGCGGGTGTGAATGAGAGTACAAGGTTGGGAATTAGTGAACACAACATCAAACGTGACCTGAATGATAAACTGTTCAACCGATGGCCGATAGTTCAATCATTTTCATTTGTATTCAATTACCACAGTCATCAAAGGAGGGCTAACATGCAAAATAGAGTATTTCAATGTGTTGTGGTAGATGTATTTGGAACGTAATAGTTGTCTGTGAACTCACCCATCCTAACACTAACGCATGACGTCACATTTCTCTATTGTTTCCCCTCCTGTGTAAATAAGTTTTCTTTTTTTTTTAACTGAATAGGATATAATATAAGGAAGGACATACATTAAATAAATTCCACATTCTCATTTTACCTGAGGTCTCCACATTTATGTTCGTTTCGTTTAAAACCAGCTTCAGTATGGAATGCTTATTGCCAACCAATTGTATTTACGTTTTGTGTATAATACACAGTGGCGTATTCAAGGGGGGGGGGGGGGGGGGGGGATGGGGGACGGCAGGGACAACCCCAATTTCGCAAAGGCAAAATGGAAAATTACCGTTTAGCTTTCAATAAAGACAGTATTTTTGTATTAAATACTTGTTAAGAATACACGCAGAAAGTAAGTAATTTTGTTACAGTTGGTCGCTGTAAAACGTACAGATTTGCACCAAAATGACCTTAACGAGATTTTTTTCGGGGGGCCCCACTTATGTTTTGGTTTCGCTCTTTATAATATGGGTTGAAACCCCCCCTTCCCAATTCCTGGATATGCCACTGATAATACATTGATAATCTTCTAACTAAAAATAAATCCCTTGTTTCATAAATGAATGTTTTGTTTGGAGCAGCGTAATTATATTATTTATTCATTGCTCTGGATTATTTAAGTAAAAATGTGTTAATGTTGTTAATATGTATGACAACTGGTCAGTGTTCTATGTGTCTTCTTCTCACGGTCACTCTCCTCCGCACAGTGAAACCGTACTTCATCACGGAACCGCAGGACATCACGTCAGTCAATGGCCAGACGGTTCAGTTCGAGTGTTCGGTGGGCGGTGACCCCGACCCTCACATCCTGTGGCGTCGTGACGACGGCAAGATGCCCATCGGTCGCGCGCAGATCCTCAACGACAAGTCTCTGAGGATAGACCGAGTCGTGATCGAGGACGAGGGCGTCTACATCTGTCACGCGGAGAACGTCGTGGGCTCGGTGTCGGCTCGGGCCGTGCTCGTAGTGCACGGTGAGTACGTAACAACCAGGGCGGAGGATTTTTTCCCCAAAAAATAAAAAAATCATGATTTCTTAAATATCTGTTATTTTTTCTTTTTATTTAAATCAGTTTTTAATTTATGTATATTTGGCATTTTTTTAATGCTACTGTACTAGTATATTTTGGTATTTACTGACACTTCAAATTGTATTCCATTGCCTGAGTCCATTGAAATAAACAGGATCAGGAAACAAGTATTTTTTATAAGACCTAGTAATTGGACAGCACACTGTTCCTTGTCACATATAAAAACAATTTAATAATTAAATTGTAATATAAAAACAATTTAATACACTAAATAAATTGTTTTTATCCCCCAATTACTAGGTATTATAACGTTTTACCTGTTCTACTATGTTTCCGTTTCAATTAAGTATTTTTTGTCATACTATAATATTATATGAAGTCATTGGATTTGTAAGGAAACTATTTGGAGAAGCCAACCGATATGACTTCAAAGCACAGTACTCATTTCTTAAAACGTGGATAATGTAATTGAGTTGATATAAGTAACGTAATTGTTCGTGTTGCAGCTGCACCTGTGTTTGTGACAACACCGCAAGAGCAGAAGGTTGGCCTCAACGGTGTCGCCAGCTTTGAGTGTGCGGCAACTGGCAACCCTCCCCCTTCGGTCTTTTGGACACGAGAGGGAAATCAGGTATGTCATTCTTATTTATTATTACGATATTGCCTCATTCTATTAAAATATTTAAAGTGTATGTTAAGTAAAGGTCTACACAAGAATTTGTTTTTAACACATCTGCAAAATAGTTTTGATTCGTACTGTACTCTCAGGAAATGTATATGAATTCAATCATTTGGGGTGCATAAATAGTGACAAATGGATTGTGTACTGGATTAGACAATATCTATTAAACCTAATTAACTTTTTCCTTATAAAGAATTTTCTCGAACAAAGTACATAATGCACAATCAATTAATCGACAATGTTCCATTTGGTGCTATTCAGCATCCACCAATTATTTGGTATTTCCCTACATTTATAAATTTATTTCTATAAATGCCAATGAGTGCTCAACTAATGATCTCCATGTGGCGCAGGTACTCATGTTCCCTGGCAATGCGTACGGGCGCATGCACGTCACACCTGACGGAACGCTCATCATACAAGGCGTTCAGCGTGAGGACGGAGGCTTCCTTGTGTGTTCTGCACTCAGTGTTGTGGGTTCCACCACAGTCCGCACATTCCTGCAGGTATGATAGTATGACTGTATGATTGTTGAGTATGAGTATGAGTATGACTGTTTAGGATAGTAGTCTTTTTGTAATAATTCAATAAAAGAATGGTGGTAGTTACTGTTTGAAATAACTGTACTATGTATACGTATACCAGTAAAATTGAACACATCAAAATATTTTTATGGTGCTAAGCAAACGGCACAAGTAAATAATATAATAATTGAGCAAGGTGCATGCCAAGTTAATATTTTGATGAATTAGCATTAACAGATTTTGTTCAAAAGTCAAAACCAAAAAAACATCTACAGTTTAACACATACAATATGAAATTTTAGCTTCCAATGATTTACTCCCGGTATTGTTACCGAATTTTAATTGACAAAAGTGTAAATAATTTTAGTAAGCGTTTTGCCCGATTTTCATTTGTGTGTTTATAGTTGAAGCATTTACATTAGCCAATCATTTCTAAGTAATCACGATTACAAATATTGTCTGTACTACTCCGACTCCTAATCAAATGTTTGGTTACGCAGGTGACTTCAGTAGAGGACGTCCCCCCTCCAATAGTCCAGATCGGTCCGGCCAATCAGACTCTTCCTCTGAACTCGATGGCATCTCTACCGTGTCAGGTAGTGGGGACGCCACCACCAGTCATCAAGTGGTATAAGAATGGGTCTGTGCTCGCTCTCCAGCCAGCGCGCATGGAGATCATTGACGGTGGAACCCTTCATATAGACGGTAAGCTGCCTCGTAGCTTAGCGCCACGTACAAATGATTGCAGTGACCGCAATGTCGCACCTCACATCACGTTACAGGTGATCCCGAATAGTTTTTTCAGAATCAATTCTTCAATGCTGTGGTTGAGGCTCTAAAACAGCCAGAGTTCATTATTATTCAGTTTTTGCCAATGTAATTTTTTTAAATTTTTTTAAGGGATTCTCTAAAACATTACAATTTTATATTATTTTTTACTATTTACATGTAAAATGCTTGGGTATTGACACCCAGCATGACACTCATGCACGATATTAATGTGTGTTATTAAAATTCTTTATTTTTTTGAAAAAAACTATTTATCACAGTTTAACATAGTAAGTAAAATGGCAATTAATATCTTAAGTGAATTGAACACAATGTTGGATTGTGCCGAGTGTATCATGATATTGACCGTGAGCCGGTGCTCCGCTATATCCTCAGAGCTGAAGACGTCTGACACGGGACTGTACACTTGCACGGCCTCGTCTGAGTCTGGCGAGACATCTTGGTCGGCCTCGCTTACAGTGGAGGCCGCCCCAGGCCCCAACCTGCACCGCAGCCCCGACCCCTCGACCTTCCCCACGGCCCCCACCGACCTCCACGCCTACAACGCCACGCAGTCCTCCGTGACGCTGTCTTGGACCCCAGGCAAGCCAGGCGCGTCGCCTCTCATCGGATACACCATAGAGTACTTCAGCTCGGACCTGCAGACTGGCTGGGTCGGAGCGGCTCACAGGGTCCCCACGGAGACAATCACGGTCAGTCTACTCCACTAAGAACAGTAAACAAGCGACCTACAATAAATTTTAAATTGACATGCTGTCTTCAATTAGGCCTATGTTGAAAATATGTGCATGGGAACACAACAGATTTCACTTATGGATTCATATCTGTTTCATTTCATCTCAAACAATGAATTTCTTTAAATTGTTATAGGTATGCTTTTTCAAAACCCCACTCATGACACTTTTCTATGTACTATCCAAGGGCTCAGATAAGGTCTGCGGTTGATCTTCCTCTCCTAAAACCCCTTTTTCCTCTCTTGAAATTTGTTTTCTAATAAGATGAAAATTATTTAAACACGTTCAAAATGCAATATGATAAGAATAGTTAACTTATTGTTTTTTAATGATTGACGAAAGCATTTCTTGGTGTAGATTGGAGACTTGAAGCCTGCCACATGGTACGTGTTTGTCGTGCGGGCTGAAAACTCTCACGGTCTCTCGATCCCAAGTGAGATGTCAAACAAGACTCAAACCCAGGGTGGAGCAGGTCGAGTGGTCTCTCAGTATGAGCTGGACGAGGCTCGATCAAGACTTGGAACCAAAGTTGTTCAACTCCGGGACATTCAGGCGCTTAATTCGTCCAGTATCCGACTCTTCTGGGATGTAAGTAGCCACTCTATTACTGTGCATCACCAATGTGTTTGTAATTATAATATTTTTTAATTTATGTAACAATTTTCATTTTTTATTCATAATTTGTATAACATCTGCTGACATGTTTATGGTATCTACTCTCTACTCTAAAACATAATCTATTCCAAGTGCGTAACATACCCACTTGTCCTGGAAACGGACAGATACTGTTCCTTTACTAACATAACTTCACTGTTGTGGATTGTTTCAGATTCTCAGTGCTGAGGAATATGTTGAAGGCCTCTACGTCCGCTTCCGAGACTTATCTGGCGGTTCTCAGAAATACAATATAGTCACAGTTTTACATATGGGAGGTACTAAGTACATAGTCACCAATCTGCGAAAGTATACAAAGTACGAATTCTTCCTTGTGCCATTTTACAAGTCTATAGAAGGTCAACCGTCCAACTCCAAGATTGTTCAAACGGCAGAAGATGGTATGTAAAGCGAATACTGGTTTTGTTTCATTTACAAATGAGTTGCTTGTCACATTATGTGGATTCATTTTGTCAATATACTAAGCCTGCCCAACGATAAAAAAGATCATATCGATATCGCGGGAAGAATTATCGATATCGTGTCGTGATATCGAACTTATCAAGAAACGTATCGATATAGGCGATATCGAAACTTTCCTCGTGTGTTTTTAGAATTTCCAGACCAGCCAGAAGCCACTTATTATAAACAACATTATGGTAATACATAAATAAATGTTTGAACTTTGAAATGTCTTATAATGTGTGTCAATTTGTGTGTATACTATTCAAAATTTAAAATATCCACACAAAACAGCGATATTGTGATTGGCGTGACGTGACGAAATCGTTTTCTTTTTAAACAATTAGCTTATTAGGCGCAAGTTCGATATCGCGATATGTACGATATAATAATTCTATATCGATATCGAATTATTTTTCCATTATCGATATCGTATCGAATTATCGATATCGTTGGGCAGCCTACAATATACCACATATCAAATAATAGATTCATATAGTCAAAGTTTGTGGGACCTCTTTTCAATGCTATTTCTTTGTGCTTCGTGCTTCGTGCATCATATTATGAGATAAAATATTGACGAAATGATTTACCGAATTTATCTGTAAAAGTCAAATTTATTTATGAAAAAAATTAATTAAAGTGGAATATTTCCAAAGGAAACAGAGAATTATTTTGATGAATTTAAAATTAACCTATTTTATAAAAATGCATGCTTTCATTGAAATAATATCTGTGTGCACAAAATTATTTGGGGTATTATAAAGAAATAGATTATTTAACTATGTCCAGACTGTGGGTCAATTATTTTAATGTCATACATTACGTTAACTTATTATTTACTGTATTCTGTATTGATTTGCTCAGTTCCGTCGGCGCCTCCAGACAACATCCAGGTTGGGATGTTGAACTTGACAACGGCGTTTGCTCGCTGGTCCCCGCCCCCGCCACAACATCACAATGGTGTGCTGCTGGGTTACAAGGTATGTTCTTACTTGTAGAGGATCAGTCAACTTTGTGCAATTTATTCATTAGTTCCTTGTTATAGATAATGTCTTGTGGATTGAACCTCTTAAATTGCTGACTAATAAGCACAGCTTCAATTCGACTTACTATTTCTTGCCAACTGATCTTGAATGACAATGTCATATACAGTACATATAAGCCAGTAGAGCCAATTATTTCAGAAATTGACAACAGTTATTGCATAGCAATAATTACTTAAATAATTCCGAGTTTCTAGTTTTAAGTAACCGGTAAAATATTAATACAGAATGTTGGGTACACTGTACACAACAAATTGAAAATATTCATTCACAATCTATTTGCATGTAATTGAAATTTCATTTCAGTTTAATACATAATTTCCCTAAACAATTAACCTAAACAGTCAGCTAACATCTACTCAACATTACAAAATTATGTTTTACTTCAGATCCAAATCAAAATCAACGGAAGTCGAGTTGTGGCACAACAAACCTTGAACGCCACTTCAACGTCCGTTATCCTGAATAACCTGACCACAGGCGTGGCGTATGTGGCACGTCTAGTGGCGTTTACTCGTGTGGGCCTGGGACCGTATTCCGCACCGTTCCAGCTGGTCATGGATCCCACTCTGCTGCCACGGAAACCGGCCAAGTGAGAACTGACACTTACGTATTCATGCTAATCTAGAAAATGTGTTGAAGAGCAACCTAACTTTTCTCACACTACATCTGACCCCGTTTTGGCAGAAATGTTTGAGATTTAGGTCATTTTATGTGGAGGGAGTGAGAAATAATTGGGGATATATTGTAATACATACCTGCAATTGATTCGTCTTCAATAACGTGGTATAATCTCCTCTTTCAGCAATGGAGATGAAGATGGTGACGAGGAAGGCGGGGTAGGGTCGGTGGTTCAAGAGCCGTGGTTCCTCATACTGATGGCAGCAATGGTGTTAGTTCTGTTTCTGGCGTCCGGAGCCGTACTCTACTTACGAAGGAAGCAAGCGCTCACTAAAGAGCTTGGACATCTTCATGGTAAGTTAAGACATTCTTTTTATCTTTGTAACATTTTGGATTTATTATTTTATGAAACATCGTGGTATATTTTATGGTTGTAAACATGAATTAAACTAAATAAACTATGTTGACCATATCTCGTGATCTATCTAATACTATTCGCCATGCATCCATGTCTAATTTAGTTACTAATAGTAATATATAAGCGTAAAAATAATTGAATTTACCGGTACGAACATACATTGTAAGCATTCACTACTTTCTGTTTTGCAAGTGTGTGATGACGAAGGGGCAGTCATCGCCAACAGGAAGAAATTAGGTGATGTCCATCCCCACTCTTTTAAGATAGTTATGTTGATTCTTATAACTAAGCTTATTTTACTATTATAGCATCCTTTTCATCTGATAATGGTGCCTTATTATATTGAGAACTATATTCTTATCTATGGATACATTCATTTGGGTGCGTACATTCTCAAGCGCCTACATAAATGTGTATTTGTTTCAGTTCCTGTAGTGAATGCTAACGACATAACTCACTTGAACCTGATGAATGGAAAGGAGACGCTGTGGATTGACCGAGGGTGGCGACCGGCAGATAAAGACGCAACCTTGTCTGAAACCAAACTACTCAATAATGGGGGCCCTGATCTTGGCTCCACAGATTATGCAGAAGTGGACACTAGAAATATGACCACTTTCTACAACTGCAGGAAGGATGCCGAGATACCGGCTCCCTATGCCACTACCACACTCATCAACTCCATTCCTAGGCACCTGGTAAAAAAATAACAATTTTGATCAAGTCGATGATTGATTGATTGATGATTATTTGGGCTTAACGTCTCATGTTTTTGCAACGAGGCTAATCGAGACAATGAGTGGGTGATACATGAAGATGAAATATGGGGCTGTTTGGAGGAAAGGGGCAAGTAGGAGGGAGCGTGAGGAAAGGGGAAAGGGGTAAGAGGAGCGATACCACTGAAATAAAAATTAGTGCACTTTTGTGATATAAATCCTAGATGTATGGTATTGATCTAGATCCCCAAAACATAGTTAATAGCTAACAGATTTAAATTGCAAATAATTAATTATGAATGATTTTAAAGTTCAAGTTTATTTATTTATTTTTCGTATTACAAATAACATTACATTTTATGTGCAAACTTGCCCTTGTTTCTATCATAGATCTTAAGGTTATCCACCACTGAAGCAAATTCCTTCTATTGATAATTGCAATTGTACCTTCTAAGTTGTTACCGCATCTGCTTCGTTGCATTACATGACAACTTCTGTTTTACAGGACAATGGCCCAATGTTTGTGCCAATGATGATGGGAGGACCTGTCGAAGCCAAAGCTTCAAGCTCAAATGACTCGTGTGCAAAACCAGACCTGGACACAAATCTAGACCACGGAAACAAATCAAGTGGTTCCGAAATCGGAAGCACATACAGAGGTAATTTATCTGATTATTCTAATTAATAGTGTTCCAAACCATACTTTACTGAGTAAACAAGATCATAAACTGTACAAGCAGAATTTATTCACCTACCATTCTTTACACCCATATAAATTTGAAAAGCTTGCTTGGTATTGCCTTGTTTGGAGCGTTGATAACAATTCAAAAACAATTTTGCTGATACTGAGCTACGACTCAAAAAAATATCCCTGCCTGTATTTTTTCACTGTTAAAAAAAAGTTAAATTTTAAGAAGAGGTTATGGATACTAATTAGGTACCTTTATTACATTATATACCTCTTTGCTAATGTTATTTCACCATGGGTAATTGTGTTGCAGATGAAAATGGAATGCCATTCAGGCGATTACAACAGCCACACACGGGAAGTCAGCGGTGTGTGAAGTTCCCAAGCAATACGAGTTACCAGTCTTCTCTCCCCAACTGGTCTGAGTTCCTCCCCCCTCCTCCAGAACACCCTCCTCCTTCTGGAGACTTGAACAGACTACACGGACAGGTACGTATTGGCTTCATAATAAAACTAATAATATAATATATATTTGTTTTTCATTTTCATACTACAGAATAATATTATAAAAAGCTTACTCAATTTTGTTTTTAAATTTTATACATTTTTTAAATACTAGCACATCGATCATCATGGAATGTGTAAAATATGTACTGCTTTTTATTTCAAACTACTTTTTTATTTTCTATTTCCGTACCTGTACTTCTTTTCAAAGATCTCTCTTGTCGATGCATCTGTAAAAACAAATGAAAATGAAACCTACTTGGATGCTGGTTTAAAATATTTACTAAAATTATAGTGTTTGTATTTTTGTACGTTATTTAATCCTTACACCTTTGTTTGTTTCTCGTTGCAGCTCGGTAGCATAAACTCTTGTAACCGAGTGGGTCCAGCCCACCTCAATAGTCCGCTGCTCTCGAAGCGCAGCAATTGCTCCCGGGAAGGAACTCCCGTGGGTCATACTCATCCTGGTATGAATCTCCTTACACTGATAGCACTCTACACTGATGATCTTTACAGTGGTTCTTTTTATTTCTTACAGTCATACAATAACTTTAAACTTAACTAAACTAAAATTAATAGCAAATTGACTAATATATAATATTGTATGTTGAAACAGTGGAAACATAATACCAACCCAATTTTAAATTTGTATGTTGCCCTAAAGAATAAAGATGCATTATAACTTTTTACATAAACAGAATTTTAAAGATTATTTCTAAGTTTTAATAATTCTTCCCTGAATTGTATATAGTACCATAAAAAGTATTTGTATAATAAGTTAACTTTATGTTGTTGAGAATGTTGAAGGTTTACGCAGAGTTGTAACCCGTATTGATTCTAACAGGTCACCTGCCCCCGCTGCCCCCCGCGAGAGGAGGCAGCAGCTGTGGCAGTAGCAACAACGCTACGCAACCACCTGGGTGAATGTTGAAGAGAGTTGTAACCCGTATTGATTCTAACAGGTCACCTGCCCCCGCTGCCCCCCGCGAGAGGAGGCAGCAGCTGTGGCAGTAGCAACAACGCTACGCAACCACCTGGGAGAATGTTGAAGGTTTACGCAGAGTTGTAACCCGTATTGATTCTAACAGGTCACCTGCCCCCGCTGCCCCCCGCGAGAGGAGGCAGCAGCTGTGGCAGTAGCAACAACGGCTACGCAACCACCTGGGTACCGGGAAACTCACCCGACTCGGCTGCAAACGCCTACAACAGCAGCAGATATCCTCCTCAACATCCACCTCCAGTAAGTCAAGTATGTAAAGAAAAGTATAGACATTGTTTAATTTGCTTTTCATTCCCTTTTCATTCTAACAGAATATTCATAAATCTGTTACTCAATGTGGAAAATACCATGCACATTGCCCACAGCAGTATGTGATGACTCGATTATTACTGGCCAAACAAATTTGCATTAAAAATGTTTTAACACTTTTAAACATTGTAATACATTCCATTCACCGTGCTTTGCTTTGTTATGCGAAGTGCTAGCACTGTAGGACCTCCCACATTAGTGTAATTAAATAAAATTTTAAAATTTCAGTTTCAAACATTTTTCAAAAATGTATTTAATATTTATAGATTTAAAAATCTTCTAACATATAAAAAAAATCAAAACATACATGCTATTGGGGCATGGTGGGTGGTGGCATATTACATGCCATTTGTGCAGAGTATAATATCTTTAGCCATGTTCTAGTTTGTTTTCTCCCATGTCTTCATATAAGTTCAAAACGTTCTACGACATTACTTATTGTATCCCAATCTTATTGTTTTCAGATCCCCAGTTTCCCGCCGGGGTTTGGAGGTCACTCAACGGGCAGCAGTCACCATAGTCACCATAGTAATCCATACCAGGTGTTTGATAGGCAGCAGGATCCATATCAAGCCAATGAGGAAGCCATATACGAGAGTGGCTCAATACTCTACGGAACAAATAATAATAATGAATATCATCCAAACTCAGGTATGACCCTCTAGCTTTATTATCATACGAGTAAGAATTATACATGTTTGAACAGAGTTTGAATCAAAGGGCTTATAACAATCACTAACACTCAATTTAAACAATAAATACGAAAATTAAAATAATCAAGTGTAGTAAATATTAACTAGACAATATCTTATTATGTAATAAAAGAAAAGTGCCAAGGTTTGCGAGTTAATTACAGTATTAGCTCTTAGTTTATTTTGGTTGTTGAAAGTAAGACGTTTCTCCTGACCACAGACATTTGCATTGTGAGTGTCGAAGTCTGCTTGTTCTTGCTTGGAACATCGTCTAGACGTTTACACCCCACATGTTTCAGGTCGATCGTGTGAAGCAGGCAGCGCTTACGCGATGGATCGGGGAGTCCAGTCATCACTACCTAGTCTTGCTGCCTCGGAGCACAACTCCTCCAAGTGTCACAACCCCCCACCAGGGGCTTACGAGCCAGATGGGTGGCGGGGGCCGGGAGGGGGGTGGGAAGACGACAGGAGTAGCGCTAGTGATACCTGCTGCTCTTGTAGCGAATCAAGTTGTCTATACTCGGAAACCAATGGACAACCTCCACACCTGGTGAGTCTTATCATGTAATCTTTTGCATTTAAATTAACAGTCAAGCTAGCTTTTCCTTTTGAAGTTGCTCAACGGCAAATGAAAAGTCATAGTGAAATCAATCTGAATTTACAGTTAAAACTTAAACATATCAAAAAATGAAACTAGTTGAACAGGAATAGCATGGACTCTTATCACGGAAGGAGGTACTTAATGTTACAAAACAGGTGCGGACTAGCTAGGGATGCCGGGATGCGATGCATCCCGGGCCCCTGGGCAAATCCGGGCCCTTTGGCAGTCCGGGCCCCCGGGCTGCTACCAGAAAGTTCCTATGATGTAAATACTTCTCTGTTTATTGCTAAAAAAAATCTCAACCCCACTCTATGGGTATTATTTTAATATTATAATTGAATACATTGTAATATTAAATTATTGTAAATATCCAATGTAATTAATTGAATATAATGGAAATTATTTTGCTACTGGTAGGGTGGCCTCTGTTAATCGCTCCTAAAATCATATTTTAAGCCATAAAATTCAATGCAACCCCAACAAACTTTTTGCGCCTTCGGCATATTTGCCTCCGGCGGCTGGGACTTTGCCCCAGACCCCAGCTGCGCTACGCCACCTCGTGCGGGCTGCCCCGAAACCCAGCATCCCGGGCCTATTATCCCAGTCCGCCCCTGTTACAAAACGTGTAATTGAAACATATACACAAATAGAGCGTCATTTATCACACAGTTACGCCGCATGTTTATTTATTTCATATTTCATATTTATTTCATAGTTCACTGACCATTACAATGTAAGGGTGTACTCCTCTTGAGAGAGAGAGAGTGAATATGTACTTAAAACTAACAAGAACAAACATAGAAATTTAACATTTAACATTACATTTATATTACATACGTACATATGATACAAACACATAATACATACATACATACATAACCACAAACATACATACATACATACATATAATAGTCTAGTCAGTGGCAATCAGGAATTCGTTAAGATTGTAGAAAGTCTTTTGAAGCAGGTAGTTTTTTAGATTGATTTTAAATGTTGCGACTGAGTCAGAATTTTTTATCTCAGCAGGGAGGCAGTTAAAAATTTTAGAGCACAAGTAGGCAGGGCTATGTTTGAAGAAGGCATGTTTGAAAGAGGGTATAAAAATATTTGAGTTAGATCTAGTCATGTGACTATGGTTCGAAGCGTTAAGGGGGAAAAGTTCAGGGTTAGTCCTAACAAAGGTGGCCGCAGTCATGACAAGTGTAGAGGGGAGAGTGAGGATACCAAGATTGCTGAAGTGGGGCTTGCACGATTGTCCCCTTGATATCCCAGCTATTATTCTAACAGCTCGTTTTTGAATGATAAAAATCCTATGTGCATGGTGCGAGGAGCCCCAGAAAATGACAGCATAGGAAAGAATGGAATGAATGTACGCATGATAAACAAGGAGTAGGGATGATTTGCTAGCAATCATTTTCAGCTTACGGAGCATAAAACAACCACTTAACAGTCTGGATGCAATATTGTTAATGTGGGGTGACCAATCAAGAGATTCCGTGATATTAAGACCTAAGATTTTGTGAGATATGGCCCCTGCAATGCTGTTTCCATCCAGACGAATGAGTGGACTGGAGGTTGGTTTTAAAACACTTGAGCAGAACTTGATATAAACTGTTTTAGACGTTTGAAGGGCCAATCGATTTTGTGAACAATATGAGGACATACAAGAGGCCCCAAGTGTGGCAGCTTGTATAAGCAGCTGATCAGTTGGCTTTGGGACAGATTGGTCATTGGTACATTGGTTGGTGAGCTTTGGGCATGTGAAAAGGTGGGTTGTGTCATCAGCATATTGTGAGAGGAAGCTTTTCACATATTCAGAGACAGAATCTATAGAAAGAATTTTAGGAAGATCGTTGACATACAGTAGGAAAAGAAGAGGACCAAGGACTGAGCCTTGGGGAACACCATTCTGTATTGGAAGCGGGTTAGAAAGAACTGATTTATTGGTTACGGAGGATGAGATTTTTACTGATTGGGTTCTATTAGACAGGAAAGAAGCAATCCAGCTGAGGGCCGGACCCATAATCCCCATGGACATAAGTTTGTTGAGGAGCAGCTGGTGATCAATGGTGTCAAAAGCCTTACTTAAGTCATAAAATAGTCCAAGAGCCTCATCTCCTTTATCAAGTGCAGAATATAGCGCAGAGAGGAAAGAGAAGATTGCAGTTGTTGTGGATTTCCGTGCGCGGAAGCCATGTTGGCTATTATCAAGGATATCATATTTATTAAGAAATGAAGAAAGACGGGAGTGCATAGTTAGTTCAAAGATTTTAGAGAATGATGACAGTAATGAAATGGGTCGATAATTGTTAAGGACATCTTTTTTTCCTTTCTTGTGGACTGGAATAATCATGGAGTGTTTAAGTATAGAAGGGAATGAGCTACAATGAAAGGATAGGTTGATGGCATGAGAAAGGGGAAACGCTAGCCATCTAGAGCATTTGGCAATGATAGCACCAGGGATACCATCGAGGCCAGAGGAGTATTTCGAATTAAGTTTTCTCATAACTTTAAAGACTTCAGTGGCACTAGTAGGGAAAAGAAAGAACGAATTAATTGGCCGTCTCGGAGTAAACAGAGGAGAGGTGGAACTTGTTCCAGCAAAGGTTAGGGACTGGTGAGATACGGGAGGGAGAACGTAACTGGATTCTTTAAAGAACACATTAAAGAGGTTGGCTACTTCAGTAGGATCATCAATTACATTATTATCAACAGCGAGAGAGATATTAGGCGACTGCTTGGAGGAAGAGGTCTCAGATTTGATGATTTGCCATGTAGTTTTAGATTTATTAGACGAGGTGGAAATTAGTTGGTCATGATACTGGCGTTTCGTAACTTTTATATTACGAGAATGGGATTTTTTCCTCTTATTATATTCTACCTTTAGATTAGTGTCAGAAGGATGTAGCTTACAGGCAGAATGGAGGCGGAGGAGTTCCTTTGACTCCGTACGAATCCGTTCTGTAATCCATTTGTTATGGTTTTGCGAGGAGTTGATTTTAACTTTTGTTAGTAGTTATATATGTTTATTATGAGTTTTGAAAACAAGGGCATGCCCATTATGTGGATATATTTTTATGAAAATAGCATCAATCTTTTTTTAAATCAGCTTTGCTTATGTCATGGTGCAGCCAATTTGCAAGGTTCTGTAAATACATGCAATGTGTAATTATATTGCAACAAGCTCATAGCTTCAATGTGTAACATCACCGTTTACCACTTCTTACCACGGGTCCGGCTAGGGGTTCAATTGTGGAGAACGGTCGTGGATCTCCTTCATTCTCGTAACACACAACCTTCACAAAACTTCGTAGGGCGCCACTTTGTTCATTTAAAAAAAAAAAACACCAGACAGGAGGAACAAAGAATACCTGTCTGGGTAATAGGTATGGACTAACAATTGAATCAGTTTTACAATTTATTACGGCATGAATTTGAGGAAGCGGAATCGTCCGTGGAACTTGTATCCAAAGTTGTAACAGTACAAATGAAAGGAAAAAAAGAAAGGTGGCCACCGTACACATGGTATTACGGTTTAACTAAAATAACTTATTAACACTTGTAGTTGAATCTAGTATTGACCAAAACAGTTCGTATCTCTTTTCTTGCGGCTTGTACAATACCCGTTGACCACTGTAAAGTCTGTACGCTCCTCGATCCGCGTACTCCTTCCACTCGTACTAGGCCTAGATTCAGCTCAGGCCAGTGTCATGGCCCCTCCACAACCGCCTAAATTCGAATACAAAATACCAAAAATTGTAATGCAACCAGCAACTATTACTTCTAAATAAAAACTTGGCGAACTGAAACTTACCACAAACGTGGAAATGAATAGGGAATGCAAGTGCGCCAAAAAGTATCTACTTCCGGTTCAAACTCATATTTTAGGTCCATAAGATTAGCATGGGCGCTGAAGTTTGAACGTGTATGCCATCTTTCCTGTTCAAATAGTTAGTTTCAAAGTTATGCCGTTGTGAACACTGATTGTTCAAAATTAACTCTAAATTTTTGTGAATTTAAAAGTGTGACACTTTTTAAATTATTTGGTGTTATCGAAACTTCTGCAAACCGAGGCGGCGTTGCCACATAGTGCACTTCACAGTCTTGTCCGTGACAAGATCAAGTAGCAGTAGCAGGCTGCGGACTGGGATTTATTCAACATGGCGAACCCGTGCTTCTTCAGATTTAAAATAATTAATTGAAACATTTAGTACAAGTGTTGTAACGCCCCTGCTCAGGCGTTACTGTTCAAATAAGGCGCGAAAACATTTCGGCCAACTCAGGGTAGGGGGCAGCACTGTATTGTGGTGTTGATCTCACATCCAGGTAGCTGTCACCTTCTTCGCACAAGGTAAATTATTTATTTATATTATTATAAGTCAATGTCAGCAGTGTTAAAGGGTCGTGTGATGAAACATCCACTTTCCCGATCATTTATTGAAGGTAGGAGATCTTTATTCTGTTTAAATGTTTAGTTAATAAATAATATTCATATGGCCGTGCATTGGCGACGGTGACGAAATATATTTCAAGTTGTATTAAGTAAAATCCAATGCTGAACATATAAAGCATTTAGCGCATGTAGTTTCTGTTTTAAATATGTAGTGATCATTCCATGTTAGTCTTAAGTGAAAGTAAACAGGGGTCAGTTTTAGCAGTGTTCATCGAACTCTCTCGAAACTACCCCCTACTTGGAGTTTTTATTTTTGTAAATTTGGCAATACGTAAACCCCTAGGTCGGCACACCTGTACATCAGCTGTGTGCAGACGACAGAAAGACCCGAAATGCGCATGCGCAACCCCCACCACTACCACCAGTAGAGGGAAGCAATTTTTTCAATCCCCACCGGTGCCTATATAATCTCGTAACGCGGCCCATTTAAATCAGTACCGCGGATACCACCATTGGATTACTTCCACCAGCACACGAGGAGCTCCCGCTCCATGACTGTGTAGGACTTCGAGGCGCAGCAGTGACAACACAGGAGTGTTCGCTACACAGCTGCCCTGGAGAGCACGGTGTTCGCGGTATTCAAGTCCGAGTCTCGTTTGACAAACAGCCCCACAACGTACCGTGATAAAGCTATCAGTCCGAGCTCGCATCGTAGAGAGCTCACATAGGGACCTTTCGAATAATCGTACAGCTAACACATAGAATATTTTTGCGTATTGCCAAACTTTTCTTTCAAGTGTTAATATATATTTTTACTGGTCTACGGACTTAGTGTATTTTCAGTG
Organism: Isoperla grammatica; assembly: GCA_945910005.1. Taxonomy (NCBI): domain Eukaryota; kingdom Metazoa; phylum Arthropoda; class Insecta; order Plecoptera; family Perlodidae; genus Isoperla; species Isoperla grammatica. The sequence continues at coordinate 6,063,565 of OX246739.1, read as the reverse complement.
TTAAAATACCGAGTGCTTTTATAAATATAAGTTTACCAACATAAAATAAGTGTTTGATATTTTTTCGGTCTCCGAATTCATTTCGTTTCCAAGTGTTAGGTAGATTTGACACCACACACTATCATTTACATACACACACAGGTAAACACACACAGAGAGCCTGCTGGACGTGAGCCAACCTTAACTGGTCTGCTGCGAGCGCTCCCACTCTCTGACATACACAACCATACAAGAGGGCCTGCTGGACGTGAGCCAACCTTAACTGGTCTGCTGCGAGCGCTCCCACTCTCGAAAACATACACATACAGAGGGCCTGCTGGACGTGAGCCAACCTTAACTGGTCTGCTGCGAGCGCTCCCACTCTCGAAAACATACACATACAGAGGGCCTGCTGGACGTGAGCCAACCTTAACTGGTCTGCTGCGAGCGCTCCCACTCTCGAAAACACACACATACAGAGAGCCTGCTGGACGTGAGCCAACCTTAACTGGTCTGCTGCGAGCGCTCCCACTCTCGAAAACATACGCGTACAGAGGGCCTGCTGGACGTGAGCCAACCTTAACTGGTCTGCTGCGAGCGCTCCCACTCTCTATCACACACACACATCCGACAAACAAAATCGTACCGAAGCTTGACTAAGGAAACAAGATTCTTTTGGTAGTCTCCTCTCTCGATTACCCTCGTAGCTGACTTGCAAGTAGCAGTTATAGACCCTAGACGCGTGCCAGGGGGTAGAGGGACGGGGTCCGCTACAGAAAAGTGGGGGCTCGTCCGGGATTTGAGTTATAACGAAACGTAACTCAGACCCTGTATTAGTAGGAGACCGTATCTATTTTCAGTCAGTATCCCCTTATTATATTTTCCGTTGGCAATACAAATATTCGTTAGTGCATACGTAAAAGAAAGCTTAAAGTAGCACAAGGGTTAATAGTGCTACAGTGCGAAGTCTCTCTACGCAGTTTAGTTTTAGTAAACAGGCGGAATTACAAAATGCCCAAAGAGGTGTCAGATACCTTCCCCATGCACGTGGGGAAAAACTCAGAAGACGAAGCAAATAATTATACTCAAGAGATCACAGATGGACTCTTGTTAAATACAAAACTAACGGGGCAAGGAGGCCCATCCACGTTTGAAAACCACATACCTCGAACAGAAGAGAGGGACCAAGAACTACACCGTGACGGCCGAAGAGACGCGCCATCACCCGAAACACGAATGCAGCTAGAAGAACTGAAATTAAAGTTTGAGAATCATGTAGAAAAACTAGAACGAGATTACCGTGAGAAGAGTGCTTCTATCTGCGCACCCCTGTCACCACATAAGGGGTGGTGGCCAGGTATAGCACAGCCAAACGAAGGAGAGAATTACTCTCACCAGAACTTTCAAACTAGAGAAAGTTTTACCACGCCGGTCACACATTACACCCATGGCCGGGTGCAGGACTACCGCTACATACGAGACGAAGAAAAACGAGTAAACTCAAGTAACAACGTTGAAATGGAAGAGCTGGCGACTATGCTGAAGAGATCCATGGCATTGTTTTCCGAACTTCAATCTCGCCAACCACGGCAAGTCGGAACTGCGCCCACATACCCGACCGTAAAAGCTCCACCTGGATTTGGCCATAGTACTGGCCTCACTTTCAACACCGAAAGTGACTTTAGGTTCAGCCAAGGTTATGATACAGGGAGGGACCTCACTTCAAAGTAATGACCCGCACCACCAGACCACCGGCGTGGCTAATTACATAAAGTGTATGTTTAAATGTTTCAATTTTATATTCTCTATACTCTTAGACATAACTTTGAAATAGATTTTTTTTGTATTTTTCTAATGAAGTAAGTTTTGTATTCTATGTATTCACACCGATCTGCTTTCCTTCAGAAATCTCTTTTGACGAAACAACATTGTATTTTGTTTCGCCCTAAAGATTTTTTTTGTGGGGGGTTTTGTAACGCCCCTGCTCAGGCGTTACTGTTCAAATAAGGCGCGAAAACATTTCGGCCAACTCAGGGTAGGGGGCAGCACTGTATTGTGGTGTTGATCTCACATCCAGGTAGCTGTCACCTTCTTCGCACAAGGTAAATTATTTATTTATATTATTATAAGTCAATGTCAGCAGTGTTAAAGGGTCGTGTGATGAAACATCCACTTTCCCGATCATTTATTGAAGGTAGGAGATCTTTATTCTGTTTAAATGTTTAGTTAATAAATAATATTCATATGGCCGTGCATTGGCGACGGTGACGAAATATATTTCAAGTTGTATTAAGTAAAATCCAATGCTGAACATATAAAGCATTTAGCGCATGTAGTTTCTGTTTTAAATATGTAGTGATCATTCCATGTTAGTCTTAAGTGAAAGTAAACAGGGGTCAGTTTTAGCAGTGTTCATCGAACTCTCTCGAAACTACCCCCTACTTGGAGTTTTTATTTTTGTAAATTTGGCAATACGTAAACCCCTAGGTCGGCACACCTGTACATCAGCTGTGTGCAGACGACAGAAAGACCCGAAATGCGCATGCGCAACCCCCACCACTACCACCAGTAGAGGGAAGCAATTTTTTCAATCCCCACCGGTGCCTATATAATCTCGTAACGCGGCCCATTTAAATCAGTACCGCGGATACCACCATTGGATTACTTCCACCAGCACACGAGGAGCTCCCGCTCCATGACTGTGTAGGACTTCGAGGCGCAGCAGTGACAACACAGGAGTGTTCGCTACACAGCTGCCCTGGAGAGCACGGTGTTCGCGGTATTCAAGTCCGAGTCTCGTTTGACAAACAGCCCCACAACGTACCGTGATAAAGCTATCAGTCCGAGCTCGCATCGTAGAGAGCTCACATAGGGACCTTTCGAATAATCGTACAGCTAACACATAGAATATTTTTGCGTATTGCCAAACTTTTCTTTCAAGTGTTAATATATATTTTTACTGGTCTACGGACTTAGTGTATTTTCAGTGTTAAAATACCGAGTGCTTTTATAAATATAAGTTTACCAACATAAAATAAGTGTTTGATATTTTTTCGGTCTCCGAATTCATTTCGTTTCCAAGTGTTAGGTAGATTTGACACCACACACTATCATTTACATACACACACAGGTAAACACACACAGAGAGCCTGCTGGACGTGAGCCAACCTTAACTGGTCTGCTGCGAGCGCTCCCACTCTCTGACATACACAACCATACAAGAGGGCCTGCTGGACGTGAGCCAACCTTAACTGGTCTGCTGCGAGCGCTCCCACTCTCGAAAACATACACATACAGAGGGCCTGCTGGACGTGAGCCAACCTTAACTGGTCTGCTGCGAGCGCTCCCACTCTCGAAAACATACACATACAGAGGGCCTGCTGGACGTGAGCCAACCTTAACTGGTCTGCTGCGAGCGCTCCCACTCTCGAAAACACACACATACAGAGAGCCTGCTGGACGTGAGCCAACCTTAACTGGTCTGCTGCGAGCGCTCCCACTCTCGAAAACATACGCGTACAGAGGGCCTGCTGGACGTGAGCCAACCTTAACTGGTCTGCTGCGAGCGCTCCCACTCTCTATCACACACACACATCCGACAAACAAAATCGTACCGAAGCTTGACTAAGGAAACAAGATTCTTTTGGTAGTCTCCTCTCTCGATTACCCTCGTAGCTGACTTGCAAGTAGCAGTTATAGACCCTAGACGCGTGCCAGGGGGTAGAGGGACGGGGTCCGCTACAGTGTGTTCCAAATTGAAGGCTAAATTTATATATAAATACTTAGCAAAAACGTATTACAACCATTTACCGTTTGAAATACTTTTAATTTCCCGCGAAGTTATAGGTTAGGTTAGTCCCGCCTACCGCAGGCCACTTGAAAATGTCAACAACAGACAGCTGACACTTCGAGGTACCACGTTTAATTGCAGTTTGGATCGAGCAAGTAATTGAGGGGCAACGAAGAGTGTTCCGATAATAGCTGGATCTTACAAACTAAGCTTTTACGAAATTATCACTTTCCATTCACAAAGTGTGTGCCAAGCTCGAGGTTGGTAAGGTTAGCCCTAGGACCCTAGTCATCTGCTCATAGGCCTAGGCTACGGACGACCTACCCTTGTCTGTCTGCATATTATCATACTCTAAAGGCATAGGGAACACATATTACTACTCTGAAAGATCTCTTAGTAATGTTTTCAGTGTCAATGTCTCTTGATATCGGTAATAGTTGTTCATAAATAATATTACAAGCTAAATCAGTCGAACACGAGCGTCAGATAGAACGCTGCTATATTACCCCCACGTGAAATTAACTTCTGTCAAACATCTGTCAAACACGAAACGGCAATAAAGACAACTGACCATCAACTGACGAAGAAACACGTCAAGTATCCTAGCAACACACAGAATGTCAGTGCGAAGTAAACATTGCGAACGCCACCTATATGTGCCGTGAAGGCTGTGCGATACGCTTGGCAACATAGTACAGCCATCGCCTGCCCGTCTTCGTACAACGTTGTCTAACTTCGTGTTAGCGCTTGCTTCAGCCATGCTTCAGCATAGCTCGGTTGGCTCAATTTGCGTAGATGTTACAAGCAGCATTGTGTAGACATTCGGATAACTCGCTACAGTTTAAATTGTATCAAATACTGGATCTTACAAAAATTATCATAAAGAAACAAATAATTCACGGTTAATCCGATACCATTATTTTTGGGAAAAAAAACATAGGGAATAAATGGGAGCATATTCTAGGCCAACATTTCTATTTCACACGTTATTTTCCTATCCCGTGAAAACAAGCTTGAACCGGAAGTAGATACTTTTTGGCGCACTTGCATTCCCTATAACCCAAACAAACTGCAGAAATCAAACCAATCACTCTACCAAAAACCTCGTCCTCTTCCAAACACCACTCTTCAATGCCAACTCTTTTTACCGTCGCTAGGCAACACAAATCAACAAATTCAAACAGTCACCGCCTTCTCAATAACTATCGTGGTAACAAAACACACGAATACCAACTCACCTTATAAATAAGACCGAAAAAGACGGCACAACAGTAAACTGTAATATAACTGTTACCGTTAACAAGTTCCACAATGACGGGACGTCACAAATGTTAACATTTGTAATTTATCATAATATAAAACATAGTTTCCATGCATTATTTCTACTTCATTGCAGCCACCTCTGTGATTGCTTCTTACATTTGATTTACTTGCATTGCATCCAATCATAACGAAATGTGTTTGTTGCCATGCAGAACTCTGTTCCTCGCTGTCACATGGGTAACGGTATTGCATCCCGTCATAACGAAATGTGCTTGTTGCCATGCAGAACTCTGTTCCTCGCTGTCACATGGGTAACGGTATTGCATCCCGTCATAACGAAATGTGTTTGTTGCCATGCAGAACTCTGTTCCTCGCTGTCACATGGGTAACGGTATTGCATCCCGTCATAACGAAATGTGTTTGTTGCCATGCAGAACTCTGTTCCTCGCTGTCACATGGGTAACGGTATTGCATCCAATCATAACGAAATGTGTTTGTTGCCATACAGAACTCTGTTCCTCGCTGTCACATGGGTAATGGTATTGCATCCCGTCATAACGAAATGTGCTTGTTGCCATGCAGAACTCTGTTCCTCGCTGTCACATGGGTAACGGTATTGCATCCCGTCATAACGAAATGTGTTTGTTGCCATGCAGAACTCTGTTCCTCGCTGTCACATGGGTAACGGTATTGCATCTAATCATAACGAAATGTGTTTGTTGCCATGCAGAACTCTGTTCCTCGCTGTCACATGGGTAACGGTATTGCATCCCGTCATAACGAAATGTGCTTGTTGCCATGCAGAACTCTGTTCCTCGCTGTCACATGGGTAACGGTATTGCATCCCGTCATAACGAAATGTGTTTGTTGCCATGCAGAACTCTGTTCCTCGCTGTCACATGGGTAACGGTATTGCATCCCGTCATAACGAAATGTGTTTGTTGCCATACAGAACTCTGTTCCTCGCTGTCACATGGGTAACGGTATTGCATCCCGTCATAACGAAATGTGTTTGTTGCTATGCAGAACTCTGTTCCTCGCTGTCACATGGGTAACGGTATTGCATCCAATCATAACGAAATGTGTTTGTTGCCATACAGAACTCTGTTCCTCGCTGTCACATGGGTAACGGTATTGCATCCAATCATAACGAAACGTGTTTGTTGCCATGCAGAACTCTGTTCCTCGCTGTCACATGGGTAATGGCCGGCCGGGATATCGCCACGCTCACTGTCGCCCGATATCGCCCGGATCCTGCAGCAGTGACTCCAACTACAGCTGTGCCCGCCCACATAAACCGCCCAGCCAGCTCGCACGACTGGATAAAGGTAACGGATTTTATCCACATTATAATAATAAATTGCACTTTTAATTCACAAAATGTTATCTGTTAATTCACAATATATTTTTATGCTCGAGCATTAGGGATGGGATGGATAAACAAAATGTTTCCAGACGTTTAGTGGTTGGTTTAAAGCTACCGTATTTTGTACATTACGTTTACTCAGATTTTATTCAAGGAACACTTATATCATATTTGTAAAGGCTGGAAACGTAGCGTATTTGTAATTATTGTAGGTACCATAATTAATAAGGGATGTATGAATATTCAAAAAACTTAAAAAATATATCTTGCAACTTGGTAAAGCGTTTTCTTAAACCATAAATTGTTGACAACATGCTAATGCGATATAATTTCTTCTTGTCAACAGGAAAGTAAACTATACTTTAGGAGGTGGCGTTCTCAATCCATCTCAGCATTGTTTCTTCATTTTCTCATCTGACTCCGATATCATGAAGCCAAAAACCTTAATCTCACCTGTTCTATATGTGTGACCTGCTGCCACTGTCTCATCATTATTCTCATGGTAAATATACAGTCATATCATTATTTGTTACTTGTCTCATGCTCTATTTAAAAACTACAAAGACAAATATATGTTATATATATCTTGGCCTCCTATCCAGCTTTACAGTCGAGTTGAGGCATAAATAAATGGGTAAAATTCAAATACGTATGTGATAGTTGGAGGTCTTTGTTTTTCGCAAAGCGCGATAGAATAAAATGTGTTATTTGATGCGTTAGAATGGATTTTTGTTTCACGTATCTTCTCCTCATACTACATCACTATTAGTTGAAATTAAAACCTGAATTAAAACAAATTCTGTGAATAAAACGAATCTTGAAAAAAGGTACTCTTGCTTTTTAAAAAATCTACCTCAAGCTGTGCGTATTTTTTCTCTATTGTTGTTGTGTGTGTTAATTTCTCTATTAGGTGTGTTAACAAATTCTACACCACTATTTGGTAAAACACAATATTTCACCTGATCAGCGGATCTTTTTAACACCATCACCAGATAAGTTCGAGGCCATCACCGGCAGGAAATTGATCCAAAATTAGTCGTTCGTTTCACTACGGTTTGCCTGTCTATATATCCTTATATATATGCCTATATGAATATTTTTCAAGAACACTCTTGACGTGGTTGTTATGTGAAATCCAGACATTAAAAAACCAACCCCGACTGGGAATCGAACCCAGGTCTCCCACTTGCTGGGTGGGCGCCATAACCCCTAGATCACCGGGACCGGTAATTCAATGACTGGATGTAGTGCATTAAGATAGTATGTGGCGGTGGAACAACACATTATATATATACTTATATATACTTATACTTACTAAGACCATTTTTATATTGACCATTAATATTATTATTATTTTATTAGACCCTTTAGTTTATTAATATGAGTTCATCAAGTAGGCTATTATCAAATTATTATTTTGTAATACTATGTTTCAGTTAGGTGCTCGCAATGTTCGTGAACTACAAGGATGGACACTATACCCTAGCAAGATTTCATCATTAGATTAAGATTACTCTAGGCTAAGAAATATGAAAGTTTTTTATGAAAAATAATTTACATATCATTTATATCTGTGCTGAGTTAAAGTTGATTGTGTTATTAAAGTGATAGAAAAATATGTTACCGAAAAAGTTATAACTTGTATTATGTGGAATGTTACTGAAAAGTTGATCATTGATACCATACCTATGTAAATAGCAGCCAGTGTAGATATAATTAAATTAGTATGTATGTGATATCATCAAACATTAACTGGTTCAAAGATGTGAACAAAGACTGTAGCACGTACTTGTGTTGTGTAAGTGTATGTGATTCATGGTTATCAAAGTCTAAATGTTGCGCATAATTTCGACAACATCAAAATCGCAGCACAAAATATTGATTCTAAGGTGCCATACTATTACTATGATATAAACTGAAATGATTACTAATATTAATGTTTATTATTCATTGATATTATCAATGACGTGTGCTACTTTCGAAGAGTCAATTTTTTGACAATTTTGTATGTTGACGTTATGTGCATGTCTTCCTTTTAGTAGTTACGTTGTGTAATATAGTGTATATAAAAATGTATGTAGTAGTCTTAATGTATTTAAATTAACTGTAACATTTTTTTTAAGTTCATATGCCAACTTAGATTAAAATTTACAAAATATTATACTGCATTTATTATATTTCCATTCTCTATTTTCCTATGTAACCTACATTACCTCAGCAAATAATAATACCGGATGGACCCGTAGACCGCCCATAACCCATAAAAAAAAAACATTGACATGTCAGGTAAATGACATGGTTAAAAATGCCAAATTTATTTAAACACAATAAAGACCTGGCTTTTGCGTGTATGCTCATTTGAACAAAAAACACATCTCAAGGGAATACCTAAATAAGATAAGGCTTTATTATTAGTGTACATGCTCATCCACATCAGTTAATTCAGGATCACTTATTATATAGGTACATATAATTTCCAAGTGAATCCAATCTTATGGAATCTGTTGCCCACTCCAACTCTCAGCCCTAATGATATGGGCAGGTCAGAAAAGGAAGCCATTTTATATTGGATAGCGAGGAAGAAGAATGGATGACGAAGCCGCTCTCTCTGCATGGGAAAAAACCCTCTCAGCCCAGATCAAGTTCATTACAGCAGAAGAGGTCTCGGGAAGACGTTCGTTCCTCAATGTCTATTTCAATGGAATTCGGCTCGGGATATCCTCATACTGTACTACAATAGTAATGAAACAGGCAGAGTACAATAAGTAGACCCCTTTTTACCCACTCAAGTGTAATAGACTGAGCGATTTATATAAAAGTAATGTTAAAACCACACACACAATTATAAAACGATACCAAGGTCACTTACTTTTAAAAACCGGTGAATTTTCGGAGTAATCCGTTCCTACTCCTTCCTCAGACCGAGGCCAACTGCGTCGAGGTTCCTTGTGCCCCTGGTGATGGGTAGTTTACACCGTTCGCGACTGCAGCGCCGCCTGTTGTTGCTGACTGCAACGAGACTTCCTGTTGCGTACCGCGACGCTTCCTGGTGGCCATTTCATCTTCTAAAAAGGGATCCCATACTGGGGGCCAAGTATAGCTGGCTTGGCTGATAGAGTTGCCATAGTAACGTATTGCCGCGGATAATGAAGGAGCAGGACGTGTTCAAAAGAAAAATAAAGGAATCCGCGGCAATACCTTACTATGGCAACTCTATCAGCCAAGCCAGCTATACTTGGCCTCCAGTATGGGATCCGGTATTAGAAGATGAAATGGCCACCAGGAAGCATCGCGGTACGCAACAGGAAGTCTCGTTGCAGTCAGCAACAACAGGCGGCGCTGCAGTCGCGAACGGTGTAAACTACCCGTCACCAGGGGCACAAGGAACCTCGACGCAGTTGGCCTCGGTCTGAGGAAGGAGTAGGAACGGATTACTCCGAAAATTCACCGGTTTTTAAAAGTAAGTGACCTTGGTATCGTTTTATAATTGTGTGTGTGGTTTTAACATTATTCCGGGTCAATAAGTTTCTGCGTGTGACATAAAAGTAATGATATAAAAGGACTGTAAAAAAAAAGGACTGATAAAAATATTGAAAGTTATAGGAATTAAGTTAGTTGAAGCGTACTTGCATATTATTATTATTTAAGAATAAGAATCAGTATTATTGGATCTTATTCTATTGCATCTCGAACGTTCTAAAAGTTTCAAGGCACCTTCAGTGCACCTGCACTAAAAGAAGTAAACACATTAGCCACAAATGAGTTTCAGAGAAAAATTGTCGAAAACACATTGCCTGAATGAGTTTTTAATAAGTTTCAAAGAAAAAGTTAAGTTTAGAGTCAGTAACCTTGAGAATATTCATTTTTTATTTTTACAGACAAACGGTACAATTCCGCCAAAAACAGCTTACGGTTAAGCGATCACGTTGTCAACATCTATCAAATGCAATTTTAAAACGACAAGAAGTATATTTTGAAATTTGGGACTAAGAAAAAAAACGGCTACAATTTTTTTTTCAATTTCGGAATATTTATCATCAGTTCGTATTCTTGGATTATTTCTAAATCAAACAAGACACTCTGAACGTAAATCCATCTATATTTAGAGTAACAATTACAATACATTAAAAATGATTCAAGATACATTGAGTTCATACATGCATACATTGTCAGCCGTGTGTTCTCTATCAGTGTAAGCAAGGCAATTATCATCGTGTGGCATGGCGTACTCAGTAGCGTCGTGGACTAGTGTTTTAGAGGTCCGGGGTTCGAGACCCGTTACCACCACGATTTTTTTCTTCCATATTCAGAGCAGCAAAGTTGAGAAGGGTTTACTAAAGGGAAATTTTTTTTAAGCGTTCGTAGCTACCAAACAGAAGGCCCAAATTTGTTTCTGTATTTTTTTTATTTTTTTTGCGTTAATTATCTAGACATCCTGAAAACGAAAATATGCTGGGGGTCATACTAACAGAGATACAGGCGGTCAAAATTTCGTTACCTCACAGAAAAGCAAGATCGGAGAAAATTGAAATTTTTATTTTTTTAATTTTTTTAAAAATACTCATAAAATTAAGAGAGGTATGAATATGAAGGAATTGAAAACCAACAAATTCTATCTCAAACCGTTTTCCCGTAAAAAAATAAAAACCTCAAAAAATCTACTATTTTGGTTACCTGAAGTTGGCGTCGCCTCACCACGAACTGTGTAAACCGACGCTACCGACGCTCATACTACGTCACCAAGGATTCTTACTAACCTTAAGTTCGACGCTACGACTAACTAGGTACCACCGTTCATCCACAATCGGTACCGAAAGTGGAACTTGACAAGAAAATCTTTGAAATTTCGGCGACGCCTGACGTCGTTCACAACAAACATAGGTACACGTTGATTATTTCAAAGTAGAAAATTATTAGTTCTACCTTGGGTATTAACTTCAAGATCTCCCAAGTAAACAATATAGCTGTAAAAAATTAAAAACTCAAAAACGCAGTGTATTTTAGCACGTTTTTGACACTGCGTAGCGTCACGGATTAAAGGGTTAAGACAATAATGTCTACACTTTCTGCAACGTCCATTCCCAGTGTACTTATTGAACATGTTATGGTTTGCCTATGATTCATGGTTAGCCCAGGAAACATGTTTTAATGTTGGCTGTTCAGTGATGTTCCCAACGTGAATTTACTAAGTCCTATGCGTCTGTGGATGTGTATCAGGAGTTCAGACGGCTATAGGAGGTTATGATATTAGAATGAACCAAGTCTTGAAAGCCCCAAACAGGAGTTCAGACGGCTATAGGAGGTTATGATATAAGCTATCTGAATACCCCAAACAATGCACAACATTGAGAGCAGTATGTCTTGTACCTGTGTAAGCGCTGAGAGTATCATCGTGTGCTATGGCGAACGCAGTAGCGTCGTCGGTTACTATGCTTGAGGTCTGGGGCTCGAGACCCGTCCCCACCACTCTTTTTTTTTCATCCATATTCACACATTTATATCATTTATATCTCAATTTGCGGAGTTTTTATCATCAGATCGTATTCTTGGATATTTTTTAAATCCAATGAGACCTTCTGTACGTAAATCCATATATATTTGGTGACATGCATACATTGAGAGCAGTGTGCTATATACCAGTCCAAGCGATGCATTTTCCATCGAGTGGCACGGCGCAGGCAGTAGCGTCGTGGCTTAGTGTTTTATAGGTCCGGGGTTCGAGGCCAGTTACCAGCAAACTTTTTTTCTTCCATATTCAGAGCAGCAAAGTTGAGAAGGGTTTACTAAGGGGAATTTTTTTTTTCTGCGTTCGTAGCTAAAAAACGGGTGGTCCAAAATTGTTTCTGTATTTTTTTTATTTTTTTTGCGTTAATTATCTAGACATCCTGAAAACGAAAATATGCTGGGGGTCATACTAACAGAGATACAGGCGGTCAAAATTTTGAAAAACCTCACAGAAAAGCAAGATCGGAGAAAATTGAAATTTTTATTTTTTTTAATTTTTTTAAAAATACTCATAAAATTAAGAGAGGTATGAATATGAAGGAATTGACAACCAACAAATTCTATCTCAAACCGTTTTCCCGTAAAAAAATAAATACCTAAAAAAATCTACTATTTTGGTTACCTGAAGTTGGCGTCGCCTCACCACGACCTGTGTAAACCGACGCTACCGACGCTCATACTACGTCACCAAGGATTCTTACTGACCTTAAGTTCGACGCTACGACTAACTAGGTACCACCGTTCATCCAGAATCGGTACCGAAAGTGGAACTTGACAAGAAAATCTTTGAAATTTCGGCGACGCCTGACGTCGTTCACAACAAACATAGGTACACGTTGATTTTTTTCAAAGTAGAAAATTATTAATTCTACCTTGGGTATTAACTTCAAGATCTCCCAAATAAACAATATAGGTGTAAAAAATTAAAAACTCAAAAACGCAGTGTATTTTAGCACGTTTTTGACACTGCGTAGCGTCACGGATTAAAGGGTTAAGACAATAATGTCTACACTTTCTGCAACGTCCATTCCCAGTGTACTTATTGAACATGTTATGGTTTGCCTATGATTCATGGTTAGCCCAGGAAACATGTTTTAATGTTGGCTGTTCAGTGATGTTCCCAACGTGAATTTACTAAGTCCTATGCGTTTTCTGTGGATGTGTATCAGGAGTTCAGACGGCTATAGGAGGTTATGATATTAGAATGAACCAAGTCTTGAAAGCCCCAAAACTGCGTTTTCTGTACATGTGTATCAGGAGTTCAGACGGCTATAGGAGGTTATGATATAAGCTATCTGAATACCCCAAACAATGCACAACATTGAGAGCAGTATGTCTTGTACCTGTGTAAGCGCTGAGAGTATCATCGTGTGCTATGGCGAACGCAGTAGCGTCGTCGGTTATTATGCTTGAGGTCTGGGGTTCGAGACCCGTCCCCACCACTCTTTTTTTTCATCCATATTCACACATTTACATCATTTATATCTCAATTTGCGGAGTTTTTATCATCAGATCGTATTCTTGGATATTTTTTAAATCCAATGAGACCTTCTGTTCGTAAATCCATATATATTTGGTGGCATGCATACATTGAGAGCAGTGTGTTATATACCAGTCTAAGCGATGCATTTTCCAACGAGTGGTACGGCGCAGGCAGTAGCGTCGTGGCTTAGTGTTTTAGAGGTCCGGGGTTCGAGGCCAGTTACCAGCAAACTTTTTTTCTTCCATATTCAGAGCAGCAAAGTTGAGAAGGGTTTACTAAGGGGAAATTTTTTTTTTCTGCGTTCGTAGCTAAAAAACGGGTTGTCCAAAATTGTTTCTGTATTTTTTTTATTTTTTTTGCGTTAATTATCTAGACATCCTGAAACCGAAAATATGCTGGGGGTCATACTAACAGAGATACAGGCGGTCAAAATTTCAAAAAACCTCACAGAAAAGCAAGATCGGAGAAAATGGAAATTTTTATTTTTTTTTATTTTTTTTAAAATACTCATAAAATTAAGAGATGTATGAATATGAAGGAATTGACAACCAAAAAATTCTATCTCAAACCGTTTTCCCGTAAAAAAATAAAAACCTCAAAAAATCTACTATTTTGGTTACCTGAAGTTGGCGTCGCCTCACCACGACCTGTGTAAACCGACGCTACCGACGCTCATACTACGTCACCAAGGATTCTTACTGACCTTAAGTTCGACGCTACGACTAACTAGGTACCACCGTTCATCCACAATCGGTACCGAAAGTGGAACTTGACAAGAAAATCTTTAAAATTTCGGCGACGCCTGACGTCGTTCACAACAAACATAGGTACACGTTGATTTTTTTTAAAGTAGAAAATTATTAGTTCTACCTGAGGTATTAACTTCAAGATCTCCCAAGTAAACAATATAGCTGTAAAAAATTAAAAACTCAAAAACGCAGTGTATTTTAGCACGTTTTTGACACTGCGTAGCGTCACGGATTAAAGGGTTAAGACAATAATGTCTACACTTTCTGCAACGTCCATTCCCAGTGTACTTATTGAACATGTTATTGTTTGCCTATGATTCATGGTTAGCCCAGGAAACATGTTTTAATGTTGGCTGTTCAGTGATGTTCCCAACGTGAATTTACTAAGTCCTATGCGTTTTCTGTGGATGTGTATCAGGAGTTCAGACGGCTATAGGAGGTTATGATATTAGAATGAACCAAGTCTTGAAAGCCCCAAAACTGCGTTTTCTGTACATGTGTATCAGGAGTTCAGACGGCTATAGGAGGTTATGATATAAGCTATCTGAATACCCCAAACAATGCACAACATTGAGAGCAGTATGTCTTGTACCTGTGTAAGCGCTGAAAGTATCATCGTGTGCTATGGCGAATGCAGTAGCGACGTCGGTTACCATGCTTGAGGTCTGGGGTTCGAGACCCGTCCCCACCACTCTTTTTTTTTCATCCATATTCACACATTTATATCATTTATATCTCAATTTGCGGAGTTTTTATCATCAGATCGTATTCTTGGATATTTTTTAAATCCAATGAGACCTTCTGTTCGTAAATCCATATATATTTGGTGACATGCATACATTGAGAGCAGTGTGTTATATACCAGTCTAAGCGATGCATTTTCCATCGAGTGGCACGGCGCAGGCAGTAGCGTCGTGGCTTAGTGTTTTAGAGGTCCGGGGTTCGAGGCCAGTTACCAGCAAACTTTTTTTCTTCCATATTCAGAGCAGCAAAGTTGAGGAGGGTTTACTAAGGGGAAATTTTTTTTTTCTGCGTTCGTAGCTAAAAAACGGGTGGTCCAAAATTGTTTCTGTATTTTTTTTATTTTTTTTGCGTTAATTATCTAGACATCCTGAAAACGAAAATATGCTGGGGGTCATACTAACAGAGATACAGGCGGTCAAAATTTCGAAAAACCTCACAGAAAAGCAAGATCGGAGTAAATTAAAATTTTTATTTTTTTTTATTTTTTTAAAAATACTCATAAAATTAAGAGAGGTATGAATATGAAGGAATTGACAACCAAAAAATTCTATCTCAAACCGTTTTCCCGTAAAAAAATAAAAACCTCAAAAAATCTACTATTTTGGTTACCTGAAGTTGGCGTCGCCTCACCACGACCTGTGTAAACCGACGCTACCGACGCTCATACTACGTCACCAAGGATTCTTACTGACCTTAAGTTCGACGCTACGACTAACTAGGTACCACCGTTCATCCACAATCGGTACCGAAAGTGGAACTTGACAAGAAAATCTTTGAAATTTCGGCGACGCCTGACGTCGTTCACAACAAACATAGGTACACGTTGATTTTTTTCAAAGTAGAAAATTATTAGTTCTACCTTGGGTATTAACTTCAAGATCTCCCAAGTAAACAATATAGCTGTAAAAAATTAAAAACTCAAAAACGCAGTGTATTTTAGCACGTTTTTGACACTGCGTAGCGTCACGGATTAAAGGGTTAAGACAATAATGTCTACACTTTCTGCAACGTCCATTCCCAGTGTACTTATTGAACATGTTATGGTTTGCCTATGATTCATGGTTAGCCCAGGAAACATGTTTTAATGTTGGCTGTTCAGTGATGTTCCCAACGTGAATTTACTAAGTCCTATGCGTTTTCTGAGGATGTGTATCAGGAGTTCAGACGGCTATAGGAGGTTATGATATTAGAATGAACCAAGTCTTGAAAGCCCCAAAACTGCGTTTTCTGTACATGTGTATCAGGAGTTCAGACGGCTATAGGAGGTTATGATATAAGCTATCTGAATACCCCAAACAATGCACAACATTGAGAGCAGTATGTCTTGTACCTGTGTAAGCGCTGAAAGTATCATCGTGTGCTATGGCGAATGCAGTAGCGACGTCGGTTACCAAGCTTGAGGTCTGGGGTTCGAGACCCGTCCCCACCACTCTTTTTTTTTCATCCATATTCACACATTTATATCATTTATATCTCAATTTGCGGAGTTTTTATCATCAGATCGTATTCTTGGATATTTTTTAAATCCAATGAGACCTTCTGTTCGTAAATCCATATATATTTGGTGACATGCATACATTGAGAGCAGTGTGTTATATACCAGTCTAAGCGATGTATTTTCCATCGAGTGGCACGGCGCAGGCAGTAGCGTCGTGGCTTAGTGTTTTAGAGGTCCGGGGTTCGAGGCCAGTTACCAGCAAACTTTTTTTCTTCCATATTCAGAGCAGCAAAGTTGAGAAGGGTTTACTAAGGGGAAATTTTTTTTTTCTGCGTTCGTAGCTAAAAAACGGGTGGTCTAAAATTGTTTCTGTATTTTTTTTATTTTTTTTGCGTTAATTATCTAGACATTCTGAAAACGAAAATATGCTGGGGGTCATACTAACAGAGATACAGGCGGTCAAAATTACGAAAAACCTCACAGAAAAGCAAGATCGGAGAAAATTGAAATTTTTATTTTTTTTTATTTTTTTAAAAATACTCATAAAATTAAGAGAGGTATGAATATGAAGGAATTGACAACCAAAAAATTCTATCTCAAACCGTTTTCCCGTAAAAAAATAAAAACCTCAAAAAATCTACTATTTTGGTTACCTGAAGTTGGCGTCGCCTCACCACGACCTGTGTAAACCGACGCTACCGACGCTCATACTACGTCACCAAGGATTCTTACTGACCTTAAGTTCGACGCTACGACTAACTAGGTACCACCGTTCATCCACAATCGGTACCGAAAGTGGAACTTGACAAGAAAATCTTTGAAATTTCGGCGACGCCTGACGTCGTTCACAACAAACATAGGTACACGTTGATTTTTTTCAAAGTAGAAAATTATTAGTTCTACCTTGGGTATTAACTTCAAGATCTCCCAAGTAAACAATATAGCTGTAAAAAATTAAAAACTCAAAAACGCAGTGTATTTTAGCACGTTTTTGACACTGCGTAGCGTCACGGATTAAAGGGTTAAGACAATAATGTCTACACTTTCTGCAACGTCCATTCCCAGTGTACTTATTGAACATGTTATGGCTTGCCTATGATTCATGGTTAGCCCAGGAAACATGTTTTAATGTTGGCTTTTCAGTGATGTTCCCAACGTGAATTTACTAAGTCCTATGCGTTTTCTGAGGATGTGTATCAGGAGTTCAGACGGCTATAGGAGGTTATGATATTAGAATGAACCAAGTCTTGAAAGCCCCAAAACTGCGTTTTCTGTACATGTGTATCAGGAGTTCAGACGGCTATAGGAGGTTATGATATAAGCTATCTGAATACCCCAAACAATGCACAACATTGAGAGCAGTATGTCTTGTACCTGTGTAAGCGCTGAAAGTATCATCGTGTGCTATGGCGAATGCAGTAGCGTCGTCGGTTACCATGCTTGAGGTGTGGGGTTCGAGACCCGTCCCCACCACTCTTTTTTTTTCATCCATATTCACACATTTATATCATTTATATCTCAATTTGCGGAGTTTTTATCATCAGATCGTATTCTTGGATATTTTTTAAATCCAATGAGACCTTCTGTTCGTAAATCCATATATATTTGGTGACATGCATACATTGAGAGCAGTGTGTTATATACCAGTCTAAGCGATGTATTTTCCATCGAGTGGCACGGCGCAGGCAGTAGCGTCGTGGCTTAGTGTTTTAGAGGTCCGGGGTTCGAGGCCAGTTACCAGCAAACTTTTTTTCTTCCATATTCAGAGCAGCAAAGTTGAGAAGGGTTTACTAAGGGGAAATTTTTTTTTTCTGCGTTCGTAGCTAAAAAACGGGTGGTCCAAAATTGTTTCTGTATTTTTTTTATTTTTTTTGCGTTAATTATCTAGACATCCTGAAAACGAAAATATGCTGGGGGTCATACTAACAGAGATACAGGCGGTCAAAATTTCGAAAAACCTCACAGAAAAGCAAGATCGGAGAAAATTGAAATTTTTATTTTTTTTTATTTTTTTAAAAATACTCATAAAATTAAGAGAGGTATGAATATGAAGGAATTGACAACCAAAAAATTCTATCTCAAACCGTTTTCCCGTAAAAAAATAAAAACCTCAAAAAATCTACTATTTTGGTTACCTGAAGTTGGCGTCGCCTCACCACGACCTGTGTAAACCGACGCTACCGACGCTCATACTACGTCACCAAGGATTCTTACTGACCTTAAGTTCGACGCTACGACTAACTAGGTACCACCGTTCATCCACAATCGGTACCGAAAGTGGAACTTGACAAGAAAATCTTTGAAATTTCGGCGACGCCTGACGTCGTTCACAACAAACATAGGTACACGTTGATTTTTTTCAAAGTAGAAAATTATTAGTTCTACCTTGGGTATTAACTTCAAGATCTCCCAAGTAAACAATATAGCTGTAAAAAATTAAAAACTCAAAAACGCAGTGTATTTTAGCACGTTTTTGACACTGCGTAGCGTCACGGATTAAAGGGTTAAGACAATAATGTCTACACTTTCTGCAACGTCCATTCCCAGTGTACTTATTGAACATGTTATGGTTTGCCTATGATTCATGGTTAGCCCAGGAAACATGTTTTAATGTTGGCTTTTCAGTGATGTTCCCAACGTGAATTTACTAAGTCCTATGCGTTTTCTGAGGATGTGTATCAGGAGTTCAGACGGCTATAGGAGGTTATGATATTAGAATGAACCAAGTCTTGAAAGCCCCAAAACTGCGTTTTCTGTACATGTGTATCAGGAGTTCAGACGGCTATAGGAGGTTATGATATAAGCTATCTGAATACCCCAAACAATGCACAACATTGAGAGCAGTATGTCTTGTACCTGTGTAAGCGCTGAAAGTATCATCGTGTGCTATGGCGAATGCAGTAGCGACGTCGGTTACCATGCTTGAGGTGTGGGGTTCGAGACCCGTCCCCACCACTCTTTTTTTTTCATCCATATTCACACATTTATATCATTTATATCTCAATTTGCGGAGTTTTTATCATCAGATCGTATTCTTGGATATTTTTTAAATCCAATGAGACCTTCTGTTCGTAAATCCATATATATTTGGTGACATGCATACATTGAGAGCAGTGTGTTATATACCAGTCTAAGCGATGTATTTTCCATCGAGTGGCACGGCGCAGGCAGTAGCGTCGTGGCTTAGTGTTTTAGAGGTCCGGGGTTCGAGGCCAGTTACCAGCAAACTTTTTTTCTTCCATATTCAGAGCAGCAAAGTTGAGAAGGGTTTACTAAGGGGAAATTTTTTTTTTCTGCGTTCGTAGCTAAAAAACGGGTGGTCCAAAATTGTTTCTGTATTTTTTTTATTTTTTTTGCGTTAATTATCTAGACATCCTGAAAACGAAAATATGCTGGGGGTCATACTAACAGCGATACAGGCGGTCAAAATTTCGAAAAACCTCACAGAAAAGCAAGATCGGAGAAAATTGAAATTTTTTTTTTTTTTATTTTTTTAAAAATACTCATAAAATTAAGAGAGGTATGAATATGAAGGAATTGACAACCAAAAAATTCTATCTCAAACCGTTTTCCCGTAAAAAAATAAAAACCTCAAAACATCTACTATTTTGGTTACCTGAAGTTGGCGTCGCCTCACCACGACCTGTGTAAACCGACGCTACCGACGCTCATACTACGTCACCAAGGATTCTTACTGACCTTAAGTTCGACGCTACGACTAACTAGGTACCACCGTTCATCCACAATCGGTACCGAAAGTGGAACTTGACAAGAAAATCTTTGAAATTTCGGCGACGCCTGACGTCGTTCACAACAAACATAGGTACACGTTGATTTTTTTCAAAGTAGAAAATTATTAGTTCTACCTTGGGTATTAACTTCAAGATCTCCCAAGTAAACAATATAGCTGTAAAAAATTAAAAACTCAAAAACGCAGTGTATTTTAGCACGTTTTTGACACTGCGTAGCGTCACGGATTAAAGGGTTAAGACAATAATGTCTACACTTTCTGCAACGTCCATTCCCAGTGTACTTATTGAACATGTTATGGTTTGCCTATGATTCATGGTTAGCCCAGGAAACATGTTTTAATGTTGGCTGTTCAGTGATGTTCCCAACGTGAATTTACTAAGTCCTATGCGTTTTCTGTGGATGTGTATCAGGAGTTCAGACGGCTATAGGAGGTTATGATATTAGGATGAACCTAGTCTTGAAAGCCCCAAAACTGCGTTTTCTGTACATGTGTATCAGGAGTTCAGACGGCTATAGGAGGTTATGATATAAGCTATCTGAATACCCCAAACAATGCACAACACTGAGAGCAGTATGTCTTGTACCTGTGTAAGCGCTGAAAGTATCATCGTGTGCTATGGCGAATGCAGTAGCGTCGTCGGTTACCATGCTTGAGGTGTGGGGTTCGAGACCCGTCCCCACCACTCTTTTTTTTTCATCTATATTCACACATTTATATCATTTATATCTCAATTTGCGGAGTTTTTATCATCAGATCGTATTCTTGGATATTTTTTAAATCCAATGAGACCTTCTGTTCGTAAATCCATATATATTTGGTGACATGCATACATTGAGAGCAGTGTGTTATATACCAGTCTAAGCGATGTATTTTCCATCGAGTGGCACGGCGCAGGCAGTAGCGTCGTGGCTTAGTGTTTTAGAGGTCCGGGGTTCGAGGCCAGTTACCAGCAAACTTTTTTTCTTCCATATTCAGAGCAGCAAAGTTGAGAAGGGTTTACTAAGGGGAAATTTTTTTTTTCTGCGTTCGTAGCTAAAAAACGGGTGGTCCAAAATTGTTTCTGTATTTTTTTTATTTTTTTTGCGTTAATTATCTAGACATCCTGAAAACGAAAATATGCTGGGGGTCATACTAACAGAGATACAGGCGGTCAAAATTTCGAAAAACCTCACAGAAAAGCAAGATCGGAGAAAATTGAAATTTTTATTTTTTTTTATTTTTTTAAAAATACTCATAAAATTAAGAGAGGTATGAATATGAAGGAATTGACAACCAAAAAATTCTATCTCAAACCGTTTTCCCGTAAAAAAATAAAAACCTCAAAAAATCTACTATTTTGTTTACCTGAAGTTGGCGTCGCCTCACCACGACCTGTGTAAACCGACGCTACCGACGCTCATACTACGTCACCAAGGATTCTTACTGACCTTAAGTTCGACGCTACGACTAACTAGGTACCACCGTTCATCCACAATCGGTACCGAAAGTGGAACTTGACAAGAAAATCTTTGAAATTTCGGCGACGCCTGACGTCGTTCACAACAAACATAGGTACACGTTGATTTTTTTCAAAGTAGAAAATTATTAGTTCTACCTTGGGTATTAACTTCAAGATCTCCCAAGTAAACAATATAGCTGTAAAAAATTAAAAACTCAAAAACGCAGTGTATTTTAGCACGTTTTTGACACTGCGTAGCGTCACGGATTAAAGGGTTAAGACAATAATGTCTACACTTTCTGCAACGTCCATTCCCAGTGTACTTATTGAACATGTTATGGTTTGCCTATGATTCATGGTTAGCCCAGGAAACATGTTTTAATGTTGGCTGTTCAGTGATGTTCCCAACGTGAATTTACTTAAGTCCTATGCGTTTTCTGTGGATGTGTATCAGGAGTTCAGACGGCTATAGGAGGTTATGATATTAGGATGAACCTAGTCTTGAAAGCCCCAAAACTGCGTTTTCTGTACATGTGTATCAGGAGTTCAGACGGCTATAGGAGGTTATGATATAAGCTATCTGAATACCCCAAACAATGCACAACACTGAGAGCAGTATGTCTTGTACCTGTGTAAGCGCTGAAAGTATCATCGTGTGCTATGGCGAATGCAGTAGCGACGTCGGTTACCATGCTTGAGGTCTGGGGTTCGAGACCCGTCCCCACCACTCTTTTTTTTTCATCCATATTCACACATTTATATCATTTATATCTCAATTTGCGGAGTTTTTATCATCAGATCGTGTTCTTGGATATTTTTTAAATCCAATGAGACCTTCTGTTCGTAAATCCATATATATTTGGTGACATGCATACATTGAGAGCAGTGTGTTATATACCAGTCTAAGCGATGTATTTTCCATCGAGTGGCACGGCGCAGGCAGTAGCGTCGTGGCTTAGTGTTTTAGAGGTCCGGGGTTCGAGGCCAGTTACCAGCAAACTTTTTTTCTTCCATATTCAGAGCAGCAAAGTTGAGAAGGGTTTACTAAGGGGAAATTTTTTTTTTCTGCGTTCGTAGCTAAAAAACGGGTGGTCCAAAATTGTTTCTGTATTTTTTTTATTTTTTTTGCGTTAATTATCTAGACATCCTGAAAACGAAAATATGCTGGGGGTCATACTAACAGAGATACAGGCGGTCAAAATTTCGAAAAACCTCACAGAAAAGCAAGATCGGAGTAAATTGAAATTTTTATTTTTTTTTATTTTTTTAAAAATACTCATAAAATTAAGAGAGGTATGAATATGAAGGAATTGACAACCAAAAAATTCTATCTCAAACCGTTTTCCCGTAAAAAAATAAAAACCTCAAAAAATCTACTATTTTGGTTACCTGAAGTTGGCGTCGCCTCACCACGACCTGTGTAAACCGACGCTACCGACGCTCATACTACGTCACCAAGGATTCTTACTGACCTTAAGTTCGACGCTACGACTAACTAGGTACCACCGTTCATCCACAATCGGTACCGAAAGTGGAACTTGACAAGAAAATCTTTGAAATTTCGGCGACGCCTGACGTCGTTCACAACAAACATAGGTACACGTTGATTTTTTTCAAAGTAGAAAATTATTAGTTCTACCTTGGGTATTAACTTCAAGATCTCCCAAGTAAACAATATAGCTGTAAAAAATTAAAAACTCAAAAACGCAGTGTATTTTAGCACGTTTTTGACACTGCGTAGCGTCACGGATTAAAGGGTTAAGACAATAATGTCTACACTTTCTGCAACGTCCATTCCCAGTGTACTTATTGAACATGTTATGGTTTGCCTATGATTCATGGTTAGCCCAGGAAACATGTTTTAATGTTGGCTGTTCAGTGATGTTCCCAACGTGAATTTACTAAGTCCTATGCGTTTTCTGAGGATGTGTATCAGGAGTTCAGACGGCTATAGGAGGTTATGATATTAGAATGAACCAAGTCTTGAAAGCCCCAAAACTGCGTTTTCTGTACATGTGTATCAGGAGTTCAGACGGCTATAGGAGGTTATGATATAAGCTATCTGAATACCCCAAACAATGCACAACATTGAGAGCAGTATGTCTTGTACCTGTGTAAGCGCTGAAAGTATCATCGTGTGCTATGGCGAATGCAGTAGCGACGTCGGTTACCATGCTTGAGGTCTGGGGTTCGAGACCCGTCCCCACCACTCTTTTTTTTTCATCCATATTCACACATTTATATCATTTATATCTCAATTTGCGGAGTTTTTATCATTAGATCGTATTCTTGGATATTTTTTAAATCCAATGAGACCTTCTGTTCGTAAATCCATATATATTTGGTGACATGCATACATTGAGAGCAGTGTGTTATATACCAGTCTAAGCGATGCATTTTCCATCGAGTGGCACGGCGCAGGCAGTAGCGTCGTGTCTTAGTGTTTTAGAGGTCCGGGGTTCGAGGCCAGTTACCAGCAAACTTTTTTTCTTCCATATTCAGAGCAGCAAAGTTGAGAAGGGTTTACTAAGGGGAAATTTTTTTTTTCTGCGTTCGTAGCTAAAAAACGGGTGGTCCAAAATTGTTTCTGTATTTTTTTTATTTTTTTTGCGTTAATTATCTAGACATCCTGAAAACGAAAATATGCTGGGGGTCATACTAACAGAGATACAGGCGGTCAAAATTTCGAAAAACCTCACAGAAAAGCAAGATCGGAGAAAATTGAAATTTTATTTTTTTTATTTTTTTAAAAATACTCATAAAATCAAGAGAGGTATGAATATGAAGGAATTGACAACTAAAAAATTCTATCTCAAACCGTTTTCCCGTAAAAAAATAAAAACCTCAAAAAATCTACTATTTTGGTTACCTGAATTTGGCGTCGCCTCACCACGACCTGTGTAAACCGACGCTACCGACGCTCATACTACGTCACTAGGGATTCTTACTGACCTTAAGTTCGACGCTACGACTAACTAGGTACCACCGTTCATCCACAATCGGTACCGAAAGTGGAACTTGACAAGAAAATCTTTGAATTTTCGGCGACGCCTGACGTCGTTAACAACAAACATAGCAAGACGATGATTTTATCAGAGTAGACAATTTTCGGATCTGCCTCGAGAATAAACTTGAAGATCGCCTTAAGAAACAATATAGCCGTAAAGAATATAATTCTAAAAAACAGTGTATTTGAGCACGTCTTTGACGACGCGTAGCGTCTCTTGTTAAAGGGTTAAGAAAATAATTATTAGAGTTTCTCTATTGGACATTCTTACTCTATACATGAAACATGTTAATGTTTGCCTTCAATTGTGTCGCAATCATGGCCGCTGTGACGTCACGTGGGAACTATGAATAGTTATAATAGTTATAATAAGAATAGTAAGAATAGTTATAATAAGAAATACATCAGTTTGGTGGTTTGTATTTTTATGTCATGTAATTACTTATTACTATGCTGATCTTTGTGGTCACCTCATAGGCGCCGACTTGTTAACATTTTAGGGGGGGCTCAGAAAGGACTCGCATAAAAACTAGGGTTACCATATTTCAAAATTCATATTAATATTATTATAATTCATATTATCTATCGAGGAGAAAAAACACGGGTGGTTTGGGGGGCATAGGCCCCCAATAATAGCGCCGCAGGCAAAATTTAAAAAAATCAGGCCTTTAGAGCGCGTTCTGAGCGTTTCAGAAAAAAATACCGTACTGAATGCAATACCGAAATACTGTCGTTTTTTTAGTGCAAAAACCAAAAAAACACCAGCAAAAATAAGAGCGATGTCGAGAATTATTTAGTAATTAATTTTGGGGCTTAGGAAGTTGGGAGTATAAGTAATTGGAATTCTACAAGATAATGCTTGCCTTCAATATCAGTTTTTTAAATACTTGAACCTAATTTGCTTTTGGATTTTGATACCTGAGAACGTTCTGGACTGCAAGTATCTGATATTTCAAGCTAGAAATCACAATATTTTTTAAATTTAAATTCAGAAAAACAATAACAAAATTTTTAATTTAAATTGAGGGAATTATGACCTGATGACTAAATCTTTTTTATTTATTTTTATTATTATTATAATGAACTTTTTCTTCAAACAAAAAAGTACAAACTTCAAATCTCAGGGGGGGCTCAGCCCCCCCTGGGATTTGTCAGGGGGGGCGCTAGACCTCAAGCCCCCCCGTAGTCGGCGCCTATGGGTCACCTGATGTACATTACACAGCTGACAATAATTGCTTTTCTTTCTCTACAGATCTTATATTCATAAAACGTTTTATATAGGCGCGAGATACGCATAGGGTCTACCTACACATATAAAACAGTCAATTTTGAGGTTGGGGTATAGGATTGTAGTTTGTGTTTGTGTAACAAATCCTAGCATTATACATCAATGTGCATGGAAACGGTTTCGACACGGTTTATGTTTTAACGAAACTTAGAAAGTAACGAGGTGTTGTTTGTTTCTCACATTAGGTCTATTCTTGCATTTTGAGTATTTATGAAACATAATTCAAGTTTAATATACAGTGTATGCGGTTATCTCCCGCCTTGCTTATGTCACCCGCCCCACACGGGGCAGACTACGTCTCACGCAAGGGATGACTGACTCAGTCAGCCAGTCTCGCTGAGTGCTTCGTACAGCCTGTTGTGTTGCTTCACTTCTCATATCCAGGTAAGACTTGGCTTTACCTGAATACCTACTTACCTGCTCCTCTCATTAATTTGAGCATCACCGACCGTTTTTGTAGGAACTAGGGGAGGCTGAACCATTGGGTTTGAAATATCACTCTGGCACTCTTCCATGGGCTTACCTGGCAGGCGGATGTGAGAGCCTGCGCATCATACTCACTTTAACCACAATAGTATAGTTTCAATAGTTTATCCAGTATCACCAATTCTATATCCAAGTAAGTAATATCATAAATATATTTGTTCGTAATAAAACACTGTAGGACTTACACAGTTAAAATATTCTCAGTCAAATTAGCTCAGTCGTGCCTGATGATGACAGCAGAGCAGCTGTCGAAATATTGCGTGCCTGATGATGACAGCAGAGCAGCTGTCGAAATATTGCGTGACGTAATGTTGAACAACATCAACAATATTAAGTCCTACGGTGTTTTTATTACATATTTTCCAGTTAACGAGAGTGTTTTTTATAATATTTGTTTGTATTATGTTAGTAATAGTAGCAAATTAAACATTTACATTTTAAAGCTATCAATATTTATACAACGGGTACAATGTAGCCCTACTTGATGCCCACGCGCCCGAGCTACAATAGGGTTCCTGTTCCCGCTTTCTCCTCAGGGAAGAACTAATAGGATGGTGGCAGCACCCCCCTAGTCCATCCACGACCATACTATAGATACATAATAAAAATGTTTTGGGTTCAGGTGTAATCAATTATATAATATCTAGGTGTAGTGTAGGTGAATTAAGGTACATAACATGTATTTAGTCTAAAACACATGAGCAGACACAAGCATGGTTCCTGGCATTGTGCTCAACTTGAAAGAAGTCAAAACACTAATATTTCTCCTCTATTGACAGAGAAGACGTGAATTTGGAGGCTACTGCAGCAACGGTACTGCCGTCCCCCTCACCCCGTGAAGTGTCTCCCACCAGCGAGCGGAACACCCGCAAGCAGAACTAGGTAAGCTGATGATGTTGTACAGGACACGTATAATGTAGATAAAGATACAGAGATACTGGATAGAAGATATGTTTTTAAATTTAAAAACATACACAAACTATGGAAAAATATAGCATTTTACAGTATTACCAACCACGTATAGCTTTATTGTTTAGATTTAACCTGATTGTGATTTTTGATGGAATTTTGAACCATGAGAAAAACACTATTCCTGGTTGAAACGTCATTTTTAAATAGTGGTATAATAGATTGGTAATGACGAAGGTGATATCTTTCCCACATTTTGCAACCAAAAAAATTTAAAAACCATGTTTTGAAAGCACATAATTATGTGAAAAATTTGGAATAAGCCATCTCATGCAATTAATCTTGATATATCATGAAACTTTATTTTCCATTATTGCAGAACCGCTAAGAAGAGGAACAGGCGATTGCAGAACGGTAGACAGGTGCAAGAGGAGGACAGCTTATATGATTCCGGCACCGCTCACAAGAGAAGGCAGCAGGGGGAACCATGTACACAGACATGACAAGACAGGCACAAGGGGAAGGCAGCTTATGATTCCAGCACTGCTCACAAGAGAAGACAGCTGTAGAACTAAAGACAGGCACAAGGGGAAGGCAGCTTATGATTCCGGCACCGCTCACAAGAGAAGACAGCTGTAGAACCAAAGACAGGCACAAGGGGAAGGCAGCTTATGATTCCAGCACTGCTCACAAGAGAAGACAGCTGTAGAACTAAAGACAGGCACAAGGGGAAGGCAGCTTATGATCCCAGCACTGCTCACAAGAGAAGACAGCTGTAGAACTAAAGACAGACACAAGGGGAAGGCAGCTTATGATTCCAGCACCGCTCACAAGAGAAGACAGCTGTAGAACTAAAGACAGACACAAGAGGAAGACAGCTTATGATTCCAGCACCGCTCACAAGAGAAGACAGCTGTAGAACTAAAGACAGACACAAGAGGAAGACAGCTTATGATTCCAGCACTGCTCACAAGAGAAGACAGCTGTAGAACTAAAGACAGACTCAAGAGGAAGACAGCTTATGATTCCAGCACCGCTCACAAGAGAAGACAGCTGTAGAACTAAAGACAGGCACAAGAGGAAGACAGCTTATGATTCCAGCACTGCTCACAAGAGAAGGCAGCTGTAGAACTAAAGACAGGCACAAGGGGAAGGCAGCTTATGATCCCAGCACTGCTCACAAGAGAAGGCAGCTGTAGAACTAAAGACAGGCACAAGAGGAAGACAGCTTATGATTCCAGCACTGCTCACAAGAGAAGGCAGCTGTAGAACTAAAGACAGGGACAAGAGGAAGACAGCTTATGATTCCAGCACTGCTCACAAGAGAAGGCAGCTGTAGAACTAAAGACAGGCACAAGAGGAAGACAGCTTATGATTCCAGCACCGCTCACAAGAGAAGACAGCTGTAGAACTAAAGACAGACACAAGAGGAAGACAGCTTATGATTCCAGCACTGCTCACAGGAGAAGGCAGCTGTAGAACTAAAGACAGGCACAAGGGGAAGGCAGCTTATGATTCCAGCACCGCTCACAAGAGAAGACAGCTGTAGAACTAAAGACAGGCACAAGGGGAAGGCAGCTTATGATTCCAGCACCGCTCACAAGAGAAGACAGCTGTAGAACTAAAGACAGGCACAAGGGGAAGACAGCTTATGATTCCAGCACTGCTCACAAGAGAAGGCAGCTGTAGAACTAAAGACAGGCACAAGGGGAAGGCAGCTTATGATTCCAGCACTGCTCACAAGAGAAGGCAGCTGTAGAACTAAAGACAGGCACAAGGGGAAGGCAGCTTATGATTCCAGCACCGCTCACAAGAGAAGACAGCTGTACAACTAAAGACAGGCACAAGAGGAAGACAGCTTATGATTCCAGCACTGCTCACAAGAGAAGACAGCTGTAGAACTAAAGACAGGCACAAGAGGAAGACAGCTTATGATTCCAGCACTGCTCACAAGAGAAGGCAGCTGTAGAACTAAAGACAGGCACAAGAGGAAGACAGCTTATGATTCCAGCACCGCTCACAAGAGAAGACAGCTGTAGAACTAAAGACAGGCACAAGAGGAAGACAGCTTATGATTCCAGCACTGCTCACAAGAGAAGGCAGCTGTAGAACTAAAGACAGGCACAAGGGGAAGGCAGCTTATGATCCCAGCACTGCTCACAAGAGAAGGCAGCTGTAGAACTAAAGACAGGCACAAGAGGAAGACAGCTTATGATTCCAGCACTGCTCACAGGAGGAGGCAGCTGTAGAACTAAAGACAGGCACAAGGGGAAGGCAGCTTATGATTCCAGCACCGCTCACAAGAGAAGACAGCTGTAGAACTAAAGACAGACACAAGGGGAAGGCAGCTTATGATTCCAGCACCGCTCACAAGAGAAGACAGCTGTAGAACTAAAGACAGGCACAAGGGGAAGACAGCTTATGATTCCAGCACTGCTCACAAGAGAAGGCAGCTGTAGAACTAAAGACAGGCACAAGAGGAAGACAGCTTATGATTCCAGCACTGCTCACAAGAGAAGGCAGCTGTAGAACTAAAGACAGGCACAAGGGGAAGGCAGCTTATGATTCCAGCACCGCTCACAAGAGAAGACAGCTGTACAACTAAAGACAGGCACAAGAGGAAGACAGCTTATGATTCCAGCACTGCTCACAAGAGAAGACAGCTGTAGAACTAAAGACAGGCACAAGGGGAAGGCAGCTTATGATTCCAGCACTGCTCACAAGAGAAGACAGCTGTAGAACTAAAGACATGCACAAGGGGAAGGCAGCTTATGATTCCAGCACTGCTCACAAGAGAAGCCAGTTGTAGAACTAAAGACAGGTACAAGGGGAAGGCAGCTTATGATTCCAGCACCGCTCACAAGAGAAGGCAGTTGTAGAACTTAAAACAGGCACAAGGGAAAGGCAGCTTATGATTCACACAAAGACACCAACACAAGAGGAGAAAGCTTCAAGGGATCAACGCATCTTGGGTATCCTATCAAACAGTCATATTGTACAGTTAACAGAGCAAGAACTGTGATGGGAATGAGAACCAGGGTGCTAGTGCAATTTTTGACAAATCTGATATCAATGTATCGCATAGATCAATAGATGCTAATAAATACAATACAATACAATACAATACAATGAACACAACAGCATGAGTTAAATGGCATATATTGAGAAGATTAGTACAGTATATTCACACAGCAATTAGAGGTTCCATGGCCTTGAGAATGGCTGGCAAGTGCCCGGGATCGGCTTTGGAGACTTGTCGTATGACGTTCGAGCGATAGATGCAAGTAGTCGGAAGAGATGTAGTAGTAGAAGTTTGGTTGGCAAGATGTGTTTGTAAAGGGTATGAACCCTTCCATTGGCCTGGAACAAAGAACGAGACAATTAAACAAATGATAGTTTTTTAGTTTTTCATCTGTCTAACCCTTTAAATGACCAAATGCGTAATTTCTGCACAAGTTGAGCCTGAATAACATAAGACGAAGTATTTAAATGTGACAATTTCACGCTTCCTACACCAAGCGAAGCGCAAAACAAAGTTCAGTTGATTAAACTTTGTGGAATTTTTAATTAGCACATGTGATCAACAAACATGGATTCCAATGCAATGCCAAAAGCATTTTGTCACTACTTAAAAAATATACCTATTTTCAAACTGAAGCTGGTTTTCAATTAGTGAGTGATAAATTATATTTTTAAATTGACTACTGCTATCTAAATTTTTTTGAATTTATGTTCTTTGCTTCCATGTATTAACAAACATAAGTGGATGTTAATGAAACTTAAACAAAAATGCTACTAGTACTTGGAGTAGGTCTACTTAAAAAATCAAACTTGTTTCTCGTTTGAAAGTTGCTACGCTGGTACGAAATCTAACTCGGGTGGATATACTTGAGTTAGATTTCATACCAGCGTAGCAACTTTCAAGCGTAACACACAGCAACCACGTAATTTCACCTACCCACATAATATGTCAGTAATGTAAAACAGGTATAAGATTTGCACCAACACCAACTATATTGTGTTCTGCTTTATAGAAATTTTCAGAGCTGGATAGAAACATAACGGAAGTAATGCGTTTTTGCGATTTTGAAGTAATTTCACTACTTTTTTCATAAATTTTATCGCAATTCAATAACATTTTTGAAAAAGTAACTTCCTGGTGATTTTACTAAATTTTGGCTCCAGTAATAAGTAATTTCGCTACTTTTGGGATTAATTTAATTACCCAGAACTGGACATTTTCAATGCTATTTTAAGGCATAAGGAAATATAGGATTTGTAAGCTCTTGGAAGAATCTTCGACAAACGAGAGAAACAATTTTGGGGACTACTGCAAGGCAAGTTGCACACAACCACGTGATATATTAATTGTGAACGAGAAGGTAGACGGAACGACATTGCACAATAGGACTAGACGGAAGTTTTGTCTCAAGCACACGAGTAAAACTTGACACCCAGATAACCGTACTATTCTGACAACTCGACGCAACTGAAAACAAAATGGCGATACGTAAGAAGCGAGTACATAGATGCATTATTATACTGATATATTTACATTTAACCCTCCAACGTGACGTATATTAAACGCAACATTTATTACTTCATTGACTGTACTCTATAAAGTCAATATGAAATATTATAATAGTACTTTGGGGGGGGGGGGGGGGGGGATAAAAATAGGTCAGGTGTATCTGCCAGGGTGTGTGTTTTCTACACTCTACAAGGTCCGCCACAGGTAGGAAACCCAGACTATATATCTACCAGTGTTTTCGAAGCAGTTCGCCACCGATTTTAATTTAATTTCTTTCACTTTAACATTTTTATTTGTCTAACAATGCAATTTTGACATCAAATCCGACCAACTACACCTCAATAGCAAAATTATTTATGTATCAAACAATGGGAACAATTTTGTATATGAGTACGGACATGAAAAAAAGTAGTTACCCGTGGGACTATAACACCGGACCCTCCCCTCGTGTGCTAGCCCAGTAAACAAACCTCTACGAAGCATGTTGTTAGCAGTGGGGAATTTTGCACTAGTACATTCTATTATGCGAGACCGCCGTAATAACTAAGTCGCCCGCTGAAAGTACTCGAGTACAGGCCGACCTATAGCTTATGTACATTAGGTCGTCCACCACGGTGACGGACCGCATAGAAAACACTGGCGGATGGATGTATAGTCATCGTAAAAATATCCTCTAATGCAATATGGCAAATTTGCAGGGAAAGATGCCTCCTAAAAGTTTACCATTTACCTAATGATAATTTTGTGTTTGTGCAGGTCCCAGCTTAGGTTTGCCTATAGCTATACGTAACAATTGTGTTGCATATAGTTACAATACGCAATATACAAGATAACCAGTGCTATGTTGTTCACACCAGTTAGAATTGGCATCTGAATCATCGAACGCATCAATTGGTTGAAATAATAAATCGATTTTCTACATTGTAATGCAGAGTATTCAGAGAGCACAGAATATTCTATACA
This sequence comes from Isoperla grammatica, assembly GCA_945910005.1. Classification (NCBI taxonomy): domain Eukaryota; kingdom Metazoa; phylum Arthropoda; class Insecta; order Plecoptera; family Perlodidae; genus Isoperla; species Isoperla grammatica. The sequence goes on along the minus strand of OX246739.1, from coordinate 6,030,872 downwards.
TAATTTAACTGTAAAACCAAGAGATCTAATCAGTAGTAGACCTACTATTGATGTTGTGGTAATGCCGCCACAAGATATTGTAGGATAGCTTGATGCTATGTTCGAGTTGTCTGTGCGAGATGGGTTCAGTCATTTATGTAGTTGGACGACGCAAGCGATGTGTAGCGATGTTATGTGGGCGGTGCCTCTTCAGTGTAGCAGCTCGGCTGAAAACAGGGAACAGATAAACAGATATGAGACGTAGTGCAATGTCACCAAGGCCCAGCTACATAGATTATTTAAAACTTAGATTTTGTTACTAAGGTTTTTTGGTATTATTAAGGTTGATGGTTCGCATAAAACCTATAAAAAAAGAGTTTCATTGAAGATGAACAGTTGATTGAGCTATTTGGTAAATGCATGGCCTTCTATCGATCATAAAACTATCAAAATTCAAAACCATTTTATTTTATGTACTTTGTTAGATATAAATTGAGTTTATCATGAAGAATTTAAGATTTGTTAAAAGATAATTAATTCAGTGTGTAGATCCCAAGTAAAAAGATGTCACAAATCTTTCATAATTGCTCTTTGAACATGTGCATAGTTTTGTTTTAGATACTTGAACTATCTTCTATGTTTTAAATAATATATTGGTGTGTTGCTTTTATAAGATCTGAATATCTTCCAGAGTATGCTCCGTCACATGATAGATTTCCAGACTGATGTACGAATTAAAGAACAAAATTGCACTCTATGCTGCAATCTAGCCAATATCTCCTTCCTCTCCAATCCGAGTCAGTAGTTAGTTACCATGGGTGAGTCAGCATACCGTCGTATAGTGACCGGACCACCTTGAAGTGACCGGATCGTAAAGTGCCCGGCGGACCGAAAAGTGACCGATTTTCCCGTGCTGCATATAGTGCATATAGTGCATAAAAACCATCTAATACCATGTTGTTTAGCAACTATGCGCTACGTGTTGCATAGGAACCATCTAATACCATGTTGTATAGCAACTATGCGCTACGTGTTGCATAGCAACCATCTAATACCATGTCGTATAGCAACTATGCGCTACGTGTTGCAAAGCAACCATCTAATACCATGTCGTATAGCAACTATGCGCTACGTGTTGCAAAGCAACCATCTAATACCATGTTGTATAGCAACTATGCGCTACGTGTTGCATAGCAACCATCTAATACCATGTCGTATAGCAACTATGCGCTACGTGTTGCATAGCAACCATCTAATACCATGTTGTATAGCAACTATGCGCTACGTGTTGCATAGCAACCATCTAATACCATTTTGTATAGCAACTATGCGCTACGCGCTGCATAGGAACCATCTAATACCATGTTGTATAGCAACTATGCGCTACGTGTTGCATAGCAACCATCTAATACCATGTCGTATAGCAACTATGCGCTAAGTGTGTCATAGCAACCATCTAATACCATGTCGTATAGCAACTATGCGCTAAGTGTGTCATAGCAACCATCTTATACCATGTCGTAAAGCAACTATGCGCTACGTGTTGCATAGCAACCATCTAATACCATGTTGTATAGCAACTATGCGCTACGTGTCTCATAGCAACCATCTAATACCATGTATATAGCCACTTTGCGCTAAGTGTGTCATAGCTACCATCTATTACCATGTCGTATAGCAACTATGCGCTACGTGTTGCATAGCAACCATCTAATACCATGTAGTATAACAATTATGCGCTACGTGTTCCATAGCAACCATCTAATACCATGTCGTACAGCAACTATGCGCTAAGTGTGTCATAGCAACCATCTAATACCATGTTGTATAGCAACTATGCGCTAAGTGTGTCATAGCAACCATCTAATACCATGTCGTATAGCAACTATGCGCTAAGTGTGTCATAGCAACCATCTAATACCATGTAGTATAGCAACTATGCGGTACGTGTTGCATAGCAACCATCTAATACCATGTTGTATAGCAACTATGCGCTACGTGTTGCATAGCAACCATCTTATACCATGTCGTATAGCAACTATGCGCTAAGTGTTGCATAGCAACCATCTAATACCATGTCGTATAGCAACTACGCGCTACGTGTTGCATAGCAACCATCTAATACCATGTCGTATAGCAACTATGCGCTAAGTGTGTCATAGCAACCACCTAATACCATGTCGTATAGCAACTATGCGCTACGTGTTGCATAGCAACCATCTAATACCATGTTGTATAGCAACTATGCGCTAAGTGTGTCATAGCAACCATCTAATACCATGTCGTATAGCAACTATGCGCTACGTGTTGCATAGCAACCATCTAATACCATGTCGTATAGCAACTATGCGCTAAGTGTGTCATAGCAACCATCTAATACCATGTCGTATAGCAACTATGCGCTACAAGTTGCATAGCAAACATCTAATACCATGTCGTATAGCAACTATGCGCTAAGTGTGTCATAGCAACCATCTAATACCATGTTGTATAGCAACTATGTGCTACGTGTTGCATAGCAACCATCTAATACCATGTTGTATAGCAACTATGCGCTACGTGTTGCATAGCAACCATCTTATACCATGTCGTATAGCAACTATGCGCTAAGTGTGTCATAGCAACCATCTAATACCATGTCGTATAGCAACTATGCGCTAAGTGTGTCATAGCAACCATCTAATACCATGTCGTATAGCAAGCAACTATGCGTTACGTGTTGCATAGCAACCATCTAATACCATGTCGTATAGCAACCATGCGCTAAGTGTGTCATAGCAACCATCTAATACAATGTTGTATAGCAACTATGCGCTAAGTGTGTCATAGCAACCATCTTATACCATGTCGTATAGCAACTATGCGCTAAGTGTGTCATAGCAACCATCTAATACCATGTCGTATAGCAACTATGCGGTACGTGTTGCATAGCAACCATCTTATACCATGTCGTATAGCAACTATGCGCTACGTGTCGCATAGCAACCATCTAATACCATGTCGTATAGCAACTATGCGGTAAGTGTGTCATAGCAACCATCTAATACCATGTTGTATAGCAACTTTGCGCTAAGTGTGTCATAGCAACCATCTTATACCATGTTGTATAGCAACTATGCGCTACGTGTTGCATAGCAACCATCTATTACCATGACGTATAGCAACTATGCGCTACGTGTGTCATAGCAACCATCTAATACCATGTCGTATAGCAACTATGCGCTAAGTGTGTCATAGCAACCATCTAATACCATGTTGTATAGCAACTATGCGCTAAGTGTTGCATAGGAACCATCTAAAACCATGTCGTATAGCAACTATGCGCTAAGTGTGTCATAGCAACCATCTAATACCATGTGGTTTAGCAACTATGCGCTACGTTTTGCATAGCCACCATCTAATACCATGTTGTATAGCAACTATGCACTAGGTGTTGCATAGGAACCATCTAATACCATGTCGTATAGCAACTATGCGCTAAGTGTGTCATAGCAACCATCTAATACCATGTCGTATAGCAACTATGGGCTACGTGTGTCATAGCAACCATCTTATACCATGTCGTATAGCAACTATGCGCTAAGTGTGTCATAGCAACCATCTAATACCATGTCGTATAGCAACTATGCGCTAAGTGTGTCATAGCAACCATCTAATACCATGTCGTATAGCAACTTTGCGCTAAGTGTGTCATAGCAACCATCTAATACCATGTTGTATAGCAACTATGCGCTAAGTGTGTCATAGCAACCATCTAATACCATGACGTATAGCAACTATGCGCTACGTGTTGCATAGCAAACATCTAATACCACGTTGTAAAGCAACTATGCGCGAAGTGTCGCATAGCAACTATCTCATACCATGTTGTATAGCAACTATGCGCTACGTGTTGCATAGCAACCATCTAATACCAGTTCGTATAGCAACTATGCGCTACGTGTTGCATAGCAACCATCTAATACCATGTCGTATAGCAACTATGCGCTACGTGTTGCATAGCAACCATCTAATACCATGTTGTATAGCAACTATGCGCTACGTGTTGCATAGCAACCATCTAATGCCATGTCGTAAAGCCACTATGCGCTAAGTGTTGCATAGCAACCATCTAATACCATGATGTATAGCAACTATGCGCCACGTGTTGCATAGCAACCATCTAATACCATGTCGTATAGAAACTATGCGCTACGTGTTGCATAGCAACCATCTAATACCATGTCGTATAGCAACTATGCGCTACGTGTTGCATAGCAACCATCTAATACCAGTTCGTATAGCAACTATGCGCTACGTGTTGCATAGCAACCATCTAATACCATGTCGTATAGCAACTATGCGCTACGTGTTGCATAGCAACCATCTAATACCATGTTGTATAGCAACTATGCGCTACGTGTTGCATAGCAACCATCTAATGCCATGTCGTATAGCCACTATGCGCTACGTGTTGCATAGCAACCATCTAATACCATGATGTATAGCAACTATGCGCCACGTGTTGCATAGCAACCATCTAATACCATGTCGTATAGCAACTATGCGCTACGTGTTGCATAGCAACCATCTAATACCATGATGTATAGCAACTATGCGCCACGTGTTGCATAGCAACCATCTAATACCATGATGTATAGCAACTATGCGCTACGTGTTGCATAGCAACCATCTAATACCATGATGTATAGCAACTATGCGCCACGTGTTGCATAGCAACCATCTAATGCCATGTCGTATAGCCACTATGCGCTACGTGTTGCATAGCAACCATCTAATACCATGATGTATAGCAACTATGCGCTACGTGTTGAATAGCAACCATCTAATACCATGTCGTATAGCAACTATGCGCTACGTGTTGCATAGCAACCATCTAATACCATGTCGTATAGCAACTATGCGCTACGTGTTGCATAGCAACCATCTAATACCATGTCGTATAGCAAGTATGCGCTACGTGTTGCATAGGAACCATCTTATACCATGTTGTATAGCAACTTTGCGCTACGTGTTACATGGCAACCATCTAATACCATGTCGTATAGCAAGTATGCGCTACGTGTTGCATAGGAACCATCTTATACCATGTTGTATAGCAACTTTGCGCTACGTGTTACATGGCAACCATCTAATACCATGTCGTATAGCAACTATGCGCTACGTGTTGCATAGCAACCATCTAATACCATGTCGTATAGCAACTATGCGCTACGTGTTGCATAGCAACCATCTAATACCATGTCGTATAGCAACTATGCGCTACGTGTCGCATAGGAACCATCTAATACCATGTTGTATAGCAACTTTGCGCTACGTGTTACATAGCAACCATCGTATACCATGTTGTATAGCAACTAACTGCTACGTGTCGCATAGCAACCATCTAATACCATGTCGTTTAGCAACCATCTGCAATGTGTTGCATAGGAAACATCTAATATCATGCCGTATAGCAACTATGCGCTACGTGTCGCATAGGAACCATCTAATACCATGTTGTATAGCAACTTTGCGCTACGTGTTACATAGCAACCATCGTATACCATGTTGTATAGCAACTAACTGCTACGTGTCGCATAGCAACCATCTAATACCATGTCGTTTAGCAACCATCTGCAATGTGTTGCATAGGAAACATCTAATACCACGTTGTAAAGCAACTATGCGCGAAGTGTCGCATAGCAACTATCTCATACCATGTTGTATAGCAACTATGCGCTACGTGTTGCATAGCAACCATCTAATACCATGTCGTATAGCAACTATGCGCTACGTGTTGCATAGCAACCATCTAATACCATGTCGTATAGCAACTATGCGCTACGTGTCGCATAGAAACCATCTAATACCCTGTTGTATAGCAACTATGCGCTACGTGTCGCATAGGAACCATCTAATACCATGTTGTATAGCAACTATGCGCTAAGTGTGTCATAGCAACGATCTAATACCATGTCGTATAGCAACTATGCGCTACGTGTCGCATAGCAACCATCTAATACCATGTCGTATAGCAACTATGCGCTACGTGTCGCATAGCAACCATCTAATACCATGTTGTATAGCAACTATGCGCTACGTGTCGCATACCAACCATCTAATACCATGTTGTATAGCAACTATGCGCTACGTGTTGCATAGCAACCATCTAATACCATGTTGTATAGCAACTATGCGCTACGTGTTGCATAGCAACCATCTAATACCATGTTGTATAGCAACTATGCGCTACGTGTTGCATAGCAACCATCTAATACCATGTTGTATAGCAACTATGCGCTACGTGTTGCATAGCAACCATCTAATACCATGTTGTATAGCAACTATGCGCTACGTGTTGCATAGCAACCATCTTATACCATGTCGTATAGCAACTATGCGCTACGTGTCGCATAGCAACCATCTAATACCATGTTGTATAGCAACTATGCGCTACGTGTCGCATACCAACCATCTAATACCATGTTGTATAGCAACTATGCGCTACGTGTTGCATAGCAACCATCTTATACCATGTCGTATAGCAACTATGCGCTACGTGTCGCATAGCAACCATCTAATACCATGTTGTATAGCAACTATGCGCTAAATGTGTCATAGCAACCATCTAATACCATGTCGTATAGCAACTATGCGCTAAGTGTGTCATAGCAACCATCTAATACCATGTCGTATAGCAACTATGCACTACGTGTTGCATAGCAACCATCTAATACCATGTTGTATAGCAACTATGCGCTACGTGTCGCATACCAACCATCTAATACCATGTTGTATAGCCACTATGCGCTACGTGTCGCATAGCAACCATCTAATACCATGTTGTATAGCAACTATGCGCTACGTGTCGCATAGCAACCATCTAATACCATGTTGTATAGCAACTATGCGCTACGTGTCGCATAGCAACCATCTAATACCATGTTGTATAGCAACTATGCGCTACGTGTCGCATACCAACCATCTAATACCATGTCGTATAGCAAGCAACTATGCGCTACGTGTTGCATAGCTACCATCTAATACCATGTCGTATAGCAACTATGCGCTACGTGTCGCATAGCAACCATCTAATACCATGTCGCATAGCAACCATCTAATACCATGTCGTATAGCAACTATGCGCTACGTGTCGCATAGCAACCATCTAATACCATGTCGTATAGCAACTATGCGCTACGTGTTGCATAGCAACCATCTAATACCATGTTGTATAGCAACTATGCGCTACGTGTTGCATAGCAACCATCTAATACCATGTCGTATAGCAACTATGCGCTACGTGTCGCATAGCAACCATCTAATACCATGTTGTATAGCAACTATGCGCTACGTGTTGCATAGCAACCATCTAATACCATGTTGTATAGCAACTATGCGCTACGTGTCGCATACCAACCATCTAATACCATGTCGTATAGCAACTATGTGCTACGTGTTGCATAGCAACCATCTAATACCATGTCGTATAGCAACTATGCGCTAAGTGTGTCATAGCAACCATCTAATACCATGTCGTATAGCAACTATGCGCTACGTGTTGCATAGCAACCATCTAATACCATGTTGTATAGCAACTATGCGCTACGTGTTGCATAGCAACCATCTAATACCATGTCGTATAGCAACTATGCGCTACGTGTTGCATAGCAACCATCTAATACCATGTTGTATAGCAACTATGCGCTACGTGTCGCATAGCAACAATCTAATACCATGTCGTATAGCAACTATGCGCTACGTGTCGCATAGCAACCATCTAATACCATGTCGTATAGCAACTATGCGCTACGTGTCGCATAGAAACCATCTAATACCATGTCGTATAGCAACTATGCGGTTAGTGTGTCATAGCAACCATCTAATACCATGTCGTATAGCAACTATGCGCTACGTGTGTCATAGCAACCATCTTATACCATGTCGTATAGCAACTATGCGCTAAGTGTGTCATAGCAACAATCTAATACCATGTCGTATAGCAACTATGCGCTACGTGTTGCATAGCAACCATCTTATACCATGTTGTATAGCAACTATTCGCTACGTGTTGCATAGCAACCATCTAATACCATGTCGTATAGCAACTATGCGCTAAGTGTTGCATAGGAACCATCTAATACCATGTGGTATAGAAACTATGCGCTACGTGTTGCATAGCAACCATCTTATACCATGTCGTAAAGCAACTATGCGCTACGTGTTGCATAGCAACCATCTAATACCATGTTGTATAGCAACTCTGCGCTACGTGTTGCATAGCAACCATCTAATATCATGTCGTGAAGCAACTATGCGCTACGTGTTGCATAGCAACCATCTAATACCATGTTGTATAGCAACTCTGCGCTACGTGTTGCATAGCAACCATCTTATACCATGTCGTAAAACAACTATGCGCTACGTGTTCCATAGCAACCATCTAATACCATGTCGTATAGCAACTATGCGCTACGTGTTCCATAGCAACCATCTAATACCATGTTGTATAGCAACTATGCGCTACGTGTTGCATAGCAACCATCTAATACTATGTCGTATAGCAACTATGCGCTACGTGTTGCATAGCAACCATCTAATACCATGTTGTATAGCAACTCTGCGCTACGTGTTGCATAGCAACCATCTTATACCATGTCGTAAAGCAACTATGCGCTACGTGTTGCATAGCAACCATCTAATACCATGTTGTATAGCAACTCTGCGCTACGTGTTGCATAGCAACCATCTAATATCATGTCGTAAAGCAACTATGCGCTACGTGTTGCATAGCAACCATCTAATACCATGTTGTATAGCAACTCTGCGCTACGTGTTGCATAGCAACCATCTTATACCATGTCGTAAAGCAACTATGCGCTACGTGTTCCATAGCAACCATCTAATACCATGTCGTATAGCAACTATGCGCTACGTGTTCCATAGCAACCATCTAATACCATGTTGTATAGCAACTATGCGCTACGTGTTGCATAGCAACCATCTAATACCATGTCGTATAGCAACTATGCGCTACGTGTTGCATAGCAACCATCTAATACCATGTCGTATAGCAACTATGCGCTACGTGTCGCATAGCAACCATCTAATACTATGTCGTATAGCAACTATGCGCTACGTGTTGCATAGCAACCATCTAATACCATGTCGTATAGCAACTATGCGCTACGTGTTGAATAGCAACCATCTAATACCATGTCGAATAGCAACTATGCGCTTCGTGTTGCATAGCAACCATCTAATACCATGTTGTATAGCAACTATGCGCTACGTGTTGCATAGCAACCATCTAATACCATGTTGTATAGCAACTATGCGCTACGTGTTGCATAGCAACCATCTTATACCATGTTGTATAGCAACTATGCGCTACGTGTTGCATAGCAACCATCTAATACCATGTTGTATAGCAACTATGCGCTAAGTGTGTCATAGCAACCATCAAATACCATGTCGTATAGCAACTATGCGCTACGTGTCGCATAGCAACCATCTAATACCATGTCGTATAGCAACTATGCGCTACGTGTTGCATAGCAACCATCTTATACAATGTCGTATAGCAACTATGCGCTACGTGTGCATAGCAACCATCTAATACCATGTCGTATAGCAACTATGCGCTAAGTGTGTCATAGCAACCATCAAATACCATGTCGTATAGCAACTATGCGCTACGTGACGCATAGCAACCATCTAATACCATGTCGTATAGCAACTATGCGCTACGTGTTGCATAGCAACCATCTAATACCATGTCGTATAGCAACTATGCGCTACGTGTTGCATAGCAACCATCTAATACCATGTCGTATAGCAACTATGCGCTACGTGTTGCATAGCAACCATCTAATACCATGTTGTATAGCAACTATGCGCTACGTGTTGCATAGCAACCATCTTATACCATGTTGTATAGCAACTATGCGCTACGTGTTGCATAGCAACCATCAAATACCATGTTGTATAGCAACTATGCGCTAAGTGTGTCATAGCAACCATCAAATACCATGTCGTATAGCAACTATGCGCTACGTGTCGCATAGCAACCATCTAATACCATGTCGTATAGCAACTATGCGCTACGTGTTGCATAGCAACCATCTAATACCATGTCGTATAGCAACTATGCGCTACGTGTTGCATAGCAACCATCTAATACCATGTCGTATAGCAACTATGCGCTAAGTGTGTCATAGCAACCATCAAATACCATGTCGTAAAGCAACTATGCGCTACGTGACGCATAGCAACCATCTAATACCATGTCGTATAGCAACTATGCGCTACGTGTTGCATAGCAACCATCTAATACCATGTCGTATAGCAACTATGCGCTACGTGTTGCATAGCAACCATCTAATACCATGTCGTATAGCAACTATGCGCTACGTGTTGCATAGCAACCATCAAATACCATGTTGTATAGCAACTATGCGCTAAGTGTGTCATAGCAACCATCAAATACCATGTCGTATAGCAACTATGCGCTACGTGTCGCATAGCAACCATCTAATACCATGTCGTATAGCAACTATGCGCTACGTGTTGCATAGCAACCATCTAATACCATGTCGTATAGCAACTATGCGCTACGTGTTGCATAGCAACCATCTAATACCATGTCGTATAGCAACTATGCGCTAAGTGTGTCATAGCAACCATCAAATACCATGTCGTAAAGCAACTATGCGCTAAGTGTGTCATAGCAACCATCTAATACCATTTCGTATAGCAACTATGCGCTACGTGTTGCATAGCAACCATCTAATACCATGTCGTATAGCAACTATGCGCTACGTGTTGCATAGCAACCATCTAATACCATGTCGTATAGCAACTATGCGCTACGTGTTGCATAGCAACCATCTAATACCAGTTCGTATAGCAACTATGCGCTACGTGTTGCATAGCAACCATCTAATACCATGTCGTATAGCAACTATGCGCTACGTGTTGCATAGCAACCATCTAATACCATGTTGTATAGCAACTATGCGCTACGTGTTGCATAGCAACCATCTAATGCCATGTCGTATAGCCACTATGCGCTACGTGTTGCATAGCAACCATCTAATACCATGATGTATAGCAACTATGCGCCACGTGTTGCATAGCAACCATCTAATACCATGTCGTATAGCAACTATGCGCTACGTGTTGCATAGCAACCATCTAATACCATGATGTATAGCAACTATGCGCCACGTGTTGCATAGCAACCATCTAATACCATGATGTATAGCAACTATGCGCTACGTGTTGCATAGCAACCATCTAATACCATGATGTATAGCAACTATGCGCCACGTGTTGCATAGCAACCATCTAATGCCATGTCGTAAAGCCACTATGCGCTACGTGTTGCATAGCAACCATCTAATACCATGATGTATAGCAACTATGCGCTACGTGTTGAATAGCAACCATCTAATACCATGTCGTATAGCAACTATGCGCTACGTGTTGCATAGCAACCATCTAATACCATGTCGTATAGCAACTATGCGCTACGTGTTGCATAGCAACCATCTAATACCATGTCGTATAGCAAGTATGCGCTACGTGTTGCATAGGAACCATCTAATACCATGTTGTATAGCAACTTTGCGCTACGTGTTACATAGCAACCATCTAATACCATGTCGTATAGCAACTATGCGCTACGTGTTGCATAGCAACCATCTAATACCATGTCGTATAGCAACTATGCGCTACGTGTTGCATAGCAACCATCTAATACCATGTCGTATAGCAACTATGCGCTACGTGTTGCATAGCAACCATCTAATACCATGTCGTATAGCAAGTATGCGCTACGTGTTGCATAGGAACCATCTAATACCATGTTGTATAGCAACTTTGCGCTACGTGTTACATAGCAACCATCGTATACCATGTTGTATAGCAACTAACTGCTACGTGTCGCATAGCAACCATCTAATACCATGTCGTTTAGCAACCATCTGCAATGTGTTGCATAGGAAACATCTAATATCATGCCGTATAGCAACTATGCGCTACGTGTCGCATAGGAACCATCTAATACCATGTTGTATAGCAACTTTGCGCTACGTGTTACATAGCAACCATCTAATACCATGTCGTTTAGCAACCATCTGCAATGTGTTGCATAGGAAACATCTAATACCACGTTGTAAAGCAACTATGCGCCACGTGTTGCATAGGAACCATCTAATGCCATGTCGTATAGCAACTTTGCGCTACGTGTTACATAGCAACCATCGTATACCATGTTGTATAGCAACTAACTGCTACGTGTCGCATAGCAACCATCTAATACCATGTCGTATAGCAACTATGCGCTACGTGTCGCATAGCAACCATCTAATACCATGTTGTATAGCAACTATGCGCTACGTGTCGCATACCAACCATCTAATACCATGTTGTATAGCAACTATGCGCTACGTGTTGCATAGCAACCATCTTATACCATGTCGTATAGCAACTATGCGCTACGTGTCGCATAGCAACCATCTAATACCATGTTGTATAGCAACTATGCGCTACGTGTCGCATAGCAACCATCTAATACCATGTTGTATAGCAACTATGCGCTACGTGTCGCATACCAACCATCTAATACCATGTTGTATAGCCACTATGCGCTACGTGTCGCATAGCAACCATCTAATACCATGTTGTATAGCAACTATGCGCTACGTGTCGCATAGCAACCATCTAATACCATGTTGTATAGCAACTATGCGCTACGTGTCGCATAGCAACCATCTAATACCATGTTGTATAGCAACTATGCGCTACGTGTCGCATACCAACCATCTAATACCATGTCGTATAGCAAGCAACTATGCGCTACGTGTTGCATAGCAACCATCTAATACCATGTCGTATAGCAACTATGCGCTACGTGTCGCATAGCAACCATCTAATACCATGTCGCATAGCAACCATCTAATACCATGTCGTATAGCAACTATGCGCTACGTGTCGCATAGCAACCATCTAATACCATGTCGCATAGCAACCATCTAATACCATGTTGTATAGCAACTATGCACTACGTGTTGCATAGCAACCATCTAATACCATGTCGTATAGCAACTATGCGCTACGTGTCGCATAGCAACCATCTAATACCATGTTGTATAGCAACTATGCGCTACGTGTTGCATAGCAACCATCTAATACCATGTTGTATAGCAACTATGCGCTACGTGTCGCATACCAACCATCTAATACCATGTCGTATAGCAACTATGTGCTACGTGTTGCATAGCAACCATCTAATACCATGTCGTATAGCAACTATGCGCTAAGTGTGTCATAGCAACCATCTAATACCATGTCGTATAGCAACTATGCGCTACGTGTTGCATAGCAACCATCTAATACCATGTTGTATAGCAACTATGCGCTACGTGTTGCATAGCAACCATCTAATACCATGTCGTATAGCAACTATGCGCTACGTGTTGCATAGCAACCATCTAATACCATGTTGTATAGCAACTATGCGCTACGTGTCGCATAGCAACCATCTAATACCATGTCGTATAGCAACTATGCGCTACGTGTCGCATAGCAACCATCTAATACCATGTCGTATAGCAACTATGCGCTACGTGTCGCATAGAAACCATCTAATACCATGTCGTATAGCAACTATGCGGTTAGTGTGTCATAGCAACCATCTAATACCATGTCGTATAGCAACTATGCGCTACGTGTGTCATAGCAACCATCTTATACCATGTCGTATAGCAACTATGCGCTAAGTGTGTCATAGCAACCATCTAATACCATGTCGTATAGCAACTATGCGCTACGTGTTGCATAGCAACCATCTTATACCATGTTGTATAGCAACTATTCGCTACGTGTTGCATAGCAACCATCTAATACCATGTCGTATAGCAACTATGCGCTAAGTGTTGCATAGGAACCATCTAATACCATGTGGTATAGAAACTATGCGCTACGTGTTGCATAGCAACCATCTTATACCATGTCGTAAAGCAACTATGCGCTACGTGTTGCATAGCAACCATCTAATACCATGTATTATAGCAACTCTGCGCTACGTGTTGCATAGCAACCATCTAATATCATGTCGTAAAGCAACTATGCGCTACGTGTTGCATAGCAACCATCTAATACCATGTTGTATAGCAACTCTGCGCTACGTGTTGCATAGCAACCATCTAATACCATGTCGTATAGCAACTATGCGCTACGTGTTCCATAGCAACCATCTAATACCATGTTGTATAGCAACTATGCGCTACGTGTTGCATAGCAACCATCTAATACTATGTCGTATAGCAACTATGCGCTACGTGTTGCATAGCAACCATCTAATACCATGTTGTATAGCAACTCTGCGCTACGTGTTGCATAGCAACCATCTTATACCATGTCGTAAAGCAACTATGCGCTACGTGTTGCATAGCAACCATCTAATACCATGTTGTATAGCAACTCTGCGCTACGTGTTGCATAGCAACCATCTAATATCATGTCGTAAAGCAACTATGCGCTACGTGTTGCATAGCAACCATCTAATACCATGTTGTATAGCAACTCTGCGCTACGTGTTGCATAGCAACCATCTTATACCATGTAGGAAAGCAACTATGCGCTACGTGTTCCATAGCAACCATCTTATACCATGTCGTATAGCAACTATGCGCTACGTGTTCCATAGCAACCATCTAATGCCATGTTGTATAGCAACTATGCGCTACGTGTTGCATAGCAACCATCTAATACCATGTTGTATAGCAACTATGCGCTACGTGTTGCATAGCAACCATCTTATACCATGTTGTATAGCAACTATGCGCTACGTGTTGCATAGCAACCATCTAATACCATGTCGTATAGCAACTATGCGCTACGTGTTGCATAGCAACCATCTAATACCATGTTGTATAGCAACTATGCGCTAAGTGTGTCATAGCAACCATCAAATACCATGTCGTATAGCAACTATGCGCTACGTGTTGCATAGCAACCATCTAATACCATGTCGTATAGCAACTATGCGCCACGTGTCGCATAGCAACCATCTAATACCATGTTGTATAGCAACCATGCGCTACGTGTCGCATAGCAACCATCTAATACCATGTTGTATAGCAACTATGCGCTAAGTGTGTCATAGCAACCATCAAATACCATGTCGTATAGCAACTATGCGCTACGTGTCGCATAGCAACCATCTAATACCATGTCGTATAGCAACTATGCGCTACGTGTTGCATAGCAACCATCTAATACCATGTCGTATAGCAACTATGCGCTACGTGTTGCATAGCAACCATCTAATACCATGTCGTATAGCAACTATGCGCTACGTGTTGCATAGCAACCATCTAATACCATGTCGTATAGCAACTATGCGCTAAGTGTGTCATAGCAACCATCAAATACCATGTCGTATAGCAACTATGCGCTACGTGACGCATAGCAACCATCTAATACCATGTTGTATAGCAACTATGCGCTACGTGTTGCATAGCAACCATCTAATACCATGTCGTATAGCAACTATGCGCTACGTGTTGCATAGCAACCATCTAATACCATGTCGTATAGCAACTATGCGCTACGTGTTGCATAGCAACCATCTAATACCATGTCGTATAGCAACTATGCGCTACGTGTTGCATAGCAACCATCTAATACCATGTCGTATAGCAACTATGCGCTACGTGTCGCATAGGAACCATCTAATACCATGTTGTTAAGCAACTAGGTGCTACTTGTTGCATAGCAACCATCAAATACCATGTCGTATAGCAACTATGCGCTACGTGTTGCATAGCAACCATCTAATACCATGTCGTATAGCAACTATGCGCTACGTGTTGCATAGCAACCATCAAATACCATGTCGTATAGCAACTATGCGCTACGAGTTGCATAGCAACCATCTAATACCATGTCGTATAGCAACTATGCGCTACGTGTTGCATAGCAACCATCAAATACCATGTCGTATAGCAACTATGCGCTACGTGTTGCATAGCAACCATCTAATACCATGTCGTATAGCAACTATGCGCTACGTGTTGCATAGCAACCATCAAATACCATGTTGTATAGCAACTATGCGCTACGTGTTGCATAGCAACCATCTAATACCATGTTGTATAGCAACTATGCGCTACGTGTTGCATAGCAACCATCTTATACCATGTTGTATAGCAACTATGCGCTACGTGTTGCATAGCAACCATCTAATACCATGTCGTATAGCAACTATGCGCTACGTGTTGCATAGCAACCATCTAATACCATGTTGTATAGCAACTATGCGCTAAGTGTGTCATAGCAACCATCAAATACCATGTCGTATAGCAACTATGCGCTACGTGTTGCATAGCAACCATCTAATACCATGTCGTATAGCAACTATGCGCCACGTGTCGCATAGCAACCATCTAATACCATGTTGTATAGCAACCATGCGCTACGTGTCGCATAGCAACCATCTAATACCATGTTGTATAGCAACTATGCGCTAAGTGTGTCATAGCAACCATCAAATACCATGTCGTATAGCAACTATGCGCTACGTGTCGCATAGCAACCATCTAATACCATGTCGTATAGCAACTATGCGCTACGTGTTGCATAGCAACCATCTAATACCATGTCGTATAGCAACTATGCGCTACGTGTTGCATAGCAACCATCTAATACCATGTCGTATAGCAACTATGCGCTACGTGTTGCATAGCAACCATCTAATACCATGTCGTATAGCAACTATGCGCTAAGTGTGTCATAGCAACCATCAAATACCATGTCGTATAGCAACTATGCGCTACGTGACGCATAGCAACCATCTAATACCATGTTGTATAGCAACTATGCGCTACGTGTTGCATAGCAACCATCTAATACCATGTCGTATAGCAACTATGCGCTACGTGTTGCATAGCAACCATCTAATACCATGTCGTATAGCAACTATGCGCTACGTGTTGCATAGCAACCATCTAATACCATGTCGTATAGCAACTATGCGCTACGTGTTGCATAGCAACCATCTAATACCATGTCGTATAGCAACTATGCGCTACGTGTCGCATAGGAACCATCTAATACCATGTTGTTAAGCAACTAGGTGCTACTTGTTGCATAGCAACCATCAAATACCATGTCGTATAGCAACTATGCGCTACGTGTTGCATAGCAACCATCTAATACCATGTCGTATAGCAACTATGCGCTACGTGTTGCATAGCAACCATCAAATACCATGTCGTATAGCAACTATGCGCTACGAGTTGCATAGCAACCATCTAATACCATGTCGTATAGCAACTATGCGCTACGTGTTGCATAGCAACCATCAAATACCATGTCGTATAGCAACTATGCGCTACGTGTTGCATAGCAACCATCTAATACCATGTCGTATAGCAACTATGCGCTACGTGTTGCATAGCAACCATCTAATACCATGTCGTATAGCAACTATGCGCTAAGTGTGTCATAGCAACCATCAAATACCATGTCGTATAGCAACTATGCGCTACGTGACGCATAGCAACCATCTAATACCATGTTGTATAGCAACTATGCGCTACGTGTTGCATAGCAACCATCTAATACCATGTCGTATAGCAACTATGCGCTACGTGTTGCATAGCAACCATCTAATACCATGTCGTATAGCAACTATGCGCTACGTGTTGCATAGCAACCATCTAATACCATGTTGTATAGCAACTATGCGCTACGTGTCGCATAGCAACCATCTAATACCATGTCGTATAGCAACTATGCGCTACGTGTCGCATAGCAACCATCTAATACCATGTCGTATAGCAACTATGCGCTACGTGTCGCATAGAAACCATCTAATACCATGTCGTATAGCAACTATGCGGTTAGTGTGTCATAGCAACCATCTAATACCATGTCGTAAAGCAACTATGCGCTACGTGTTGCATAGCAACCATCTAATACCATGTTGTATAGCAACTCTGCGCTACGTGTTGCATAGCAACCATCTAATATCATGTCGTAAAGCAACTATGCGCTACGTGTTGCATAGCAACCATCTAATACCATGTTGTATAGCAACTCTGCGCTACGTGTTGCATAGCAACCATCTAATACCATGTCGTATAGCAACTATGCGCTACGTGTTCCATAGCAACCATCTAATACCATGTTGTATAGCAACTATGCGCTACGTGTTGCATAGCAACCATCTAATACTATGTCGTATAGCAACTATGCGCTACGTGTTGCATAGCAACCATCTAATACCATGTTGTATAGCAACTCTGCGCTACGTGTTGCATAGCAACCATCTTATACCATGTCGTAAAGCAACTATGCGCTACGTGTTGCATAGCAACCATCTAATACCATGTTGTATAGCAACTCTGCGCTACGTGTTGCATAGCAACCATCTAATATCATGTCGTAAAGCAACTATGCGCTACGTGTTGCATAGCAACCATCTAATACCATGTTGTATAGCAACTCTGCGCTACGTGTTGCATAGCAACCATCTTATACCATGTAGGAAAGCAACTATGCGCTACGTGTTCCATAGCAACCATCTTATACCATGTCGTATAGCAACTATGCGCTACGTGTTCCATAGCAACCATCTAATACCATGTTGTATAGCAACTATGCGCTACGTGTTGCATAGCAACCATCTAATACCATGTTGTATAGCAACTATGCGCTACGTGTTGCATAGCAACCATCTTATACCATGTTGTATAGCAACTATGCGCTACGTGTTGCATAGCAACCATCTAATACCATGTCGTATAGCAACTATGCGCTACGTGTTGCATAGCAACCATCTAATACCATGTTGTATAGCAACTATGCGCTAAGTGTGTCATAGCAACCATCAAATACCATGTCGTATAGCAACTATGCGCTACGTGTTGCATAGCAACCATCTAATACCATGTCGTATAGCAACTATGCGCCACGTGTCGCATAGCAACCATCTAATACCATGTTGTATAGCAACCATGCGCTACGTGTCGCATAGCAACCATCTAATACCATGTTGTATAGCAACTATGCGCTAAGTGTGTCATAGCAACCATCAAATACCATGTCGTATAGCAACTATGCGCTACGTGTCGCATAGCAACCATCTAATACCATGTCGTATAGCAACTATGCGCTACGTGTTGCATAGCAACCATCTAATACCATGTCGTATAGCAACTATGCGCTACGTGTTGCATAGCAACCATCTAATACCATGTCGTATAGCAACTATGCGCTACGTGTTGCATAGCAACCATCTAATACCATGTCGTATAGCAACTATGCGCTAAGTGTGTCATAGCAACCATCAAATACCATGTCGTATAGCAACTATGCGCTACGTGACGCATAGCAACCATCTAATACCATGTTGTATAGCAACTATGCGCTACGTGTTGCATAGCAACCATCTAATACCATGTCGTATAGCAACTATGCGCTACGTGTTGCATAGCAACCATCTAATACCATGTCGTATAGCAACTATGCGCTACGTGTTGCATAGCAACCATCTAATACCATGTCGTATAGCAACTATGCGCTACGTGTTGCATAGCAACCATCTAATACCATGTCGTATAGCAACTATGCGCTACGTGTCGCATAGGAACCATCTAATACCATGTTGTTAAGCAACTAGGTGCTACTTGTTGCATAGCAACCATCAAATACCATGTCGTATAGCAACTATGCGCTACGTGTTGCATAGCAACCATCAAATACCATGTTGTATAGCAACTATGCGCTACGTGTTGCATAGCAACCATCTAATACCATGTCGTATAGCAACTATGCGCTACGTGTTGCATAGCAACCATCTAATACCATGTTGTATAGCAACTATGCGCTACGTGTTGCATAGCAACCATCTAATACCATGTCGTATAGCAACTATGCGCTACGTGTTGCATAGCAACCATCTAATACCATGTCGTATAGCAACTATGCGCTACGTGTTGCATAGCAACCATCAAATACCATGTTGTATAGCAACTATGCGCTACGTGTTGCATAGCAACCATCTAATACCATGTCGTATAGCAACTATGCGCTACGTGTTGCATAGCAACCATCTAATACCATGTTGTATAGCAACTATGCGCTACGTGTTGCATAGCAACCATCTAATACCATGTCGTATAGCAACTATGCGCTACGTGTTGCATAGCAACCATCTAATACCATGTTGTATAGCAACTATGCGCTACGTGTTGCATAGCAACCATCTAATACCATGTCGTATAGCAACTATGCGCTACGTGTTGCAAAGCAACCATCTAATACCATTTTGTATAGCAACTATGCGCTACGCGCTGCATAGGAACCATCTAATACCATGTTGTATAGCAACTATGCGCTACGTGTCGCATAGCAACCATCTAATACAATGTCGTATAGCAACTATGCGCTACGTGTTGCATAGCAACCATCTAATACCATGTTGAATAGCAACTATGCGCTACGTGTTGCATAGCAACCATCTTATACCATGTCGTATAGCAACCATGCGCTACGTGTTGCATAGCAACCATCTAATGCCATGTCATATAGCAACTATGCGCTACGTGTTGCATAGGAATTAGAAACCATCTAATACCATGTCGTATAGCAACTATGCGCTACGTGTTGCATAGCAACCATCTAATACCATGTCGTATAGCAACTATGCGCTACGTGTTGCATAGCAACCATCTAATATCACGTTGTATAGCAACTATGCGCTACGTGTCGCATAGCAACCATCTAATACCATGTCGTATAGCAACTATGCGCTACGTGTCGCATAGAAACCATCTAATACCATGTCGTATAGCAACTATGCGGTTAGTGTGTCATAGCAACCATCTAATACCATGTCGTATAGCAACTATGCGCTACGTGTGTCATAGCAACCATCTTATACCATGTCGTATAGCAACTATGCGCTAAGTGTGTCATAGCAACCATCTAATACCATGTCGTATAGCAACTATGCGCTACGTGTTGCATAGCAACCATCTTATACCATGTTGTATAGCAACTATTCGCTACGTGTTGCATAGCAACCATCTAATACCATGTCGTATAGCAACTATGCGCTAAGTGTTGCATAGGAACCATCTAATACCATGTGGTATAGAAACTATGCGCTACGTGTTGCATAGCAACCATCTTATACCATGTCGTAAAGCAACTATGCGCTACGTGTTGCATAGCAACCATCTAATACCATGTTGTATAGCAACTCTGCGCTACGTGTTGCATAGCAACCATCTAATATCATGTCGTAAAGCAACTATGCGCTACGTGTTGCATAGCAACCATCTAATACCATGTTGTATAGCAACTCTGCGCTACGTGTTGCATAGCAACCATCTAATACCATGTCGTATAGCAACTATGCGCTACGTGTTCCATAGCAACCATCTAATACCATGTTGTATAGCAACTATGCGCTACGTGTTGCATAGCAACCATCTAATACTATGTCGTATAGCAACTATGCGCTACGTGTTGCATAGCAACCATCTAATACCATGTTGTATAGCAACTCTGCGCTACGTGTTGCATAGCAACCATCTTATACCATGTCGTAAAGCAACTATGCGCTACGTGTTGCATAGCAACCATCTAATACCATGTTGTATAGCAACTCTGCGCTACGTGTTGCATAGCAACCATCTAATATCATGTCGTAAAGCAACTATGCGCTACGTGTTGCATAGCAACCATCTAATACCATGTTGTATAGCAACTCTGCGCTACGTGTTGCATAGCAACCATCTTATACCATGTAGGAAAGCAACTATGCGCTACGTGTTCCATAGCAACCATCTTATACCATGTCGTATAGCAACTATGCGCTACGTGTTCCATAGCAACCATCTAATACCATGTTGTATAGCAACTATGCGCTACGTGTTGCATAGCAACCATCTAATACCATGTTGTATAGCAACTATGCGCTACGTGTTGCATAGCAACCATCTTATACCATGTTGTATAGCAACTATGCGCTACGTGTTGCATAGCAACCATCTAATACCATGTCGTATAGCAACTATGCGCTACGTGTTGCATAGCAACCATCTAATACCATGTTGTATAGCAACTATGCGCTAAGTGTGTCATAGCAACCATCAAATACCATGTCGTATAGCAACTATGCGCTACGTGTTGCATAGCAACCATCTAATACCATGTCGTATAGCAACTATGCGCCACGTGTCGCATAGCAACCATCTAATACCATGTTGTATAGCAACCATGCGCTACGTGTCGCATAGCAACCATCTAATACCATGTTGTATAGCAACTATGCGCTAAGTGTGTCATAGCAACCATCAAATACCATGTCGTATAGCAACTATGCGCTACGTGTCGCATAGCAACCATCTAATACCATGTCGTATAGCAACTATGCGCTACGTGTTGCATAGCAACCATCTAATACCATGTCGTATAGCAACTATGCGCTACGTGTTGCATAGCAACCATCTAATACCATGTCGTATAGCAACTATGCGCTACGTGTTCCATAGCAACCATCTAATACCATGTTGTATAGCAACTATGCGCTACGTGTTGCATAGCAACCATCTAATACTATGTCGTATAGCAACTATGCGCTACGTGTTGCATAGCAACCATCTAATACCATGTTGTATAGCAACTCTGCGCTACGTGTTGCATAGCAACCATCTTATACCATGTCGTAAAGCAACTATGCGCTACGTGTTGCATAGCAACCATCTAATACCATGTTGTATAGCAACTCTGCGCTACGTGTTGCATAGCAACCATCTAATATCATGTCGTAAAGCAACTATGCGCTACGTGTTGCATAGCAACCATCTAATACCATGTTGTATAGCAACTCTGCGCTACGTGTTGCATAGCAACCATCTTATACCATGTCGTAAAGCAACTATGCGCTACGTGTTGCATAGCAACCATCTAATACCATGTTGTATAGCAACTCTGCGCTACGTGTTGCATAGCAACCATCTAATATCATGTCGTAAAGCAACTATGCGCTACGTGTTGCATAGCAACCATCTAATACCATGTTGTATAGCAACTCTGCGCTACGTGTTGCATAGCAACCATCTTATACCATGTTGTATAGCAACTATGCGCTACGTGTTGCATAGCAACCATCTAATACCATGTCGTATAGCAACTATGCGCTACGTGTTGCATAGCAACCATCTAATACCATGTTGTATAGCAACTATGCGCTAAGTGTGTCATAGCAACCATCAAATACCATGTCGTATAGCAACTATGCGCTACGTGTTGCATAGCAACCATCTAATACCATGTCGTATAGCAACTATGCGCCACGTGTCGCATAGCAACCATCTAATACCATGTTGTATAGCAACCATGCGCTACGTGTCGCATAGCAACCATCTAATACCATGTTGTATAGCAACTATGCGCTAAGTGTGTCATAGCAACCATCAAATACCATGTCGTATAGCAACTATGCGCTACGTGTCGCATAGCAACCATCTAATACCATGTCGTATAGCAACTATGCGCTACGTGTTGCATAGCAACCATCTAATACCATGTCGTATAGCAACTATGCGCTACGTGTTGCATAGCAACCATCTAATACCATGTCGTATAGCAACTATGCGCTACGTGTTGCATAGCAACCATCTAATACCATGTCGTATAGCAACTATGCGCTAAGTGTGTCATAGCAACCATCAAATACCATGTCGTATAGCAACTATGCGCTACGTGACGCATAGCAACCATCTAATACCATGTTGTATAGCAACTATGCGCTACGTGTTGCATAGCAACCATCTAATACCATGTCGTATAGCAACTATGCGCTACGTGTTGCATAGCAACCATCTAATACCATGTCGTATAGCAACTATGCGCTACGTGTTGCATAGCAACCATCTAATACCATGTCGTATAGCAACTATGCGCTACGTGTTGCATAGCAACCATCTAATACCATGTCGTATAGCAACTATGCGCTACGTGTCGCATAGGAACCATCTAATACCATGTTGTTAAGCAACTAGGTGCTACTTGTTGCATAGCAACCATCAAATACCATGTCGTATAGCAACTATGCGCTACGTGTTGCATAGCAACCATCTAATACCATGTCGTATAGCAACTATGCGCTACGTGTTGCATAGCAACCATCAAATACCATGTCGTATAGCAACTATGCGCTACGAGTTGCATAGCAACCATCTAATACCATGTCGTATAGCAACTATGCGCTACGTGTTGCATAGCAACCATCAAATACCATGTCGTATAGCAACTATGCGCTACGTGTTGCATAGCAACCATCTAATACCATGTCGTATAGCAACTATGCGCTACGTGTTGCATAGCAACCATCAAATACCATGTTGTATAGCAACTATGCGCTACGTGTTGCATAGCAACCATCTAATACCATGTCGTATAGCAACTATGCGCTACGTGTTGCATAGCAACCATCTAATACCATGTTGTATAGCAACTATGCGCTACGTGTTGCATAGCAACCATCTAATACCATGTCGTATAGCAACTATGCGCTACGTGTTGCATAGCAACCATCTAATACCATGTTGTATAGCAACTATGCGCTACGTGTTGCATAGCAACCATCTAATACCATGTCGTATAGCAACTATGCGCTACGTGTTGCAAAGCAACCATCTAATACCATTTTGTATAGCAACTATGCGCTACGCGCTGCATAGGAACCATCTAATACCATGTTGTATAGCAACTATGCGCTACGTGTCGCATAGCAACCATCTAATACAATGTCGTATAGCAACTATGCGCTACGTGTTGCATAGCAACCATCTAATACCATGTTGAATAGCAACTATGCGCTACGTGTTGCATAGCAACCATCTTATACCATGTCGTATAGCAACCATGCGCTACGTGTTGCATAGCAACCATCTAATGCCATGTCATATAGCAACTATGCGCTACGTGTTGCATAGGAATTAGAAACCATCTAATACCATGTCGTATAGCAACTATGCGCTACGTGTTGCATAGCAACCATCTAATACCATGTCGTATAGCAACTATGCGCTACGTGTTGCATAGCAACCATCTAATATCACGTTGTATAGCAACTATGCGCTACGTGTCGCATAGGAACCATCTAATACCATGTTGTTAAGCAACTAGGTGCTACTTGTTGCATAGCAACCATCTAATACCATGTCGTATAGCAACTATGCGCTAAGTGTGTCATAGCAACCATCTAATACCATGTCGTATAGCAACTATGCGCTACGTGTTGCATAGCAACCATCAAATACCATGTCGTATAGCAACTATGCGCTACGTGTTGCATAGCAACCATCTAATACCATGTCGTATAGCAACTATGCGCTACGTGTTGCATAGCAACCATCAAATACCATGTCGTATACCAACTATGCGCTACGTGTTGCATAGCAACCATCTAATACCATGTCGTATAGCAACTATGCGCTACGTGTTGCATAGCAACATCAAATACCATGTCGTATAGCAACTATGCGCTACGTGTTGCATAGCAACCATCTAATACCATGTTGTATAGCAACTATGCGCTACGTGTTGCATAGCAACCATCAAATACCTTGTCGTATAGCAACTATGCGCTACGTGTTGCATAGCAACCATCTTATACCATGTCATATAGCAACTATGCACTACGTGTTGCATAGCAACCATCTAATACCATGTCGTATAGCAACTATGCGCTACGTGTTGCATAGCAACCATCTAATACCATTTTGTATAGCAACTATGCGCTACGTGTTGCATAGGAACCATCTAATACCATGTCGTATAGCAACTATGCGCTACATGTTGCATAGCAACCATCAAATACCTTGTCGTATAGCAACTATGCGCTACGTGTTGCATAGCAACCATCTAATACCATGTCGTATAGCAACTATGCGCTACGTGTTGCATAGCAACCATCTAATACCATGTCGTATAGCAACTATGCGCTACGTGTTGCATAGGAACCATCTAATACCATGTCGTATAGCAACTATGCGCTACGTGTTGCATAGCAACCATCTAATACCATGTCGTATAGCAACTATGCGCTACGTGTTGCATAGCAACCATCTAATACCATGTCGTATAGCAACTATGCGCTACGTGTTGCATAGCAACCATCTAATACCATGTCGTATAGCAACTATGCGCTCGCATAGGAACCATCTAATACCATGTTGTTAAGCAACTAGGTGCTACTTGTTGCATAGCAACCATCAAATACCATGTCGTATAGCAACTATGCGCTACGTGTTGCATAGCAACCATCTAATACCATGTCGTATAGCAACTATGCGCTACGTGTTGCATAGCAACTATCAAATACCATGACGTATAGCAACTATGCGCTACGAGTTGCATAGCAACCATCTAATACCATGTCGTATAGCAACTATGCGCTACGTGTTGCATAGCAACCATCAAATACCATGTCGTATAGCAACTATGCGCTACGTGTTGCATAGCAACCATCAAATACCATGTCGTATAGCAACTATGCGCTACGTGTTGCATAGCAACCATCAAATACCATGTTGTATAGCAACTATGCGCTACGTGTTGCATAGCAACCATCTAATACCATGTCGTATAGCAACTATGCGCTACGTGTTGCATAGCAACCATCTAATACCATGTTGTATAGCAACTATGCGCTACGTGTTGCATAGCAACCATCTAATACCATGTCGTATAGCAACTATGCGCTACGTGTTGCATAGCAACCATCTAATACCATGTTGTATAGCAACTATGCGCTACGTGTTGCATAGCAACCATCTAATACCATGTCGTATAGCAACTATGCGCTACGTGTTGCAAAGCAACCATCTAATACCATTTTGTATAGCAACTATGCGCTACGCGCTGCATAGGAACCATCTAATACCATGTTGTATAGCAACTATGCGCTACGTGTCGCATAGCAACCATCTAAGACAATGTCGTATAGCAACTATGCGCTACGTGTTGCATAGCAACCATCTAATACCATGTTGAATAGCAACTATGCGCTACGTGTTGCATAGCAACCATCTTATACCATGTCGTATAGCAACCATGCGCTACGTGTTGCATAGCAACCATCTAATGCCATGTCATATAGCAACTATGCGCTACGTGTTGCATAGGAATTAGAAACCATCTAATACCATGTCGTATAGCAACTATGCGCTACGTGTTGCATAGCAACCATCTAATACCATGTCGTATAGCAACTATGCGCTACGTGTTGCATAGCAACCATCTAATATCACGTTGTATAGCAACTATGCGCTACGTGTCGCATAGCAACCATCTAATACCATGTCGTATAGCAACTATGCGCTACGTGTCGCATAGAAACCATCTAATACCATGTCGTATAGCAACTATGCGGTTAGTGTGTCATAGCAACCATCTAATACCATGTCGTATAGCAACTATGCGCTACGTGTGTCATAGCAACCATCTTATACCATGTCGTATAGCAACTATGCGCTAAGTGTGTCATAGCAACCATCTAATACCATGTCGTATAGCAACTATGCGCTACGTGTTGCATAGCAACCATCTTATACCATGTTGTATAGCAACTATTCGCTACGTGTTGCATAGCAACCATCTAATACCATGTCGTATAGCAACTATGCGCTAAGTGTTGCATAGGAACCATCTAATACCATGTGGTATAGAAACTATGCGCTACGTGTTGCATAGCAACCATCTTATACCATGTCGTAAAGCAACTATGCGCTACGTGTTGCATAGCAACCATCTAATACCATGTTGTATAGCAACTCTGCGCTACGTGTTGCATAGCAACCATCTAATATCATGTCGTAAAGCAACTATGCGCTACGTGTTGCATAGCAAACATCTAATACCATGTTGTATAGCAACTCTGCGCTACGTGTTGCATAGCAACCATCTAATACCATGTCGTATAGCAACTATGCGCTACGTGTTCCATAGCAACCATCTAATACCATGTTGTATAGCAACTATGCGCTACGTGTTGCATAGCAACCATCTAATACTATGTCGTATAGCAACTATGCGCTACGTGTTGCATAGCAACCATCTAATACCATGTTGTATAGCAACTCTGCGCTACGTGTTGCATAGCAACCATCTTATACCATGTCGTAAAGCAACTATGCGCTACGTGTTGCATAGCAACCATCTAATACCATGTTGTATAGCAACTCTGCGCTACGTGTTGCATAGCAACCATCTAATATCATGTCGTAAAGCAACTATGCGCTACGTGTTGCATAGCAACCATCTAATACCATGTTGTATAGCAACTCTGCGCTACGTGTTGCATAGCAACCATCTTATACCATGTAGGAAAGCAACTATGCGCTACGTGTTCCATAGCAACCATCTTATACCATGTCGTATAGCAACTATGCGCTACGTGTTCCATAGCAACCATCTAATACCATGTTGTATAGCAACTATGCGCTACGTGTTGCATAGCAACCATCTAATACCATGTTGTATAGCAACTATGCGCTACGTGTTGCATAGCAACCATCTTATACCATGTTGTATAGCAACTATGCGCTACGTGTTGCATAGCAACCATCTAATACCATGTCGTATAGCAACTATGCGCTACGTGTTGCATAGCAACCATCTAATACCATGTTGTATAGCAACTATGCGCTAAGTGTGTCATAGCAACCATCAAATACCATGTCGTATAGCAACTATGCGCTACGTGTTGCATAGCAACCATCTAATACCATGTCGTATAGCAACTATGCGCCACGTGTCGCATAGCAACCATCTAATACCATGTTGTATAGCAACCATGCGCTACGTGTCGCATAGCAACCATCTAATACCATGTTGTATAGCAACTATGCGCTAAGTGTGTCATAGCAACCATCAAATACCATGTCGTATAGCAACTATGCGCTACGTGTCGCATAGCAACCATCTAATACCATGTCGTATAGCAACTATGCGCTACGTGTTGCATAGCAACCATCTAATACCATGTCGTATAGCAACTATGCGCTACGTGTTGCATAGCAACCATCTAATACCATGTCGTATAGCAACTATGCGCTACGTGTTCCATAGCAACCATCTAATACCATGTTGTATAGCAACTATGCGCTACGTGTTGCATAGCAACCATCTAATACTATGTCGTATAGCAACTATGCGCTACGTGTTGCATAGCAACCATCTAATACCATGTTGTATAGCAACTCTGCGCTACGTGTTGCATAGCAACCATCTTATACCATGTCGTAAAGCAACTATGCGCTACGTGTTGCATAGCAACCATCTAATACCATGTTGTATAGCAACTCTGCGCTACGTGTTGCATAGCAACCATCTAATATCATGTCGTAAAGCAACTATGCGCTACGTGTTGCATAGCAACCATCTAATACCATGTTGTATAGCAACTCTGCGCTACGTGTTGCATAGCAACCATCTTATACCATGTAGGAAAGCAACTATGCGCTACGTGTTCCATAGCAACCATCTTATACCATGTCGTATAGCAACTATGCGCTACGTGTTCCATAGCAACCATCTAATACCATGTTGTATAGCAACTATGCGCTACGTGTTGCATAGCAACCATCTAATACCATGTTGTATAGAAACTATGCGCTACGTGTTGCATAGCAACCATCTTATACCATGTTGTATAGCAACTATGCGCTACGTGTTGCATAGCAACCATCTAATACCATGTCGTATAGCAACTATGCGCTACGTGTTGCATAGCAACCATCTAATACCATGTTGTATAGCAACTATGCGCTAAGTGTGTCATAGCAACCATCAAATACCATGTCGTATAGCAACTATGCGCTACGTGTTGCATAGCAACCATCTAATACCATGTCGTATAGCAACTATGCGCCACGTGTCGCATAGCAACCATCTAATACCATGTTGTATAGCAACCATGCGCTACGTGTCGCATAGCAACCATCTAATACCATGTTGTATAGCAACTATGCGCTAAGTGTGTCATAGCAACCATCAAATACCATGTCGTATAGCAACTATGCGCTACGTGTCGCATAGCAACCATCTAATACCATGTCGTATAGCAACTATGCGCTACGTGTTGCATAGCAACCATCTAATACCATGTCGTATAGCAACTATGCGCTACGTGTTGCATAGCAACCATCTAATACCATGTTGTATAGCAACTCTGCGCTACGTGTTGCATAGCAACCATCTAATACCATGTCGTATAGCAACTATGCGCTACGTGTTCCATAGCAACCATCTAATACCATGTTGTATAGCAACTATGCGCTACGTGTTGCATAGCAACCATCTAATACTATGTCGTATAGCAACTATGCGCTACGTGTTGCATAGCAACCATCTAATATCACGTTGTATAGCAACTATGCGCTACGTGTCGCATAGGAACCATCTAATACCATGTTGTTAAGCAACTAGGTGCTACTTGTTGCATAGCAACCATCTAATACCATGTCGTATAGCAACTATGCGCTAAGTGTGTCATAGCAACCATCTAATACCATGTCGTATAGCAACTATGCGCTACGTGTTGCATAGCAACCATCAAATACCATGTCGTATAGCAACTATGCGCTACGTGTTGCATAGCAACCATCTAATACCATGTCGTATAGCAACTATGCGCTACGTGTTGCATAGCAACCATCAAATACCATGTCGTATACCAACTATGCGCTACGTGTTGCATAGCAACCATCTAATACCATGTCGTATAGCAACTATGCGCTACGTGTTGCATAGCAACATCAAATACCATGTCGTATAGCAACTATGCGCTACGTGTTGCATAGCAACCATCTAATACCATGTTGTATAGCAACTATGCGCTACGTGTTGCATAGCAACCATCAAATACCTTGTCGTATAGCAACTATGCGCTACGTGTTGCATAGCAACCATCTTATACCATGTCATATAGCAACTATGCACTACGTGTTGCATAGCAACCATCTAATACCATGTCGTATAGCAACTATGCGCTACGTGTTGCATAGCAACCATCTAATACCATGTCGTATAGCAACTATGCGCTACGTGTTGCATAGCAACCATCTAATACCATGTTGTATAGCAACTATGCGCTAAGTGTGTCATAGCAACCATCAAATACCATGTCGTATAGCAACTATGCGCTACGTGTTGCATAGCAACCATCTAATACCATGTCGTATAGCAACTATGCGCCACGTGTCGCATAGCAACCATCTAATACCATGTTGTATAGCAACCATGCGCTACGTGTCGCATAGCAACCATCTAATACCATGTTGTATAGCAACTATGCGCTAAGTGTGTCATAGCAACCATCAAATACCATGTCGTATAGCAACTATGCGCTACGTGTCGCATAGCAACCATCTAATACCATGTCGTATAGCAACTATGCGCTACGTGTTGCATAGCAACCATCTAATACCATGTCGTATAGCAACTATGCGCTACGTGTTGCATAGCAACCATCTAATACCATGTCGTATAGCAACTATGCGCTACGTGTTCCATAGCAACCATCTAATACCATGTTGTATAGCAACTATGCGCTACGTGTTGCATAGCAACCATCTAATACTATGTCGTATAGCAACTATGCGCTACGTGTTGCATAGCAACCATCTAATACCATGTTGTATAGCAACTCTGCGCTACGTGTTGCATAGCAACCATCTTATACCATGTCGTAAAGCAACTATGCGCTACGTGTTGCATAGCAACCATCTAATACCATGTTGTATAGCAACTCTGCGCTACGTGTTGCATAGCAACCATCTAATATCATGTCGTAAAGCAACTATGCGCTACGTGTTGCATAGCAACCATCTAATACCATGTTGTATAGCAACTCTGCGCTACGTGTTGCATAGCAACCATCTTATACCATGTAGGAAAGCAACTATGCGCTACGTGTTCCATAGCAACCATCTTATACCATGTCGTATAGCAACTATGCGCTACGTGTTCCATAGCAACCATCTAATACCATGTTGTATAGCAACTATGCGCTACGTGTTGCATAGCAACCATCTAATACCATGTTGTATAGAAACTATGCGCTACGTGTTGCATAGCAACCATCTTATACCATGTTGTATAGCAACTATGCGCTACGTGTTGCATAGCAACCATCTAATACCATGTCGTATAGCAACTATGCGCTACGTGTTGCATAGCAACCATCTAATACCATGTTGTATAGCAACTATGCGCTAAGTGTGTCATAGCAACCATCAAATACCATGTCGTATAGCAACTATGCGCTACGTGTTGCATAGCAACCATCTAATACCATGTCGTATAGCAACTATGCGCCACGTGTCGCATAGCAACCATCTAATACCATGTTGTATAGCAACCATGCGCTACGTGTCGCATAGCAACCATCTAATACCATGTTGTATAGCAACTATGCGCTAAGTGTGTCATAGCAACCATCAAATACCATGTCGTATAGCAACTATGCGCTACGTGTCGCATAGCAACCATCTAATACCATGTCGTATAGCAACTATGCGCTACGTGTTGCATAGCAACCATCTAATACCATGTCGTATAGCAACTATGCGCTACGTGTTGCATAGCAACCATCTAATACCATGTCGTATAGCAACTATGCGCTACGTGTTGCATAGCAACCATCTAATACCATGTCGTATAGCAACTATGCGCTAAGTGTGTCATAGCAACCATCAAATACCATGTCGTATAGCAACTATGCGCTACGTGACGCATAGCAACCATCTAATACCATGTTGTATAGCAACTATGCGCTACGTGTTGCATAGCAACCATCTAATACCATGTCGTATAGCAACTATGCGCTACGTGTTGCATAGCAACCATCTAATACCATGTCGTATAGCAACTATGCGCTACGTGTTGCATAGCAACCATCTAATACC
Organism: Isoperla grammatica; assembly: GCA_945910005.1. Taxonomy (NCBI): domain Eukaryota; kingdom Metazoa; phylum Arthropoda; class Insecta; order Plecoptera; family Perlodidae; genus Isoperla; species Isoperla grammatica. The sequence continues at coordinate 5,997,912 of OX246739.1, read as the reverse complement.
ATGTCGTATAGCAACTATGCGCTACGTGTTGCATAGCAACCATCTAATACCATGTCGTATAGCAACTATGCGCTACGTGTCGCATAGGAACCATCTAATACCATGTTGTTAAGCAACTAGGTGCTACTTGTTGCATAGCAACCATAAAATACCATGTCGTATAGCAACTATGCGCTACGTGTTGCATAGCAACCATCTAATACCATGTCGTATAGCAACTATGCGCTACGTGTTGCATAGCAACCATCAAATACCATGTCGTATAGCAACTATGCGCTACGAGTTGCATAGCAACCATCTAATACCATGTCGTATAGCAACTATGCGCTACGTGTTGCATAGCAACCATCAAATACCATGTCGTATAGCAACTATGCGCTACGTGTTGCATAGCAACCATCTAATACCATGTCGTATAGCAACTATGCGCTACGTGTTGCATAGCAACCATCAAATACCATGTTGTATAGCAACTATGCGCTACGTGTTGCATAGCAACCATCTAATACCATGTCGTATAGCAACTATGCGCTACGTGTTGCATAGCAACCATCTAATACCATGTTGTATAGCAACTATGCGCTACGTGTTGCATAGCAACCATCTAATACCATGTCGTATAGCAACTATGCGCTACGTGTTGCATAGCAACCATCTAATACCATGTTGTATAGCAACTATGCGCTACGTGTTGCATAGCAACCATCTAATACCATGTCGTATAGCAACTATGCGCTACGTGTTGCAAAGCAACCATCTAATACCATTTTGTATAGCAACTATGCGCTACGCGCTGCATAGGAACCATCTAATACCATGTTGTATAGCAACTATGCGCTACGTGTCGCATAGCAACCATCTAATACAATGTCGTATAGCAACTATGCGCTACGTGTTGCATAGCAACCATCTAATACCATGTTGAATAGCAACTATGCGCTACGTGTTGCATAGCAACCATCTTATACCATGTCGTATAGCAACCATGCGCTACGTGTTGCATAGCAACCATCTAATGCCATGTCATATAGCAACTATGCGCTACGTGTTGCATAGGAATTAGAAACCATCTAATACCATGTCGTATAGCAACTATGCGCTACGTGTTGCATAGCAACCATCTAATACCATGTCGTATAGCAACTATGCGCTACGTGTTGCATAGCAACCATCTAATATCACGTTGTATAGCAACTATGCGCTACGTGTCGCATAGGAACCATCTAATACCATGTTGTTAAGCAACTAGGTGCTACTTGTTGCATAGCAACCATCTAATACCATGTCGTATAGCAACTATGCGCTAAGTGTGTCATAGCAACCATCTAATACCATGTCGTATAGCAACTATGCGCTACGTGTTGCATAGCAACCATCAAATACCATGTCGTATAGCAACTATGCGCTACGTGTTGCATAGCAACCATCTAATACCATGTCGTATAGCAACTATGCGCTACGTGTTGCATAGCAACCATCAAATACCATGTCGTATACCAACTATGCGCTACGTGTTGCATAGCAACCATCTAATACCATGTCGTATAGCAACTATGCGCTACGTGTTGCATAGCAACATCAAATACCATGTCGTATAGCAACTATGCGCTACGTGTTGCATAGCAACCATCTAATACCATGTTGTATAGCAACTATGCGCTACGTGTTGCATAGCAACCATCAAATACCTTGTCGTATAGCAACTATGCGCTACGTGTTGCATAGCAACCATCTTATACCATGTCATATAGCAACTATGCACTACGTGTTGCATAGCAACCATCTAATACCATGTCGTATAGCAACTATGCGCTACGTGTTGCATAGCAACCATCTAATACCATTTTGTATAGCAACTATGCGCTACGTGTTGCATAGGAACCATCTAATACCATGTCGTATAGCAACTATGCGCTACATGTTGCATAGCAACCATCAAATACCTTGTCGTATAGCAACTATGCGCTACGTGTTGCATAGCAACCATCTAATACCATGTCGTATAGCAACTATGCGCTACGTGTTGCATAGCAACCATCTAATACCATGTCGTATAGCAACTATGCGCTACGTGTTGCATAGGAACCATCTAATACCATGTCGTATAGCAACTATGCGCTACGTGTTGCATAGGAACCATCTAATACCATGTCGTATAGCAACTATGCGCTACGTGTTGCATAGGAACCATCTAATACCATTTCGTATAGCAACTATGCGCTACGTGTTGCATAGGAACCATCTAATACCATGTCGTATAGCAACTATGCGCTACGTGTTGCATAGGAACCATCCAATACCATGTCGTATAGCAACTATGCGTTACGTGTTCCATAGCAACCATCTAAAAACATGTCGTATAGCAACTATGCGTTACGTGTTTCATAGCAACCATCTAATACCATTTTGTATAGCAACTATGCGCTACGTGTTGCATAGGAACCATCTTATACCATGTCGTATAGCAACTATGCGCTACGTGTTGCATAGCAACCATCTAATACCATGTTGTATAGCAACTATGCGCTACGTGTTGCATAGCAACCATCTAATACCATCTTGTATAGCAACTATGCGCTACGTGTTGCATAGCAACCATCTAATACCATGTCGTATAGCAACTATGCGCTACGTGTTGCATAGCAACCATCTAATACCGTGTTGTATAGCAACCATTTGCTACGTGTTGCATAGCAACCATCTAATACCATGTCGTATAGCAACTATGCGCTACGTGTTGCATAGCAACCTTCTAATACCATGTCGTATAGCAACTATGCGTTACGTGTTGCATAGCAACCATCTAATACCATGTCGTATAGCAACTATGCGCTACGTGTTGCATAGCAACCATCTAATATCACGTTGTATAGCAACTATGCGCTACGTGTCGCATAGGAACCATCTAATACCATGTTGTTAAGCAACTAGGTGCTACTTGTTGCATAGCAACCATCAAATACCATGTCGTATAGCAACTATGCGCTACGTGTTGCATAGCAACCATCTAATACCATGTCGTATAGCAACTATGCGCTACGTGTTGCATAGCAACCATCTAATACCATGTCGTATAGCAACTATGCGCTACGTGTTGAATAGCAACCATCTAATACCATGTCGAATAGCAACTCTGCGCTACGTGTTGCATAGCAACCATCTAATACCATGTTGTATAGCAACTATGCGGTACGTGTGGCATAGCAACCATCTAATACCATGTCGTATAGCTACTATGCGCTACGTGTTGCATAGCAACCATCTAATACCATGTTGTATAGCAACTATGCGCTACGTGTTTCATAGCAACCATCTAATACCATGTTGTATAGCAACTATGCGCTACGTGTCGCATAGCAACCATCTAATACAATCATATACCACCGTTAAAACAGCATGCTCGCAACTGGCAGTTGAGTATAAGAATGTAATGTGTCAGCATGAAAATAGGTATCTGATTGCTTTAGTAAAAACAGCATGCACGCAACTGGCAGTTGAGTATAAGAATGTAATTTGTCAGCATGAAAATAGGTATCTGATTGCTTTAGTGAAAAAAGCATGCACGCAACTGGCAGTTGAGTATATGAATGTTATATGTCAGCATGAGTATAGGTATCTGATTGCTTTAGTGAAAACAGCATGCACGCAACTGGCAGTTGAGTATAAGAATGTAATATGTCAGCATGAGTATAGGTATCTGATTGCTTTAGTGAAAACACCGTGCACGCAACTGGCAGTTGAGTATAAGAATGTAATATGTCACCATAAGTATAGGTATATGATTGCTTTAGTAAAAACAGCATGCACGCAACTGGCGGTTGAGTACAAGAATGTAATATGTCAGCATGAGTATAGGTATCTGATTGCTTTAGTGAAAACAGCTTGCACGCAACTGGCGGTTGGGTATAAGAATTTAATATGACAGCATGAGTGTAGGTGTTTGTTAACTTTAGACGAAACAACGTGCACGCAACTGGCAGTTGAGTATAAGAATGTAATATGACAGAATGAGTGTAGGTATCTGTTTACTTTAGACAAAACAAAGTGCACGCAACTGGCGGTTGAGTATAAGGATGTAATATGACTTTACAATAGAAACGCGATTCGAAATTTGATATTCATAAAATAATTAAAACAAAGACATACCATCACTATAAATATGAATATTGTGTTCATTCATCATTCGATAAAATTGTACCAGCGGTCATTTCCCGTGGGTGATGAGTCAGCCGCCGGTCTACGAGTGTGATAAGATATGTTCTGAAATATGATTCGACGCAGGTGCAGAAGGAAAGATACGGCGGACTCCAGCAACATTTTCCCCTCAATCGAGTTGTGGAGAGGGTAACATAAGGTCCCTCCCACAGCACCCCCGTCCCGACCCGTAAGGATTGAAAACTTTCAACGCCAAGTTGCTCGCTACAATACACAAAGTTACTTATGACATTAATAATAACAATTATACAGTACAGGACAGTAATTATAATAAAAATGATGATGATGATGATGATGACGACGACGACGACGAAGACGATGACGATGACGATGACGATGACGATGACGATGACGATGATGATGATGGTGATGGTGATGGTGATGATGATGATGATGATGATGATGATGATGATGACGATGACGATGACGATGACGATGACGATGACGATGACGATGACGATGACGATGACGATGACGATGACGATTACGATGATGATGATGATGATGATGATGATGATGATGATGATGATGATGATGATGATGATGATGATGATGATGATGATGATGATGATGATGATGATGATGATGATGATGATGATGATGATGATGATGATGATGATGATGATGATGATGATGACTATTATAATGATGATGATTTAGCCCCGGAAGTTTAGAACCGTTCAAATTGAAAAATAAGCTGATAAATAGTACCTTTAAAACACAAGAAAGGACCAATCAAATTTCAATTTTAATTCGAATTCTATTGCGTTTTCCTTATTTCAATTCATGTTTCGTTACTGCAACATATTTTCTTGCTGTATACTCATTTCTCATGTATTAGACGCGATATCGCAGACATCGGCGGGCATTGCCTTGTCTCGCTCCCCAAACACCTCTGACTCATCCCAAGTTACAGCATTCGACAATCCTATAAGACGTAGAGAGAGATAGTGAAAGGTGCAAACAAATCGTTGCCTACGCTCAGGCCGACAACGTAGCAAGCTCAACATTACACTGTCTCACACTGTAGCGTACTAAATCAGTTTGATCAAATTATATCAAACTAGTACAATGTGCCTTAAAAATGCCAAAAAAGGACCGTACTAATAAAATTTAAGAAAATAGGCTTTTTAGGCAAAATAATATATATATATATATTTGGTATTTTTTTAAGCGTACATATAAGATGTCGGAACACCCGTGCCCTACTGATGATGATCATGATGATATGAAGATGATGATGATGATTCTTGTCACTCTCCGTCTCTTTTGTTGCAATCATACTATTCGAGACGATGAGGGGTGACGGATGAAGATGAAGGACAACCATACTTCTTATGCGGGATTCGAACCCACGTCCCTTGGTGGCACACGCTTAGGACCTGAGCCCCAACCGCATGAGCCACCACGGACGGATTTCTGCTTCCAATGCAGAAGGTCTAGGGTTCCATTAACGGTTCGTACTGGGTTTTAATTAAGGAAACTGACTTCAATCTATATGTATGTGTATAGGACTGTAGGATATAGTGGTGTATACGTAACAGCCAGTTCACATAAATGACTATTGACTATTGACTATTGATTAAGTGGTTTGAACCATAGGCGATACGTGCTGACGTTCACACAACGTTTCTTTTGACTTTTGACTATTGATTAATGACTAACGAATTGAAAATATCTCAATTCCTTGGTCAAGTCTTAGTCACAGCCAATCAGCACGCAGAACTCTCTCTCGCAGCCATGAAAGGAGTCTTGTTAGTTTTGTGGCTTGACTAAGAAATAATCACAGTGGGGTTGTAGTCAATAGTCAATATTCACTAGTCATTTATGTGGACGCGGCTTGAACGGTGACTTTAGAGCCTCCATAGCAACGAAGCGTATCATGAATGGTGTTATGTCCCCCACTGAATTTCTTGTACAACAGAGTGGGTTTATAAAATATGATTTGATTTTTTAAATTATGTTGGTTGGGGTCTGTTTCCAACATAAATCGGGTCAGGGAGTGTCTATAGCCACCAGTACATTATTAGTTATTACAATTAATAAATGAATTTCACAAGGTTTTAGTTGTGAGACGTACAAGAGTCGATGTCTTGCTTACCTGGGAGGTCGTGGTTGCTACGGTGAGTGACTCAGGCCAGTGTCTGAAGTCCGACGGGCTGGCAGGGAGATTGTGTGCGGCGTTGTATTCAGATCTGAAACAGAGAACAGTTTTGTCCATAGGTTCCCAAACCTTATTTTAAAGCAGGGTGGCTAAACTTTGCTCGATCTCACTTTACCTCAAACATGTCTACTGGCACAACCCTAATAATGGGCTAGCAAAAAATGAAATAAACACATCTGAAGCTAACATTGGATTTAATTTAATTTATTTTCATATACATTTATTAATCAGGAACGCTAGTGAAAAAATAATAAATGATTACAAAAATACACAACACTAAAACTACAAACATATAAATACGAAACACACAATCACCGTGTCATGTCAGGGCACAGATAGCAAACATATCTCTCTCAACCACTTCAAGCCCAAGTAAGCAAACCTTCCTCCACATTTAAAAACGAATTATGGAAAACGGAACTCTTGAGTGACGGGTAATTGCCAGCACATTGGTCAAGTAATGATTCATCTATTGAGAGTGTTGACAGACAGGACATATGTTACGCACCGGCATGTCGCCGGCTTTTCCTTCGATCACGGTATATGTGTTCGTGGGGGTAAGGGAGGGGGGTGGGAGCTGTGTGCGATATGAGTCACACTGAAGTTTGGGCTGTTTGGCCCTCATTTGAAGGGTTCAAGGGTACTAGAATTTCAATGGGCGGTATCGAGAAAACATGTATTCCAAATACATTTGTAGTTTGTATTTTGAATCTTGCATTTTGTAACACAAATAAGTATTTGTTATAAGTGTGCTGTGTAATAAGTGTTTTGTGTTTCTCAAAGAGAATGCATTTTCCAATATTGCTTGGCATGTGACTGATTGGGACCTGACTGTAACTACTAGAAATAATTACACACCGTTCGTGCAGTAAGTTACCAGCACAATCTAGAGCGGCTTGAATGTTCTACAAAAAAAAAAAGTAGACATAGCTACTGGAAAGCACTTGAATGTTGCTAAACCAATAACCAAAATCCAAATTGTTATTCCTATTGTGAAGGTCGTTCCTTATTTCCCGATACAAATTCATTCATTATAGCATAGGCAAAACGCAAATATATTTTATTTTGAGTATTTTGAAAACATAAATAAAATACAAGTCTAAAAAAACTTGTATTTTGTATCTAAAAAATATATTTGTGTATTTTGAACAGCTCGTCTGCTTGCTCTATTATGAAAAGTTGTGAACCCGTCCGAATTTTACCGGTAGGATGGACCTCCCTGGAACAATGAAGTACAATCACATCCATATGTCCCTTACTGCGGTTACTCTTCTCGCTGCGCATACAAAATATGGGCCCAACGTTGCACTGGATCGGATGGCATTGTACTTTACTATTCTATGGAGATCCACTTCAGCTGTCAAACTGTGGAATGTACACAACGTGCCAGAATAGAAGACTGTCTGAGCCCTTCGAAGCCCCAAAAGCACTGTTTGAAAATTACAAAGTAGATCAATAATTCCTATAAATTCAACTATTTTTAGGGGGGGGGGGGGGGGCGCAGGATGATACTCTTGACTCCCCCCCCCCCCCCATGCAAGCTCAGGCGGCCAAGCTACCTCGCTGCGCTCTACCCCCACCCCCCCGGTTCCAACGCCGCTGACTCAACTTACCTATGAGGCACTGCGGAGTTGAATCGAGCTTGTCTGCGACTTGCAAGCAAGTCTACGCACTACGGAACGCGGAAATCATCCCCCTTAGTGACTATTTTCTACGATAGAATGCGGTATGCATATATGGGTGTGTGAGACCAACCTTGTACTATGTTCACACTAGGCTCGCTAACAGCAGTTAAGCCACTAACTTCCCTAAGAATGTAATGTGAACGTAACGCAGTTAGCCCTAACCGCCGTTAAGCACTATAACTTCGTTTGGGGCTCACATAATAATCCCTAATAATAATCTAGATAACGTATCTAGATAAAATCTGTTATCTATTATCTTTATCTAGCTAATTTTTTTGGTGTTATCTTTATCTTTTAACTAGATAAAAATACAGATTATCTTATCTTAAATTTTAAGCTTTTAGTTAAAAAAAATAGATAAAAGGTTTAACCATAAAATAGATACAAAATAATAATAAAATATACCATTTTTCAAAATGAAAAATACTTCTACTGGTTTTCCCTTTTTTTGAAAATGGCGGCAATTTGTTAATGATAGATATGGAAAAAAAAATAAATATTGCTTTTTAAGAAACATGTCAATAACTCAATAATATCATTATTATCTTTTATCTTTTCAAAATTATCTAGATAATTATTTTAATCTTTTATCTATTATCTAGATAATTTTTTGGAGTATTAGCTTTATCTTTATCTAGATAAAAAATAAATTATCTAGTCACAACACTGATGATAAGTGATCAGTTTTCTTGAACTTAAATTTTTTGGCGCCCTTTCATTTTACTCTACACGAGTACACGACCCCCTCCCCCCCCCCCCCCAAATCACAGACAACCAATAACAACAATTATTTATCTGTGCCCAAACCAATTAACAGGTTGTAAAAAGTGATGCACTTTACTGGAAAACCCTAGGCCTACACCAATATGTAATCTTCGCACTTCGTGTGCTGTAAGGTTTTTATTTTTTACTCCTATTTAGTTAACAAGTTTATCATTAGACAATCTCTGTGCTTTATTATCGGTAAGGATGCATGCTTTGCAAGTCGGACCGCCATGCACGTTCCCGCCGTCCTTTTGTAATACCAAGGAGTTCGACGAGCCTCCGCTAGACAGAGATAAAGTAGACCTTGTGTAATACGTAACGTGAATCGAGAAGGCAGTGCCTTTCGTACGTCAGACAGAACAGCTGATTGGGTATGTGTCATGATGGTGACATTTAACAGTGGAATAGGCCTAGGCTAATAATTATTCTGTTTCATAACACATTATCAACTCTTGAATGACGTTTTGTAGGTAGTACGTGGTAAAGTAATCAACAATTCTTAATGTATAAGCGTACAGTGTTAAAATGTGTATTGATAAGCTTGTTACACTGAAAAGAGAGTGAATTCACAAATGGCAACAAATATGCCGACTCAACAGGAAAGTCCTAAGAAAACAATAAAGAACAGCGACATAAGCTATGAAAAGCAAAAGCGAGTTTTTAAAATAATTGTAGTAGGAGATTCTAATGTTGGCAAAACATGTCTAACTTATCGGTTTTGCGAAGGAAAGTTCCTAAACACTTCGGAAGCAACAATTGGAGTTGATTTCCGAGAACGTATATTGGACGTTAATGGCGAAGAAATAAAGGTAAATAGGTAATGTGATGTCTGACAGTCACTTGCTTCGCACTCCTCTTTCCATACTAGGCCCTACTTCTAGCCTAGATCGGTTTTCGTAATGCCCTGCTGAAACCTACTCCTTGAGCGTAGGCCTAGGCCCTACCTAACCTACAAACTTTAGCTCCACATCCAGGTGTCGGCAGGCTAATATGCCTATTGTAGGCCTACTCTTAAGCGTACTTGTTGCAAGCAAGGGACTTGGTCCTTGGTCCAGCCATTGCTTTATTATAAAACAAACATTATATTCAACATTCCATTAATTTGCTTACCCTATCCCCCTGTCAACTGCCTGCTAGGCCCTACAGGTAATGTTGCTTTAGCTCTTATGCCCACACGCAGTTACTTCATACAGCTTCTCTGACTGCCTTGTTGAAGACTGTGACCTCTTCAATGCTGTTGCATTGTGGTGTGGACGTCAATGTTTCGAGTTTTGTTTATCAGCCAAATGTTTGATTTTCTTTAGGCCTATACAGGGCCTCTTCATGGTCAACAAATATATCAATATAGTAGGCCTATACCAAATAGCCTATATCAATCTTGAAACACAACATTTTGAAATTTCTAACTCTATTTCCATTTCAGCTACAACTTTGGGACACTGCAGGCCAGGAACGTTTCCGAAAATCAATGGTTCAACATTACTACAGGAACGTGCATGCAGTGGTTATCGTCTATGATGTAACAAAGTTGGTTTCATTTCAGGTAGACATGACTTTAACCTACCTAGTGTAACAAGTTTAAGTCTACAGTGGTAACTGGTAACCAGTAACTCCCTAACTCTGTAATTAAAAATATGCTTACTGGTACTAAATACTAAAGAAATCACCGTACTTGTCGGTCAAGTTACCAAGTGTTCAAACTTATAGACAAGGATTAATTTCAAGAGGGAAATAATTATCTTGATTTTATGGCACATAAGCCTTTGTACAGTAGGGTCTAGTTGAAGTAGGTTTACAACATATTTTGATAACCTAGTATATTCTGCAAAGCAACAGCAATTGTAATTAAATGTAATGTACAAATTAATGGCCCAATGGGGGTTCATTTCCGTGATAGTTTAAGTGCCTAGAGAGTAGGCACAGGATCTGAGTTTGATCCCCAATCAGGACAATGTTTATTAAACAATAGTGGGTAAACTTTTTCGACATGTGCTTAGACTATAACCTGTGTAGCCTAGTCTATTTGTGATGTGTAGTTCAAAAATCCTAATTCAGGCAATCTGGTAACAAAACTAACATAGATAGCGCTGCTAAGCAACCTCCTTTCAGCGCCATTAATGAATAACAACAATAAAACAACAATGAAAATTGACAGCTAAACCACTCCTAATAGAAGTTTATTTTCTTGCCACCAGAATGCATCTAGTCTATTTTGAGTGCTCTATAAACTTGGCCCATATCTGATTACTGGACACACACACGTTGCCATTACTCTTTCCTACCCAAGACTTTACATGCACACCTATTTACTATAAACTGTGTCTGTTCCAGTCGTTACCGCAATGGTTAGAGGAGTGTAATCGTCACAACCTCACCTCCAGTGTTGTTCCCCGTATACTAGTGGGCAACAAATGCGATTGCACTGACACGCAAGCTGTGAAGACGAATACGGCCCAGCGGTTTGCAGACCTTCACAATATGCCTGTAGGTATAGTGGGGTAGTGTAAGGAAAGTGCTTTGAAGGATGTATTTTGAACATTTCACAAAAGAATGTGGCCAATATAGGCCTACTATGAAACATAGTAGGCCTACAAAACCACAATCCCGACATTTGTTACTTTTTCAATATTGTGTAGTGCTCGCAAATTATAACTAAAAACCGTTAATTTGTCGTAGCTTTTACAGTGAAACTATCCTTACACCTTAATACAGTATTCAATTCGTGCCTTGTGGTACATTTGCCCACTCCTACAAATTGTTTATCTGTATTTTTCTAGCTGTTTGAAACTTCTGCCAAAGAAGACACGGAATGTGATAACGTAGAAGCCATCTTCACTCTTCTAGCGCACAAGCTAAAGAACCAGCGCCCCATGATGCCGGCCCCCACCACTTCTTCGTTGGCCAATGGTACGGCCGACGGTTTACGCAGAGCCGACGTGATCTCAATAACAAGAGAGACGACTCGATCAGCGGGGGAAGACGCCAGTGGATGTTGGTGCTAACCTTTGTGCATCTTATACTTAAAGTATAAACAAAAACATTTATCCGCTTACCTATCCAAAGATATGGTAGTCAATAGGACAGTACTACCTTAGGCTACGTTAAAATATAGAAGTACTACTATGATCTAAGATTTAGGGCCTACACGTGTTAGCCTACTAACTTAACATGTACATATATTAGAAATGACACTCGATAGTAAAGTTTAGTTACTAAGCTTAACTATACTCCCAGTCCCGTAGGAGTGTCGAGCGTGAGGAAGATAACCAAACACCATCCATACAGGGTGCAGTATCTAAATTCTTTAAATAACTCTGAAGAATTGGGTAACCTTCCAATCGAATCATATCTAGGCATTAACATGTTACAGATACCATATTTTTTGTCCGAGAACTCTGTCACATAATAGCAGTGTGTTATGTGCAGACCCTATTGATGTTGGCTTATTTCTAATAGGTTTGTTCATACAACGTACCGTACACATACATGCTTAGCGTAACGTTTCTAATCACTCGCCCCCAAAGATTCATGTATATACAGTGGACCAAAACCAAACCATCAACCTGAATTTTGTGTAGCCTATTTGCTGTGATGTGTGGTTGTGTCTTGTTTTACTCTTTTTCTTTCATTATTTCAAGTCTTGAATGTCAACAAATTGGATGCCTATAGTTATAGGTCCATGAACGTAGTTTTAGCTTGGATGTTTGCCATTGTTTGATTGTATCTGGTTCTATATTATACAGTTTGAAATTACTAAGCTACGGGTAGCTATGCATTGGCGGCTGACTTCCGTATAAAACATTGAAACGTTGTACGATACTTGGCCTATAGTGGCCAAACTTAAAATGTATCAAATTTGAAATGAAGATTGAGTTGGACAAGTGAGACATACGTTATAGATACACTGTACTTTATTTACAAAATGTATAGTTTTGTTTAATTCAATATTAAAAGTCTGTGAGTGTCTCCTCTTGTACTATATTTTTATTTTTTGTTCAGTTTTACTACTATCCTGTATATCCTAATATTATTTGTCCCCAGAGATCCCAAGTTTAAAGAAGTATTTATTGAAAAGTGATCCTTAAATCAGCAGTTATTATAATGCATTCATTACCTATTTCACTTATGTTGTTACTGATATTGTCACATCCAATGATTAATGAACGATTGGCAGAAAGCAAAATGCCACCTTTATTCAAACAAATAAATAAATTTACCCACTTAGTAACAAGACTGATTTTCAGTGGGGGACTTAAATTTAATTTTAATTTGTGGGGTATCATTCGGTTAACAAATCGAAAAAATGATAAATCTCAAATGGACTTGGAAGTGTGTTGTTAATAATGTATCGCAGGGTTGCCACTTTCAAGGATTTTATCCTAATCTCAGGATTTTTAGAGTGTCTCAAGGATAACAGGATTTTGGGCAAAATCTTAGGATTTTCTACTGTCTTTAAAAAATACATTTAAATTAATACATTTTTAAAAATTCAGCTAAAAAAGCAATGTAGACAGTAAAAGAACATCAGGTACTAGTAAAAATAAACATAAGTGACTGTATAACATTTTCCGCAAGTGGTAGTTATGGTGAGTAAAAGTAAAACGTTAAAATATATTCGAAGAAAATTCCGATTCTTATGCGTTTCTGCACGTAATGTTGACTAGATTCTCGAAAATCAGGCTGGCATAACATATTTTGGCATGAAACCTGAAAATTTGTAACATTCCTTCGTAGTTATAATGTGCTAATGCTGAATATAACTGTTTTCAAGGATTTCTCAGGATTTTTTTAGTTTCTTTCAAGGATAAAAAAATTGACTTGGTGGCAACCCTGATGTATCGTATCCTATTAAAAAAGCTGACCCTGCCAGAAGCAGGAAACCGCGATAGATAATGATGATGATGATCCTATGAGGCCAAAAAATGTAATTTAAAAAATAATGTCCTTTTTACTGTTTTTTATGTTTTATAAGCAAAAACAGTCCATTTTATAAGTATTATTGAACTCAAAAAAAAAGCCGAAAATTCATGGAAAAACGATTCTCCTCTTCACGGGCAAATTTTGATTATTCTCTCATTTAGGCAGCTTGTTTGACTGTCGAATATCGTGACAGAATTGATAATCCTAATTGAGGAACGAAACATCTAATTCAAATCAAACGTTGGGCCCAAATCTTGTAAGATCAATTTGGACAGAGAATTTGGAGATTAATATTTTTAATTTCAGATTTGTATTTTTGCAATCATCCTAATCACTCCCCCCTTCCCTCCCAGCCTTTGTATCCGAGGTAGAATAGTACCGAGGTAGGTTACTCTGCCTGTCAACACCACATGAGACATGACTTACGGACCACAGCAATTATGTATACATACAGGGGAGCTGGGGGGCTAAGCTTCCCCATGACCATGATGACCATGATTGATAGTCTACAATGAGTGTAAGGTAAATATTAAAAAAATCAGATATTATAATAGATTGGTGAAGTCAGTAATCATATTTGGCACTTGCTAATATAGTGCTGAGTGCAATAAAACCTAAACCTAGAATCTGGTGAAATTAATATCCTATACTACAATGAATTCCCATGCCCACACCGGCCCCCATTAATCCCGCTATAAATGAAGACGCTATCAATCTCTCTCTCTCTCACACACATTCTCATTGCGGGATTGCCTATGTACCTTTACCCAGGCGTACCGTCTGGTGGTGCCAGAGATCAAGACGGTGGCAAGGGGAACCCCCAAAACCCGCGCCATTTGCAAAATGAAAACTAATCCATTTTGCTTCAAGTGTAAATTCGTACAAGAGTATGATAGGAGGACTGCGTGTGCGTGTGATGGTGTGATGGGCTCCTACGCATATTGGGAGACACGCACGCACGTGTTCCTACTATCCATAGACGAGCTGAGCAATAGCCCAGCCCAGTAGAGTAGCCCCTGGACCCCCCGTTTGCTGGGGGGTATGGAATACCCCCCAGACCCCCCGGTAGAGAGCCCCTTTACAGGTTTTAGCTGAGGGCCCCAATTTGTTCCAGACCGGGCCTGGCAATAGGCCAATAGCACTATGTACTCTCCTATTTCAGGAGGTATAGCCACTTCAATTCCATAAATTCAATAATAATCTGAGCTGACGTCGATATTGATATGTGTGTCGGAGCCAATCAGCGGGCATATATATAAAAGTATTTTGTATAATATATTCAGTATTTTATATAAAAATACTGACATTTGGTAGGTCAAAACCTCGTTAATCTATGAGTATAACGTTACCATACAAAAGGTTGCTCTGGAACTTGAGACGTTGATGTTCCTTTTCTAGGAAAATGTATAGAAAATAGGAATCAGTTATTAAATTAATTAATTAAATAACGATACTACAATACAATACAATACAATAACAACAATAATTTGTCGGCTGTGTTTTCTTGGCAACTTTATTGCTAGACCGATAGATCTACAGTCTACACGATTGAGCAAAATAAATGGCCAGTGTGCTTGGAAATCTTTCGTATCAATAGATCATGTGCTACGTACGTTTGAAGGGTTTGATTGGAGTGCTAACTTTTGTTGCCAGGAAGTTGAAATGGTTGGTCCCGGTACCTAAAAATCCCGGTACCTTTTTTAGTTTTTCATCCATAGTTCATAGTTTTTAGGTCTTTGGTTGGGCATATTATTTCCAGCTAGCTCAAGGTGGCTGGCCGCGTATCCGGCTGTCGGCAATTTGCACAATGCGACATAGCTCAATCAACTTTATCAATCTTCTATCACGAACATTAGCTAACCTCTCTGTATTCTGTGTAATAACTGATTTAATTACAGTACTACAAGTCCAAGAGTCAGAAGTATATAATGTGGTGATGCATGACCTAGTCAATAGACTTGCACTCATTATCAACTATGTAATTGATATATCGGCATGCATAGAAAGTTTTGTTGTCCAGAGTTCATTGGCCCGAAAATTCTTTTTTTTAAATAGCTGTATGAATCGTGCATAGATACGAGTGTAGCCGTAGAATACAAAGCATGACACACGGTTGCCGCATCCGATGGTTGTTTTTTACGAGGCCCGCAAGGCCACAATATGATGTCAGATCTATCACACATTCCAGGCTAGTCATAATATAGGGGGGGTCAAAATGAATGGGGGGGGGGGCGGTGGGTTGTAGGCAAAGACGGTCGGCATGAAAGAAGAAGAGAGACAGGTCAAAAACATAAATAAAATAAAATAAATAAATCCACATTTAGAGTCTACCCACTCAGTAACGAAACTGATTTTCAGTGGGGGACTTTAATTAAACGACTAAACCAACCCTGTAGGCTCCGAACACCATCGACGAATGAGCGATAACCAATCAAAGATCGATATTTCAAATACGAAACATATGAATCAGTGATTGGACAGTGCGAACACCTGCAGACAAATGCTATAGAATCAACAAGGCCGATTCAGAACCACTTAAAATTTATTGAGTGCTTCGTTGGTTGCTAGGACGGCTCCAAAGTCACCGTTTACTTATTCTTAAGACAAGACGCGTGAATGCCCTCGTTGTGGGCACCGGTCACCACGAGGTGGGTCACAGGCCCGATATGTGTTTTCTTTGTTTTAGATGTTTGCGATTTTGTCGAGCTCCGGGTTATATTATTCGTATTTCATACATCTGCCATCTTGCATTTTAATTATGGTGGGAACTATATTTTTTGTGGAATGTGTAGTTATGCTGACGTGT
Source organism: Isoperla grammatica (assembly GCA_945910005.1). NCBI lineage: Eukaryota > Metazoa > Arthropoda > Insecta > Plecoptera > Perlodidae > Isoperla > Isoperla grammatica. The sequence continues at coordinate 5,981,357 of OX246739.1, read as the reverse complement.
AAACTGTGAAGCATGGTTTTTGTTCATTATCTCAAAATTAATGTTCCGTTTTGAAAATTTGCTCTAGGTTGTTGTTATACGCAATCGTATTGTGCAGTTTGAAGGTCTCTAAGGATGTATTTTTTTTATTTTTTTTTGTTGTAGCCTTCTAGTAGTGGCAGCGATACCGGCATTAGTCTCTATGCCACATTTCAAGAAATAGCGCTTTTTTTAAGCTGTCTGTACCACAGATAATAAATTACACACTAATTATAATTATCTGTGGCTGTAGCATTGTCTACGCCATTACGGCGCGACGTAGGGCCGTTTAGAAAATCAGATTATTTATCCATGTTGCACTAGCACACCCAAAAACCAATGGAGGTTCACTTCACCCCGATTTTTCAACAACTACAAGTTTTAAGGCCAAAGAATAAGTTGTTGCGTCAATGATCCTACAAGGCTACCAGACCAGACGAACAACTGATGATCAAGTTGCTTATCATCATACTCTGGCGCAATGTATCACAGTATGAATGTATTAATTAAAAATAAGAATGAAAATATAATATGATATACGAAATCGATTGTTATTTCATATCAGTGATCAGTCGAGTGAAGAGTTACAAGATAATTATGGTCAACGGTTGATCGGTACTCAATAAAACTATTTATATTCTGTATAGATTGTTCATAAAATAGTGTCACGCCAGAACAGCAATCTCTGGTCACCCACCACATGACATCCTCTCTTTTATTGTGTTTTAATCGCAGGCATATCGATCCCAAACCTAATTGTTCAACTCTCTATCCCAGTCATCAATCTGTTGGAACCTCACGCCATTTCCAGCTTATAATTTAATCCTGTATCAATATACCTAAAAACTAAATAGACTCATATCCGAAATATAGAGTTATATGCTTTAATTTGTAAACTAAACATTATTTTGGTTGATTACGTAGTCTCAAAAAGGTAGTGGAAAATTGAAATAAATACGCAGACACTTTGCAAGAGGAGCATATTGTAATAACAGTCTTCTGATAATTCTTATCAAATACCAACTAAACCAAATACCGCAATACGCCTACTACCTACAATAAATGACAGTATAGTTATAGTCACTGAAGAGGCGCATGATTTTGTCCTTGGTCAGGCATCCTACCAAAATAAAAGAAACACATGGTGTATTCCGCGTAAAGGTCGCAGTACCTATAATTCTATTTCTCTGCCACTATCTACTCCCACCCATCCCTTGCCCTTGTGACGAGTGTACAATACTATAAAGGGCATCTCGACAGGTATATTTCACATACCAACTTTTGCACTCGCCACAAGGGGTGGGTGGGTGGATGGTAGTTAATTAAAACGGAACATAGTAGAACAGGTAAAACGTTTTTAAGACCTAGTAATTGAAACAATTGGGTGGTAGTTATCAACTTATCTTCCGAGTGGGTCCTGATCAAACGGCCAGACATTCTGAAGGGCTATTAATAAGATGATATTTGGCATTTACGTCTCATATTTGGGCAACGAAGCTAATAAAGACGATGTGTATGGCTGATAGTAGGACTCAATTTCAGCATTCGCCTTTACGGCTAAGGAAAAGCTCAGGAAAACCTTCAGTCAGGACTGCCGGTCGCCGGAATCGAACCGGCGACCTCCCGAGATGGAGTCTTACCGCTGATCCACGTGTATCGGTCGACGTCTTATCGCAGTGAACTACTCCACACGCCGGCAAGAACAATCGACCCAAGGACATTGACAAGACTGTGTTCTGCTTTGAGTACATGACACCTGCCTGACACTGTCTTCAAGTTGCATGGCGACAATACAGCGAGATAAAAGAAACACAACTCGGGCAAGCCGATAGGGATTGCTATTTATAAAGAGTTGCAAAAATGCGTACATCTTTTAGATAAAGCGAATAACGTAAATTAATCATTTGTTTAATGTAAAGTTATGAAATAAATGATATATACATGTTATATAATTATGTGTGTATAATAAATGGAATGGTAGGTGTATGGCGGGAAGTTTACTCTGCCCGTAGTAGTTATGTTGGTAAATGGTAAGGCTACCTCTTTTGGTTTTGGGGTGTGTATGTTTGAAATTGAAGCTACCATTTTGTCCTTATTAATTTCCTTGAATTGCCTTTTTTGAGGGACGTGATTGGCTCATTTTCATAATAAATCTAATGCAAGAGTGCAGGCAGATATGGAGGAGAGAGGAAAGGAGTGGACAGTGGTTGAGGAGAGGAAGACGTAGTGGGAGGACAGGAAAAAGTGAAGAGAGCTTGTGTCGGCGGGAAGAGGAATGTGAAGATGAGGTGCCGAGCTTGGCAGGGCCGGTGCTGATTCCGTGGTGCCCTAGTCTAGACTGATAGGGGGGGGGGGGGGGGGGGGGGGGAAATACCCCTTTACCCAACTAAATGATGTTGGAACAAACTGATGATATATAATAATATATATCATCTTTTATAATATAGAATATAACACAATGAAAATGAAAATTACAATAATAATGACCAGCCCGGGCGGTCCGGTTGCTTTAGGTACCGGTAGTCTATATAATATATATCCTCATTAATCACTTATAATATAAAATATAACACAATGACAATTAAAATTAAAATAATAATGAGCAGCCTTGGCGGTCCGGTCGCTTTAGATAGTCTATTAAACTTTTTGTTGAATATTATTGTTATTGTACCCTAATAATGTATTACGTGATGCACGTAAGTAGACGCCCATAAAATTATAAGTGTTATATAGTTACGTTTCGCCATATCATTTTGCGTTTCGCCACTGTTGTTTTTCTATCCAATTATTCTAGTAACAATGTATTTAGTTCCACACATCAGCTTGAATAGGCTACTCTTGGCCAAGGTTGGTCTTGTCTTGTTAGGTCTTGACAGTGGTGACGAAGAGTTGTGTACAATAGAAGCATAGCGAGAAGATATTGTACTCTCCAGTAGCCATAGGACGTTTTATATTAATTTTGTGTGTAGCATATTATTTAGGTAATCTCATCTCACACTAGTAACAAGACTCTTACCGGAGAATGTTTTTTTTTTAAGCATGGGTATATAAGTTTCAAAACACCTACAGGTCATATCCATTTTGCAGTGGCGTGCGGTGAGGTATGAAGGAGAGGAAGCAATAAATTTCAAAATTTTCAAATTGAATTTGGCAAACTTGCGAAAAGGACTGGGGTATCACCCCCGTTAGAGGTCTTCAGTTTTAGGTCACATATTTCCGGTGTAGCCGTACCAACTTTAAATTATTCAATTATAATTTTTTAATTGATCGCGTAACAAAATGACGTTTTACACAAATTTGCGACAAATACATTATACAACGATCTAAAGACCGGAACGCGCTTATCCCTTTTCAATGAATGCTCTGCCCTTTTCTATTTTTTTTTTGTCGCGGTCAGACCCGACCCTTCGACGCACTGCTTTTCGTCCCATTTAAAAACTGCGTATATACTCCGACCCGTCTATTAGGTTAACTTGAAAGCTATTGGTATTTCTTACGGCCGAAAATCCAAGGAGAACGCACTGCTTCTATGGTCTGTTAGCTGTTAAGCCGATGTGTTTCACGACAGAAAATCATCATTGAACCTTGTTTATTTAGGGGAACTACAGGTATAGCAGAATATAGGAAACAATGATGACAAATGAGTGGATTTTGACTGGGAATAAGTTATAAGCGCTTAGAAAAAATGATATTTTCGTGGAATCGTGGCAGTAGTAATGATGTTAGGGGAAGCATTGCTTCCCTTGCTTCCCCTCACCGCACGCCACTGCCATTTTGTGACCTATGTGAAAACATCAAAACGAAGTGAATTTTAAATTTTAATAATGTTTCATGTTTACGAAAATTATTATATATAATAGTCACTGAAACTGGAACATGGACACAGAATACAAGACAATAAGAAAAAGGAGGAACATATTATACTGAAGGTAAGTCCCCGTCCCGTCAGCTGATATTCGTGCCGTGCGCGTGCATGAAGGTGCTATGCACGAGCAATACACGTTTGAAGATTGACAGGGTGTGCGCATCCAAACGCATACTTGCAAATAAATACCGATATGATGTCAGAAAGAGAGAATAGTTTCCGACAACGATAGGGTGACCAGATGTCCAGGACTGAATTTCAGGATAATTTTTTTCTCTAACTCAATGAAAGTGTAAACTCTGTCGGTGTCGGAGGTCAACAAATGCTCGCTGAAAGTGAAACGGGGGCAGCGGTTTTTTTAAGAAATTTAAATTTTCTTACTCGATCAAAGAAAATCGTGAATTTAGCAATTTCGGGACAAAAGGCGTCCCGAAATGAAACACTTTGGGACACGGGACACTTGGGTCAAATTCAGGGCTGTCCCGCATTTTTCTGCACGTGTCACCCTAGACGACAAACTTTAGCAAGATAGGATCCCATGGACATGATGTACTTAAACATATTTTTAATTTTTGTCAGTTGGGCTTGTTCCTCATTTTATTGTAATTAGCTAGTTTTGAGTACACAATCTTTAAACTTGGGACGATGAGTTTTATGATGATAATTTTTTTAAATATCCACAATATATTATTTATTTTCACATCTACACATTTCGCAAAAATATTGTCTGTGACTGTACGTGCAGCTTACTGAAAAAGATAAAATACATAAATAAATTAAATAAAATGAATAAATAAATTCACATTTAGAGTGTACCCACTCAGTAACGAAACTGTTTTGAACTTGATCCAGCTCTAGTGCTGCACTCGCGCGCGTCACAGCAGATAATAATACATACAGATATAATTACATTACGTGCTTGGTTGCACAACACAAGTACTATCTGCAATGTGCAACTGTGTTGCACGCGCTATATATACATAGTTGCAACCGTGCCAAGTAGGAAGCATGTAGGCCTAGCTAAGCCGTATCACACTATAAAGATCGTATGCATGGAGCCAATACATTGTTATTATGATCGTATTTGGCGCGAGTTGGGGATTGTCAGCATTAATTGTGTTTTCAAGAATCACTTCAATGAATAATAATTCCTCAACAAATGCTTTTTCCCCACTAAAATAATTTTTACAATGTTAATATTCCTTGTTTTTAGTATTGCTTGTAAGTTGTAATGTTTGTATAGTCTACCTACCCGATCAGTTAGTGTTACAATAACCTATTTTCTGTGGGGGCTATATTTTATACAATTTATTATGTGTTTCGTTACTATGATGGCTCCAATGCTTTCGTTTACATACACCAGTATCATCTACATTGTAGTTAGATTCAAGTCAACATCCAAAGTTTAAAAAACCCACCCCGTAACGGTAACTGAACCTTGAATTTTCTGCATTGGAAGCAGGAATAAACCCACTAGACCAACGAGACTAAATATCATTATGTACCTATTATTTTATTGTGTACATATGAATAAAGGTTACTATTACCATTTTCAACTGGCAGAGTGTGATTGGAGAGTTGTGGCGACTCCAGGCTACAATTATTGCAAACGTAGTGTGACACGGCCTTAGTCATACATGATGTAATTGACGACTCACGTGACTCGGTACATTTTATCAATATGCAAGTGCAAGAGAACGCTCCAAGGTTATCTTAATATACCCACGAGTGCCGCCAGGATATTTGCCAGAGGGGATAAAGAGGAAATAATTTAATAACACATTCATTCTGGTACAAAGGGGGGATGGGGGAGGCCAGTTTTTTTATTTTTTATTTTCAACACTTTTTACGTTACTGCTTCTTATCTCATTGTTAAAATCTTATTGTTATCTTATTGTTCTTATCTTAAATCGTATTGTTAAAATAGATAATGAATTGTTTGAAGCGCATGCTTGAACAAAACAAGACCTAGATTTTGCTACCAGTGCAAACACTTAGGTTGGAATTCATAGTCGGCCCCTACACCTAGGGGCACCCATTGTTGCTATGGATTTGTTTTGTTTATGGGAAATAACATGGAAACAACTGTTACCTTGGTAACAATGGGCGCCCCTAGGTGTAGGGGCCGACTATGAATTCCAACCTTTAAATCATTGCTCATGTAAATCTTCCTAATACAATCACGCATACGCACTCGCACACGCACACACACGTACACACACAGTACACAATACATGCGCCTGTAACGTCTACTTCGATTATTGGAATGCTGAAAGCCCCCAATAAAGTAGCGCGACTAATAATGAGGCTACTACGGAAGATTTTCGTTGAAAGTGCACAAATGACACAGGCACATTACATGTGGTTGGTTGGATAAGGGTGTGATACATTTTCCCCCAGGTCTGCCCTTCAGTGATCCACCGTAACACGTGCGCATCTACGTCCATCATAGTCCACCACGAAGCATCAGAATCATTGAAGACTGAAGAGGGACATCCGACATTCCCACTGGACTAGTTTACGTCTTAAAAGTGATAAGAAAGAAAGATGCTTGAACGGGGACTCATCGCAGCATGGTAAGACCTTTCCACAACAACCTTGTGAATGCTGACGTCATACATGATTCTGTCGGAGCCAATCAGCGGGCGGCGTTTTCTTATACTGACATTTGGTTGGCCAATGTCTGAATCATCTATGACGACAGCAGCTGTAAAACCTTGATTTGTGGACCGTACCATTGAATCATGACTGTGAGATCAGCATCTGAATGAATGGGTGGAGTGGGGAGCAATAAACTAGAAGCACAAACTTAGAAGGTCACAGATAACGGATTGTACAAGGCTTTATTATTTGTGTCCATGTGATTTAGATAAGGAATGCCTGCCTACGATTGTCGGTATCGGGATCGCAATCCGTGTAACTTACATTCACAACCAAATCGTAATGGCATAGTGATTGGGAATGGGAAAATGTACGATTGCAATTACGATGCCGACAATTGTAGTTAGGGCTTTAGCCTAATTCGCCGAAGTGCTGAACGGACTGAAATTTTTTTTTCACAAGCAAACTAAATTCGTGTTTTGGGTAAGCATGGCATGGCCGAAAGCAGCGTCTGAGCGTTGTGACCTGGTTGTGATGTTGTGACCACTAACCATGTCTAGAGGAAATAGTAATTCAACTTTGTAATTTCTTTTTCAACAAAACATCATGTTGCAAGACCATAATAATATGTTGTTGCGTTTCGTAGGAACCCGTGTGTGTCGATAATACAAGGCCAGATACGTTGAAAGAACTATAGACCTTGTAGTCGCGACTTGCTAATGGTCGAGCGAGATTATCAAGAGCCAACCAGCAACAAAGCTGTGACAGGGCACCTTTCTTCCAATCAACCTGAAGCCCTATCAATATCATGCCATTAGATATCAGAAGAAGTTGCTGCATTTTGGTTGCAAACTAGGTTGAATGAGGTTTACGTCATAGATGGGTCACGTCACGTCACATTTTCTACGCCTGCCTTCTTTCATTTTTCCTGCTGGGCAATGTGAAATTTTGATTTCTTTCTCTCAGAGATAATGTTATTATGATAGTGATAAAAAATATTCCCATTGTTTTCGACCTCTCGTTCCTGGCGAACTGACCTTATGGAAAGGGTGTTCGGGAGGGGAGAGGAGAGGAGAGGAGAGGAGAAGGAACCCCTATACATCAGCCCATTTCTTGACGTTCTATTCTTATGAATATTGATGAAGCATATTAATATATTCACGTCAGAGGCTGTAATCATATTATGACAGAAAGTAAAATTTAAATTTCTAATAGGCGTGGAGCGGCGTACGACCCACTTGGCTTGTGATTCTAATAAGAAGAGAGCGAGTCGTAACACGTCACTTATCACTTCACATATCGACAACTTCGACAACACAATACAAGCCACTGACTGTGAAACGTTGTTTGTAGGTGGATTCCTTTACACGAGCCCAGCTAATAATAAATGGGACAATAATTGTGTCAAAAACGAGTATATCCATTGCCCCGGCTATGATGGTTCAATGTTCTGGAACCTGTGCTGCGGTTTTTAAGGACTATTACTCCTGTAAGATAATATACATCCAAAAGGTGTTAATTATGTATGAATCTGTGTGTTATTGGTCTATTTGCATGACTGACTACACGCTCTGGTTTTCCCGCCATCATGATGATGACAATTTTAGCTAATTTTTGTAACTTGAAATCTTGCATAAAACCAGATAACAAGGACGGGAAATAAAAAAAGTCGTATTTCTTCCACAAAATATATTACAACGTATTGACCATAGGTTGTAATATATTGTAATATATACGGTGCAAAAGCTCACATAGAAACGGCAAAGTCCACACGACACGATATCTTACAGCACGAGAACAAAATATGAATACCGCAGAAGTGAGAGTTGTGACTCAACCACAGACTTTGGACAGTTCTTGTTCGGATTATTTCTGCCGCACTGAAAGACGTTAGGTAAGGACGTTGACTTTGCTTGGGGCGAAAGAGACTTTTCAATATTAAAACCTCACAAACGTGTTTCAATATATTCTCAAGAGCTCTGTTATATTATATTGAGGACTGGTAATTGGTATTATGAGAAGCTAATAAGAAAGTTAGTCACCTTCTTATGCTTACTGTCGCCATCTGATAATTAATTAATTTCAGGTATTCCAAGAGAGGGAAGATTCTAGTATGCAGTGGGAAGGGGGGAGGGGTAGCAATCCTCTCACTATAACGAATCGTGATATTCGAAAGGTTTTAGGAAAGATGGGAGGGAGAAAGGCATCGGGGCAGGATGGATTGATGTGTAGATTTTTGAAAATTGGGGGGGAGGGGGTTGTTAGGTTTGTAGGGGATATTTGCAGGAAATCGTTAAGGGAAGGTACTATACCGGAGGGTTGGAGGGAAGGACTTGTAGTGCCAATACATAAGGGGGGGGGGATAGAAGTCAAGTAGGGAATTACAGACCTGTTAGTCTCACTTCGGTAGGGAGCAAGATAATGGAAAAGGTAGTAGCAAATTATGTTAGGGAGGTGTTGGAGGGGGAGGGATGGTTGGTAGATAGCCAGCATGGGTTTAGGGAGGGGTATTCTTGCGAGACACAATTGATAGGTCTTGTTCAGGACATAGGGGAGGCTCTAGATAAGGGGGAGGAGGTTGATGCAGTTTTCCTTGATTTTGAAAAGGCTTTTGATAAAGTGTCTCATGGGATTTTGATGAGGAAGGTTGATAGTGTGATTGCAGATAAAGGGGTTGTAAGGTGGATGGGAGATTTTCTAGCAAATAGGTCGCAGAGGGTAAGGGTGGGGGGTAGCGTATCAGCAGCTATCGAAGTTACATCGGGGGTGCCGCAGGGGTCGGTGCTGGGACCACTATTATTTATAATGTTTATTAATGATATAGGAAGGGATATTGAGTCAAGTTTAAGGTTGTTTGCTGATGATTGCGTCTTGTATAGGGTGATTAAGGGGGTGGAGGATGCTAAGTTGTTGCAGGATGATTTGAACAGGATAGAGGAGTGGGTTGATGTTAATAGGATGGGTTTGAATGCGGGAAAGTGCAAAGTGGTTGGGTTCACGCGTAAATTAAAAGGGGATGCGAGAGAGTATTTTCTTGAGGGGGTAGTTTTAGAAAAGGTAAAGAAGTACAAGTATTTGGGAATTGTATTGGCCGAAGATCTGGGATGGGGGGACCAGGTGCAGGAAAGAGTGAGAAAGGGATATAGAAACTTAGGGTTTGTTATGAGAAATTTGAAGGGAGCTAGTAGGGAGGTAAAGGATATGGCTTACAAGACAGTGGTACGGCCTATATTGGAATATGGTGGTGCGGTGTGGGATCCATATAGGAAGGGGGAGGTCATTGAATTAGAGAAGGTGCAGCGTAGGGCAGCAAGGAAGGTTACAGGACAAGTTAGGAGATGGAGGTATGTGGAAGATAGGGTAGGGAATGTGGTAAGGGCTTATGATAGTGTTACAGCAATGGTGGGGGAACTGGGTTGGGAGTCCTTAGAGGAGAGACGGAGGAGTAATAGGATGTGTAATCTATATAGAGCAGCTAGGGGGAAGGGAGGGTGGGGGGAAATCCAGAGCAGGTTGCAAGAAGGAGTTTATAGAGGGAGGGGGGATCATAATTGGAAGTTTCAGCGTCGGGTAGTGAGAAGTGATCTGGGTAGGTTTGGTTTTGTTGAGAGAACGGTAAGGGAATGGAATGAGTTACCCGAGGAGGTTGTTGAGAGCGAGTCAGTAAGGGAATTTAGAAATAGATTGACGAAAAGGAAGTGATGGGGGAGGGGGGAGGTTTGGGTTGATAGGTTGCCACCGGGTGGTTGTGGCCCATTTGCAGCCTTTAAGTGTTAAATCTTAAATCTTAATTATTCTACAATATTTAGCAAATGGTCCGCACTCAAGTCCTCATGACTTTGCGGGCTTCTCCAACCTCATGTATTAAATAGATGGTATGGTACATATGTACCAAACAATGTATCAACGTAGGGCCTATCTGTGAAATGATCTGAAATCTGAAAATCTGCCTAATAACATGTTTTCACCATGGCAACCACCGTACCGCGCCTGAGATAATGAATTTACCACACACTTGGAAAATACATTTTTTTGTATACATTATATATTATGTATTCGCTCATTTAGTACCTCAAGGTACCCCCGCAGTTTTAATACCTTTTATGGTCTGTATTGAAACAATCAGAAATGTTATTCGACCAGGGACTCTGGCCGTTCGACTGGCCGCTAATATCATTGCCGGTCATTTTACTTCTTACATTATTAGGGAATACAGGATCAAGTTTATATATATTTTGTAACGTTCCACGTTCTGAGGCAGTGTGTACACTCTCTCTCTGTCTCTCTCTTTCTTTCTCTCTCTCCCCCCCCCCCCCCCCCTTTCCATGTATCAACAGCTGACGAGTGGGACTGTGACGTGAATTACAACGTTGCCAGTTTGACGGTGATGTTGTGACCCATGGGTCCAAGCAGGGTCCAAGGCTCGAGGTGTTTTCATAGTTTGTCACAGATGTCAGTGATTGGATAATCGTAAAAATCAAGGTCATGTCAAAACTATCGTATGAGATACTTGGTACAAGCCCGATAAAAAATGTGTAAGTGAGGTTAGTACGGAGCCGTTTTCAGTCCAACACTCACAGGAAGTAGGGACGTTACAAAGTTGCAGCTGTGGCAGACTGACTGACAGGACTCGTGCTGCACTTGAGCTTGAGGGCAAGCTTTGGAGAGCACGCGCCGGGAAAGTGCATCAAGTCGTTGTTCAGAACATTGTGCGAGTATTTTGTAAGTAGGCCCTAGGTAGTTTGTCAGTACAACAATAAAAAGAATGCTTGCAATGGGCTATTTATCCAAAACGCCATTTTGCATTTTTTGACAGCTGTGCTGTGACTTTCGTCTGATCTAGCAAAACAAATCGAACAAAATGGTCCGTCTAGGCCTAGGCGCAACTATTTCAAACGTAGAGTAGAGAACGTAGGGCCTAACTTTCAGGCATGGGAATAAAAAGATGTAGCCTAGGCCTAGGCCCTAGGAAAAAGCTTGGTGCACAATGTGCCAGGGAAGGAGCTCCGGCAACGAGAACGGGAAACTATGATTTTTGACATTGCCCGGGAACGAGAACGGGAAGCTCCTCCCGGTTATGCACCCTGTCGTAGGCTAGACGCCTAGGCCTAGCGTAAACCTAGCTGCTTTTTCTTGATGTTTTTTTGAGTTGTGTCTTGAAACTTGCATTACAACCATGAAAACAGAATAGGCCTAGCCTAGGCTCCTTCCCGGGCTATTGTGCACCGACCATAACCTGTGCTTGGACCTAATCTGGCTTTTAGCCAGACTGTCTGGTTTCTTATGGTCTGAGGCTGGAATCCCTAGGCCACTTGATGTGTGGTAAAATGCTGAGACCAGACTACATGGGGATTTCTGTACATTTCGTAACTTAACGGGAGGAGTAGCACTAGCCTAGCCCTACTAGGTACTAGGGCCTAGCAGTAGGTAGCCATAGTAAAATAAATAAAATAAATTCACATTTAGAGTCTACCCACTAAGTAACGAAACTGATTTACTGTGGGGGACTTTAATTTAAAGTGACTAAACTAACCCTGTGGGTTCCGAACACCATCAACAAGTGAGCGATAACCAATCAAAGATTGATATTTCAAATACGAAACATATGAATCGGTGATTGGACAGTGCGAACACTTGCGGACAAATGTCAGAATCAACAAGGCCGATTCAGAACAACTTTGAATTCATTGAGTGCTTCGTTACTAGGACGGCTCCAAAGTCTCCGTTTACTTATTCCTAAGACAAGAAGTAATGGAACTGAATCCTTAATAGAAGTTAAAAAACTTCTGCCTGAACCGGGATTTGAACCCGGGACCCTGCATTGGAAGCAGGGATGCTAACCACTGGACCAACGAGCTACCTAAATGATAATGGTTCAAATGATAAGAAGTAGGCCTAGCCAGTTCACAGGCAACCAGCTACTATTTTTGTGTTTCGTTGGTCCTGTGTTTATTCCTGCATTCAATGTAGATGGTCCAGGGTACAATTCTCAGTTTATACTGGGGGTTTTTCTTTTTAACTTTAGAAGTTTACATTTGTTTAGTAGGCCTATGTAGACTAATATTTAATCCATCTATGATACTAGGCCTAGAGAAAGATTCTCTAAGAGTGTCGTGAAGCTCTATGCACAATACCCTGGTAACGGCAAAGACCTTAAAGGCCAAGCAAACTGTTGGTTTTGATGGCCATCTAGCTCACTGACATATGTCTTAGTAGATCATTAACAAAATTTATTTGAAATTTATCGCATAGATACAAAGATATCATCTAATGGCGTATTCGATTGGTCTGCCGTCAGTGCACACTTAGTTCGTGCAACTACGTCATTGCACTCGCACCGCTCTCGGTTAGTGCAATTCCCAACTGAATGCAAAACGGTGCGCCTTCGCACTGCGGGCTGAGCCAGTGCAACACTTTTCTAGTGCACACTCCCAATCGAATACGAAAAGTCGCACTGAGTGCGCACGTACATTCCCAATCGAATACGGGAGTCGCACTGAGTGCATGAAAGTGCAGCCAATCGAATACGCTATTAAACACAAACACGTGCAATGCGGTTGCCTACTTTTTTGCGGCACATAATCGTGCTTACCAGCAAACAGAGAACCTATACATTGACGGATCGATCCCTCCTTATTTAAAACAGATCAATCCGAGTTTTTTGAACACACAACGTACAAATGGTTTGTTCAAATAAGTGTGGTCCCTTCAATAGTAGTTCTATATCTCCAACTTTTTAACTTTATGTGCCAACCTTTATGTACCTGCCAACCTTTATGTACCTGCTTACTTATTTTTCTGTGTGTGATTTTCTATTTATTTACGCTAGGTTTCCTTCCACTCTCCATTTGATTTGGACTTGACAAGAAACTTCTGTAGCAATGATGATCCTCAGGATGGCTTTTTCTATGGCAGCGCATGGACAGAAAGGAATCTCAATTGTTCTCAAACAAACAGCTGTATGATACCATCTTACATTATTTAGTGTGAAACTAGCATAATTATTTATATCACTTTATTTTATCATGCTCTTACTAATATAGTTTCAAAATTTGGTTACAGAAAACAAAGACACCAGTTTTAAGTGCCACAGTCAGTTTGCGTACAATGAGAACGTACAACATAAACCAAGTTTCCAAGAACATGCGCCTTATTACAACTGATAAAGATGTCAGACTAGACCAGGGAACACCTCGTAGATTGACTAAGAAAAGTAACAAACCACTGGCAATTATCTTACCATGGCTAATGGCTCAACAAAAACACGTTTTGAAATATGGAGACTTTTACATCGATCAAGGGTTTGACGTTCTTACTGTACAAATCACACCCTGGCAATTAATGTGGCCCGTAAAAGGTAGTCAGGTAAGTAAAAGCGGTGTTTGTTAAAACTAAAGTTTTTAGCGTCTAGGGCTAAGTAGCTTTCTGCTACTTAATAATTGGTTTATAAATTTAGATTACGAATTTTCATATTAGGCCTAACATTAAGGATGGGGATTGCAGTTCACAATTTATTTTATTGATTATTTAGATTTACCTCATAAAAAACCTCATTCGAATGCCGGTGGTCAGAATCAAACCGGTGACCTCCCGAGTGCGAGCGTTGCGTCTTACCGCTGAGCCACCTCTATTGGTGACCGGTATTTTCCAGTGCTGTCATGACCTAGGGTATTTGTATGTGGGAGTACACAGTAAATCGTTGATTTGTGTTTTCTTCACAGACGACTACAATGTTACTACATATTTGCATGTAGGCCTACTTCAGATATAAGTGGCCCAGAGGTTATCTTTAAAGAAGGGGTTTTATCTTCCCAAATGATTACATTAACAAACTCTGCTTTATGTACATTGAAATTGAATGTTTGGATTTTTGAACTTTGGAGTGTAAACAGTAGACTAGTACTGGAGCGGTTTGGTGGCCTATTTCTCATTAGACCCATACACTTTGTACAACAACACAAAACCATTTGGAAAAGTTGCAATGGTCAGTTACCTAATATATAAACGACGTTGTAGTTAGCGGACGCGTGTAGAACTATGTTTTTCGACGCCTGGACCGACGCCGGGCGTCGTTTACACATTGACTAACTTGAGACGCTCTAGGCGTTGACACAAAAGTCATAAAGACTTGAAACAAACTCCAGTACATTGCCGGCTTTTGTATCTAACTATGCCTTTTATTGCAATAGGATTTTTTATAAAACGTCATTGTTGAATGAACCATTGTTGTAACATTTCGTACTTTTTTCCAAAAGCGCCTAATATTCAGCCGCCTCTCACATCTAAACCACTAATATTTTGTTAAGCACACTGCATAGATTTTAATTGCGGAATATAAAGGGGAACATACACTAGTTTCTTAAAACGGTTTGTTATGAATGGATTGGAAGTTATTAACTGTTATGTGGAACAATGCGTAGGCAGTTAGTGGCGCGCGCAACAGAATTCCCTCAACGGTTTGAACTAAGAAATCCACTACAGTTTTCTTGTAGAACCAGTTTATTACTCAGAAACTCAGGATAGAGATAAAACAAAAGTACAGCTCTTATAATTGTCTTAAAATTAATTTTTCTTGTTAGGGGTGGACAAATATAAGGATTTTTAATAAAATGACACAAATTAACCACATTTATGAAAACTTATACGCTCATATTTTTCCATCGTATTTTAAATTGTGAACGGAATAGTTTATTATGAAATAGAAGATTCGTATTTTAGCCAGGGTTGTCCAATGTGTTATCATATTTTGTGCTGACAGACTGTAGTGATTATTTCTAAAATGCTCGTGAGTTTGTTTCAGTATATAAGTATGCAAAGTATTAATATTAATTTCATCTACAAAAAATGTATATAACTAATACGCCAAGGCCGGTTCTAGAGTAGGTCTATCTGGCCAGTATCTGTACCAAAGTGAAGTTTGACGCTCTTTCTACGTTAAATTAATCAATGGGGGTGTTGGGGGGTTGCCCTCCAGCTTATGCGGGTACGGACATAGTCCTGGGAAAAATTGATTCTTAGGGTGTTTGAACTATTTTAATGAGATTTAGGTTCACAAAAAATACTTGTTTAGCTAAAGGAAACTGAATAGTATACACACAAAGAAAATAAACTTAAAGTCAGTAGGCATAATATGGCTCTTTTCTTTACTTCCAAAAGATCATCCTATTAACGTGTGTAAAATAGAGGTCAACATTCGCCTGGAATCGAAATTGTTGAAAAAATCGCTAACGTAATGAGTTCCAAAACGTATCTAACTTCTCAGACTTGTTTAAACCCTCTATAACGGAGCCTAAATAAAAATTGTGTATAATACATTCAGATTTATTTTTTTTATCCAGTGACGTACCCAGAAATATATTTCGGGGGGCTGCCCAGAGTAGGACATAACTGTAAAAAGGTATTCCACAATTGTGCGGTAGGCAATTTTGTGCAAAATCCGTATTTTTGAAATGGATGTACAGTTGTACATGATTCCAGTTAAGAGCTAACAATTGTGCAAGCTTAGATATGTTCAGTCGTTTTCTTATACCTATTAGCCTATAATGTTAAAGAATGTATTGTCTAATGAAACTAAAGATTACAAACAAAGATAGTTACGTCTTAGTGTCCTGAAGTTTTTTCTTGAAGCTATCGGCACTGTAGAAACACTTTTCTATTAGGTGATTCCTTAATTTTCTTTGAAACATGTTCACGTTTGTAACACTTTTTATTTCATTGGGTAAGTAGTTGAACATTTTCTTCCCTGCATGGGCAGGGGCTTTGTCAGTAATCTTCAACTTAGTTTCTGTCATGTGTAGGTTGGCCCTGTTCCGTGTATTGTGCTGATGGGTATCGAGTTTTTCAGAAAAGCATCATGGGACAGAATCATGGTTCACGCACATACATTATGGTAGCATAAATGTACTTGGAAGGGATAGTAAGAATTGTTAGTTAGTTAAAATGTTCTTTACATGTTTGCATTGGTTTAAGGTTTAATATATACTGTATTGCCCTCTTTTGTAGCCTAAATTACTATGTCATAATTTATATGATTAGATAAGTGCATGGCATGCAGATTTTAGTATGGTCACTGAAACAATACTACAATATGACTCATATTGTAGTATTGTTCAGTTGTTTTATTAAAAAATATACCGGAAATGATCTTAGCAATGAATTATACTCGCACTCGGTCATCCCATATCAGGTTTTATCAATTTATAACACCAAAACTGTTGCTACCCTTACCTGCTCTAACTCTTGTTCTCGTATAAATATGTCAACTTCCCTTCTGTGTTTGTTACCTGGGTTGAAGACCATACTCGAATTTACTTTAAGACAGTTGTTTTCAAATTGTTGCACTACGTTGTTTGTTTCAACAAAAGCATCGACCTCAAGTCCCTCAATTGTTTTATGAGATTGTTTTATGCTGCTTCACTAATAAAGATTTATTACTAATCAATAATCATGCACAATCCTCGATTAAGCGGGGAAATATTCCCTTCGCCACTGGATGAGCTTGCCATTTTGCATTACACTAATATTAATGTAAATGAATAACCTGAAAGCCATGGTAAATCGAAGTTTCAGTTCAGAGTAGCCTAAAAAATATATTAAAAATAGAAAATCACGCCTAAACTATTTTCATGCCGTATATTAGTATGTTTATGCACATGTATGTATATGAGTATGTTTCTAGTAAGAGAATGGACTAGAAATTCTTAATAGAAATGGACTTGGCGTGTCTATATTTAGGTCCAAACTACTTGTTGCCAGATTTAAAACAAAACAAACAAGATGTATTTAATTACGAGAATTATCTTTATTGATATTATTATTGTTATTAGTATGCCTACTTGAGGTGGTTCACACTTTTATGATACGCAAGCAGATGATACTAGTGAAAGTATTTGTACTGTGGAAGAAGTTCATCTGGGTAAAGTTAATCTGCGGCGTAGCCCGTATCTAGTATTAAATCAGAAATCGGTCTACCAGTCAATATTGAATAGGCCTAGTCAATAAACATTAAGTTAAAGTAGTAATAGGATAAATTTGGAATTAGTACACATGCTGATAGTGAAATAAATGCAAAATGTCAGAAGAATGGTTGCGAACCAGACATGCAGAAACGCATTGCGCGATCCCTGCTAGGCCGGCGAACGTGTGTCGCAGTTAGCCGGGGACGCTCGCGGGCCGCTGGGCCAGGCAGGTAGATTATGTTACACGGTTGCATAAACAAATAGTTTACTCAGAATCTATTTGCTTTATTTTCACAAACTAAACTCCACATCCGGCCTGACACCCATATGATGTTTTGTGGAAAAATGCATACCAATGTATTGATTAGTATCATAGATATAGCAATGTATAAATGGCCTGGAATCTCAAAAATGTTGTTTGTTTCGGCAAAGGGGTTTCTACCCTTCGCATATTCAAGTGCGGAGTAATTTTGGACTAGCCATTCTATCGAAGAATAAATTCTACGCAATTACAATTTTTGTGTTATTTTTTACGTTATTTTTTAGTTGTGTTATCATGTATTTTATTAAAGAAATTGCATCCTTCCTTTTGGTAGCTTAAGGGATGAAAAAACATGGTTCTACACGAATTCTTAAACTACAATGTCGAATTAAAATTAGTAAATAATGCCTCCTATCATATTTAATAGGTTTCGTCTTGTTGTACAAGGTGTATGGGTCAAACCTTAAATAAGCGTCGTAGGACTCGCTTGCCGCTCCGTTATAGGAGTTTTAAAAAGAATGGAGTTTAAAGAAAAATGGCTGAAGAGGCCAACTCTGCACAGTAAAAAAAAAGGCGTTTTAAATTGTTATGATAATATATAAATCTCCACATTTAGCATAGTCTTAATAAATGTAGTCTGTACCCAAACCAGTGCTGTCTAGTGTCTGTACAACATGCCAAATACATAGTTTGTCTTGCAGAAATCAATTACATACCGGTACTTGTGTTGACTAGACAGACCCCGAGTGTCAAATACCAATCTATATTCTATGTGTTTAGCTACTCATCAATTCAATTCAACTTGTGGCTAATGTGTACATATTAAATTAAAATACACGTCGTCACTGAAATACTATACTGATGTGTGTAGCCTACTTATTATGAATGTAATTTTCCAGGTTTTAGCGGGAGAATTGGTCGACTTTTTGCACAGCAATTACTCGTACGAGCCATTGTTTCTTCATGGCTTTTCAATTGCTGGCTATCTATGGGGTGAAGTTTGTGTTAAATTGAATGATCAGATAGATCTTTATCAACCCATCATCGACCGGATCGTCGGCCAAGTATGGGACAGTGCTGCCGACATAACGGAAATACCAATTGGATTTCCATATGCGTTGTTTCCTAATAACAAGGTTCTACAGCGTGCTACTGAGAAATATATAAGGTAATCTATCATTACTGCTGTGTTCTAGGGCATGATGTTGCTTTTTTAGTAACTGGCTAGCTGAATAATGCACTGCTTGACAGGCTTACATTCCTACATACCAGTACTATCCCTTAGTTTTTTCTTCAAATTTTCTTCTTTATTTGGGAATAAAAACAATGCTATTTAAGGGAAATCCAGTGCAAAATTTCCTTTACACGATGTTAAGTTATTTATTTTACAACGTACTCGACAGCTAGGTTTGTCGGGGGAATGTACACTCATTAAGACCTCTACTTGCCAGTATATTACTATTACCTTTGTACTGGTACTTTATTTATTTGATAGGACACAAATACAGCCATAGGCCATTTTACATTGTGCGTGTAAACGTAATAATATTACTAAGCTACCTAAAACTAACTTAATTAACTAAACTAACATATTAACTAACAATACGTGATACATGTGTACGAAACATGGGGTAATGAATAATTATAATAGTAAAAACAGAAGAATGCTTTAACATGACAAAAAACATAAGAGAGGAAAAAAAAAAAAACTACATGGCTACAAATCACACAAGAGGTTTGGCGTTAGTCATGAACTCCCGGCGGGATGAAAAAATGTCGAGGGTGGATGTGGTAAGTGAGTTGTAGGTGAAGGGTAAACGGTAGAAGAGGGAGCGTTTGATGATTTCAAGGCGAGGAATAGGTAAATGAAATAGTTGAGTCGATCTGGTTAGGCGGCATGGTACATGTAGGGAGAAAAGATTGATCAAAGGAGGTCGGAGATTGCCGTTAACAATTTTATGCAAAAACTTTAAGTCAGCCAGAGAGCGACGACTAGTTAAGGAGCGTAAATTAAGGGAAGACATTATTTCTACTTTTGACGTGTCCTGAAAGTTTGTGACTCGATGTTTAACAATTGAAAGAAAAAAAGACATAACACGATCCAACTTCTTCAAATTAGTCGGGGAAGACATGCCCCAAATTACAGAGCCGTACTCAACCACGGGTAGCACACATGCAGTGAAGTAGGTACGGAGTGCTATGACGTTACGAATTTGGGTGAAACGATACAACATTCCAAGAAGACGCATGGCCCTGGAGGTAACAGTATCAATATGATCTACAAACAGTAGTTTACCGTCTACAGTCACTCCAAGGTCACGCTGCCTCTCAACACGCTGAATCACTTCACCACCCAATTGATAGCCATGCAGAAGGGGGGCGCGGCGGAGAGTTCTACTTATTAATCTGTATGAATGATTGTTGAGAAACAATGCCATATGAGGAACCGCGTGCAGAATGAAGCATTGCCCCGCATGAGTAAATGATTAAATCAAAACCAAATGCACTGGTATACCTGTAGTGTTTAGTGGATTTGTACTTGGACGTTGTTTTGTTTAGAAAGCGCAATATGTGTAATTCCAGTGCTTTTATGTCTATAGGTACCACATGAGGACGTTTCATAACGTAGCCACCTGCCATTACATCCGATCAAGCCAGATGTTTCACACAAACTTGGTAAAAGCACCAGCTCTCTTTCTGCTCTCTAAGACAGACCCAATCGGAGCTGAGGAGAGCAATAGAAGAGTTGCTGACTCGTGGATAGCGAGAGGAGTTACGGTTAGTTACGTTATTATTCCGTGTTAGTAGATCTACTATAAACCAACCAAACCAACGGGTTAAGAATGAAGATACTTTTACCTGTAGGCCTAGTTGTATCATATAGGACTAGCACTAGATTAATTTATAACATGTTGTTGATTTCAGACATATTGGAAATGTTGGGACAGGTCGCCACACGTTGGCCACTTCAGAAAACATCCGAAAGAATACGTAGCAGAGCTGTACACATTTATGGACAAATTGAGTTTAGTTCCAGACCCTGAGAAGATTAGAGCTAAACTGTGATGTAGCAGAATGAAACAAGTTCCATCAACCCATCTACTATCAAACCGGTACTTAGTAGGTACACCACACACATACCTCCTACACTCATCCCATCAAAATACACCCTGTCAAGCCTGAGTATTACAATACCGCAGTACTATGTACTGTATACCTATTTAAGAGTTTAAATACACAAAGGAAATGCAATTTGAGTACAGTAGTTACAAAAACATGATGGTCTCGGTCTCGGATGGTATCAACAGTTTCTAAAGTACCTAATTTTGTTGTAAGTACCTAATGTAAATACTGTTTCTTACCAAAGCCTTCTATGGATAAATGTAAGACTATGCTATCATTATGTAGGCGCTAGCTCCGGTGTATGATGGCTGAATCTAAATTAGCCGACATTGGTCCATGGGGAAAACCATTGTTTTAATGAAGTTAGCTAGCTTGAACTACATATATTTTGTAGTGTCGTCATTTTACACTGGATGATAATAGTCTTTTGTATATGACCTGAACATGTTAGCATGAAAGAAAGAGAAGTTCTTAATCTTTCTCCAGCTGAACAAAGTGCTGTATGGTTGGAGTCTTGTATCACCACTATCATGGCAAATGATAGTATGTATTATATCAGCCCCACCTAAGTAAGATATTTAGGTGAACACACTGTTGTGTGACATCAAAGATAATAGGTTGACCTCAGTGTATGTAAAGATATGATTATGTTATACATATGTTCTTTTAATTTAATTTCACTGCCGTTTTGTTCACTGTCTTGTAGATAGGTAATAATAGGTAGGCCTGTGCAAATATTAGATTTTCAAATAGTTTTTGAGAATAATTAATTCCCTAAAATCTATTCATAATTTAAATACTGTACCGACTCTTTCAAATTTTGTCAACAATAAATTTTCTTTAATCGGTATAACATGAAGTTAAGTGGTCTGAAATCTGGTGGAACTATTTGTCACAAGGTGCACCGGCCAAGTAATATGTATTTCATTTCACTGCCGTTTTAGTTTTGAGTAAAATCCTCCTAGGTTCTGCCATTATAGATTTGTTAGTATAACCTTGGGCATTAGCAATATCTTTCTCTCAATCTTTCCTTGATGGCTGGAATTGTGCACATTCTGAATGTTCAATGCAGTGAAGTTTTGAATATTAGTATTTTGAAAACTGTTACTATCAACATTGGTATTTTTTTTCTCATTTATTATTGTTATTTGTTGTTTTACGACATGCTCGACAGCTAGATCATACAGTCAGCCTTTTAGTAGTCTCTTACGACTGGCAACGCTACCACCAATTATGTACTCCGGGCCCAGACAGGAATTTTGTTCCAAAGCACTTCCAAGTTCCAAATGCAAAGGTCTTTGGTTCATATATTATTTCAGGCCAGAAGTTTTGTTTAAATGTAAGATTCTGATTCCCTTCAGGCTACAATCTTATTCTAATGAATGTAAAATGTAATGCTCTGAGACTTACATCTATTAAAGTCAATAATTATTTAACACATTATGTGGTTGATAGTAACACAACAGAAGGTGAATCAAAACTTTGAGTGAAAACCAGAAATAAAAACATTCAACCCCAACTGGGAACCCCAACTATGTCTTCCACTTGCTGAGTGGGCACCATGACCACTATTCCACTGGGCATGCAGGGACCTGGGTTTGGTTCTCAGTCACTGTTAGATTTTGAATTCCAGTCACTTTTAAATATTTCCATCTAAGAGTGTTCCTCTTTTGTAATTTTATTATTCCTTTAAATGTCACAAACTTGGCACGTCAACTTATGACCATAATTTAAGACTGCATTATCATGAATTAAAAAGTCAGGTTGTTAAGAAATAGCTCCATTGATAAATATTTCAGAAATCATGTTTAGATTACTTGAGACATATTATTGTTTTATGGAATTACATTTAATGGGTGTTGAACATTTCATCTACACTGGGCACAGGCAACTTTTTACAAACATCCTTGGGCCAAGTATGTACATTGGTTTTCTGTATGTGCCGCATGCCTAATGCCGACATTACACGGCTCAATACTTTTGTCCAACTTATTGAATTCAAGAACAAAAGCGAATCAAAAACAGTTAGGTAAAAACTGCAACAATATAGCTTCTATTAATTGATGCTTTTTTGTCCTTGAATTCAGTAAGTTTGCCGAAAGTATTGAATCGTGTAATGTGGGTATAATATACTATTTCAATTTAATTATTAAGCTAGTTATATGGCAATTTTGTGTTGATCTACTACTAATACTATTCATTTGAATTGTACTAGTATTTGATGTCATGTTGTATAAAATAAAGTTGAAAGTTTTTTACCAACCTGCAATAACAAGCCTGTTCTTGACCTAGTTTACTTTTTTAATCACCTTTCACCAATTTACTTTAGGCCTATTGTAGGTAATTGTACCCTATAATATTTTACATTTTATAATACCTTACCTATTCTTTCAAAATATGCTATAATTACTAGAGCTGTGCAAGCAAGATTTTTGTTAGGTTGTGTTAGACTGACCCTATATTGAGTATATTGATCTATTAGGAAAAACACAAGCACAAAAACAGATCTTGCTAGAAATTCTTCCAATTTTGTTAATTTTAGAGTTATGGTACGTTTACAGCTACGCGATGCGTGCGAAGCGAGGGCGCGAGCTCCAATCAGCGGCCGAGTTTCACGCAAAGAAGTTAATAGTTTCACGCAAACTCGGCCACTGATTGGAGCTCGCGCCTTCGCAACGCGTAGCTGTAAATCAACTATTAGGCCTACAATATGAATAAAATTTAAGTTTCAAGACTATCTAGGAGCAAGTCAACTGAACTTCGAGAGGAATTGTCTGCTTGAACTTTCGGAGCGATTTCCAAATCTTGCAGAACCCTAATAATGATGTAGTAATTACTGTACAGTACAATTACAAATACAGTAAATAAATTAATACAGTATGCATGACGTGATGGACGTCATCAAAAGGCTCACCTCTACGTAACCTTCTAGCTGTGCTTCTAGCCTCCTTTTGTGGAAACTAGGTTCATTTTCCGAGTTGAAAACAGTAGTTTTCAACCTAAAAAAATACACAGATGCACAGAATGTCCCAGAGGTTAGTGAACTCGCTAATAGGGAATATGCATATTAATTTTTGTCGTCGTTACCAAATTAATGGCGATGTTATGAAGTCAAAAATATTTCATTTTCCCATTTTCGTAGATACTTTCATTCAAGAAAGTGAGCTGAAAATTTCACAAATAATTATGGCGGGAAAAACAGGTCATGACGTCAGAACTGACTAACATCAATCAGCCTATCACACAAAGATAATCAAAGGCTGTATTTGTGCCGAATATTTCACTTAAATTAGAGTATTTATAGTATTATTTGGTTCCATAATGAATAATAATTGTTTGCAACAATAAATTTACACAATTGGCATGATTATTTGTAATAATGAAACATTATTTCAGTGAATAATAAGTTTGTGAAGAGATCGGACAACAATGAATACGTTGTCTTTCCGATAATTGTCTATAGTGTTGCAAGGCGGTGATTGGCAAACACATTCACAACACATTCATACACAGTGATGCTTACTCAGTTATGACGTAACCATCCGTTTCACGATAAAAGCCCGGGAAAGAAGAAATGCTATACTTTGTTACGTAATAAAAATCAAACTGTGACGTTTTGAAGTGCGAAAAGTAGTTTGCCGGTATTTGTAGATGAGGGCCTGTCAACTTCACATGATCGAACCAATATCGGAAAATGTGGTATATTCCCTGAGTTTCTGCATCCGGGCAGAAAATAAATAACTGAAATTTATAAATACCGCGATTCGCGCGAACGTTGATGTAAACCAGTGGATTTGGAAGGACTGTTTAGGAAGGGATGGACTCCATCTAAATAGAAAAGGAAATGAAGTATTTGCTAAGATTGTAAGAGGGGTTGAACAAACATGGAGAGATACCATAAGACTTCGGCCTAGACCTACAGAAGGTCAAGAAAATGTGGCCATAGATATGGCGGGAAACTAAATTGTACAAGTGGCCAAAGTAGAATAGAAAATCTTGTAGTATTAGGTAATTATTATTGTCCTACTAGTCCGAATAATTGCTCAAGTAAACCTGGAGTAGATCCAGGATGTGACAACTTACGGGTTAATACTAGTTCTGATAATAGTAAAGATATAGATATAGGACTAGACAATAATTATTCTTTGTTGTTATATGTAAATATCCAAAGTTTATACCCAAAGAAAGAAGAGGTTGAAAATATGATTATACAATGGAAACCCTGTATGATGGGATTATCGGAAACCCATCTCACTTCTGCCATTGAAGACTGGGAGCTGGAGGTGAATGGCTATAACTTAATTAGAGTAGATTCATCCAGTAGACATACTGGCGGTATTGCCCTATATATTTTAAAAGATATAACTTACAAGATTATTAGTAAAGTTGTTGTAGAAAAAAAATGGTGGGCATTGACTATCAAAATACTAAATGGATATCTTAACGGTATGACATATTGCTTAACTTATGTGTCACCAAATATGAGGAAAGTAGATGTAATCGAGAGGATGGAGAACATGATAGATATACTGAGAGAAGGGAATGGAAAAATAGTAATAAATGGTGACTTTAACATAGATTTAAGGAAAGAGACTATGTATGCAAAACAAGACAAAGTACTGTTTAAACGATTAGGTGTTGTACAAGTTATCAAAGACTTTACTAGAATTGCACAAATAGCCAGTAAGGGTAGTGATAGGAAAATAACGACTAGCACATTGATTGACTATGTAATTACATTCGTTGAAGATAGTGACATGTTTGAAACTGAGGTGTTGGATATTCCTGTGTCAGACCACAGACTGATTAATATTAAGTATGTTAAATCTATTAATCGAGGAGGACTAGGGTACAGGATAAACAAAAAACGAACCATCTCTTTTAGGAATTATAAACAATTATTCCTTTCCACAGAGCATAAGGAATTTTTTGTCAAAGATATCTATGAAAAGAGCTGGCCAAATATTGAAGAGGGTACAAATCTTGATGCAATGCTAGACGAATTAATTTCAAATCTAAATGAATCTGTGGATAAATATACTAGCATAAAAACATTTAAGGTTAAGGAAATACATTCCAGTAACATATGGTTTGATAGTGATATTAAAAAAGCGCAAACTATTCGAAATTACTGGTTTAGAGAAGCAAGAAGGAATAAAAGTATAAGTGCATGGGAGATATATAAAGGTAAAAGAAATGAAGCAACTGCATTAATAAGGAAAAAGAAGAGATCTTACTATGCAGAAAAAATATCTGAATTTAAAAACCAACCAAAAGAGATGTGGAGGATTTTAAAAATGTTATATAAAGGTAAACAAGGGGAAGAAACTAAAGACTTATATTTCAATAACAAAAAAATTTGTGGCAAAGAAATGATTGCTGAAAGTTTCAATAGTTTTTTTATTACCAGTATAAAAGAAATAGTTGATAATATTAATGTAGGCCTAGATATCGGGAGAGCCACACAATTTGTAAAGGTTAACGAGATTGATATGATGAAACAGTTTAAAGAAGTTGAAGTATGTACTGTCGTGAGGGTAATCTCAGATAAATTAAAAGATTCTACTCCATGGCAAGATGGAATTAACCTAAATATAATTAAACTAGCATTAAGTAACATTAAATTTAAATTAACTGATATAATAAATAAATCATTACAGGATGGCGTTTTCCCTAGGATGTTAAAATCAGCAATAATAATTCCTATACCTAAAATAATTAATACGACTGACATAGAAAATTTCCGTCCAATTAATACATTGCATATTTTTGAAAAAGTTTTGGAATATGCTGTCAAGGATCAAATAAATGAATTTATTGTAAAAAATAAGATATTGGTGGATGAACAATCAGGATTCCGGGACATGCATGGATGTGAAACGGCCATTCAGTTTGTATTAAATGACATTAAGAAGGAAATGGTAGACAAAAAGTTCACCATAGCAGTGTTCCTAGACTTAAAAAGAGCATTTGAAACGGTAGACCGGGAAATATTAATAAGAAAATTAGAATTATATGGCTTTAAAGGTACAGTGCTTAAATGGATCATATCGTATTTAGAGTTAAGAACACAAAGAGTAAAGTATGGAGATTTCATCTCTGAAGAAAAAGAAAATAAATTTGGTGTCCCTCAAGGATCTGTGTTAGGTCCCTTGTTTTTCTTACTGTACATAAATGATTTGGGGAATGTCCTTAAATATTGTAAAATTTATTTATATGCGGATGACGCTTTAATTGTATGTAGTGGTAGAGACATGATCCAGTTGGTAAAAAATATAAATTTAGATCTGAAAGCAATGGAAATCTGGTTTGGAACAAATAAGATGAAACCAAACGTAAGTAAGACTAAGGCGATGGTAATAGGTACTAAATCAGTTCTCTATAAAGTTGATAAGAACATGATTAGCATAGAAATAAATAATGAAAAGATTGAACTTGTGAATGAATTTCTATACTTGGGTGTAATTTTTGATCAGAATCTAAAATTCAAACTTCATGCAAATTACATTATTGCTAAGATGTCAAGGAAGGTGGGACTATTAAGGAGATTAGGTGGATGTTTAAATACTGAATCAAAAATTAATATTTATCAATCAATCATAGCGCCACATGTTGATTACTGTAGTTCAATATTATTTATGTTAGATAAAAACGAAATTGATAAGATCCAGAAAATCCAAAATAGGGCCATGCGCTGTATTCTAGGAGTTCGGCGTGACACTTCAATAGCTAAAATGTGTGAGGTATTACATTGGCTTAGGATTAAACAACGTATAGTGCTTAATACACTAGTGCTTATTTTTAAGTTAACACATGGACTTGTCCCTGACTATTTAAGTAATCTAGTAATAAGGAATAATGAAATCCATCATTATAATACAAGAAAAAATGCAAATATTTTTGTTAAAAGAAATTCTAATAAAAAAGTAGAGGGAGGTTCATTGTTTGAAAAAGGTATACGTATTTTTAACCGCATACCCCTTGAAATTAGAAAAGGTAGTATAAGTAGTTTTAGAAGAAACTGTTGTAAACTTATTAATGAAGGAAAATTAGTAGCCTTCCCAGGTGAAAGAGTATTTTACTGGGACAAAATTTAGTTTAGTATCTTATATTTTATTTATTTTATTATGTTTCATGGGCTTGTATGTATGTATGTATGTATGTATGTATGAAATAATGATGTAATGTAATGATGCAAAATAGCAAGATATGCTATAATAAAGAATACTACTACTACTACTACTACTTGTGATTGGTCACTGCGTGCGCCGAAAGTAGTTGTGTTTGTTGTAGTTGTGGCCGGCAGGACGTGCTGCTATCTACGAGGACAGTATGGTATTTGCTGATACCCAGGCAATCGTGCGAAGGAGGGGGGCGTAGTGCGGGGGGGACATGTGGTAGTTTTCCACGTACCACGTGACCAATAGACGGCACGTGTCAATACGGCAACGTTGTATTAGTTTGCTGGTGGCACTGGCAGCTAGGCCTAGGCAGGTGCTTCCTTGATGTCTAACAGCTGATTAATTGATATTTTTCTTCTTAAATCTCAGTTCTCACTCAGTGCTTCTACAGTGTCTGTATGCGGATGTTGGCAAAGAGTGCAACTGTCAAGGCCAAGTGTAGTACGCTAGGATAGGTAGGCCTACGTTGGGCTTTTTACACGGCCAAGGTTTGTTTGTATTCGAAAGATAGGCCTAGGGCCTAGGCTAAGCCTATACAGATGGGATCGGACTTGGAGTAACTTACAACTCGACTACAAGGACTCGACGAGTGAAAACTGCGACGAAAGGCTCCCTATATCATCATCTATCTATAGGTAAGGATCTCCTAGGGTAGGGCCTAGGCCTATTATTTATAGCCTAGGCCTAGACAACCTGCGGATTGTTTGTTGTCATGGCCTTTCCATATTCCAGTAGGTAACCTAGGCCCTACACTCTTTTTTGTGGATTTGTTGTGAAATCCAGAAATTAAACAGTCTCCAATATCAACAAAGTTATTATATTGATAACCTGTAATCATGTGTATGTACTACGTCAGTCTCTCAAAGAAATACACAAAAAAGTGAGGAGGCCTAGGCTAGAACAGCTGATCACCTGTTTGCAAGAAATACCAAGCTAACAAATGGATAGCGCTGCTAAGCAACCTCTTTATCTAGGCCAGATCTAGGCCATTGATGATTTAACAATTAAGCAACAATGAACAATTGACAGCTGATAGACTCCTCCTATAGGGCACTAGCAACACCAAAAGACAACAATGAAACAAATTAATTGAATCGATGGACAAACAACAAGCTGTCAAAAAATAATTTCGTCTGATTTTGGAAAACAAAACTAAAAACAAACAAATACACATACAAAACTGTCACTTAGTCGTTGTCTATCATTAAAAGTTTTAAATGGCGAGCAGTTACTATTGCTACACTTGTTTTTATTTCTATGGTTGGAATTTTATTATTTTGACAGCTGATGAGTTGTCCATCAGTTCAATTCATTTGTTCCATTGTTGTCTTTTGGTGTTGCTAGTGCCCTATAGGGAACCCACAACTGACATCACATCTGGACTACAACAATGGAACAAATGAATTGAACTGATGGACAAACAATCAGCTGTCAAAATAAAATTGCAACCATACAAATAAAAACAAGTGAAGCAATAGTAACTGCTCGCACTTATAACTTTTAATGATGGACAACGACTAAGTGAAAGTTTTGTATGTGTATATTTTGTTCGTTTATTGTTTTGTTTTCCAAAATCAGAAAAAATTATTTTTTGACAGCTTGTTGTTTGTCAATGGATTCAATTCATTTGTTTCATTGTTGTCTTTTGGTGTTGCTAGTAGCCTTTCCCTCATGATTCAAAATATTCAGTTAATTTATCATAATCCATTACAAGATAGGCTAAAAAAAGACAAAAATCCAATAAGCCATACCTGGGACTACTTGGGGGGCTAACACCCCCCAGGCTGTAGGGTATTGATTTGTAGACCTAAACCAAATAGATAAATTGGCAATATTCTTCTCTATTGCTCCTCCCCCTGGAAACTATCCTGACTGTGCCCATGGCTGATTTAAAATCATTTATGGCCTCCGACAAATGACAACAACAAATATTATGTTCATTGTTTATAGTACAAGGATCCAACACAGAAGAATCCAGCAGGAACAATGGCGATTCTCCGTATGGCTTTATCTATGGCTGTGCAAGGACCTAACCGAGCCACCTTACCTCTCAAACAAGTAGGCCTATATAATTTAACATTGATCATTTTAAATTGTAATACGTCTATCATATAAATTAAATAGAATTTTGAAAATGTCGATTAATTCTTGACTCTTGAGTTGAATGATTTGTTGAATGATTTCAGATAACAAAGTGTGTGACTTCGCCTACTCCTCGTGTTTTGGGAGCCACCGTTAGTTGGCTGGTCTTGAGAACCTACACCATCAAGCAAGTGACCAAGAACTTACAACTCTTTACAACAAACAAAGACGTCACATTGGATAAAGAGACACCTCTGAAAGTCATACAGAAAAGTACAAGGCCATTGGTAGTAATGTTACCTTGGCTAATGGCCAAAGAGAAACATATCATGAAGTTTGGAAACTTCTACATTGACCAAGGTTTCGATGTACTTTCTGTTCACATCACCCCTTGGCAGTTTTTGTGGCCAGTTAAAGGTAGTCAGGTGGGTGCAAAAATATTTCCTCCGTTTTTCCCGGCAGCTACGTTTCAAGTAATGGACCAGTGTCCACTCCGTATCATTTATAGTTTAAATGTGGTTTCAACAAAGTTTGAACCATGCAAGGTTCATTGTTCTTTATGCAACAGTGCTTCTAAGATGTTTAAACTTTAAACTAGGGTTGCCATGACAAGTGCTTGCTTATAGAAATTAAACTATTAACTTTAGAAAATTAATAGGCCTATGTTTCTGGTGTTTTATTATAATATTGAGAATGAACGAGCATTCACTATTGTAGGCCTACACTTAATTAATTCATAATTAGGCCTACACCTACCACCTAGTAATAACCATGAATAATAAGTGAGTGAACGATGCATTGAATGATATATGTTTTTGAAACTAATCCAAATGAAATATTTCAGGTAGTTGCAGGCGAATTAGTTGACTTCTTGCATTGCAACTATGCTTATGAACCATTACTTCTCCATGGTTTCTCAGTTGGTGGGTACCTTTGGGGAGAAGTATGTGTCAAATTAAACGAACAGTTAGGACTTTATCAGCCTGTTATTGACAGGATTGTTGGTCAGATTTGGGACAGTGCTGTCGAAATTACAGAAGCATCCATTGGGGTGACACGGGCTGTATTTCCAAATAATAAAGGTTTGCAGAATCTTTTGAATTCTTATATCAGGTAAGAAACACTTTTTTAGTCACTTATTACTAATTAGCTCAATTTTTTTCCAGTACAAAAATAAATACATAATACACAGTAGCCTAACAGCTCAATAAAAAATAAAAATATTAATCTTCTGATTTTTCCTTTAAAGTTTCTACGCTTGCAACACTAGTTGGTAGTTGTAAAATTTCGTGATGCTGATATGTTCCTGAGATAACTGCCAACTTGTCACTTCTGGCATTGAGCTGATGCACTTGCTGGAAGTGTGAATTCCCCAACTGATAACTAAGTGTGTAATGCTGATATGTTCCCGAGATAACTCCCAACTTGTCACTTCTGGCATTGAGCTGATGCACTTACTGGAAGTGTGTTTCCTAACTGATAACTACTTGCTACAGGTATCACATGAGGACTTTTCAAGAAGTAGCCACTTGCCACCATGTTCGATCCAGTCAAATGTTTCATACTAACTTAGTAAAAGCACCAGCTCTCTTTCTGTTATCAAAGTCTGACCCGATTGGAACCGAAAAGAGCAACAGGAGAGTTGCTGATGCGTGGATGGAGAGTGGGGTCAAGGTTTGTTCTTTTATACATGTAGGCCTACAAGGATAAACCATTGTTCCTTTCCTATAGGTGTATTACAGTTATATACGAAAATACCCTACCAGTTTTACATTTGTTATCTCTTAGTTACAAATTCGGCTTTATGTAAGCAGACAATAGGAATGTTCTCAAAGTAAAGAGATGCAAAATAATTGACTAAAACTAAAAGGGTTAGTTTTGCATTCCTGTCCTTCGTTTCCCATACAAAAAAAGCTAATGTCTCAGCTATTGAAGAATTGATTTGTTTTTCTTTACACAGAACCCTTTGAAGTAGATACATGGGAAAGAAATACAATGTATCATTACTAACTAATTTGATTCTATTGTTTTAATTATCATAAATAGCATTAATGCTATTTATGATACTGTAATTAAATTCTATTTCACTTAATATATTCAACACCGTAAAGCACACAAACACCGTCTAGCAGCAGAAAGTAACTTGGCTAGTAAGCTATTTTTAAAAGTGTTAACATGTTAACCAACTATTGATTTGTTTTCTAGAGCAGAAATTGTGGAAACAGTGGAAAGTAGTTATTTCTTGGTGTGTTTGTTCAGTATAAGGTTGTAAAACAAATCTTCTTCTTCTCAAATGCCCACATTTGGCTATTATGATAATACATAATAATACATGATAATAGGAATGGCTGAGGAAGCCATCCCTGCACATGAAAAAAAATTACTTTACTTAAGAACAGATTTTCAAATTTAAGTGGGTTTGAGGGCTACAGAGAGGGAAATATGTAAGCATTGTTTCTTATGGACCAATTTCACACACCTATGTGTAGAACATGTTTGTAACATAGACATTTGTCTCATAATATGGCCACTAAGTGGCCAGTTTTGTGTAGTGTCTGTGCCAGAAGGCCCTGCTATTCATCAATAATTTATATTCTTTCATTATTTGGAACGAAGTTGTAAACATAAAATGGTAATACATAGTCTGTTGGTAAGCAGGCGTAGCTTTACCATTGCGATGGGTTGATCAATTAATATATTTTCTTACAGATAAGCTGGAAATGTTGGGATAGATCGCCTCATGTTGGCCACTACAGAAAACATCCCAAAGAATATGTGTCCGAGCTATTTACATTTCTAGACAGCCTTAGTCTTGTTCAATACCCAGACAAAATGAGGGCCAAGATGTGAATGTACATCCTATACCCTATACTATCGACTAAGATCAAATACTGCATAATGTGAGGAAAAGTGCAGAGGCTGGATTTTTACATTTGTTAAGAAAGGTAATCTGCAGAGAAAAAGGCAAATAATCAACTTTTTTGTGTTTTGTAAAGCAATTGTATGAACAGTTGGCAAAATAATTTAAAATATAAAGAGAGGACATTGGTAGCTACTGCTTTCAGTAGAACCTCTTAACTCCTTCCTTTGTTACTACCCCTAATTTTGTTTCAAAACACTTATTAGAGTCGATTTTGTCTCGTCTGGAATGTTCTATCTAGTTCAGTCATAACTGTAATGTTATCAGATACCTAGACACAATAATGTGCAATCAATAGTGTGACTATTGCTAGGTCTACTCGCATGAATTATTGGCGCCAATTATCTGCGTTATTTGTACCATTCAACTATTGTTCCACTGCCTACTAAATCGTGTACTTTCTGTGCGTTGCATGTGGTTGAAGTGTTGTGAAATACAGAGCACTGTTTGATCGACGTTTTTTTAGACACTAGCTTAGTTGAGGATTCTACCTGAAGTGAAGGTGTCGTGCACATTATCAATGCTATGTGTAGACCTAGCATGAGGACACTTTGGTGTGTTTACTGTTTAAGGCTGGTCCACACAGATTTTTAAGACATAAGATTTAAGGTTTAACGCGTAGTCGTAAAGTTGGATCATAGGAAACACGTACTGGCGTTCACACAAAGTTTTAGTTTTAAGACATGGTTTTCATTGTTGTTTTTAAAACAACGTCTTAAAACCTTAAATCTTATGCTTAAAAAATCTGTGTGGACTAGCCTTTACTATGTTTTATGTCTGCTTCATCTTCACATACATACTTCCTCCATATACTCATTCATACTCATTTCATACTTCCTTCATACATTTATTTCTATGTCCACAAACTATAAACAAATACTTCAAATATTCCATTGTACCCCTAACTTCTCCTCTTTGAACATTTCTTGTATGTTGGATATCTGTTACAGAAAACTCATACATTTAACTCCAACCCTTCAAATAGTTATATCTATCCATCCCTCTGTTCATTTCGTTTTTCTCCCTTTTTACCTAGCTAAACCACCATAAGTCCTACGATACCCCACTGTGCCATTTTACGGACAATAGAAGATAATTTTCTCTTTAACGTAAGATATTAATTTTTGTTTGTTAGTTGTTTTAACTTTTTCATAGCATCTGATAGGTCTTATAGTACAAGATACTCTATAGGGTTTCTTAAAAATAAATAAATAAGAACATACTATATTATATATCCAATCCCATGACAATGTCTTGAATACGTAATTAAAACGAAATAGTTCAACAGTTTGCGAGCAGTCAATAAGCCACGAAGTTTGCAAACATCTCGTTGTCTATCTCTGCCATTCTGAAGCATCCTAATTAGCGATTAGTCTGTTAACGTGTAATGGAATTTCAGTCTTGCTTGATGGTTTAACAAATTCGTTATGTTTTAATAGACTTATAGCGCTAGAGTCATCGATAAACACCCGCTCAAACTGTTAAAGTGCTTTATGAACTCTTCAACAGACTATTTAAAAACTGAGAGTTAGTCCTGTACTTTGGTCAACAAAGTAAGGGTGCTTCAAAATATGACTCTGAACAGTTTGTGCAACATTAGTTACTAATTTAGTCTGTTTATTATTCATCTTTTTTAAGGGGCTTCCAAACATTTTAAGGAAGTTCTTCTTGTGCCTATAGTAGAGCCTAAATATTCAACTAGGTTACAAACAAGTTTAATGATGGCTTTTGCCTCATAGTACTTTGGCCATGATGCTAATCTAGACTTTTTGTACATCACTGTCGTCTCAGAAATGAACAAAATGTGGTGTTCTACAAGGTCTACCACTCTACCACCCCACCACCGTGTTTATCTTTATTACGGACCTACCTGAAGTAGTAGAGTAGATTAGCAGAAATATTTGCTGATGATAAACATCTTGTCAATGGCCAATGAGGATAAAAATACTTGAAAGAGTTGGTGGTGATATTCCACTGGTGTTTTTAATGTTCTTTGCATCTATGAAAAATGAAAATACTAGTGAGAGGTAATCTTAAAAGGAATCTTACACACAATTTTTGAACTGGTCATTCTGTCAATACGTGTAATAGGTTTCACATTTATGTCTTGTGTGTGTAGCCCACCGTTATCAAAACCGAGCAAGATGAATTTGTGAAGGGCTATATTTTATTAATATTATATGAAACCTGTGTTCATACGACGAAGTTTGGAAATAAAATACGTCAGGCCTATCTTGAACAGTTTTTAAATCCACGGATTTTTTCCTATTAAAACTTTTTAACTGATTTAAATAACATTTCGTAAGATAACTAACGACGTAATTGAGAAATATTTTACTTAAGTTTTAAGGTTGTATTGTAACGTATATGCAGCCATCTTGTAAAAGAATTGTAAGTTTATTTTCATGGTATTTTTTATTTTTTAAAAGCTGAATCATAAATAATTTGTTTCTTATTATAGAAATTAAAACACTTTCCGGTTGTATTTCGACTGTCAGTTCACATCAACATTCACCCAGTGAGCTGTATTTTTAACTTTTAGAAATTCATTAAAAAATCATGTTTTTTAAACTGCCTTTTTATAATTTTTTTTATTTCCACAAGCATGCTCATATGTCATTGTGGAGCATTTTCCTGTAATAATTTGGTATGTTTTGTACCGGCCACAAATAACTTAATATTTTTTAAAACTGCTTACGATAATGGGTTTTCCAAACTCCGTTGTATGAAGTTGTATTTTAAAAACCTTTATGAGCATAGTATGTGTACTGTAGTGTTTGTGTGTAAATTTCAAAAACTTCATACAAATCTTCACTGTACTAAATTAAATACAAATTTAAATGTAAATCATAAATGTTACTACCTAGCTAAAATGATCTACTGGCCTTAAAACTGTATTCACTATTGAAGTTACCAGGCCTCTTCTAAGGTATTTTGTGTGCTATCATATTGCATTAAACCAATTACTGATTCAATAAAAACCATTTTGATAGTAAATCAAGCATATGTTTCAAGTAGGATGTCATAAAATTGTAACGCCCAGAGTGGCAGAACGTAAGCTACTTGCGGCATATAGTGACACGCCAAGCTGCATTTATTCTGGATGTCTCTTTGGGGCTTCCTAACATGAAGCTTAGAAGCCAATGAGTGTTCTGATAGTATTATTGATCATAGTTTTTTTATTTGTCACACCTTGAAAGGTTTGTACTGTAAGTACACAACTTATACTATGTCGTGATCATTATTTGATATTAACTCGAAGACGGTTGAAACTTGAAAGTGACCTATATTGTCTCGAAAGTGACCTAGATTGTCCACTATTATCCATTGCCCAGCTGGGTTCTTGGGGAATGCAGGGTAGATCGCCTACATGTGTTATGTTACGAGGGTCCCGGATTAATGACGTTAGGTGAATTTAGACGTTAAGAAAACCAATTTTATCGGAGATTACGGCTTAATGTACACGTGCAAACTACAAGGCACCAAACATCTTGACTGAATACGTAAGTAATAAAATATAGGCTACATGTGGCTTTTATTCAGACGGGTTCAACACCATAATATTCATGTGACCTTGAATATTTATTTAACATACAAAGAAATAACTTTAAAAGAACTTTTTTCATAAACCAATGTGATTTACATGCAAATTCTAAATTTACATATGTAACTGGTACAAACTAAACCACTACAAAGATATTTTCTGACAATTATTTATTTGATTGATCTGCTCTATCTATGCAGATGTCAATGAGTCAACTGTGTGAATTTAAAATGTCATACTTCAAAAGGTACTACTATAAAATGTATCTTTTATATAAATATATAGGCCTACTCATTAATGTAAAGGTTTGTACTTTGTGGACAGCTTGAGCCCTAGACAGGAAAGCAGCATGTTTAACCTAGAGCATTCCCATTATGTATTGTACACTAAATCAGTTTTATATACGATTTTTATACGAATACAATGTCAATAGGTATTAAATAAATAACGCAAGTAAAAAGACTTGTGACAACGATGACAAATTGAGAATGTACTATGTAGCAAAACAAGACGTCATAATTCAGTACTAAAATGAAAACATTGGTTTAGAAACTTTTGGCAAAACATCCTGTGTGACATCAATTGAAAACATATTACGAAAATATTACATACTCGACAATAGCCAATAACTGGCCTGTGATTCTGTCTTGTGATCGCAGTGCCCTCCCACTGGCATCAGCTTGTCCAACAGGACTGTGCGTACACTTTGAGAAGTCGGTTGTTAATGGTGCGGTAACAGCAGATGACAGTGCTATGCTATGACTGTTTAATTCCACTTCAGTCTGAAGATGGTTGCACAATTGGAAGTCGTCTCTTTTTCTTCTTGTGTCATAGCAAAGGTATGCTGTTGTAGGTATGCTTTTTATTTTTTTAACATGCTTTCTGTTTGTCTAGGGCTTTACATGTCTAATGTATGTTTCATTGTAAATGTTTAGTAAGGAAATGGATTTTTTTTAATTGTTAATCAAGTGAGAGTATTTTCCAGAGATTGTATCAGCAGTCTAGTTAGTACTAATCTGTAATCTTTTATGTAAGTCTACTTTTGGAATCATTGATAATATTTAGTAAATTAATAAAATAACTACATACCATAAAATGCTCAAACTTTCTTTAATACCTTCTACATCATATTCCAAGTTGATGTTTTAACCTATTGCATGATCATCATATTTGGCTTCATGCTCATATTTTGGGTAGCAAAGCAATCGAGATGAGCGAGTGATAAACGAAGATAAAGAAACTCCCTTAGTAATCGCAGATTACTTGCCGTGACGTCAAGATGGATTGAACGGCACAACATAAAAGGGGCACTTGATTTGTTTTGCTTTGTAAATGGAGGGGAATTTGCATTTGGAAGTTACCCTATAGACCAGACACACTCAAACTATTTATAATTCTTGCCTCAACAATAAGCAGGTTAGTAAGTATTAATTAGCCCAAGCTGCAAGATAGTTTTTAAATTCTACGACAGACTGAAGAGAACTGTCACCAGTATCTGGCTTCATATTGCAAAATTATAAATTATTTTTATTTTTAATTAACATCTTTCTTAGTTATTTGCATAAGTAATTTGCCTATTTGTGTCCAAAATTAGTTAATAGAAGGAACGCATTGTGCGTCCAAGACCAAATCACTTTGTCGGGAAGTGTCAATAATTGATTGGTGCTTTCGTGATTCATAGTTTGAGTATCTCTTATCTCCACTCGATACTCAGAAAATCAATGCAATTACTTACGATGTGTTTTATTCGTGAGCCGATTTGATTTTTTCTTCGTGTTCTCTTTTTCTCGTTTTCCTTTCGCGTTTTTTCTTCTTCTTACTTTTACGCTCCTCTTCATCAGGATCTTTCCCCTCAAGAATCAGAGTCTTTCTTTTATTTATTATTTTCTTTTCATAGAAATCGGTTTCGTCCAACTTTATTTCCGCTTCCCTTTTTGTTACAGAAACTTGAGTGATAATCTTCAGCACTTCTTTATCTGAAAATGCAAAGAACTATTTTACACATTTGGCAGAAGAAAAAACAAACCCATGTATAATGAAGATATAGCACTTGTAATAAAAGTTTGACCCATCTGGGGATTGAATATAATATTGATGGAATTGAATATTCCGGTTCTACGTTCTAGCGATTCAAAAGCTACAGGGGTCGTAGTATACACATTACACAATATTTATTTTAGAAAGGTGTTTATGCTCAAATAAACATCTAGACTTCTAATATAATTTAATACATTAGTGTTAGTGTTAGTCACTCTTTAATTCAAATTTCAGGGACATTAACAATCTCAATATCATTTTAAAGAATTGAATTAAAATAGCATTTAAATGCTATTGTTCAATACTGCATAAGAAGTCTAGAATGTGATTGACTAAGTAGAGCCTACCTACATAGAAGTTGATATTCCTCTCACCGTTGATCTTGTACTCGACTAGTTTGGTATTGATGGTGTCTTCGATCGCCTGCAAGAACGGAATGTCTCGAGGGTGTACCAACGTAATGGCAGATCCGGCCCGGCCCGCCCGTGCAGTTCGACCAACACGATGAATGTAGCTCTTCGGGACTTGCGGCACGGTGTGGTTCAATACGAGCTCAACCGTTGGGATGTCCAAACCTGTAAATTGTATATGATTTTCTTAATGGGCTTGTTAAGTGCCATTTTCTCTCTCTCTCTCTTTCTCTCACTGCGCCTATGTACCACCCACCTCACCGCCTGGTTAATGTACATGACTTTAATGTGAATCGATAAACTTGTAGGCATAAACTAAAGGTACCTTCATATTATCTTGACTCAATATGTAACTACAGTACCTGACAGCTCAATTGATTTTGTGCAAACCTAGAATGCCAAAGTAAAAACATTATTTTTAATACTGTTAACTAGCTAATTTGAAATAAAGTAGAAAGCGTACACCTACACTAGTGTTTATACTTTATAATGAAAAGTTGAAAACAATAAAACTTGAAGCACAAGATGTGAAGGGGGAATCTATGCTCATAGTCCATGTGAAATTTAGACTTTCCATACAAAGGCTTAAGCACATCCCCTTGGATTTATGAAGAACCAACACAGTCCACATCCATTGCCATGCAAATCCGCGATGTGAACCTTGATAGCTAGGCCTATGTCATGTCATCTGAATGTCACTTTACATTACACAGACCAAAGATATAACTTACCTCTGCTGGCTACGTCAGTCGCAATTAGAATTTTTATAACGCTCGATTTGAAACTAGCCAAAGTAGCAAGTCGTTGCTTTTGAGACATCATGGAGTGAAGAGACATATTTTCAAATCCAACTTCATTCAGTGTCATTGATAGTAACTGACAGTTTTTGCAAGTGTCCGTAAAAATCATTATTGACCCCGTGGGTCGATCTTTTCTAAACAAGCGTATAGTCTCCACCAAATAACTGTCTTTTACACCAAATGGACACAACACGTAAAACTGTTTTAGCTGTTCAACGGTGGCTATTTCGGCCGGCGCTTCGTACAGGAAAACTTTCTTTGTAGCAACTTCTTTGACTTTTTCAAGAGTATCAGTAATGGTTGCACTGAATAACAATGTTTGTTTAGATGCTGGAAGGGCAGCAAATATAGTCTTTATTTGTTGGTCAAAAGTGCCTTCTAATAACCTATCAGCTTCATCCATCACAAGAAATTTTATTTTCTTTAGTGTAAAAGTATCACAGCTGTCCAGATGATCAGACAACCGTCCCGGTGTGGCAATAACAAGATGAGGTTTCCGAGCCAATTCCTGTCCTTGAGTAACCATATCCATCCCGCCGACAACAACGCAGTGCTTCAAGTTGATTGCCCTGCCAATGACGGCAAACTGATCTGCAATCTGGTATGCTAACTCCCTCGTAGGTGTGAGAACAAGAGCAAATATCCCGTACGGATCTTCGCAAAGCTTTTGCAATATGGGCAAAGCAAAAGCTAAGGTTTTGCCACTGCCTGTTTTGGCAGCACCAATACAGTCTTCTCCTGCTAGTATGTGAGGAATACAGTTTGCCTGAATCGGTGTGGGTTTCCGAAGACCTGAAATAATAATAGATTCATATAAGACACAGACACCAAGTCGCAAAGTCGGTAGGCCGATGTGTGTCATTAGCGTAATGAGTTAATGTCTTGCTAGATAGTAAACAACTTGTTTATTAACGCTTTGATTTTACTGTGATAGCATAAAACATAGCTGTTAACATAATTCATTCATAACTAGGCCTAGGTAGATTTAAAACACTACAGATCATATAGGCTACAACCATCTTTACGATGTCAGTTCTTGCAACGAGACCTTCATAATTTCTTGTGCTAGGCCTAGGCCCAGGGCTTACACACAGGTGGGCTGTGGAAATTTATGGAAATGTCTAGGCCTACCATCAATCTTATGGAACCCTTAATTTAGAGATTTGTAGATTTTTTAGTAAATTACACAGAATAAACAGAGTACTCTCGCCTTTGCTTACTGAAGACTTAAGGCCTAGGCCTCTAGGCATAAAATACATCTGCCGTAGGCCTAGGCCTACTTCTATTTGTCGCAATTCAGTCTCACCCCGGGCAGCTAGATAGACCCGGGCCTAGACTTGTAGGCTAGGCCCAGCTGTAAAAATCTGAGCATACGAACAGAATTGTGTCCATGTAGGGCTATAGACTTAGCCTTGGCGTAGGCCTAGGCCTACACATACGCCTATGCATGTCTGGATGGGTTGCCAGATGGGGGGAGGGAGGATCTGGGAGGCAGAAGGCAGGAATGGGCCTGTAAGCTTATTAATGAGAGGTTAGTGCAAACGGTAGGAGAGAGGACGAGGATTTGTGGGGAGGGGAGGAATAACATTTTAGATGTAATATTAGTAAGGCCGGAGGAGGCATGGGTTCACTCGGAGGTAGTAGAGGGAATGAGCGATCATAGGGCCCCAATAGTAGAGTTAGCACTAGGTAGTGGGTTGGAGGGAAGGCAGGGAAATAATAGCGAAAGTAGGGACAAGACAATATGGAGATATGATAGAGCTGATGTTCAGGGTTTGCAAAGGGAGTTACTGGTATTGTATGAAGAGTGGTCTAGTAGGGATGTGGGAGTAAATGAAATGTGGGAAAGTTTTCTGCAGATATATAGGGGCTTGTTGGAAAGGTTTAGGCCTAAATAGATTGACGAAAAGGAGGTGATGGGGGAGGGGGGAGGTTTGGATAGGTTGCCACCGGGTAGTTGTGGCCCATTTGCAGCCTTTAAGTGTTAAATCTTATCTTATCTTATCTGAAAGGTCTGGCATACGGCCCAGCCTAGGTAGGCCTAGGCCTAGGCTAACAAAACTACAATCAATATTAGGAGAACACCTTAATAATATGGTATGTATAATACTTTGAATTGCTAAACCTAAGCCCACGTGTTGACGTTGTGGGCTAGGCTAGGCCTAGGGGATTATAACCTCAACCCGTGGGTCAACGGCTTAAAACATTTGTACATGCTCATGACCTCAAGCTACATGAGATGAGAGATAGACAGCAACTCACCTATTCCTTCACACTGTCTTACAATCCAAGAGTTCAACTTTAGGTCAGCAAATGAATTTACTTCGTCCATTTTGCAAAATAATATATTTGCTGTCAACTATTCATGTACGCAGCCATATTGTGCATGTGCTAACAATAATGCCAACTCCTAAATTTGTTAACAAGTGTGTTGCCAACCTTATTTTTTGTTGTGTTTGTTGTATTCTGAATTATTCTTCCAGTAAATTTTTCTTGAAGCCCATTAAAATTCAAGTGTTGATTTATCATATTCAAGTTCAAGTTTAAGTTCAATTTATTCACCTGTGTTCGTTACAGAGATTGGTTTCGTCATTACAAACTATATCACATTTTTTTCCGGTATCGTCTTAAATAGCATAGGCCTGGATTCTATTTTTAGCTATCGATATATGCAGCGGCCATCTTTATCATATCGATAGTGGTCATTCGCGCGCGTAGTACAACTCGTGCGGACAGTCACAACAAACATGCCGGCCACAAAGCACTGTGCTTATGGGTTATGCCGGAGCAGTGGAGTGACCTTTGTACGGTTTCCGAAGCCACATATGAATATATGGTGCTGTGTGAAAGGTGGGTCCGAGCATGTGGAAGGACAGGGTTTACCACAAAGTGTGCGAAGAAGGATACATACAGCTCCAAACACTTCGTGAATGTTAGGCCTTCAGACGACTATCCTGTCCTATTCCTTCGACACAGGCGCGTAGGAACTCCAAATCAAGTGGGGGGGGAGAATTGTGAGCGCGAACAACTCGCGGGGTCTGGGGTGGAGCCCCAGCCGCCGGAGGCCTTTTCGCCGAAGGCGAATAATTTTCTTGCTATATTAGTTATTTTTCGAGTTTTATGCTTAAATAAATACGTTTTGAGGGTCTTAACCCGCCCCTTCCCTAATTACGCCACTGACCATGAAGCACCCATTCGCTTTTATTTTGTAATGCTACAAAGTGCAAACAAAGGCAGAGGAAATGTATCTTGTGACAAAGATCTTGGCTTTCTCTGGGGCGTGGGGCCCTCTGTGTTTTTACAATTATTATTCACAGGTGAAATATGAAATAAGTTGGTGAATGTTTAACGGGTATCCGTGTGGTACCGTATTGGATGTCGGGATGTGCCTAAAACGCTAAATTAGGTGGGTCACAGGAAAAAGTATGGGGGAACCTCCCCCCATTCCCCCCCCCCCTTCCTACGCGCCTGCTTCGATATGCACCTCTTCGAATGAAGTAAGTTGTTATAAATTGTATTTTATATGGCTTGAACAATTGCGCGCTTGCCGTGTTTAGTGTCACGCCAGATGCGCTGCCACGTTCACTGTGCAAATTGTCGCGCACCCAGAAGCCCAGCTTCCTGCATTTAATTGTCAAAAATCAAATGAATGGGCGTAGGCCACAGGGCTAGGAACCAGTTGACAAGCGAGTACCACAGGCTGTACCTTTCAATGAATCTTTCCTTACGCCAGTCCTGGATAACCCTCTATTTTCAAATCAAAATAACTTTATTCATCGATTACATTACACAGTAGGCCTATACAGTGCATTGAATATTTTCCATATTTGGCATTAAACATGGCATGTAAGGGATTAAAGTTAGAAAAATTTACATTGCATTATGATATATAATAAATACTGGCTTATTATTTATTTTTTATTTATTTTTATTCTGATAATAGGTTTGTTTATAAATTATTATGTATTGCTTATGGCAGTAAACTGTCAATCGAGGAATGCTTACATAAGATGAATTTGTGTGTGAGCGTATTTTTCTGGATGAATTTGTGAAAAATATTTGAAGATGGACGGAGATGGTAGAAATTATTTTAGAAAATAGATAAAACAAAAAAAATATGAAAGTTGGTACAGCGGTACTGATATTAAAATAAATAGTAGATAGAGAAGAGACAAATGAGCCATCTCTTTCATCTCTTCAGTCATCTCCATTCCAGCCATCTGTTCGTTAGAGTGTTGACTGATGTCTTAGGTTGGAATTCATAGTCGGCCCCTACACCTAGGGGCACCCATTGTTGCTATGGATTCGTTTTGTTTATGGGAAATAACATGGAAACAACTGTTACCTTGGTAACAATGGGCGCATTGTTCACGCACGTTCAAGGCATGTCGTTTTAAGCCAGTTGGACAACGTAAACCAAACGTAAACACTCGCAGTCGCCATCCTCTGTTATGACAGACATTTGAAATATGTCCGAATCGCGGGCTAAGGCGATCCTAGTTCCGCGAGTAACCAATAGATCGCGCGCTCAACTAGTGTATGTGTCGTCACTTCCTGCTCAATTGAGGCCTATGCTATAAAAATTCACTTGTAGACAAGCAAGAAATAAAGGAAAAAGTTACTATTTTTGAAGAGTGAAAAAAACTGTCACAGGCCTACATTCTATCTCAAATAATTATTTCTAGCATATTATTTTCTAAATTTTCCCGTTAGATGGGCGCTTGAATTTTAAATAAAATTCGTCGTCAAGGCAGTACAATAAATAATTCTTAGTGACATGAAAGGACCTCCTCTAATCCTCCCCCTCCCCTAATCTACGCAACTACATTTAAAATTACCCACCAAATCACTGTACCGGGCACTGGCCATACGTTACCACGTCACAGGACCCAATTGAGGAGGTTGTGACATCACACGCAGACAAACAACGTGTTGCTAGGCAACTCCATTGTTGTATCTTTCTTTGATTGGTGCACATTCAATGTTTGTCCGAAACAAAACACGACAACATGGCTAA
The DNA here is from genome assembly GCA_945910005.1 of Isoperla grammatica. NCBI lineage: Eukaryota > Metazoa > Arthropoda > Insecta > Plecoptera > Perlodidae > Isoperla > Isoperla grammatica. The sequence continues at coordinate 5,936,539 of OX246739.1, read as the reverse complement.
TTTTGGAATTGGGTCCTGTGCTATTTTACCAACATCCGTACTTCCAATAATTGCTTCCAGATACTTTTCATTCTCCGGTGTATCTTGGGTAATTCTTGTTATTATACATTACTTGGGGGATTATTTTTTTTGTCCGAGTATTTGGTCTGCATCAGGGGTGTAGAAATGGGGGGGATGGAAGGAAACTCCCCCCCCCCCCTCCCCCACTTGTTAGCTCGACCCACCACTGGGGCAATCAAACCAGAAAGTGGGGATATGAGTGTCACTTGCTAATTAATGTTAGGTCATCATCATTTTTTTGCACTACACAAGCGACAGTATTTCAGTATTTCATTCGGTCCGATTTTTTTTTCTGAAAGCTCAGAAATCACTCCAAACCCCTAAATTTAAAAAATTTGGCCTGCAGTGCTGTGGTTGGGGGCTTCTATTTTTGCCTGGTCACTTGTCCCGCCGTCTTCATTTTGAAATATGGCAATCCTAGCAGACACCCCCCCGCCCCTGGCCCCACTAAAAAAAATAGTTCCCACATCCCTGGTTTGCCCTACCCTGGCTTAGAATATCCAACCCTACGTACCCTAAGGCTAGATATTCTAAGACCCTGGTAACAAAGTTAGATAGAACCGACAACCTTTGGGTGAGAAATGTAGGGATGGGATAACATTATCTAGAATTCAAAATATCAACCAATCAACCAATCAATCAATTGTAATTCCTATGTATATTCTTGACAGAGGTGGTATATGGGCAACATGCACTCATGCAGAGTATGTACTTGAAACTCCACTTTGACTTGATCGTAAAGGTTTTTATTTTTATTATGAAAAAACAACGACAAAAACAGAATATTCTTTTTGTACACCAAAGCATAGCATAAAATATAAAAAGTTAAATATACACAGTGTTGCTCAAAGTGAAGTAGAGACTATGCATTTGGTCAAGGTAGTGTTACTATCTGACGGCGAAAGACAGAAGCTATGCAGCACACTTGCCGACGATCGAAAAGATGTAGTTACTCTCTCCACATGTAGGTACCGGCAATGTCTACGTTTCTGAGTCAAACGTTGTAGTGTCAAATAAATGTTTTACTCGACACCCGGAGGAATATTTTATTTTGGTGGTCTAGGTTTCGATTCCCGCCTCAGTAATTCTAGCTAAGCTATTTTCAAATGTTTTCTCCGTTACAAAGTGAACGCTTCTGTGGACTCATTAAGTAGTTAATATTCCTAAATTTATATCTGTAAGCACGAAGTGTATAATTAGTTATTTATTCACAATTAACCGTCAGTTCTGCATCTAGAAATGTCAACCATCTATTTTTATGTAAAATGTTCATAATTCCATTTCTGTATAATGAGTTTGATATATTCTCATTCCCGCTCTTTCATTGTGAAAACGCCGATTACGTCAAACGTTTGGTAAATAAAACATTTATGAATTACATGTTTTATCAACGCTTTATGGAGCTTAAATCAAACTCGCGTCACTCATACAATATTCATTCTTCAAAACCACATTATTTTCTGATATTCTGTGAACATTTTGTAATTGTTGTACACTGTCTTACTGATAAATGTTCAAACGTTAACATTGAAGAAGTTATGGGAAAAAAGTTAAAAAAATTAAATAAAGATGATATGTAAAAGTGGTAGGTAGGACTACTTCTTATCAAATATAAATGTACTCTTAAAATATAAATATAAATGTGATTGAAAATGCATCCTTCACGCGGGAAAAAAAGAACTTCAAAAACAGAATATTCTTTGAGTACACCAGAGCAGTGTACAGCAGACAGAGTGCGTACAGTGCGTACAACAAAGTATGATGCATAATTCACTTGCATGCGCAATATTGAACTTGCAACAAAGGATGGTTGGTGGAGGCGCCGAGTAGAAAACAAAAACCAAATAACTCATCACCTATTGGGTGAACATTTTAACCTTTGGAAATCAGCTTAGGAATTAATAATGGGGCCACATCTTGGTAGTATGGGTAGTATGGGCAGCTTGGGTAGTAATAATACCCATCGTGGGTATGAAAATTGGTGGAACTGAAAATTTCCGCATATAATTTTTATTTTCTATCTCGTTATTTACGTTTGAGATGTTTTAGCCTTTGAACAGTCAATTGATGTGAGATTTTCCTTCGCAGACATTCAAGACCAACTCGACAGGGTTATATATTACAGTCTTTGTTCAATACGAACGCCCACCCGAGTATAATTCCTAGTCACAGTTGGACCAGTTGGTTAATTTCTGGTATTTGCCTGAATAGCCCCAAATAAGTGTTCCTTTCAGTAACCAAACACATTTATCATCATAAACTAGTGAGAATAAAAATGAAAACCTCAAAATCCACCTTCACGAACTCCATCACGACATATTCTACCTCTACAGAACGAACTACACAATACACGCCATGCATTGCAGCATCATCAACGAGGTCACCGTACAATGTGGTGACCCCGTCGCGTGTCGCTTAACTCCGGACAACTCTCTCCTCGGACTGTACCGGTCGTACATCAGAGTGTGCCCGGCGCCCCCCCCCCCCCCCCCCCAGGGTCATCCTACCGTGATGGTCGCCCGACCGAGAGTGACGCATTAGTAGGCGTTGGGTAAAAAGTCGCTCCGAGCAAGAAAATTAACGAAATAGAATTTAAAAAACACGCTTTTCGCCGGCGTGAGCTTTTATTTAAAACGCAAGCTAATGAATATTTTAAATTCGTTGTACCTCGACCAGGTTTCTCGCCGTGTAGGGTCAAAGTTGGCGCACACAAGAATAGTGATGATGCTGGTTGAGACTTTTTAGAGCGAGCAAAGCGAACGAGTTTTTCACTCAAGTAAAAAGGCAAAAGACTTCCCTGAATGAACAATTCGTTATGGATATAGAGGAAGTAATGCTCTACACCTGTTTCAAAGGAATAAAATGTAGTTAATGCCTTCACCGATTGTTGGAGAGAGTATTTAGGCCTACGATATTAAAACCCCCAAAATGAAAGAGTTTTCTCATATTTCAATGTGAACCGAAGGCGACGGGGTGAAACACATGTATAATATTGTAATCAGTGGGGATGCTACTTTGGATTAACTTTATTCCAAAGTGAACGTAAAATAACACCGATAGAAATGGCTCAGTGGGTCGGGAGGTCGCCGGATCGGTACCCGCTAACGGCAACCCTGACTCACTGTGTTTACCTAAATATCCTCTGTCACAAAACGAGTGCAGTGCTGGGATTGTCATACTACTGAAGCCCTCGGACATTCCTTCCCTAACTGATCCTAATACCACAGTTCACAATAACGAATAAAGAGGGAATGAATAACCTACCTGCCACCTGGGCTAGTTTCCTACGATACAAAAATGCAAAATATCAACCCCTTTTATTCTTATATTCATGTATTAATTGTTTCTTCCCCATGAGCAATTCTCACTTTTATTTAAATATTGTTTATCACTGACTGTAGTCACGCCCGGATGACGTACAGGTGTGTTCAATCAAAACCCACCACACCACGTGCTACGTGTTTGTATTGTCCTCCTTGTGTTTAGAGTTCCTCCCTGCATGTCCAAGGGCCGAGGCCTCCACAATATAATGTTCGTATGCGTGACAAAGTTTACTTAGATTCTGTTCCGCGCCATTTGCCGCCTTCAATAAGACGCTAGTTCTCGTCCTCACCGGCAGATGGGCCAACAATCGTGTAGTGACGTCACACAAAACACGCACTCGATCAACGACGACATAATAGGACATCTTTTTGAAACTTTCGTAAAAAGATCACAAATAACGCATTTGTGATCTTAAAATGCATTAGATTGGAAAAGTACTGGACGTTTTGTTAAGAAAGAATGAGTTTTTGAATACACAGCTGCTTGAGATAAGGCAGGTCTTAAGCTCTGGGCCTACAAACAAGACCTACGCATGTACCTTGCTTCAGTTGGTACGCGGCAATATCTGTAGCTGTATAGCTACATAATCTCGCAAACGTTAAGATAAGGAATATTGCATGTAAGGTAATTGACGTGTTGGTGAACGTTGGGATTGACTTTTCGCGAATTTCGTTATTACCATTTTTCGCTACCGGTACCTTCAATAATAACCAAGAAACTAAACTAATGTATGAAAAATATTAAGCCTACGAATGTCTTAATCAGTAAGGTTTACTTACTGATAATTTTATATTTATGTTTCAACCAAAAATTTTAACTAATATTATTACAATATTATGCACTAAAACGCAAGGATTACACTATTCAGTTTTCAATGTCATGTAGCATTGATATAAGTGCTAATAACCACGAAATCAAACACGGATAATATTATAATATGCCCTTTTGAAAGAATTAGAAAATCACAGTAATGTTTTCCTTGCTATAGTTGCCGACCAACAAACTGTTGATAAAAATACACACTATACGCTCTTTTTTTTTATAAAATTGCGTATTGCTTTGCATTAATACAGTCAGTTTTGCAACAAGAGCTAAAACCTGACATACTGGTTACAAAGTAATAACAAAATGAATTTATTATTCATTGTGAAACCAACGTTAGAATTGTATATGTTTCTTTCTACTCATATAATCCCGACTCAAAATTATTTTTAAAATCCAATAAAGTTGTTTTTCTTCGCTCAAACGTGAACTTCTGGTAATGTCTATCTGTCTATCTATCTTCTCTCTGTCTGTCTGAATCCCTCTCTCTCTCTACGCCCCATCGCAAGCGGCAGAAATCTCTATATATGGCTTTGTGCCTTTATTAATTCCGTAAGGCTGCGTTTCTTGAAAAGCTGTACGAAGCCAAAAGCATCCCCCCTCCCCCCCACCCTCGATACCCCATCTATCCTTAAGATGAATCAACCATCTTCCATCTATATATATGCCGTACCAGTTACTATATTTCCAAAGACGAAAAAATATAATCTCCTGGGACCTTTTAAAAACTATCAGAGCGGAGGAAACCTTCAGACTTGGTTTTTTCGAGCAGAATGGAAGAAAGCAATAGAAAGCACAGGGTGGTCCTGAAATACTCCGTGCAAGCTGTAGAGGTCTATACTATAGATAGATAGCGATTACGTCGTAGAAACGGGCCTCGAACCCAAACCCGGGGTGGGGGTGTTGGGGGCGCTAACTCCCACATCACTATCTACATTGATATGTCCCCCACTGAGGATAGTTGATGAATGAGAAGTAAAACCCACGCACTATAATAGAATTATTTATAACCGTAGTGAGTTTTAAACCGTGTTTGAGAAAAGTTGATAATATTGGCTGAATGAATAATAATATCGGCTGAATTGGCTGGTCACGAATATGGTCAAACAATCACTCAGGTTGGAATTCATAGTCGGCCCCTTCACCTAGGGGCACCCATTGTTGCTATGGATTTGTTTTGTTTATGGGAAATAACATGCAAACAATTGTTACCTTGGTAACAATGGGCACCCCTAGGTGTAGGGGCCGACTATGAATTCCAACCTCATTCTCTCACGGATTAGCTGTCATCTCAAGAGGTCACATCATTATTAGATTTCTCGTAAGAAAACTATATGGATATACCCCTTATTATATAATATTATGTGCCTTATTCTGCAGTCATATCAAAACGAGACAAAATACAAAATTGTATAATAATATAGCAATTTTCACTATTTTAATGAAGGCAATATAATTTATGAAAAATCTTCCGTGCGCCTCACAAGGAAAATAAATACTAATTTTCTTGGTTAATTTGTTTCTTAACGACGTATCACAATAGTAATAATTATGCAAATAAACCTTATTTGTATAATATACCCACTCTGTCGGTTGTCAGCTTTGGTGTGACCATCCGGATGCCTACCTCGCTTATTAGGGTATATTGACAGTAAGGAAAGAATGTTCAGGACTACTGAACAAGGGGGTTAATACTCAGTTATGACTGGTTAAAACCCTGGGGAAAACCAGTATGGCAGATGGTGAGAATCGAACCAGTGACCTCTCGAACCCAGAACCTAACGCGCTGCGGAGGAGCCGTCTTGACCTTTCTAAAGCAAGGTCATTGGCTTCCTAGTTCCTCCCGGCCCCAGACGGAAAAAATAATGTTAGGTAATAATCCCCAAACAACGGAATAAATGCGACTATACACCTATCAAAGATGAGAGATGAGTATGTAACATATTTTTAATGGTCGACTCAATCACAAAGAAATGTAAATAGCTGTGTCAATTTATGCGTAGGTCTTTGCATTATCAACAGGCTATTTCTGATATATCTTTCTATGCTAAAACGTCACAGGATAATCATTTATTATCAGTTGATCGGATCAGAGCGAAGCGAATCATTTCATTCAATTTGAAGTAAGCCTATGGCTTCTGTTCGTGCGTATGTGTGTATGGGGATGTTTCCTTGGAATGATCAAAACCTCACAGTACTTTCTGCTTATACAATATTCGAGCTCAATAAAATCCAACACTACAGCATTCTAAATCTAATATAAATTTAATAATGTAGTAGGCTAAAAGTTATTTAACTAGGGTGTAAACAAATTGGCAAACATTCTCAATTAACCATGTCCTCTTGTCGGCGCGCCACATTCCCCCCCCCCCCCCCCCCCCCCTGAAAGCTGGAGTCTGAGTGTACTTTAAATCAAACACATCAAACGCAGAGAGAGAGATAAAAGCAGTTTTAAACTAGTACACGGAGAATGAAGAGGAAAGCTTTACACACGATGTTTTCAACTCCCCCCTCCCCTCCCAAAGCACTTGCGCCCCCACCGAAGATGTGCTCTCATTATGTCTCCCCATGTAACCGGCATCTGCTGTGTGGAAATTAAGTAAACTCGGGGTTTGCGTCTAAACCTGTTACCGTATAGGAACCCTTCTGACCGTAAAGGCTTGGATTTCACGGCGGATTGGATACCAATAGACGCAACGGCTGTGCCAGCTTGCAATCAGGCGTTCGCTGTCATTCACAGGGCCGTGACAATTAACATAAAGATACCCGCCTGCCACTCTTGCTGTGGGATTCATTCAAAGCGAGGTTTTGAGTTTTAACTAATATTATCAATCAATAGTTCAGGATTTCATTCATGTACGATTTAATGAATAAATAACAATGAGATCAAGGCAGTATTTGCTCAAAAACACAAAACCAAGGGAGGCAAAGATTTTTAAAACAATGAGTGGAGGTAATAAATGTAGCAAATAGATCCACGCCCTGCTTGCAAATAGATGATTTTCAGAATTGAACTAGAAAGACGTGATTTGCTCTATCTAAGGTTCCTTGATAGTTATGTTAAGGTGTATTTTTCATTGTTGTGCATTGTTGTCATTGAAGAACTAGAAGGCCGTGATTAGCTCTATCTAAGGGTCCTTGATAGTTATGTTAAGGTGTATTTTTCATTGTTGTGCATTGTTGTCATTGAAGAACTAGAAGGCCGTGATTAGCTCTATCTAAGGGTCCTAGATCAATTCTGAAAAAGCTCTATTGCCAGTGCACGATAATATTCGATATGCATTGAAGCGGCAACAAAATAAATTACTGCAATGAACATAATATAATAATAGACATCATTCTTTAACCAAATTGCTATTTAGTTTTGAACTAACTTCATACGTGCGTTGTATAAGTATTTATTTTCTGCATCTTGAGCAAACCATTTTTTTTTTTGCAATACATTTGTAACATTTATAAACCAGACAGAAAAAACATATATTTTACCATAGTAGAATATATGGGTGGAACCCTCTAAAGTAATAAATAAAATATTCATCTATCGAGAGATAAGCAGAGCGATCCCCTATAGATCAAGTGATCTATCTATCGGTCGACGCGTTTACGTAAACAAGCAGAACGCATTGCTGCGTAAGGAATGCGGATATCTTCCGGTCCAAGGAGCTTAGAGCCCACGCTTGGCAGCTGTGATTGGCAGCCAGATAGCAATCACTCATCGTCACGTGGCCTGGTTGTCTGTCGAACACAGACGAGAATAAATCACTGCGAGGGCGAGCGCAATGTTCTAATGTAGCGCGGGGCTGGATCGGTGCGGCGGACTAGGCTCATCGCGACGACGGGGAGGAACCCACTGAATGTAAAACGTGCCACAGATAATGTTGGGATTTATATTTAGATTTAACAGATTTACAGAAAAAAGGAAAGAACAGAGAACATAGGCTACAAAACTTTTCTTTACAATTCTAACTTTTGCATTATGTAAGTAAATAGACCTATACTCTTTACCTCACGGGTAATCCTACTGATTTTAGTTAACCGTGTAAAGAAAAAATACCAATATGGTAGCTCCATGGTAGCAAGTGACAAGCTGAATCTAAAGCGAGTTTGATTCTCAAAATGCATCACCAATATTGACTAAAAGTTCCTCCAGAGAGTTTCCTCAGTCATAAATACATAGTAACCCTATTTTAAACTTGTGCTTCCTTCTTTGAACTAGTGTGAAACTTCGGGGGACGCGAGGTTTTTCACGGAAGTTCAAAATAAATCCTTTCTGAATCATATCTGTAAATTATACGCTGTTAGTAGCACAGTGCATAATATTCTATTTGTCACTATTGTGACAATGGACACTGATAGTGATTGCACATTACACTGTACTTGTTGTAAGCCTACTACTTTTTTGGCTCCTGTATTGTACATTTTACTTCGCAATACGGCCCCTTCTATCACCCGTGCACATCGTATAGGGGCCTACACAAGATAGATGTGACACAGGTTGCAGTCAGTCGATCATCAGATGAAAACCGTTCCTAGGCAACCACGAAATGGAATCAACATTCCATGATTTCTCATCATACCCGACATACGACGGTAAAATGCATGCAGGAAAAATACTCAAGAAAAGACAGCGAGTGGCTTGAGCAAAAGAAGCTATACCGACCGAGTCTAGTGTGGAGTCAAAGTTAACGAGAACGCGTAGAGAGAAACATACAACATTCACTTCCGGTAAATGCACCATGACCCGGATGTGACGCTGCAAGTTGTGATATCAAACACACTAACCAGATATTGTGAAAATGTATTACGTACTGAAAGAGATGTATCATTGTTATCACAATAACATACGTAATTATCTCAACAGTTATTAATGAATTCATGAAATGGATATCTTTTTATACACTATCCAAGGACTTATAACACAAATGATCATTTTTAAAACAAATCCATGCAATTTTCAAGTCATATTGTGTAATTTTGTATTATTATTTATTCAGAAACTAAAGTTGTTCTTGAAAAAGGATATACAAGCTTCAAAGTTTTTTACTCTAAAAGCATATAATATCTTGGATCAAAACTATTTACGGCGTAAAACAATACATGCAAAATTATATTTTTTTCTTTTTTCTCATTTTTTAATTTTTTTTTACGTTTACAATATTATATCATTCATTACCGCGTTCAGGTAGGGGAGCAACTCTAGTAGGTACCTCACATACATAGGCCTACTCTCCGCTTAGTTTGCTCATGTAAATTTTGTTATTAGCAGTAAAACGAGTATCCTCCTACGCCGGCCCCTCCTATCATAACGATTATTCCATTAATATTATTACTAATTATTAACCTGCTAATAATATCAGTTTTCAAACACTAATGTATCAAAATCACTGATCCTTTTCAGAACTCCTGTATGTATATTATTTTAATCTACAGATTTCAAGGTTATACAAAACTAATGTAAACCCAAATAAAATATTTAAGTGTATTTAGTAACTAAATATTGCAGTCTTGAATACTCAAATGTTAATTGTAAAGGTAGTTGTTTGATTGATATATCATGTGTATGCAATGCGAGGTGCAGGGCTGGTGGCCTTGTGGAGGGTGATTGGCCTATGCCTCCAAGGAAAATATGGGAATGAGGTTGTGAAAATCTCGAAACGGAGGGCACACGCATCACAGATCCACATCAAAGTAGTGACACAAAATGAAATCCTGAACTGAAGCATTGACTGATGGTGGTTTGAGAGGGGATGATTCCGCTAGCAGCCAACACAGCGCTCGGAAGATCGCCGGAGCGGAAAACTCTCGCTTGCTCATCTTTCCAAACAAACTTAACATGGCTACATGGAAACATCAAGCAAGACTCCATTAGAACACACGATTCCAGTTCCGATGGTTCTGTACATAGACTAGAGGCGGATCCATCTTGGGCAATCACACACAACATTACTGAACATCCCGTGTAAATGGATTAGCAATTAGCACCAAACCTTATGATGAGATAAACTAGATTTACTTTTTAAATAGTAAAAACTCAATTAATGACTAAAAACTATTAACGTAGCCGAAATTAAATTTACATGAAATATGTATTGGCGTTATATTTGAAGTATGTACATTTCCTTTTAGGCTAAACGTATGTATCTGTATTCGATTAATATATGCAATCAATCGACTTTATTTCGAGCATTTTCAATTTCGAGTTATAATATATCAATCCAAATGCATTTTTATAAATTGATTTTATCTTAATTGTTTATTGAGTATTAATATTTCTTGTATATATATATATTTATTTCTGAGCTTACGTTTAAACAAAAGTCTTAATATCGTGGTTGTTTTACCAAGTTTAAAGAGCAAATTGTAAATGAAATTTTAAAAACTGCTATTAAATGGAAAAACAAGGTTTGAAGCCAACTGCGGAGAATAAACTTAATGAGATGAGATGTTCATTTCTGCTCGAGGAAAGACAAAAGTGAGCTGGAAGGAGAGAGAGAGAGAGAGAGATAGATAGATAGATAGATAGAGGCGACGAGCGAGGCGAAGAAGAGAGATAGGGGTGAATAAAAGAGCAAAGGATTTTATCTTTACAAGTTGGTAATTTAAACACCATCCTACTGCAGGACTTGTTCTGTGGAAGTCAAATTCAAATTCAATTTCGTAAATGTTTCATATAAAAGTTTTTAGAGAAGCTGACGGAAACAACAATCAACATATTAGTTTACCCTTATTCGGGGGCCCAAATACGAGTAATTATTTGTGTAACTTAGAACTTGAATGTGTATTTAACAACAGTAACTTAATTAATTGTGATTTTTGTTCAAGCCTATCAGCAAACACAATATTCAGGTAGGCGTAAACAGCATCGCCATTCCACAGAGATCAATTCATCATTCAATATTGGATATTGTACGGCGACTTCGTGGATTGAAATAAATGAAACTGTTGCCCTTCCCGATTCTGCACTACTTTCAGTTTCCAAGACCTGCATGTTCCTCACACATAATTTAGCCATTACCTTTCTCGGGTTGGAGTAGCAGACCTGAGCTCTCTTCTATCTCTCGCAACGCAACGCAACGGAAATGAACCATCGGAGAAAACGCAATTAAAATCTAATTTGCAAGTTACGTGCACCCGACTGAGCCGCTTTATCGGGTACACGGAGGGGGTGGTAGGGGAGGGGGGATAGGGGTGGTCTATGTCCCTGGAAGAATCGTGAGTCGTGGTTGACGAGTTGTCAAGGTCATAATGTTGATCTTTTGATGTCAACGGTTATCTTGATACGATTGAATGGAAGACGTGTAGATTATGGGAAATGGTATTGAGGTGAAATTTAGTAACTGTATTTCGAGGGATATATTGGAAATATAACTATTTACATACCCAATATTTAAAACACGTTTATTTGGTGGAGGTGCCGGGTAAAGATATAATCATTTGCAAGGGAGATGTTGGCCACAATTATTTATCTCTTCTCGACTATTTCCTACTCATTTGTTCCTTATTTGTATTAATGTATAACACTCATTATCAATATAGTAATACAAGTAGTAAACAAATTATTAATAATAGGCCTAATAATTAAATAACAGTAGAATAAGGGGGAGTATGACAGACTTTAATGATGATGATATTTGGGGTTTTACGTCCCAGTTTTTGCAACTTGCCTAATCAAGACAATATATAACTAAAATATATAACGTGTTCTGGAAGTTGTTTCAATAGTTGTACTGTTAAAATTTAATTCTAGTTTGATGTGCACTTAATTGTTTTCGAAATGTTTGAACTTTCAACGCTCAGTCTGAGGAATGTTTTATTAAATCGTATTTGAAATGGTTTTCAAATACTGCATATTGATTGTACTTGATTCCTTTAACTGTCAATAATGAAGCCATGCAGAGTAACGATAAAAATGTTTGCACAATCGTTTGGTGGCAATTATTTCCCGTCCGTCCTGAAACACCCAGGGGCGTAGGGAGATGGATTCAGATTGCTTCAGCCCAGTCAAGCGTACTCCGAGAATGCTCCTATACCTGTTCCTAAATTGGGCATCACAGTGGAAAACGGGCGTAATTGGCGGTTCTGTGTCACCACATCAGCGTTGCCATGGAGACCAATAGTGTGAAGCTATATCCCCATTTCATGTTCTACCTGGGATAATATTAATTAAACTCGTGCTGTACGCGGCCTTTCACTCAAGTCAAATGAGCAAATTATGTATATTGACTGCGTCAGCACAAAGATGTACAGTTCGATACGTCACAAACTAGCCACCCTAAAGTATAATATGTCAACAAAAGGGTAGTCCAGAGACAAAGTAATGTCCTCTATGCTCTCAACGAAGCACGGGTGTATGAAGGGGAGAGGTGAGAGAAATAATTGGCTTTTTTTATATTATTATTATTATTATTATTATTATTACTATTATTATTATTATTATTATTATTATTATTATTGTTATTATTATTATTATTATTATTATTATTATTATTATTATTATTATTATTATTATTATTATTATTATTATTATTATTTTTATTGTTATTATTATTGTTATTATTATTATTATTATTATTATTATTATTATTATTATTATTATTATTATTATTATTATTATTATTATTATTATTATTATTATTATTATTATACGCGTAATTATTCGTATGACACTCATACCTTGACAAGCGAAATGTAACTAGATAGATACGTCCCCGTTCTTTTACCAATTGCTTATTCTTCGCGTCATCTCCACCATTTTGTTCGCCGCCCTTAAGACCCCCCCCCCCCCCCACAGTGACATCACCATATGGACCGTCCCGTCTTCTCATCAATATGGAAGAATCAGTATGCATTACAAACTTTGCGACACACGACTGCATCTTTGAAATGCTAATTTTTACCCTCTTTGCCCGGATATGCAAACTAAGTCATCGCATAAACCGGAAGTAGATGCGCACACGCGTACAGAGGTCGCCGAGGAAATTTCAAAACCGGAAGATTAAACTGGAAAATGTGCGGGAAGGAATTAAGAATAAATCACTCTCACATAAAACTTGTCTGCATGGAATATTCTTATCATCTTGTGTAGTACATTCGCTGAGCATTTTACAGCCCAACATACTGATCAAAAGTTTAAGTTGATGATAAAATGTATCATAATATTATGTCTGCACAAGGATAGAGGATTGTCCTCATTGCGAAACTATGTAAGTTTTCAAAAGTGTGTACAAATTCTTTCTATCAGCTGCTAAGTATGAGAGTGGGGAAAGAGACCATCCAATACTAACACACTGGTCTAATTTACACAAGCTTTTTAGAAGTAAAGCTTCTTGGTGCTTTCGACAGGAGTAGTCTACGTGCCTTCGTCGGCGTCTCCAAGCAGTTAGGCGTGGGGGGGGGACATTGCTCTTGCCTCCCTAGCTGTAGAAAACAGCACACTTGTATCATTTATAAAACAAACACCTTTCATTTATTTGTTTAAAGAAACGAATTTTTATAAATTTTACCAACTATAGTAATTTTTTGAAAAATATTTTTTCGATCAGTGTGGCCAATCCACCCCCCGCTATTCCAAGACAAATGGCCGCCCCGTGGATGTGAGGGTTGGCTTTGTTGTGACTGCCGCATAAGACGTTTCACTGCGTTTAACGACCAAGGTCTTCTAAACGGCCGCCCTTACTTCAAGTCTGGTGACTTTTATGAGATCCCCTATGGGTTCCCTATAGGGTCTTAGAAACAGCGCCGTGGGGTATTGAGAGTAATGAAGAGTGCATGTGTTCCCTTGGCGTGCATATTTGTGATGAAATATAAAACCTTAGTATATAAAACCTTATAACATTAGGCCTAGACACAGATTACTGAATTGTCATCATTCATACGTCATACATGTAAGCCTAATCTTCAAGCATGTTAGAATCAATATATAGTGTTACTTATTAATATCTTTATCAATCTTATAATTTCCAATCTTGTCTATACACCCCTTATCTATATTAAATAAAAACAAATAAATACATTCACATTTAGAGTCCACCCACTCAGTAACGAAACTGATTTGCAGTGGGGGACTTAAATTTAAAGCGACTAAACCAACCCTGTAGGCTCCGAACACCATCGACGAGCGAGCGATAACCAATGAAAGATCGATATTTCAAATACGAAACATATGAATCAGTGATACACCCCTTATCTATATTATGTAATTTTACTTTGTATTTACTCTGGAGTGTACCTGAGTATAAATTATATGATTCATCAATCATCATTGTAATGTGAGGTAATGGATAACGCCTCAAGTCTCAAGGGACTGATTGAGAGGGGCATAGCGTGCGATATTGTAACAGACCGACACGGTCTTGAGTCATATTTGTAACAATATACTTAGATAAAACCATCAGCCGTCAACTGCGGCTAAAGTGATTGGGGTGTGCAAGTCTGATTATGAAGGACCTATGGGCGTGGGATAGAACATAGAATCAAGCATATAGCGTGGATACCAGTAAATAAATAAGGAAGTCTTACTTTAAAATAGAATGGATGGAATAAATAAAAAAATAAAATAATAGTTTAAAAAGATAGTCTCATTGATAGATTCATACACATGCAATGTAGTTGCATTGACTATCGAGTGAATAATGTTGTTATGTTCTTAATCTATATGACATTCATACAAGTTTGTATTCATTATCCACTCAAGACATCTATTTTTAAACAATACTCTTAGTTTATATAATATTCATTTGTAACAGATTGTACTGTCTTAATTCTACATAATAAATCGATTACACCATTTATTTTAATGTTGAACATATATTTACTATTTAGTATGTTGTACAATACATTTACCATATTTTAAGACAATATGCAGAGTTTTACATAATATATCAAACCATAGTCACATATGGTTACACCAAATTTGTTCGATTAGATAGTTACATAATACTAGAATAGATGTCAGGCAGTAGTTGTTACACCAAATGGTAGATGCATCTGTTGACAGTCTTATACAAACGTGCATCCCATGATTTAGCTCAGGGAGTCACAAGTTTGTTTTTCTTAGTGTTCTCCCTTGGCCGCGACTTGGCTGGCTCCATCGTCTTATAGATATGACCGCTGAATGGATTATCTTTCTATCCCCCAGGACCCCCCTGAGCGATAGAAGGGGGCAAACGAGGAATAAAACGACTTGCAGCCAAAGACATGCAAAGCAGATCTCGAATAATGTGGGACTGGAAGGGAGGAAGACCGAAGACGAGGCCGTAGCTGCCTCGACGGCCATCACAGAATCCTCTCAACTGGAAATACATTTTTGAAGATAAAAAAAATAACTTCGTTTGCGTATATCTTGTATTCGTGGCTTAGACGCCGCAGCATTTCCTCCGTAAACATACATTTATTAGGGAGATAAAGCACTATGGCGTCGCGGCCCGAGTATAGACTATTTATTATTGCCTTCGTATCAGACAACCCATACTTGCAGGCGCCCATCCGTTCTAAGAGCTCTTGAACAGAATACGTTCAAGCTTCGTTCAGAACGGGTCTCAATGCTGTTATAATAATTAGGGATGAGCACGATATCGGTAATGATAACAAAATTCAATAGTCTATAGCCATAGGTAACAAAAATATTATCGAATTATGTTTTTCAAAATTCAATTTATACTATTAGAGGATGTGTCTTGCAGGGTTTTCATAATAATATATTAATGAAATCAATAATTGCTAATTGCGCTGAAACTTCCTGTGATGTTTATAGATGATGATGATGATGATGATGATGATGATGATGATGATGATGATGATGATGATGATGATGATGATGATGATGATGATGATGATGTGTATCTGCAATCTGAATGGATGTATTCATGCCGAACATACACACAGATCAATTGCTATTTTTGCGTAGCTTAAGCCTCTCTCGGTTTTCCGCAATACAACCATAATACATTTATCCCCATGCACACATAAACCACAGTAAACCGCTTAGCAGCATCACAATTCTCAATCCTCGCGTCCACAAAGTATGACTGACAATTTACTCCGGCTCCATCTGTCAGTCATTTGACTGACTCGCGTTGCATTGTGGGAGGGTAGATCGGTTTCCATGTTGATGCGGTCAGAAGCTTTGTTATACCTGCACAAGAATGAACCACTCAAAACTCAACCATTGCCAGCGTTATCTGAAATGAAATCGATGGAAATTGTATGAAAGCTCAGCTGGCCAGCCTGTTGTCCTGTGTTATATCTCTATGCCTGTTGTGATGCGGCATTATTTTGGTTTATGTGAGGGCGAAATTCAGGCTCCTTGCACTGAACTAGCTGTTAGGCCGTGGACTAATAAGATAGATAAATTTGGTTTATTCATCAAATTTATCCATGCTATAATTAGCTCACAGTTGATGGCGATTGTTTAATGTTTGTGAGTTACTAACAATGCTATTTACGATATTAAATAATACTATTTAACGCAGTAGTTATGTTTATGTGGTTATCCGTTTATGAATTTATACTTTGATACTAAACAGAAAAGTTAAATCACATTTAGACTCAGCAACCGAGTCTTACTGTAGTAAGACCAAATTTCTGATTATGACATGGCTTACTGCCAGCATGATAAATTGAAGAATACATTCATTCTTGATCATAAAATACGGTTCGTTTTAACAAGGCAAACAGAAGAAATGTATTGAATTAGAAAAACTATGAATATACTATAGGCCTGTTATGCTAATGGTTCTCTTTATTATATGATAGCGTCATTGATGGTCTCGACATGGGGTCAGATGTACAGTCGAGTTAAGTATAGGATTTGTTTATGGTTGCTATGGGTGAGCTAAGTAAAGGATTTGTTTATGGTTGCTATGGGTGAGCTAAGTAAAGGATTTGTTTATGGTTGCTATGGGTGAGCTAAGTAAAGGATTTGTTTATGGTTGCTATGGGTGAGCTAAGTAAAGGATTTGTTTATGGTTGCTATGGGTGAGCTAAGTAAAGGATTTGTTTATGGTTGCTATGGGTGAGCTAAGTAAAGGATTTGTTTATGGTTGCTATGGGTGAGCTAAGTAAAGGATTTGTTTATGGTTGCTATGGGTGAGCTAAGTAAAGGATTTGTTTATGGTTGCTATGGGTGAGCTAAGTAAAGGATTTGTTTATGGTTGCTATGGGTGAGCTAAGTAAAGGATTTGTTTATGGTTGCTATGGGTGAGCTAAGTAAAGGATTTGTTTATGGTTGCTATGGGTGAGCTAAGTAAAGGATTTGTTTATGGTTGCTATGGGTGAGCTAAGTAAAGGATTTGTTTGTGGTTGCTATGGGTGAGCTAAGTAAAGGATTTGTTTATGGTTGCTATGGGTGAGCTAAGTAAAGGATTTGTTTATGGTTGCTATGGGTGAGCTAAGTAAAGGATTTGTTTATGGTTGCTATGGGTGAGCTAAGTATAGAATTTGTTTATTGTTGCTATGGGTTTTTCGTATGGAAAATAGTATGTAATAAAACAAGATCATACCAAGACCATAGTTTCGTATTCATAGTCTCCCCTACCCCTAGGGGTGTCCGTTGTTGCTATGGGTTTGTTTTCTACATGGGAAATAACATGCATAAATCTGTTACGTGTCAACACTGGGCGCCCCTAAGAGAGGGGTGAAAGTATGTCCACGTTTACACCGTCCACAGTGAAGGCCACAGTTGCTGGTTTAATTACACCGAGGTTACGATGAACGAACAGCGCAAAGAGAGTGAAAGTGAGAGTGAGAGAAAGTGGGAGAGAAACGGGAACGCATTTGTTACGTCTCTCCCGGTTCTATCCGGCAGGGCAGGCGTCCAATTCCAAAGATCGAGAACCCTTCACCTTCCAAGCCTGGGCCATCAATTACATCGAACATTTGTTATATCCCGGTAAACAACGCTACCACTAGTGCGAGATGCGCGGTAGTGTCTCTCCGCTTTATCTCCAGACCCCAACTGCCTGGCGTAGCCCGGACGCTCCACATATACAATCTGTGGTCAAACAGCAATAATTAGTCAGAAACCTGGTTTAATTTGTGAGTGAAATTCGTTTTGTTTCTGAAGATTTTACAAAAACTAACCGTTATTGAAAGAAATGACAACGGCGATGTATTGCATGCATTGTATTGAAGGGAACCCCCAACTGACGTCACATCAGGACTACAACAATGGAGCAAATGAATTGAACTGATGGACAAACAATCAGCTGTCAAAATAATAAAATTGCAACCATAGAAATAAAAACAAGTGTAGCAATAGTAACTGCTCGCCATTTAAAACTTTTAATGATGGACAACGACTAAGTCAAAGTTTTGTATGTGTATTTGTTTGTTTTTGTTTTCCAAAATCAGAAGAAATTATTTTTTGACAGCTTGTTGTTTGTCCATCGATTCAATTCATTTGTTTCGTTGTTGTCTTTTGGTGTTGCTAGTGCCCTCAAAGGCGATGTATTGCGTGTGAACGTGTTTAGCAGGCTCTGCAACCTGCAAGGTGTTTCCAGGCAAGGTCTGTACACGCGCGGCTTGTTGCAAGGCGGTGTATTGCGTACAAACGTGTTTCATAATAAAGGTAGACCTCAAAGGCAATCAGCCATGCTCTAATTAGGTTTATAGTCGGTACCTATTGAGAAACCTACCCTTGAAATCTGTTTATTGTGTCGATATCTCTTTCAGTTTTTCTATAGTTCACTCCTTTGCGGTGAACAGATAGAAGACTAGCATTGTGCAACCTTTCAGAAGAGAACAAATGAGTTGGGGTGAACAGGGAGATTCAAAATAGAGAGAGCGCTCGCCTCATTTGGTCGTTTTCCCGGACTCGGTTTCAAGTAAAACACAAGTAGTAAGAAAATATTGTTTAACGAAGAAGTTCTTGCCTATATAAATATTTTGATACAATTTTTAAGAAATAGACGAAAGAAATCACAAATTAATTGATTGATCGTTTATAGCTTTCAAGTTTCTCAACGTTATTTTACTGGATGGTTTCAATTGTGATGTACAGCGGAAAAATTAAGATATTCAATTATTTTGTTTTTTAACAACCAGTACCTTTTAAATTTGTTTTGTCTGTTACACTCTTTTATGGGGAATTCTTTGGTTTCCCGAGTGCCAACTATTGGCGAACATACTGTGTTATACGAGGGCACGCTTTACTCACACAGTTTTTTCTTATAAGGATATCGTTGCTGCATCTTAAGTCCTCACCGCCTATATTGTCTGAGCAGGGTTTACACCATAATACTGTTCGGTGTCTTACATCTTAGACCCGACAGGGAAGAAGAACTTTCAGACAAAGGTAATTTTGGGATAAAATCCCAATCCCTTCGCCTGTGCACCAAAGTGGGGGGGGGAGGGGGGGGGGGGGGCGTCGGTTGCAGCTTGCGCACTTTACACAACGCAAATTGTTGTACATTTTACCCATTCAATCTTTAAATCTGTTACAATTTTGCTTCAAATCCCGGTTGGTGCCATTGTAGAACATCTTGCTAGAACAATACTAAGGAAATGATTGTGTTGCAAGTTCTATGTACAGTATAGTTATCTGTGGTACGGATAAAGGATGTAATGTGTAGATAGTATTCAGTCGTTGTGTACTCTAAACATATTCTATTGTGTGTTTGCGTCACGTTGATTCGTTCGGAACTCTTGCTTCACTTCATAGGGGATTACGTTTTTTGGTTGGGTAAGGGTGGTATGTGAGACAGAGAGGGCGGTGCTTCAAAGGAATACACACAGACTTACAAGGCGGTGTATCAAAGAGAGATGCTGTGCGAGACCGCGTGACGTAACGAGATGCGACACCTTTAGACCAAGAAACGAACCGTAAAAATAGGCTTGACCCGGAACTAATTGGTACAGAATTTTTTTTGATCAGAAGTTGTTACTTATGTATACCTACATGCGCATAAGAAACTTTACCGCTGTCCGACACCCCTAATTAGCGTAATTAATTAAAATGTTAAAACTAATTAATGCTCATATTATGGTTGTTTTTGACGATTTTTCAGAATTTAGATTTTTACCACATCAAACAACCCTTTTTGTAATTAAAAAAACTAACTTACATCAAAATAAATATTTCGGTAGTCATTAATTAATTACTATTAATTATAATAACAATTTCAATTAAATGCTTCCCGTGTAAAATTGGTACAATTGAATATTGTTTTGACAGAAGTAAATGTAAGAATAATAACATTTATAACTTGTGTAGAAACTTTACTGCAATCAAAAAATTATTAACAGGCTAAATCAGCTAATTAATAATTAATTATTACATTTATAACTTACATACGTACATATTTGAACATAGGCAATATGGGTATCAAAAGAAAGCTGCTGATACGTTGATTTTAATACTGGTACTCTCAGGGTCACTCAAACAAATTTCTGAAGTTTTTCTAGGGGGGGTAGAAAGAAGGGGAGGGGGTGGATTAATAAAGAATATTATCAAACGTATCAAACAAAAGCTATTAATACGTTGTTATTAGTAAAAATACTTTTAAAATGATTAAAGACAATGTACCCTAGTGCTTGGTTAATAGCGGGGGTGGGAGGGGGGAGGGGGGGGCGGTAAAAAGTGTTCTAATAACCCAATTTTGCGTCTGATGTTTGACACTATTTGATTTTACTTCTTAGATATATGAGGTCTGATTACTCTGATACAAAACTCCAGGCTCAACTATCCGAATTTAACAATATGGGTAGTGTCATTACCGCGCATAGTTTCTTTTACTAAGTACCTAATCATTAATAAACCGTTTAATGCAAAGATTTTGTCCTTGTAACTAAACAAAGTTTTAGTTCTTGATAATTTGACTACTTGTCGAACACAGTGATCGCAAATATTATTGCAACGGATTTTAAACTCAACTCAATTCCTATGTAAACAAGATTTGTAAGATTTATTCTGTTACCTCTTGTCACCACATAAAAATTTAAAACCGCGAACGTTGATGGAGATACAATCGAAGTTGATCCTTTGCTGCTTTTCCAACGACTCTGGAGCGTCGGAGAGTCATCAGAGGATGATTTAGCAATAGCTAATTTAGTTTTTTAAGAATTGCATTATGATATAATATGTAAACGTTAATTTTTTTTACGTAGGCAATTGTATTAACTTTCAAATTAAGCACACTACCACAAGGTGTATTTGACTATTCGGGCATTCCAAGGTATAAGCTGAAAATTCTGCTCCTGGGGATAATGTTTGCAAATACACGAAGAAAATGGTATAGAAATAATATGAAATAAGTAACACTGTTACAAGCAAGTCTTGCTTTGAGATTGATGAAGGGCATTTTGATGCATCACATACCTTAAAGGTCTAGAGACAAAACATTTGAAGAGTTATGTAGTATGTGGAGTTCATTAAAAGCAAATATCATAACTACTGAAGTATGTGATGGCTACGATAATGGGTCATCAACTAAACTTATCACACATTAATTTTCAAACAACAACGTACAGGCATTTAGAACGGATGCACCTTCTTGCAGTTGCATCGTACTTTACAATTACATCATAGAATTTGAAAAATATGTAGTGAGGCTGGTGGCTTGTCAGTTGGTACAGGAAAAAAAGTTTTAAAAGTTGTTACAAAGCTAAACTTGTACTTGATGATACTAATAATAAAATGTGGTGGAGTGATGCTGATAATGTAGGTTGTAGAGTCTCATGCTGAATACTGTGTTAGCAGTTATTAATTTATGTGTAAACTTCTCTCTTATCATTTGACGACATGCCGATTGCTTTTCCACTGCACTCAACAATCTTTGAGTTAGGAGATGTGGGATTGTTGGAAATATATTAATTCAAAAAAAATTTAATGCAAATGTCTTGAATGGCAAAGCTTAACCTATTCTATACATTCTTGAAGTAGTGTCACATCCACTTATTACGCGAATGAAGGATAAAGAAGAACCCAATTCTTGATCCTAGCTTGGTTGTTGTGTAACGCATATTCCATATTTTCTGTTTGCTGGCACCAGCTTTCAACTCTGATTCAATGATGAAATCATAAACAAGATTTTCGTGATTGATATGCTTACAATTACTGGCAACTCCGTAAAATCATCAGTGAAGGTGCTGTTTTCTGGTTAGCTGACTCTACTGCTGTAATTGCAATTAACAAATCGGCGTCGTCTTGTGCTTAAAGTACTGTGATGTTATTGGCTTCAAGTCTCATCGTAAAAGGCTTAGTGGATCTTCATTGAGAGTTGTTCTATGTTCTATATTGACTGACATTGATATGTTTGACTCCTTCTGGATTGTAGTTCATCTGTTACCACCATTCCATTTCAAATATGTGATGTCCTTAGGAGATGGCTCATTGTCGTAGCTATCAAATGCTACAGTGGTCTTATGACATTTGATTCTGATGTGCTCCACATTATTACATATTACACATAGGTTTTTATAAGATTTCTCTAGAGTAGTCTAGACGAATATATACGATGCAGTAAATGCTATGTATCAATCATAAAATAACATCCATGGCTCAATGAGTGTCAAATCAGACACAAAATTGACTTATGAGGACGCTTTTTAAACCCCCCTCCCCCTTAGCCAAACACTAGGGTATATTGTCTTTTATCACTTGAAAAGTTTTTTACTTTTTG
Source organism: Isoperla grammatica (assembly GCA_945910005.1). NCBI lineage: Eukaryota > Metazoa > Arthropoda > Insecta > Plecoptera > Perlodidae > Isoperla > Isoperla grammatica. The sequence goes on along the minus strand of OX246739.1, from coordinate 5,913,716 downwards.
AACAACGTATTAATAGCTTTCGTTTGATACATTTGACGTTATTAATTATTTAACCCGCCCCACCCCCTTCCCCCCCCCCCCCCCCCCTAAAAGGCTTTGTAAATTTGCTTGCATGACCCTGAGAGTATCGGTACTAAAATCAACGTATCAGCAGCTTTCTTTTGATACCCATATTGCCTATGTTCAAATATGTACCTATATAAGTTTTGAATGTAATAATTAACTATTAATTATGCTAATTTGTCAAACAAATAATATTTTCATTGCAGTAAAGTTTCTACACAAGTTTTGTATGTTGCTATTCTTATATTTGAAACTGACAAAACCATATTCAATCGCACCAATTTTACACGGGAAGCATTTAATTGAAATTGCTATTATAATTAATAGTAATTAATAAATGGCTACCGGGATATTTATTTTGATGTAAGTAATTTTTTTAAATTACCAACTAGGTTGTTTGATTAGGTTAGAATATAAATTCTGAAAAATCTTCAAAAACAACCTTAATATGAGCATTAATTAGTTTTTAAATTTTAATTAATTACGCTAATTAGGGGTGTCGGACAGCGGTAAAGTTTCTTATGTGCATGTTAATACACATAAGCAACAACTTCTGATCAAAAAAAATTCTGTACCAATTAGTTCCGGGTCAAACTGTTCGTTGCTTGGACTACTTGGTCTGTGCTTGGACCAGCCCCACAGCCAGCCTGCCAGCCGCAGCATCACAATACCTGCTTGTGTTTCTGTTGCCCTATTACTTTACCTTATTGCATGGCAGTACACAGTGGTGTAGCTGTAGGAATATCTTTCGTGGGAGAGTCTTTGGAATCATCGCTAGATAAATGTAGTTAGGCCCGGCTTCACTCTCGATGCAATGGGGGGGGGGGGGGGGGGGGGGGGTAGGTCTCCCACTCTTGTTATAAACGTTTTAAGAGGTGCTGATGACAATAACTAACACAGTGCTTCAGTTTTTAATACACGCTAGAAGTAAAAGAGCTAAAAGTAAAAAAAAAAGAAAACAGTAGCAGTAATATCAATAACTACAAAATGATGAGTTTTTATCGCAACATTCAAAGTCACTATTATACACAATAAAATGTGAAATCATGTATGTCAAGTATTTAACAATGCGCTTGTGCCATCACACTTTCCCATCAAGTTTCATGTAGGTCTCGTTTGATACTCGGATCGAAATAGTTGGTTATTATTTCTTGACCCGTGCGCCGCAGATTACGTCTGGTTTGACAACTGTTGGAATAACAGTCACCGACCAAGGGGAAACTGACGGCCACACATCTCAATTTCACACAACAATTGGTCTCTTTTGATGGCCACAGATGTAGAACGAATTATCCATCATCCCCCCCGCCTAAAAACGTTCCCGCTCGTCGAGTCACGTGACCACCACGTGGCGAGCGCGCGTACGTCACGCGTGCAGTGTTGCCAAACGCACGCGCGTAAGTCGACTCCCCCAAGTAATTGCAATTCTGGCGTACAGTTTTTTCGATGGTCTTAAGCTTGCATGAAATTATTTCTTTTGAACAAATAAAGCCAGGCCACGCGGCGACTTTAAGTTGACAATGAATGTATTAACACGCTTGAGTTACTCTGGTGTGAGCGTTCTGTGAAACTGGGCTTTGGGTCGCACTTTTTGTCCGTTACAAAGAATAAGCCAGTTTTAATTACAGACAAAATATAACACGTTGTGTACTTCAGTATACAATACAGATATACACGGTGGCGTCGTTGTATGAACAGAACAAGGTAACGGTAAAATTAATGTCAACTAAAACCAGAATTCAAATTTTGAATAAGGTAAACAAGTGGTTATATGATTGCCATGGATGGGAAGGATGTGGTAAGTGTTATAACAACTTCAAGACTTTGCGTTGCTTGTGCTATAGAAATTATGGTTTCTGGCTAGAAAACTAAAATTGAAACTATGGTTTCCTTCCACATTCAGGGATTTAAGTAATAATCTGGACCTTTTGTGCAATGCATATAAAGTACAATAGACGTATGTATCGAATGTAATTAAATGAAACACGGTTTTTGGGCTTGTCCGTTCCCTTTTTATAGTCATTTGAAAACAAGCATATCAAAAAGTGGACCTTAACGAATGTGTCATTTCCTGGAAAAGCTTAGAAGAGCCCCATAAATGTATAGAATAGGGATAATAAATTAACTGAAACGATATAAGTTAGCTATAGTTGAAATCGTTTAGTAATTACTTATCCAAATAATAAGTACAAATATACTTCTGAGAAGGAATGGTCAGACTTAACGAATTTTAGTCATCCTAGTGTTTTGCAGTAAATGAACCACTCTACTCATGGTGCTATGAGCGATTGAGATACACACGCAAACATGTATGGACGAGTATGCTAATACAAAGCGATGTCGCTGAGCGTTGGGCTGACATACCCCTGCTGAATACTACGTGATCCCTACGTTTGCCATACGTTGTTGATCTTTCATCGCCAGTATTCTTCCCGACAGTAGAAATATTTCCTTCACAAGTTCGAAAAGCAAGAGAACCTGGTATAATTACACAAACATTTCGTCGCGAAATGAAGAATGAAATGAAACTACTCACAACTCACTCCCGTTGATAAAGAAGAATGAGAATATTTAGTATCGGCACGTAGCCTTCACCCATAGAACAGCATAGATAACTCATGTTTCAATACTGCCAGAGAACAGAAATACCCTTTAACATTGTGTGTGGTATATCATCAGCATCCCTTGTTGGTAGTAACACAACATGGAGCATGTTATCACCCCGAGCAAACTGACCCCCTCCCCTCCCCCGCCCCGCCACGCGTGTCCCCCCCCCCCCCTCCCCCACCCATCACCGCCCTCATTGTATATCGCGTCGAAACATTGATATACGAATTAACACATTACAGATGACAGTTCCCATTTAGCACAATTCGACGTGCAAGTAATGCTGTGATTGCTGCTGATAAACTGATGGAGATTGTATTACAAAGAGTGGCGTGCTGAGTCCCACGCGCGGCTAACAGGGTGATCGCTCTAGTTAAATATGTTGTCAATTAGAACCTGGTAACTTTTAACGTGATTCACTGCCTGACAGATTGATTTAAAAATTGCAACCGAACAAAGGAACGAGTAGGCCTACGTTGCTAGTATATAGTATTATTGAGTTTATTAGTGTGGTAGTATTGTCAGAAGTCAATGTGTAGCCACCTATGTCGGCAGTGCATTGTCAATCAATACGGCGATACAACACAACCAAGTATATATTGTAACCGGACAAAGGAAAGAGTGTGTTGCTAGTAGTATCATTGAGTTTATTAGTGTGGTAGTATTGTCAGAAGTCAATGTGTAGCCACCTATGTTGGCAGTGCATTGTCAATCAACACGGCGATACAACACAACCAAGTATATATACCACCAAGAACACAACTACGGACTGTGAAAATCTCAATCAACAGAACTAACAACAGGAAGAATAGATTAACATACTAAAATAATGCCCAAAATAAAAACACAGGCAGAAAGATCAAGAAACGAACATGAATACCAGTGCGATAAGTAATGAATACGACAGTAATCTCACACAGATAGTCTGAAGGAAACCCGTCAATATACCTTCTTTATCTGAAGACCTATTCTGTTCTAACAGTCTCCGTAACATTCGTTAGTGATCTAAGGAGCGGAAAGTTTTCAAGACGGCCTTTCTCAACAATCTGACTAGCATTGAGCTCCCCTCCAGCCCCTGGAGGAAAGTGTGTTTGTGGGGGGGTATATTCTGTGTGTAATGATTAAATTCAATCTGCCTCATTTTCCGTGAGCTCAGTCCGACCGCATGTCACCCCCAGAGCCCAAAACCTCTTAAAAAGGCCAGAAACGCAATTATCCCAACGACTTCTATATGTAATGTGATTTTCCTGGAGCTGCACACTTTTCGTCTCTCCCCATTCCCTAATTGAGTTATCCGTCATAGGCCGCTAAGTTCTCATTGGCTGGAAATAGACCTGCCACATAATTAGTCGACGGATGCAATACAATATACAATAGAACTACCATTGCGTTCTGTTCTACTTCCATTATGTGAATTGTTTTTGTTTTACACCACAGCACAGTACCTACGCACCTATCAACATATATTCTACTGTGTTGTTGATACGTATAGGCCTTGTAGTTGAACATGTGTCATTATATTTGCAAGGCTTTACTCTCTAGCTATAGAACATAACTTGCCAGCGTATAAAGATTATTGTTGCTTTATACGTCTCGATTATTGCAATTATGCTTTTCGAGACGATCGGTGATGAGTGAAGATAGATTACAAACCATTATACAAAAAGCCTTTCCTTATGGATGGGGGATTCGAACCCACGTCCGTATATATGTGTCATACTTGTATAAGACCTGCGCCCCAAGCACATGAGTCACGCTGACCCTTGGGTAGGACCACTTTAGATCTGGTGCCAAATATGAATGATGCAATTCTACACAAATCCACAATATCCTCAAAATATATTTAATGACCAATTTCGAGCTAACGAGTAGGAAACTGTAGTAATGAGATTTCGCCGGATTTATTTGTGATTGAACCCACCCCTTTCAACCGAGCTCATATATATTGGGACCCCGAGGCAACGATGACAAACATCAAAATAATTGATTTAAATCCAATAGCGAGTTTATATTATGTTGCACGGATGGTTGCCGAATGCAAGGGGCCTCTAGGGACCAATATTGCACCATGTTCCCGTTGCACACACGGACCGTAATCACTTTATGAAACCATTTGATGGAGAGCTGGTGCGTGAGATTGATGGCGTGCACTATATGACAACCCTGCTTTGCTTGAATCGTGCGTGAGATTGGTGGCGTGCACGATATGGCAACCATGCCCTGCTTGAATCGTGTACGATGTGACAACTCTGCTTGAATCGTTATCACAAATAAAGGGTCTATAGTGGCTCTATGGCTAAATGGCGAAGCGCTATAGGAACATGAGTACCAACATTGTATTCCTTAAAAAGAGATACCACTGGAAAAAATGAGTTTAGTCTGAATTGAATAGTTTATTGTATTTATAGCGTAGTGAGCAATAATTAAACATTATATTTTGTATTCAAACTAAGATAGTAACCATCCACACTCACAATGAAATACGTATATTATATTGTTAAACTGTAGACAACGTGGCTCCTAAATGTGAAAATTTCCAGGGGGTAAATACCTAAATTCTAATGGAACTAGAAAATACAAAATTAAGTATAGATGCTATTGGTTTGGGCTATTTAGTAAACATGAGACTAGAGGATTGGGGCAACCTAGGACATGGTACCATCAAACAAAGCTGGTGTACACCCTAGATCACCAAGCAAACATCATCTCGTAATAACCGAGACCAGTTCTCATTCTGCTCGTGACTAAAGCCAAGCTTGAACGTCCGGTCGAGTTTCCTGACGTCACTCACCGTTACCACCGAGCATTGTTGTAGTCGTGTGCACACGCGCATGCGTATTGCGTGGCCTAGGCTATAACATAAACGTGCGGTCAATTGAGCAGCCCTTGATTTGCGCCTCATTAGTTGCAACGAGTGCAACGCGTCATTGTATCCAGTGTCTCGGAGTGCGACGCTCTCTTCGACCTCCAGCTCATAAATATAAGGCATCCAACCAGACGTCGTTATAGCATTAAGCCTGGTCTACGTAGATGAACTTACAAAATATACAAAACACTCGAATGCGTTCACATAAGAATTAAAAATTTGTCACTTGTTACTTGTGACCAACAGAGTTGACCAACTTTCAACCTCAAGTAACAAATCCTTCATTCACAAGTGAAAAAACGGTGTATTTAGTTCAGTAGACCGCCAGGGTCAAGAGAAGTACTACTAAACAAATTCATAACCTACAAATAAAAATGGCTGCGGATTCGTCAAAGAGCTCCTAAGTCAAAGATACTAACACTGCATACAGTGTCTCATCTTCGTCCGAAGTATTTAATTCTAAAGTTTTGTGTGTACCACCAACCTAAATAACAAAAACCGGTCGTACATAGTTTTCATAATCTTATGACTTGAATACTGCATAAACAAATAAACGGATGCCATTCTCATTATTTATGCCATCAAATCGTACAGTGTTTCTTTCTAGCAACAATATTACAAAATAGTTTATTATAAACAACAAGGTATAATATTATAATCCATACAATGGAAAGTATCATAATTCCTAATCACAATTTTATGTGCAAGTTGTACTACTAGAACGTTTATTTTTTAGTTTATTTTTATGGGAGAAATATTGAAAACATTTCATATTTTCTTCACTGTAAGTCGGGTCAGGGATTGGCCAGCCACAAGTATTCTTCAGCACAATGAGTTCGTTGAAACATTGGCTTGCCAGGTCTGTCTTCTTTCCTGCTTCTTCTCACTTGATCACGCCACCTTCCTCTGTCCTCCTCCTACAGACTTTGTGCTTCTATTTTCTTCCCACAGATTACCTCTTTCAACTTAATAATTTATGTGTGACATCAATGTCATTAAACATGGCTTTGTGATAATAATAATATTGTACGGAAAAGTTATCTTATACAGATTTTAAAACAAACAAAACATAATTAAATGCAAGAAAGAATCTGATTCATGTGGAGAACCTCATGAATTCAAAAAGTATCGGGTATTCCTAAACTGTGAGAACTCCCCACTCATGCATTGATTCACAGAGATCCACAGTTTCATTGTTCCCATCGTGATTGCCAGTATTGTGATATATTAGAAGACACAATCACAATGGGACAGATCGCAATGAAATACCCATCAGAGTTTCCTGCGCGAAGACACTTTTACAACCTTTCTCGGCGGCTAATCGAGCTTAGTTCCTTCATGGAAACCCACTCCTCTTTGTTGATGGAATATTAATAATGTTTATCGGTGATGAGTTGCATGGAGCGTACGCGGTGCAGCGGAAGTGCAGTGCACTGCCCCCTCAACGGGGTGTCCTGGGTGTCGCTGGCTAGGACACCCACCATACTGAAGAATTACATATTTTAATAATACGTGCATTCAGTGTTGTAGGAAAGAGGGTAGGGGTTATCACCCCCCCCCCTCCCCACCCTCTCTTACACTTCCCTTGAAACAAAGCTATGATAGTGTATTAATCAAGTGAGAGGATGTATATTATAAAGATATCTCAGTACCTTGAAGTTAAGAGAGAACATACATGAATATTTACCAAAAAGATTAACGTGTTTTAAAAATTTAAAATTTGTTTTTAGTTTTTACAAATTGCTAATTTTGTTATATGCACTTAAGGAATAGAATATTAAAAGTAATGTTTTGCCATATGCTCCATGCTGGTACCACTTCCTTTCTTCCCTCTTATTTCGGCTTCTGTGATGCGCCACTGCAACAGTTTAAACACACTTGACAGAATTTATATATTATATTTTATTTTATTTACTTCTAGCTTCTTGACATTAGTATTATTAGACTCACCATATCTGGTTGTGACAGCATGAGTATAGGTCTATATATAATGTGTGTGTGGATAGGCAATGTTATATGCATTACATGTTATTGCATCTTGTCTGTACTGTCGATTCCTATTTATATTAGGCCTATGTAATATCTCATGTTTTTTTTTGTTTTTTTTTTATGTGTTAACCTATATAACGTAAGCCTTAGTCTTAATAAAAAAAGATATGTTTCAAACAATGTAATTTTGCTAAAGAAACAAGGCAAAATAAATAAAAAAATAAATAAACATAATAATATTAATTGTTACTTTTAAAATTACGAATAATAGTATTATTAATTACACATTTATAAGCAGACTATCCACAATAACGGTGGTCATGGAAATGTACGTTAATTGGTCATGTTACACAGTAAATTATTTGATAAATTGACTGTATACGTCACTCAGAATTCATTGGTATATTCAGTTTACGGTTTATGAATCAACTGACAAAATGTAATTCACTTCGCACATGTCTCAGTGTGTACTGTCACGTCGTACTTGACACATTCCCTGGATTAATTACTGAAAACAATGGTGAGTAATAGACTGCAATAGACTTCCAAGTACTTCATACAATCGCATCCTCTTTCCATCTCTATCTTCCCCTTGTGCATGTACTAGGCTCACATGTTTGAATTCATACTAAGAAGTTTACATTTAAAATGAATACATGAATAAATTAAACACTTTGTTATATTTAAACAACGCTATGAATACAAGAGGGCCAGGCCGGAAATATAATGTGACAGTGGAACTAAAGTATGCCTTTATGATTAATAGCAAAGATCGGGGTGGAATATGAAAGTGTCGCGACCCCCTTGAGTAGACGGTTCGGTTGTACACTTGTTAATTCGGGGTGTATTTTATTTTGTAAAGCGGGGGTGGTTCTGGCCGATAAGAGACAAGGGGGGGGGGGGTGAATGGGGTCAGGGGTTCACGATGCCGATTATGGGGGGTGGAAAGCGATACAATTGTGTATAATAGTATTTCATTAATGTTGATCCCAGCTATCTGTATCGACCTAAATGCAGTGAATAAGTACAATGTAATCAGAGCATAGGGAATTATTAGCGTTGTCTGTATTACTGATCGTCTATTAAATGGGGTCACTGTAAATTTCCTATACAAGATCGAGTACGGTGCTTATCTATAACATGCTCACTAATCTAATACTCATTACATAATGTGAAACTTTCGAGCTTGTTTGATTAATATAGTTTTAAATATGGCACAAGTTTGTTCCATTAATTGGTTTTAAGTAAGTAACACTAGATAATTTATTACATAATTCGTTGGGATGACAGTTTAAAATTCCCAGTAAAAAAATAAATACATAAGCAATCAGCCATTAAGCTCGCGATGACGCAATTAATAATTAACTAGAGTAAACCTTATTTTTAAATTGCTTGGCGAAATTCAATGATACGACCTGTGATACGACTAAAGGATTTTGGATTTCGTATCAGTGACATTGTTATTTTCTGTATGAATTCACAATCCATACACAATAATATAAGCTACGAAATAAATTATAATGTTATGTTTAAATTGAAGGTTTCATTTGATTTTTAATCACACCTCGAAAATTGTAAAATTGCTTCAATTGTTGGATCATTCTGCATCTGGTGAACACCCTTCACCGTAAGCTAAAGTTACATACGTTATATATAACTGCAACTCAAGAAAAACAGCTCTATCATATACCGTAACCAACAAGATGTACAATACCTTCAATTAAAATAAATAATTCTATTAAAAAATGTCGGTTTTTGACTCAATATTTGCAAATATAGGCCTACACTTTTTTTACTACACAAGAGGAAATCTCATGGTTTGGATAAGTTTCCATACAAACAATTCATTCATATCAAAAAGTAAGAATACATAACTAATTGTCAGTAATCATCATTTAATACTTATTTTACCTAATATAATATTGTAAAAACATACAACACGTTTTGTACGAAGTCAAGATCATAACGAACAAAACAGATGGATAAAGTGAACAAAGGATGCGGATGTTATCCGTGAACTGTTGTGTATAGAGCACATAGGAAATACATGTTTTTTTTTAGTTACATTGTGTTGTTCAAATTCTCAAATCACTTTCTCAGCCTATAAGTTTAGGTACATCAGCTGGAAAGCGTGCCTAGAAGCGGCACTACATACAAGGTCTATGTGGATATCTCCCCGTCACCGACTGTCCGCATTGAGGGTGTGCGATGAATCCTTAGCGATACCGAAATCAATTAAAGTTAAATCCGGAACTGTGATACTGCAATATAATGAGACATTGACAATAAGCTGTGCTCCCTGCTTTCGACGGCTTGACAATGAGCCTAGCAGTGAGAAGATAGCCTCACAATGGCGCATCCTCCATGGCTAGTTGAGCGCATGCGCCCTAACGGAAACCGGAACTAGACTTCACTTCATGCCGTTTTTGATTTTTTCAAATCCCGTAATCTTTTTGTCAAGTGTTCTCTCATTGTGATGAGTGATGACATATCGTTCTCTGGGCTATTGTAGCTGCGGGGGACGATTTCACTCGGTCATGGAGAGAACTCCTCGGAGTTGGGCCGGATGAAAACTGTACAACGAGCCATGGTAATAAAGACGAGGGAGTTAATGAGCTTGACTAATTATCTATTGAATGTGGCCACGAGGGTCTCTGGGGCCTAAAAGGCCATGTCCGGACCAAAACAGTCTTCTCTTTCACACAAATGATATGATTTTCACAAGAATCTTTTGCCATTGTGGAATCGCTAGTCTTGTTCAGGCAGTAATTGGCCTATCATTTTAAAACGAAAGGGGAATATATGCGAGAGTGTTTTCCTGAAACAGTACATGAGGTATGAGGGTGTTCAGTGGAACAAAGGCTGAGTTCCGTTGCTTGCTGGGACTACTGGGAGTGCAAAGAACAGCATCCAGTAGATACATGGAATGGAACGGGACCCGCTTACAAATTCTCCAAAAGAATGGCGGACCGAGGGCAAACATAATTTAATTTTATAATTTTTTTCGTAGGAATACCCGTTATAGGGTTCACACCAGCTTTGCCTGATGTGCCCCTCTTCAGGTGACTAACTAGGTTATTAGGGTGTTTGGATAGTTGGGAAAGAAACTGCACACATATATATGGTTACATATTTTCATTTCACATACAATTAAATGTCTTCGTGCAAACGTTCTTGCGGTATAGTCAACAATAATGTGATTTGTCTCTTTAGTTTGAGGGAAAATAAGGGCGACTGGGGCTCTGCTCCAGAACCAGTACTTTGCAATACTAGTGCAATTCGTCCACTCGATCAATTACCTCAGTCATAATGTCATTAGTAATAATACTAATAATAATTTCAATAGTGTATAGAAACTAGGGTGAGTAGTTGAGCACTGATAGAAGTATACCCCCGAAGCATGTTGTGTTGGAATATGGAGCTTGGCATTACATACCCACCCCCCATAGCTTTTAAAACTTACCTAGACGTATGCCAATCACCAGAAGACATAATACATCTCATTTGTAACACTATTCTATTCTGTCTACGTCACAGTAAAACTGTTCCTTGTTTACATTTGGCAAAAATTTGTATTGTAATTAAAAATTAATTCCAGATTCGTATTTTATTTGTAAAATTAAGTTTGATTATTTCTATTGAGATAGTTGTACAAGTAAATAAAGCACGTGATCGAATGTATCCTTGTCCTAGTACTCTGGATGACCTGAGGCAAGCACGTGTATGAATGTCCTTGGGAGTGGGGGGAGGGGGGGGGGGGGGGGGTTGCCTATTTGCTAACATCAATATTGTAAGATTTGAGCTAAAACACACAGAAGCTCACATCCCATGGCAATGTCATATACCCCATCGCAACCTAATCAGATCTCCTTATACCATATTGCAAAACAAGCGGATACTTTTACCGGTTTTATATTCACCATGCGTGCGATAGTTTTGGGTGCCATTTATCGCCAGTAGAAACTAGTGTAAATACTTAAAATCGAATAACTGAAAACAGTTACGTTTTTAAACATTGTAATTTAAAATAAAACACCACACGACAATAACCATGGTAACACAACAAAAATATATCATAATTGCGTGAATTTTCTGGAGATACACACTCTTCCTCAGTCGTAAAGGTTCTGCGATTACTTATAGTATCTTCAACCGTAAAATTAGTTACTAACTAAATAATTAAAAATTAAAAATTAATAAAAAGGATGTAAAATATTCATACATATTTAATACACATATATTTATGGCGTGCAGCTCTGGTTGTGTTCCAGAGGAGGGTGTAGTGTGGGTGACAGTTGCGAGCTCGTAATGTTGCAGTCTCGTCCCATACAGACCCAGATCGCAGCGCGCGCCCGCTGTCCAAATATCTCCGGGCTATTAGTCCAAACCAAAACATTGCGAACCTATTTGTATTGGTTCGTCAACCGACTTGGTCTTTGTTGCTGAACAAACAAGGCGGATTCAACCGACAATGATACAACTTCGGTTGTATTTAATATGTAATGAAAGATCACAGACCCCCTCAGGGAACAAGAAGGACTCCGACGCTCGTTTCATTTACTTCTATATCCACTCACCCAAGGCGGTGGTTGGAAAGCAATGAGAACCCTACATTCAGTCAATCACAGGACATCTCAGAGTTTACACTATTGGTACGAGTGTCACCAGGAACATTATTTTAGGCAACCCGCAGTTCAATTCCAGTGTTAATAATGTTTTATATTTTTTATTTTCCGTCCTGTGGTCAACCTTTTTATGAATGAAATAAATAAATTACTGTCTTGCTTGTCTAAGTAATTCGTAAAACCACATGATTAATAATTGTTCTTATGTAAATGCTATTACCAGAAAGCATTGCATGTTTATAATCTACGAAAGCTAAATGTTAAAATGTGCTAGCTCACGTTTGCAAAAAACCTGTACTAATTTGTCTGATATTGGGGGCAAAGTCACTTACATTTGCAACCGTCCAACGAAAGACCAAAACTTGATGTCGAATATCTAGTTCGCGCTTCTCTCGTACACAGATACCTTTTTTATCGCCGCAATTAAGCTCGGTAAAAAGTTTCCAAGAAGGGCTTGCAAATGAGTAAATTCGGGGGGGGGGGGGGGGGGTGTAAATGTAGCGAACGCACGATGAGTCACTTAGGGCTGTAGAAAGGAGCCGCCTAGCTAGAGCACATTAGTGTGGTTGAGAGAGCGAAGCAAGTCAGTGTGAAATTTAGCAGCCCTTATTAAATTCCCTCTCACCCCTTACTCGCTAGTGAGTCACACTACCATTTCACTGCCTCACCGAGAGACAAGACGCAAACTAACAATCTCCAAAATGACGAATGTGAGTTATATCTATTACCTTACGCATAGCTGACTCCGCCATTCCCTCCCCCCAGATTCATCCCCCTTGTGTGATACCCTCACAGAGAGATACATTTATTGCCACGTTCATTCTTTGCATTTATTAAACTGGGGTATGTCTCCATGACAGCGGCGCTTTGGCTTTGAAGCGTCATCGACAGAGGTGACTGACTGATCGCAGCCACTCATGACTAACAGGTAGTTACAAGGATTCCCCGTGTCACTCAGATGACTGAAAACAAATTATTGGTGCAATTGTCAACTCTGACATATGAGTAACATTTGCATTATACTGAAAAAATGGAGCGAAGACGTCAAATCTTGAATTTGTATCTAATTATTTGTTTGTTGTTTTATTGGTTGTCGTTTTTGTGTTTCATGTTATGATTTGTTTTTGTTTATGAACCTTTAGGTCTGGAATACAAAATGAAACATACCCTATCATTACATAGCCTATAAGTACAATTGTACATACCTATTATATTATTTATGAAGATCGAGAAGCACATCACATCAGGTATATTCTAATTCTAATATCCTCTCTAAAGAAGCTCTAAATGTGTCGGCTTCCATTCCACTAATTACTAATGTAGTGTGTACTGTGTAGCCAACGCTTTAGGTCTATATTCCATTCTTAGCCTAGCCGCCATGTACTGATAAGGTTGAGTAATTTGACACAAATGAAAAATTTTAGCGGAATTCGACGTAGTAAGTGAGATAAAACAACTTTGGGCCGTAACTGTAATATTTTTCTTGATACGATCAACATCATTGCACAAACTGAAACTAGGAATGACACAGTTTACTTTGTGGTGCTAATTTCATCTCTCTCACTTCTTTTCAGTCCAGAGTTGTCAAGGCACAACGATTTATTTGGGTAACATTTCATAAAGGGGTCAGGGGGTTGTGGTGGGGGCGGGGTGTTTTACGAACTTTTGTCATGACTGCTTTTAACTTATTTCTATGCTTTCTTACCCGGAATGAAATATAGTCTGACACCAAAGTGCCACAAAACTTTAGCTTTTATTTTTATTCTAGTTTATCCCGTCTCTTAGTGGGTTTTAGTTCTGTTTGGAAAGCCGCCTATTTGTTTTCTTGCACTTCACACTGGCTGCTTGTTACAATACATGTGATGTCTCACAAATCTCTATTTTTCATTCACTCATGAAGAGTTATGTGATTTGATCCGTGTTTTGTCATATGCGCGTAAATTTGTAAAACAAACTTGTATGTAAATTCGAGGATAAATAAATATTTCCTTAAATTATTTTTTATTCAACAAGTTTCTATTTATTTAGACAACATATAAATGAAACTTAGTCTTAATTCATTCTAAATTGCAAAACATTTATATTTGTTTTGTTCAGCTATTTTGCCACTTAGTACTGTATTAATAAATCATTACTGAATAAAATAATAATTGAATCTTAGTACTTATGTATGTCATTAAAAGCAATTATATATTTTAAAATTTTATACTTGGAAGCCTCTATTGAAAACAAGTTAACAGGGTGATATAAATATAATACGACTCAAATACTATAGCAATATGTGTAGGATTGGCATCAGCGATCCTTGCCCAGTACAGCAAGCTCTGGTTGAGCTCACCTCATCCAGTCAGTCTACTTCTTGTCCCGCTTCACTCCAACATTCTTTTGCTTCTCTTCAAAGACTTTTTAAAATCCAATTTATAAAGTTTTTCCAACATGGAAATTTTGAAATCTTGTAAAAGTCAATTAAATGAGCAACTTAAGCTTTTTGAATAACAAACGAGAAGAAATGAGATTACACGTGTTTCCAACAATTGTGTAAGGAGTGGGAAATTAAGCCAGTCGGGTGGGTTTCAATGGACAACTTTGTTAAAATCTTCCCTGGCGGAGGGCGCGGCAACTTGGACCAGTAATTTACAACCGCCACTAAAACCTGAAATAATGCGCTCTTGTATATTTCAAACACATTTAAGTATTCGTAGTTTTATGAAAACCGTTTTTATCCTGAACAAACAAATATAATTTTATTGTACGGTTTCAAAACAATATCTGAATGTGGCTACTTTATACCTCGACGTACCAATTTAAAAGTATTTTTAGAACATTTTTCTGTTAACACTTTTGAGTAGACGAGTAGTTTTTCCAGTTGATCAAATATAAACTCGCCACTCGTACACATAATCTGTATACATCGTTCAGTCTCTGACATTTTTATATAGTTTGCACCATCGAGAAGAAAGTATAAATTAAATGAAGCGCGCCACAAAATATTTTTCCGAGGTTTACATTTCAAAGATTTAAAATTGAAGTATATAAAAAATATGAAAATAATTTTTTTAAGACACGTAATGGTGTCCAAGGTACGCGGTCGTATGGTGCGAGTTGCTCGGTGAGAGTTATTTCAAGGAACACGAGTTCTGTATCACCCCCCACACGTGAAGCTAATGAAGGCTTTCCGAGGACGGATTATGAATAATTCAGTTAGAAAATCCCATGAAAGATTGCTTCTTTCAGCTTGGGGTAAATTATTCACCTTACAGTTTGTCGGGTTCGTTAAAGATGGGTGACTGGATTTTGACTGGGGTTGACTGAGTGAGTTGCTCCTCAAACAAGAACGATTCGCACTTGAATATTGTGTCTAAAACTAATTAGATGGTTAAATTTCCAACCATCAAGGAGAAAGACTGAACAACCAATGTTAGAATAAAACACGACTAATTTTATGGGGTTTTTGCATCTTAAAAACGCGATATAATCAATTTTCTAACATTAATGTAGGCATACTTTCTTGGGTGGACGTTACATTATGAGTAAAATAGTGAAGAACTGCCAAACAGTTGAAATAAATTATTTCTAGTGTTATGGTCTACACCTTATCAGTTGTAGATTAACTTATATTGATCGGGAAACATAACACTGCATTATACAATGTATATGCGCCTAATTGCTACGACTGTTATGATTTCTAGGCTCCAATTAACACAGCCTGTATGAAAAAATAACATACTTTCCAGACCATAAAATACTTCATTTCTAACCGGAAATCTTACCTTGCACTATTGAATTAAGAAATTATGAATAAGCCATAAAAATGAGTACAAAATAATACTTATCAATATATAATATTGATAAAGATCATATGAAAAAAATATAAATATCCACTTCAATAAGAGCCTAAGCTATTTTAAATCTTTCAGAATAGTATTGTTAACGATGTAGGGTTCTGAAGACAGTTGTTGAGATCGGTCACCCATTATCCAATGCGATCTGGAGTTCATATATGGAAACATCAGTTAATATGATTGCATAATTATACGTTCAATGGAAATATATTTGATTTACAACTAAAACAACAGCAACATGTGAGAATGACAGCAGACTGCAGCTGCTGACGTCACGAACTGTCAGCTCAAGAACATATCGATTATCTGTTCGATACGATTAGTCAAAACGTGGCGTAGTTTGAGCTCTTCGTCCAATCCAATCAAATCTATTACAATTTATATGCGATTTGGAAACTTACTCTATTCTTATCTCTTACACGGTCCCTTAAATTTTAAATATGAGAATTAAAACAATTAGTTTAAATAAAAATGTTCTATCAAGGTTAATTATCCATACAATATCTGTATCTATCTAATTGTTTAAATGGAGTATTGAAGTGGTCGAGTCGAACGGAAAAAGAAACACACGGGGCTATGTTATAAATACATCCTGATCGAGGTCCAGGGTGGAATAGATACGACTACCCCAACTAACTCCTGCAGAACACAGGGCATGGTGGAGGTGCCGGGTATACTAAGCGTGAGTGTCTACATTCTATAGATAAGCAATGCGTTGCTATTTCACCAATCTTTAGTAGTAAATGTTTTATTGTGACGATTCCTGTTGAAATTATTTATTATTTTGTGGTGCATAAAATATGTATTACAATAAATCGTGTTGTAGCTCCTGGCCAAGTAATATAGACCCACTGTACAACCACGGCGGGATATTGTTCAAGCTGTGAGACGAATGACTGGCGGGAACTCAGACACCCATTTAATGCAATCTGGCAGTTTACTGGTTCAATGATGAGCGAGGGAATCAGGGGTTATAAACAAGGCTGTATTTATAGTTTCACTTGCCTTATTTTCAACGTCCTGTTTATCATTTTTATCATTATTATGATGTTTTCATCATTCACTTCTGTTAAGTTTATCTGACCCGCGATTACACGAGTAGGGCGCATGTTTGCGTGAACGAGAGGATCGTGAAAACGTGTTCTTGAAAGATGAGTGGAGTTTCAAGAGGATAAGGGGAAACGAACCATTGAGTGGATGCGTAGCGTATAACTTTGTGGCGTGTACACATTTCAACGATTCTGCTTCAATCCTTGATGTCACCGTTAGAATTAAAGACAAAAACAACGATTCTCAAAACTTTAAAACCTTACTTTCTATTTCATTTAATTGTTTTAATGTATTCCGTAGGTTTTGATCAGGATCAGTGGAGCGATGTCAGCCCCTGGGGGGGCGGGGCCCCCTCGCGACCAATGTGCACTCATGCAGGCGGACGCTCCGCCCCTTCAACCCCTAAACAAGCCGGGGGAGCCAGATGCTGGGGGTGAGACAATATCTGTGGTGTAGCACCCTATTACACGAGACTGCCCTAAGCGCACCCCGGGGAGGTAGGCAGACCGCGCGACCACCTAGCCGCATCATTACTACGTCACGTGATTGTTATCGTTATCTCTCTTAAACGTATCTATCACATTGCGTGTTTTAGCGCTTTTATTGAGATCTGAAAAATACTTCATTCGTCATTTCTTACCTACAATGCAAAATAAATCATTGTCTTTATAACACGAACACAGAATCCTGAACAACACAAAACTTACAGAATATACTGATTATGTATAAAGGGCAAACTTTCAGGCTTGAAATAACTGCACAAAGTAAATTAATGTTATTATCATTACTGTTACAGCCTTCGTAATTATATTGGTAAGCTTTCGTGACCCGGCTAATGCTAAAGAAATAAAACGCCTCCCGGGACATTCAACCACATATAGTTCCGACATTTCGAATCGCGACACAAATCCTTAGTCGTCTGACGAGGAGACTGAAGGCAGTTCCGAAACGCTTCAACATAATCTTAGATGAGTAAGACCAACGTATAGTGGAATAACGCGAAAAGTGTTGAATTCTATATTATGATTTTTTTAAATTTATAATTGCTATCAATCTCGTCCCATACATGTATCCACATAATGTCTTAACTGTTTCACAGGCTTTATTCCAAGTGTTGTCTAAACTGAGCACCGATGTCCTCTCAGCCGCTACACTTCCTGCATCACTACTCGGATCAGCGCGACTTCACTCTTTGAGTCGTCCGCCTCGGAGTCCAGATTGCGCTCAAGCTCGTGAGATTAAGTTCGAAATTGACCCAACCCCCCAGCGTTTCACAATCCAGCGGACAGATTGTCGTTAGTGGAGAGAACGGGGCGACGATGATACGGGGGGGGAGGGGGGGGGGGGAGACAGTGATAGAAGGGGGCCAATAAAGTGGACAGAGATAAGAAGAAACAGTGTAAACGGAGAAAAATCGCGGTGTAGAAAGAAGGAATGTAACGGATATATTACGACACATTCTTTGTCTCGGTATTATGTCTCGGAGACAGACAGGGCAGACATTTGCAAATAATCCCGCTCATGCTCAGCACATTCATGTCTGCAATATCGTGTCTGCAATATGTATTTCAATAGAAAACAAATAATTATGAAAACAACACAAAACACACAACTGCATTACTTTGTCTTTATTTCTACAGAATTATCATTGCTTTCCCTTATTATTTTTAATAAAATATTATAATTGGCAACAGTATATCAAAAGTTTGGTGTTAGGAGTAATACAACATTATGTATTGTCTAATAAACCATACATGGATTATTTTAGTTGCAGTGATAGTTTTGTAGAACTTTAAAGATTGATGTTATCCTGCAAGCTACACTACAGTTCCTAGCTGGCACACGAATAAGAAATTCACGGAGTAGGCCCCAATTAATTAGTTAATTAATTAATTATGTTTATTTATTTATACAGTCAGTAGCGATAAAGCTGAAGTTCCAAAACAAGAAGTAATTACGACAAGAGTGTAACATACAATATTAAGCATTCGTCATAAAATCATAAAATCTACATGAACTTAAATGAGAGATTCACAACTAAAAATCTAATTAAAGAATATAATTATTGCTAAAGCATTTGTAAAGAAAATGAGTTTCATGAATGTGTGTGTGTGTGTTTGGCCGTTCAACAGGATCACCTACCCAATGACCTCGTCACAGTTCTACGTGGTTCTACCATCCGTTATTACTTCCCCAAGAAAACATGGTTATACCTTCAAGGGCGGCTAAGAAAGTATAATGATTAATTATTTCCCTCATACGTTGTATGTCTATACACACGGCCAGCACAGCACAGCACAGCACAGCACACGGCATCCTTGTTCACAGTCGAATAATAATTAGTACCTTGTTCCGTTCCGTCTATCTCGTAGTCGTAGCATCCTCCAGCTAATAATTTACCTTTGAAACGAATCACGCTCTTCTTAAAACTCGACGCAATTCGGTTCACCGAGTTCGTGTTTTTATGCGGACGTCGACGGTGCACAATGGGGGGGGGGGGGGATCCCTCTACGATGATGAATGGAAATTAATGAGCACTGGTTTACGTTGGTTTTATACATTTTTCTATTTTTGCAATGAATATCTCGGAATGATGAAGACCCGCAGAGTCAGCCTCAGCACTTGACTCGATGAGGAACGAAATTGAAGTGGGCATAACGAGAAGTGATGCTTTTATACAGATAACGGTCTGAGCTCTGACTCTGAATAGCTGCCTTGCCTTGCGTTGTGTGTTGTACACCACACTCGAGCTTGCTGATCTGACTGACTAGGAAGGATGTCAGGTTTGTTTGGTTGTAATGTTCGAGTAATAATGTTTGCTTGCGTATTGCGCTCAACAAATTGGATCAGCGGGGAAGAATGACACGGCTGGTGCAATGGTGATGCCGTTGTGTGTGTGGAACATAGGGCGGTACATAGGCGGTACATAGGCGGTACATAGGGCTTCTATAAGAACGGGTTTAATACAAATAAACATTAGTATTTGTTTTTATTACACGACTTGTCAGTCATGAACCATCTTCACAAGAAGCAAATGAAAAGTTCTATTAAATGCTACATTACTTGACCATAGAGTCTTGCGAATGCTGCCGCTATGGGCAGACAATAATCAAGGAACCATCTTCCCCAAAATTATTTTACAAAAGGTTCGTTTGGCCATATTTTGTAAGTCCCACTAATATTTATAAAGATGTCACAGCTCTTTTTAAGAAATCATTTGCATTTCGTATTTAACAAACACGAAACTGATTTCCATCACCGCATCTGAATGCAATGCACAATAGTGAACCTCATTTTGCTTTATACATTACAATGGTTTCATCATTGTGTTGTAAGTAGAGCGAAACGCATCACAACTACCCAAACAATGAGAGCCCCAATGTCTTGGCTTGTTCATAGTGATCTCCGCTATACATATTACAACAACCTATTGTTCCATTTCAATCCGCGATTTAACCGAAATTAAAAACCACCTCGAAGGATCTGCGGTTGTGATTGCCTCGCGACCAAACGGAGTGTGCGAGAGCCGGGACAATGGGTGGCTGGGCTGGGTACACAATAGTAATCACTCCTGAGGTCTCGGGCTGAGTAGCTGCGAGCGTATTGAGCATCGCACACCGTTGCACATCATGGCTGGCTTGCACCATTGTCTGACGTAGGTGTGAGCAGAGCTGCCTTCACGTCACTGTCTGAGCTTGGGATAATACTCACCAGGTTCGCACGTCACTGTCTGAGCTTGGGATAATACTCACCAGGTTTGTACGTCACTGTCTGAGCTGGGGATAATACTCACCAGGTACGTACGTCACTGTCTGAGCTGGGGATAATACTCACCAGGTACGTACGTCACTGTCTGAGCTTGGGATAACACTCACCAGGTTTGTACGTCACTGTCTGAGCTGGGGATAATACTCACCAGGTTTGTACGTCACTGTCTGAGCTTGGGATAATACTCACCAGGTACGTACGTCACTGTCTGAGCTTGGGATAATACTCACCAGGTTTGTACGTCACTGTCTGAGCTGGGAATAATACTCACCAGGTACGTACGTCACTGTCTGAGCTGGGGATAATACTCACCAGGTACGTACGTCACTGTCTGTGAGCTGGGGATAATACTCACCAGGTACGTACGTCACTGTCTGAGCTTGGGATAATACTCACCAGGTTTGTACGTCACTGTCTGAGCTGGGGATAATACTCACCAGGTTTGTACGTCACTGTCTGAGCTTGGGATAATACTCACCAGGTTTGTACGTCACTGTCTGAGCTGGGGATAATACTCACCAGGTACGTACGTCACTGTCTGAGCTTGGGATAATACCAATACCATTATAAGATAATTTTATAATTATTATTATAATAACATTATAATTCACGTTCGTTTACTTGTTATCCTGGTACTATAGTGATGGATGTCGCATTCAGGAAGCGTTACGGATCCGACACATGCCACTACGCCACTGGATTGTCTACATCCATTAACATATTCACTCATATTCAGTTTGCCTTAAACTGAATTAGATCGTTTCCAATCAAAATAATTTAATAAGCCGTTGGTCCCCCTCCCCCACTCTAAAAACAAATCTTCCGAATCTCTCACAATTTCGTCCGCTGAATTTTTAACCAAACATTTCTCTCTCTGGGAGAAAAACGAAATTTTACTGGATTCTTAATTTATTTTGTAATGAATACCACACATAATTATCCGCAATGGCACATTATTCAATCCAAAAATAATTTTATTTGTGGTCTACACAAGCAGAAGTTTTACGCGTACGATCAATCTGATTTGTGGCAACAGAATACATTTTGATGTGTGTTTATAGATGAAAGTATATCATCTAAATCCAATCATGTTTATAGTTCAAAGGAAAATAACTCGAAACTCAACAGACCAAGCTAGCATTCAATACTTATTCACGCACTTGCATCTTATCAACAGTGTTGATCACGTGGTCGCCTACTCTACTATAACAGTCGCCTACTCTACTACACATTCCTGAGAGTTGACTGTCACTACGCTGAATGATCCCACTTACGCACCTTACGCACTCACAAGCTTACGCACGTATTCGCACGTTCACACGCACTCGCGCAGGTAAACACCGACATTTATAATACTACTTCGAAGTATGGTAGTAATCTCCGGACCTGGGATGGGAGAATAATCCTTGCTAGTTTTGTCTTGCAAACACTCACACTTGCAAACGCGTAAAGACGCACTCACGCATATATTCATTCATTATAACTTTCTGCTGTTTTCACGAAGCAAGCATAACTTATGAGAATGAGAGGGTCTATGAGCTGGGACGATTCTTGTGATGTTTCTCAGATGATGTCTGCTCTCACTTTCAAAGAAAGTGAACGCACAGTACACAGTACAGTCAGTAAGTACAGACGCACTTACGCATTACTTTACTGCTGCCTTCACGCAGTATGAATAACATTGATTGAATGTGAGGTCTGATCTGGGATAATTCTTGTAGTTTTTTCTTAGATGGTGACTGCTATCATTGTTAAAAAATACAGTTAGCTCATGAATTACGAGATATTTAGTAATTGAGCTCAAACTTTTTTCACCATGGCAAACATGCTTCCCATTGTCATGGTGAAAATAAGTTAGTTTAGATCATATCGGGCATAACGCACACTCGCATATATTATAATCATTTATATTATCACCACGAATCCTCCCCCCCCCCTCTTCGCTGGGTCTGGGCTGGAAGAATTCTTGCTCGCTGCTCTTGCGACGTTGATGACTATACTCTATCTCGGACGTGACAGTGACGCACGCACACGCACAATCACGCACACGCGTTAATCACTGATAAATTAGAAACTCGAAGGTGTTCCTCACATCGCCAGTCCTGGATTGTAACTGAAGTCCAGCCCTCTTCTCCAGCCCTTATATAGACCAACCAACTCCCGTCTGGTTTACGATATAGATGAGTTGAGTTGAGTTGCCGAATTTCGTGGCCCACTTAACTGTAAAGTTTTACGCTTGCCGTCCCGCCAGCAAATGCAAAATTACACGATCAAGTTAGCAAGCCGTGAAAACCGGTATAAGGAAAGCTTGGCTGGGTCTGGGATCGGATGGGTGAGCGAGCATACCCCCATGAAGTACGGTCTGCTAGCTCACAGATCGGCCGTTTAATTTTCAAGGGACGTAGAGTTGATGCCCGAAGTTCCCGCGACGTTTCCATTCACTTCGTTTAAACTTAGTTTGTTTGTTTTGCGTCTCAATGGGAGACGGGATTGTTTCTAACAAAGCGAGAATGTCGGCGGTCAGGCGTGGCCAAAATTATCTGGGCGCTTTATTCATCCTGATCGGAGCAGTTTGATGTAGCTGACGTGCAGGGCTGAGGTAGCGTGTAATGCTTAATCTCCCATTAACACTTAGTGTAGAGGGGGTCATGAACACGTAACGTCTGTCAGTAGGGTTATAGTTAGTCACAAGAGAAAAGCAAATATGAAATTTGAAAAGTTGTTTTTACTTTTTTTGTATGAATATAGCGTAAGTAGTAATTAATATGGAAAACCTAAATTTAGTTATTTACTAATAACTTTAATTTTATGCGGTGAGGTTAATCTAAACAAAGAAGGAGGAATGCAAAACTTGAAGTTATTTGGTCGTATAATAAACGCAGTATAGAAGGTTATAGAAATGGAAGACTTGGGTTGTGTTGTGACATTATTCGAACATGTCTATGTGTGATGAGCTAAATATGATAATATAGAACCTAGAACGCTTTTGAAACCAGCGGTCTTCTGCTACACCATAACGGTGTGAAACGACTGCATTTTAGTCTTAACTGCGACTAAACATGTAAAGCTGACCATATTATTTCAAAGATATGGATTCTTCACACAATGTGTGGATATTCCCTGATATTGGCATGGTACAGTTTGTACACGAGTCTATATTCTTCAAGAGTTAACCTATACTCGTGTGCAACTGTACAGATGTGGCCTACAAGCTGAACATAATGTGACTGTGTAAGTTTTAAACTAAAAAAACTCAAAAAATGCACCGCACAATCAACGTCAGAATGTTCAATTAAGTCGACTTAGGGCCGGTTTTTCAATCAGTTTTGTAATCAGTGATTAGATCAACCAGAGCTATTACCAACTTGAGAATGCTGTGATACTGTTAGTAACCAATTATCAAACGTCTCCTAATAACTCTTATCAAATTGATAGAATTCTTATTCCAGCGACTTTAAATTCGTATGTAAACCACATTATATAAAAGTTCAAATCAGCATTATAGGAAATAAATACTATTTATATACAAACTAATAAAAAGCTGTAATTTATATTGGTCAACATGTGTATTATGATGCAATAGTGTTTTGTTCAGGTAAAAAAACACACCTTTCAACAGTGATTTGAAAGAATTTGGTACAGACAGATCATTGTTGTCTAAACACTGGATGGACCATCAATTTACCAAAGGCTGGTTAGGTACTTCCACGGCCTCTTTTAGGTTGCATAATTTAATATCTTTGTGAGCTTGACAAATGACTTCACTCATCTCAAGCAATAATAGCCAACCAGAAAAACATATACATACACTTTTTTATTTCCTATTTATCAAACATGCAGGCTTATGAATTCAATAAATTAAAACTGAGTTGTGCTTTTTAAAAATTGTTATCATATAGGCCTACAAAATTAGTTTGAACTAAAAAAAAAAACATTTTTAATATGTTTGGGTTGCATCTACATTTTACATTGACAATGTTGGTAAAAGCCTTGGTTACCCTAACCACTGATTAAAAAACTGATTGAAAAACCGGCCCTTAGCAATACCCGACAGCTAAGGTTTAATCAAGCCTTGACGTGTTCGTTAAATCGAATGTAAATATAACTGTTTTTGGCTGAATTTCACTTGTTTGGTACAGGTGTTCACAAAATCATGTTACGAAGATGTTGGTAACACTATTGTTTTCCAACCTTTTGTCAGGTTTTTGAGTAGGCGCGTGTGGGCAGTGTAGGCGCTGGTCACTACCCTATTGTCCGCGGACCAATGGAGCCCCCCCCCCCACAGCCCCCTTGTTCGACGCCCCCTCCTATTGGGTGGCAGCGCAGGAACAAGAGTATCGATCATGTTTCGTTGCTTCCGAATCGTCGACAAGAAGATAGATGAAGAATAAGGCGATGAAAGATGAGAAAATGGAATCCACGAACCGTAACTGATTCGGTTAGAATACAGAGAACAAATTGCGCAAAGATCGGAAATGGAAAGATAGATGAAATGGTCAAAAGATGAGAGGGTTTCTAGATATGTTTTTAGAAGATGAAGGTAGAGCTACGCAGATAATAGATTGCGGGTTCGTCACTCACTCACTCACTGTGCCATGTTGGGATCAACGCTGGTTTTAATGCCTCAGGATACTCTCATAATTAAGTAAACAATCTCTGTTAAATTACACCTACGATTAAAAAAAATTGCAAGCTTTCATAAAAGATTTACTGTTATTCTTTTACAACTAAGAATATCACAAAAATAAAAATACCAATGTTGATGTATTGACATCTACGCAACGTCGGTTTACGGAACTTTGCTGAACATGTGCGTACTTTGATTGAAATGTATTACACATCCTCAAAATCGTAAGATTTATCGGGTAAAGTAATTTAACTTCCGTAGTTTGTTCAGCTTCATTCAGGGAAGTGGTATTAGAAAGTGTTCCTACAATGGTGGAGGTGCCGGGTCTCGTTGGGCAATATTCATCATGCTGAGCAACATTTATCATGTATGAAGTGACAACGTTGTTTTTGGATTAGATGACAACATCTGGGGTTTGTATCTACTTTGTAAACTATCCTTATCGAGTCAATGTGACCTTATATATGAAAACAAAAAAGTCACAATGTTGTTCATAAATACGGTGCCAGGATTCGAACGTGGATCTGATAAACCATGGTTCTAAACCAACGTCTCAACCACAATTGTTTATATTTTGTGTGATGTACTGCTTAGGTATTGTTTGTGTCTATAGTACAAAATCACAGAATACATGTTTTATAAATTTGTTAGTAGAAAAAAACATCTGTTTTCGTCGGTAAATATAAACATAATAGTTTTTATGTTTGGATAAGAAAATAAGCGTATGTTTCTAATAAAATTCCGTTTTCGAGTAATTCCCTGCATCTAATTCAAGCAAGCTGTGTAGACTAGCTGGGTCGGGTCTACACCCTGCGGGCTCATGTAATACACAAAGAATACGGCGTCAAGATTAGCTCATAATCCTGATCCCTCAGCGCAAGTCGTAGGCCTAGCCGCCGCCACAGACGAGTTTTCCGCCGACTAGCTTCTCTCAATAGGAAGATATTATAATGTATCTATTGGTAGTCTCTGAGGCGCTGCTCTTCGGACGCAGTCTAGTGTAAGTGATTGAGTGACAGAAGCAATCTTGCAAGCTAAGATAAGGGCCAAGAAGCAGATGTGGAGGAAGACAATCCCGCTCCAATGCGTCAGATAACAATGTTAAAAATAAGAAAACACACCCGAGATAAAGAGTGGCGATTATAAATTGGAAGTTTCTTCGCGTGAGAGATATCTCACGTGAGGAAGGGAAACTGTGGCCTTAGCGAGCTACAATACATAAAGATGATACGGAAGAGAGAGAAGATGTGAGAAGGCCTAACTCGACCTCAGCGATTACTATTCGGTTTGGCGGCCATTTTACGTCCATTCAAGACTGCAGCATTATTGTAACCTATAACCACTCTTACAAAACGTAATCTTCAAAAGTGGTTACGGGTTATAGTGATTTGTATGGAGTCGAGCACTGGCAATGTGCATATGTTTTTTACATACTTAGGCGAGATTCTTACTGTTAGATATACTAGATAGATTACTTGATTATTTAAATTGCTACGGCTAAGAAATGATGCTCTAATCAATAATAATAGATGCAGATAGATTGGAAGCACATATTCTTGCTATGCTACTATGCTACTTGCTACTATGTACCAGTATGCTCTACCTCAAGATTCTTCTTCTAGGAGCATACAAAACTTCAAACATCAATTTGTATTGTAAAACAACTGGAAAAATAAAGAAACAAACTATAGTTTATGTTAGTAACAATGTAACAATGTATTATACAATGGAAATGTATCTGTTAGAAAACCGTATAGTCTGTCTCTTGTATTGGTTTGTTTGGTCTATGTGATGTTAAAACTCCCCACTGAAAAGCCTCGTAAGCATCATGGGCAACCGTTCCTGTAAAATAAAATGATAATTGCCTCCCCTTATCGCCATCTTGAATGTGCGCGGCTGGCTAACCTAACCGCACCGGTTAGCCTCAATTGTCCTACCTTCAACCCTTATGTATTAAACTACGTCCCCTCGGCATTATCTGTTCGCGTCATCCTATCTGATGGCATCCCGCCACCCTTGCCCACCTGGCCCCACCTTCAGCCCCCCCCCCCCCTCACCCCACTTACACTCTCCCTATAACGTCCCTACGATGGATTATTTTGTATATATATATTTTTTTTTCATTTTCTGTACTGAATATAATACTGTACAACGTTCTATGTAGCCTACAAGGTTAAGAAATAAAAATAATTAGACACACTACTTTCATCTCCATAAATCTCAGCCTCACCAACGGATTATTTCAAATTTATAACTCAAAACGTTTTCTCTTCTCATACAGTTCAATACTTTACTTGCGTATACATTATCAGCCATTAATAATGGCTGCAACAACATGCACATAATATGTGCATGTTGTTGTAAGCGTTATGTGAGTTAAATGTAAATGAGCTACGATGAGTGCCCTCGATTGTCAACAGATTTATCCCACAGTCTTTCATAATTCACACACGCTGGGTTTTATCAACATCACTCGATATTATCATGGTCAATATCAAGACAGTATTTACAGCAGAACGCATGTTGTAATCTTAAAGTGCATTACGAAGCTAGAATGTAATTTATAACAATGTTCAATCTTGATCCTATATTGGATATGTATAACAATATGGCGTTGCAGGTCAAATATAGAAGCAATATATGCTGCCAAGAGTACTGCTTCTTGATATGGATGTGTGTAGGCCCTATAAGAGGTCACTAGTGTTCGCTAGGCCTTATAAGAGGTCATTAATGACACAAGTGTTTGCTAGGCTCTATAAGAGTTCACTAATGACACTAGTGTTTGCTAGGCCCTATAAGAGGTCACTAATGACTAGTACTCGCTAGGTCTCATAAGAGGTCACTATAATGACACTAGTGTTTGCTAGGCCCTATAAGAGGTCACTAATGACTAGTACTCGCTAGGTCTCATAAGAGGTCACTATAATGACACTAGTGTTCGCTAGGCTCTATAAGAGGTCACGTGCCCACCTTCTCTCAAGAAGTTCTATTCCCCAAGAAAGCGGTCTAATTGGTGGGGTTGGTGACGTCACACATGGAGTGGTGCGCATGCGCGTCGCCCCACTAATAGCGCCAACAATATGAACAAGTAATAACGCAGTGCGCGCTTAGTGTCAAGAGGTTCGAGGACTCTTGAGAGTGATTGCCACTAATTTCCGATCGGCTCCTCGACTAATACTCAACCCCTATATATGCTGGTGCGACTAGGGCGGGCGCGTTCAGTAACACAGGGTTGTCGATGAGAGTTGGGTAGAAACTTTGGATCAGACTTGTTTTTTTTTCAGGAAGAACGTCAAAAGTTCTCAAACTCTGGGAGCTGCAACTTACTTTAGAATAAGTCAATGCTTAGGACACAGTAAGCATGATATATATAGATATAAACATAATATATAGACACAGTAGGCATGGAATTGTTGGTCACATAAACACAAATTAAGTCCAAGCCACCGTTTAAAGGAACACCAGTATTATATAAGCTATATATCGTATAAGCACAGACAACTTATTTCTGTGGTATAAGTATAAAACAGATTAAAGTCAAGTTCTAAAATTAAAATAACCCCAGCCCGAACCGGAAATCTAACCCTCGAGCGTCTGCATTACAATCAGGAATAAACCCACTAGACCAACGTCCCGTCACTTGACCAGGGCGCCCCGTCACTTGACCAGGGTGCCCCGTCACTTGACCAGGGCGTCGCGACGGACACTCAGGGCGCCCCGTCACTTGACCAGGGCGTCGCGACGGACGTCCAGGGCCCCCGTCACTTAACCAGGGTGCCCCGCCACTTGACCAGAGCGTCACTACGGACGTCCAGGGCTCCCCATCACTTGACCAGGGCTCCCCGTCACTTGCCCAGGGCGTCGCGACGGATCGTCTCACATCGGCCGGCGGTGACGAAAGCGTCGCACGCAAGAGTGACCATGAGGATTATACATTACAATCACCCCTCGCCCAAAACTTACCCTATTTGTTACTTTTTATTGTGTTGCCTTTAGCGCACGTGTTGGGGCCGCGCGGGAAGCTGAGCACGCGGTCCGCACTGCGATTACGCGACTGTGGGTGTTGATGACGCGACTGTGTGTGTCCGTGTGATGACGCGATCATATATCTTATGTATTTCAGAATATTCATTTTAGGTTACTAAATGAAAGAGTGACAGGCAGGAGAGCAACTTCGTGATTGGTACGTGGAGATGGCGTAGTTTTGAAACTCAGTAGTGCATGGAGATGTAGGTTTTGAATCTAGTGCATCAATTCTCCCCGTAATAACATTGGAGATGGTCGCTTTTGCACCCAAATTGATTGTCGTGGCCAAAGTCGGCAATAATAGCTTACCTACCAGATATCTAACTCATTTTTCGTGAAAATTGGAGATGGCAGGTTTTGTTTCGGACCCACTCAAATATTGACATTAATTAAAAAGATAATTTTTCATTTTCTATAAGCCTTTTCCAAACCTGAGGATACATACCTTCTAAAAATATACTTTTTAAATCAAGCCATTCCGTTCATTCACGGATACAGAAAATAGTTGCGAACTCTTTTGAAATATGGGTTGCAAACTTTTGCTGCGGATATTGTTTACAAATGGAATGTAAATATTTGTCTTTATGACATTCTTTCCACGGATATGAAACGGTGTCAGAACGAAATGAGATTCAGAGTGGCTGGCCCGAACCCTCTTGTCTATTGGACTGGACGAGATCCGACATTTCAGCACCCATGAAAATTACACAACGTCATCTTAGGATCATTTATCACGAGATTTCAGTGCTGGCGTTCTGAATTTAAAGCTCTTTCTTCCAAAGTACTTTAAGTTGAGTCATAAGTTACTCTCAACTCAACTCTTCTCGCCGGGTTTGTCAAATGTCTGAAGACACAAGGCCAGAGGGCAGGCCTCTTCAATCTTCGCACGCAATACACAGAAGTAATTCGATTTGTATGTAAATCCCAGTCATCGCATTCCATCTAGCTGCAATGAAGGGGGGGGGGGGCACTTTACTTCAAGTGCTCGTCTTGACACGGGGTAGGGGAGGCAAACTAGCTCTCGACGAGAAATCACAAACTGTTTCACTAATAGGAAATTTGGTGGCTAAATGAAGTGGAAGTATTGCAATTTACAACCAGGCCTTATAGTCGACTCGCGCGCTCGAAGTCAAGAATCATATTTGATGATGATGAAGAGTTCGTTCAGAGAGGACCCCCCCCCCCCCTGCCTAGGAACACTCTCATTACGTCATTGAAGGGTACGTTACATAATATAGGACCTCATACTCCTACTTCACATATTATGACGTACTTTTGTCAACATCTGTCATACTCATACCACTAGTTGTACTAAAAATAACTTCTGATGCAAATTTCCCTGATATAAACGTTTTATACAACTTCATGTGTTCATTCTCCTGTACGGTGAACATTATAGGAACAGTATTTGGATAGAGTTTTACCTGAAATTAGACGGAAACATGTAAAGTGCGTTGCAAGTAGAGAACATCATCCGTGTGTGTACGGGACGAGAGGGTATAGGTTCTAGACCTGCAGGTCATTCTCTTTTTGCAAACCATTTTTGCAAAGATAACATGATCTTAGAATATGTGAGAAGTCTTCTGTTCGTCTTATGGTATTGCCTGGCTTATCGTTTAGCATAATTTGTCTGAATTGTTTTAGCATAAGTGCAATATAGACCACCGCTCACATGCGCCACTGTTCCTCACATCGCTATGGGAATGTACCCCAGTTACGCGCGCCACTGGGGCGAGTTTTCTCTCAAGCTCTGTATTGGCAGGCAGCCTGATCGATGGGCTGGCCTGGGAATCACATAATTAACCATCTAATTGCATGTGCCTGTTGTCTGGCCATGATCGTAGCAATCAGTTTGGCCGGGGCGGGGGCGGGGGGGGGGGGAGGGGGGGTAACTACCGGTTGATTGAACACTTTGATGGCCAGTCCCCTGCACTTCCTGCGCTGGGGGGTGGGGGAGGGGGGAGCGTCTGTCTGCATCCTACACGCTATCATTCCCGTCCTTAGCCCAGGGAAATAGTACAGTACTCGGTTTGCAGATCATAAACAGAATTACAATATTGAGAATTCCATTTAACGATTATATTAAAACCTAGTGTTCGAACAGCATTGATTCCACGCTTTACATCACAGTGAAGGGTAAATCTATTATGTGCAAAACTGATTGTAGCAAAATCCAGAAATGTATATAAAACTCAAAAATAGTATTACATGAAAAAAATAATTTAAAAGTAAAAAAATAAATTTTCGCCCAACAATTTTAGTCTTAAAGAATCTTGCAATCGAATATGTGCTCACTGGACGTGTCCGAATTTAGAATACTGCATACTTGTATTATATTATATTTTATTATATTTTAACAATCAATTCCTACCGTGATAGGTAACAGCAGTTGCGCTAGCACCAACTCCATCCGATCAACTGTGACACTGCGAGGTCAAACCACGCGAAGGGAACGGTGCACCTATGCATACATGGTAAATGACTCACCGCACGGGGTTATACCATACTTACAAGTGGAGCTTGTTGACATTCTTGCTGCATAGAAGAAACATATCCGATGCTTTCGTCACGGATATTTGAGTCCCGAACAATTCCACCGGTAATTCCGATGCCTGCATCTGGTTGGCCCATCCTCACTAGCGTGACTAATTTCCCATATGAAGTTAATTGTTTAATTAACTAATTATGATGGATTAATTGATTAATTAGTGAATCTGATAATTTATTCATATATTGTAATTTAGAAAATACGACTGTGTGAAAAATTTGAGCTCGATCGGACGTTGGGAAGTGGGTGAAATATCGATTCCCACATAAAACATTAATTAACTAATTATGGTGAATTAATTGACTATTTTGTAAATATGACAATTGATTCATGAATAGCCTACGTATGTGTGAAAATTTTCAGCTTGATCGGACATTTAAAATTCGGAGAAATATCGATTGTAAGATTCCGTCCAGACAAACAGACATCCAGACAAACAGACAAACACATTAAGCTAAAGCGTTGTAATAATTACATCTACTCTTATACAGTAATACGAAATAATATGTCGCCTGCACGTGCATATAACATTCATAACCCTATCAAGTTAGTATCAACTAGTAACTACGACACACCACAACCGTACTAGTAATTACGTCATCACCCACCAATCAGTAATTAGATCATAACCCATAGTGACAAAGACTGACATTTAAAGAACGTGAGATCAATGCTACCGCGTTAAGGAAATACGTCTACCTTTCATTGTTGTTTTGTGGGCAATTGAAACAGTTCGTCGATAAAATGGCTGACAGAAATATTGCGAATGATATTATTCTCAAAAAAAAATTGTATTTATTTCCTATTGAGATGAGGGTTGAAAGGTTGCCATAGCGATGTTGGTGATACTTGTGTAATTGTATCAGACAGATGTTTTAGGCTTAGCTGAGAGGAAACATCTTGTAAACAGGAAGTAAGGATAATTAGGCTACTGCTTGTGTACTGAAGAGGTAAACAGAAGTCCAATTACAGCAGATGTCATTATCTGTGTCTTATGAACAGGTTTCCGCCAAATCAGTGGGTTCCTTTCACACAGCTGTCTATACGTTTCTAGTTTTGCGACTAGTTTGATCGTGAGACGCAAGTACACACTCTGAGCCTATACAATCTACAATGACATTCGATCAAATTACCAATTAAATAAAACACTAAACTGCCTAAAACTAAACCGCCCCTGCCTTCACCTTCATCTACCCCGTCTTGAACACAGCATAATTGCAACAATACAGATGTAAAGCACCGATAAAAAGTATCATTACTATCCGAAAGATGTAGAACTCGAGAAAACGCAAATAAATATTATTACTCTCGTGTTACACATTTCATGTAACTATTTCTATTGCCTTCCTCACAAAGTGTTCTGTGCGTTTTGTTTGTCTTTAACGCGCGGACGAATGAAGCAACGAGTAATTGCCACCGTCTAGCTAGACTGTAGTGTATAGTAATAACTGGCTCCCCTCGCCTCTCAACGTTATAAGAGGCCGTGGCAACATTGGGGGTCCGTATTGAGCAGTTTTTATATTGTGTTTATATCTCGTTCGGTTCTGTTTGTTTCCAGTTATTACAAACTTATCATCTCCCCCCCCCCCCCCCCCAACCCCTCAACCTCAGAGAAAAGAATTGGTATTTGTGCAGAAGTATCAACAAGGAGTCGAAATAAATCGTTGTGTTTTAGGATCAACGTTATACCGTCCTTGTTATTATCAAGGCCCTATATATAAAGGGTTATGTTAGGTTAAAGGTTAGAAATACGCAATGACGATAAGGCAATTGTCTTGAGTCCAGTATGAGTGAACGTTGTATTACAATCTCAGTGAGCATTACAATTAAACACCTATTCATTGTACTGAATAATTTCATGAGGATAGAATCTGATGAAGGGTTAAAAAAGTCGAACACTCAATAATTTCATTCTCATTTTTATTTATATCTGAAATGAAATTTAAAAAGTAACATCTCCATTTAAACAGCGACCAACATAATAATACATTGTCGATATAATTGACATAAAATAACAAACATTCACAGAAGCCAATAAATACTTGATAACAAAGCCGTTTAATACTATAGATCTCGGAACGCTTCTTCACAACCATTAGACCATTAGACCATTAGACCATACCCCAAACGAAACACCGAACTGACTGTGTACTTGAGACTGTGGTTCTTATGAAATGTGTGGAGGTTATGGCGCAACACTTTATGGTGAGTTCACAAACTTCAGCGCGCGTGTTTATCAGGTATTCATGGAATAGACGACGTTTTGTTTTATTATAGTGAAAATTAATATTTAATTAATGTGCGTTTTGGTCGAGCAAAAAAAACTCGATTGAAACACAAAACGTACGCATATTGCAAGCACAGAATAACAATACACAATGATGAATAATTAAAAATTATTCTTAATTTCTAGCCTATTTTTAAAAAGTAACAATATTATGGTGTGTATATGAGAAACAACTGTTTTCATTGGTCAACACTTAACGTCAAACTAGCGCTGAAGATTGTGAACCCAATATTTGTTTGAATGTTAAACTGAATGCTTAATGTTGATTACGTGCACGCACGTATCGTGAACATTGACACGATATTTAAATATAGAATCATCAAACATGAATGAAATGAAGTATTTCGGGAGAATCAATCTTGCTTCATCCTCAGTCGTAATGACCTAGTCGCAGGACAACGAAAAGAAAGACCTTGTCAAATGAAATATTCGTAAACTGGTGTGTTTTCAGAAAGACGATAAACTTGATGCGTAGAAGTGTAACAAACTCTCATCATTGTTACACAAATGAAAAAATTTTAGGTGAGGATTAGTCCCGTCATCAAACTCAACTGGTAAACTACCTCATTGGAATCATTAAACATTCTGTTTGACTTGATACATTGTTGCGCTGAAGAGTATGATAAAACTCAGCCACTTGTTGTGTTGGCTCGCCGTGAAGTAGTATTGAAAGTTGGGTGGTAGAAACTGAACCAAGACAATGTATAAATACACACGCGTCGCTCCCGCAGTGTTGAACATTCACGTTCCTTCTGGTAAATAACGTCATTTTCAACTTTTTAAAAGCAGACTAGTAAACCGTAAACAACTAATTTTGTCTTTTGACTTTTTAAGTCAATAAGCCATTTCAAAATTGTTTAGCCTTACACTGAAGTCCAGTCCAGAGCTTTCTAATATACTCTCCCCGCTAAAAGTATCTAGGTATACATGGCTTGACTCTTATAATATGTACAATAGCTGCTTTGACACGTGATCGTACGCCTAGCTAGGAATCTGAAAGTCTAGTATGCACGTTAGAGGTTGCGGGCATAGTTAGCGGAATATACATAATATACATATAAATAGATTTTCATGTATACATCATAAACTAAACTAGTACAACTAGGAGGGTTGGTAGGAATTTAAAAGTCAAATCGACAAAGAACTATAAATTTGTTGAGATGTACAAAAAGTTCTATTCGAATAATATTTGTACATCGTAGTTTTGTTGCGCTTGTTAACTTAGTTTCGAGTGGTCCATGTGAACAAAACTTGGTTTTATCTAACCCTATTCGTCGTGAATTATTTTATATTACTAAACAAAGATTTTGGTAAAGGTATTATATAAACATTACTTTTTCTATACAGTTTTTATACATACTTTGTAAAAGAAACACTTAACATTATTAACATGAATATAATATGACTAGATGGTAGTTATATTTCATGAGCAATACCTTGATTCTTAGGTTTAGTTTTAATTAGGCTATTTTATATCCCATGTACTTAATAGGTACGACTCGTTGGTTTAAAACATCTCACAGAAGCGCAACACAATCATAATAATATGGTATTTTGTACAGAGATAAATATAAAGCTAAGCATGGTTGTGTTTCGTGGGCGAAATAAATAATGGATTATTTATAAGTTGGCATATTAATACAAGTAAATGCAGGAATCAGCTTTTCCTTGCCTCTTCCATGTAATGTGTTCTCTCTTTACCTAACGAAGTGTTTCATCCACGTGCGTTGTATGTTTAAATCAAAGAAGTATTTTCCAGTGTCTAACTTAGGAGGGATTCTGCTTCGTAGTAATATTGCAATCTAGGTAAAAGTTGAATGTTTATTAAACTTGTGACACGCGTTTATCAATTAGGTCTAAATCAAATCGTAAACAGTATGCAACACTGTTAAATGCAATTATTTTCTGTAGAAAGGGAAGCAACGAAATCATTCCAAAATGTTGTGTACAAACAATTGAATACACCCGAACACACTAATGCTAAGATAGGAAAACAACACCAACCCAGTGGAAACCGCAAATCGTAAAAACGTCTATTTTACGGTAATGACGAGAAATAGTCTACCCAGATACCAGGTAAAAATTGCAAAATCTTTCCAAATATTGAAACTCGGATATTTTAAACAATAGATATTTATATTTTCTATACAATGTCTAAAATAAATGCCGGTTGTAATATTCTGATAAAACGTCGTACTATAATAAACAGTGTTAGCAACAGCTTTCTTAACATTGCCATATTATCACATTGTCACATATTCTCGCACGTCTGGTTCATAACTAGAATAGTCTGGTGTTTTGAAATTTAGGATGAATGCATTATTATTTTGTATTTTATCGTAATATCTGATATGGCATAATTGGACAATATATTTACTAAATCGTATATTCCACTATTTATTGGTATGAAATTAATGTTTATAGCAGGCGTTTAGCAGGCGGTTATGCCATGTTTTACGGCATGACATGTTCAAGTGTGAGCGGACAGTTCCTCTGACTGCGGTGAGTATGCGAGCTTTATGTGAAATCTAAAACACCGTTATCGTATCAACAGTCAACACTAAACCGAATAACTTACAAGTTTTCATTCTTAAGCTGCTCACGATGAAGATTGGAAGATTTTATACTTTGAAACAACCCCAACCTGGGTTTTACACCCTGAAGCTCAACCATGTCGGCAATCGAAACACAATTTACTAAAACCATGAACTTGAGTATTTTCAACAAGAACTCATCACTACTTTTCAAAATTCTACAAAGTCTACATCCATCTAATTTAACATTATTTTATATCTCGTCAAAAGACGAGTCAAATTTTTACTTCTAATAATTCTCAAATGGTAAGACTTGTAAAACTTTCTGTACCCGTTTAAAGTTATTCTAGTAGTACCGCAGGGTAGATCAGTAGGGCCTATATTATCCTTTAAACGTGGTTTCCAGGAACCTCTCACTGATAAATCCATCACAAAATGCATCGTCCTACTCGCGTACGGGTATTACAGCTCCTCGGTCACAGCTATCGGAGCAAGTGGGGTCGCCACTTTGACCGGGGTCTCTACCTTGACCTCGTCTTGACCTTGACCGTTGACCTTGACCTCTGAGCGTGACCTTGCGTGGTTGGCGGGGGAGAGGTGTGTGATGATCTGGTTGGCTGATTGAGATCGGGTGTGGCCCCTGGAAGTGAATTGCTCGCGCAGAGCCATCTGGTAGGCAACTTCGAAAGCCTGACCGAGTGTGAGGATCACTTCGGTTGCTTGGTCCTGCATGGACGAACACATTTAAACTATCAGTTTTTGGAAGAAAGCCACAGGTTATCAGTATAATGGACATTTATAAACCCAAAAGATCCCTTTTGGCCTCTTCGATCCTTTTGCGATTTGCGGCAGAAATATCAATTTCATACACAACCTATACGTACGTTTGTTAGACATATCACTAAGAAAACGCTCTGTTTGACGCGTTGATAAGCGAGCGCGTCCATATCTACGAACGTTCTGGCGAAAAGATCTCAAAGCTGTTAATCATAATGGTTTAAACTCTCATCAAGTGATTGCCTCCAATCCATAGTTTCCCCATCGAAAAGAACCACTCTTATAAGTTTCATCTGACGGACTAGTCCAATATGGCGACAAGTGGTGGTTGTGCTCTGTGGTGTGTGCGGCTTGTGCTCGCTTTTCTTCTTGTAAATAGTGTTGTATATAAATGTAAATGGTATCAGGAGAACGAGCTAAGGAAGAAGAATCTTGTTATGCAACAACCGATATTGGAGAACATGCTAATAGTGAGTAATTGCAAAATATCTTCCTTAACACTAAGCATTACTGCTAGTAGGAAATTAACGCCTGCAAGATGTGGTCTGGTGTCAGTGAAGGCCAGGCGGCACCCCGTGGAGTCGACCTTTGGGCTCGTTGTAGCAGGGGTGTTGTTATTAGCGCTGAGCGGTGACATTGAGTTAAACCCCGGTCCCGCCCCCATCTGCAATATCTGCCTCACATCCGGAAGACGTAACCAACTATTTCTAGAATGCAGTTTATGTCAAAAGAAAACCCACAGGACCTGCACTGACTTGTCGTCTGCAGCCTACAGGTCATTGAAGAGGGGGAATGCTAATTGGTCGTGCTGGCAATGTGTTATGCCAAACTTGTCGGAATCGTTCTTTGACACGCCAATGGGGGGCTCTCTGGATGACCTAAGGGGGGACGCCAATGTAAATAATGTACAATACAACACAAATGTAAATAACCGCATGAAAGGAAAAGTTACATGTCTGACGTTTAATGCAAGGAGTTTAACTAACAAAAAGTCAGGCCCGCTTATCCGAACATGGATTGAGGCCACAGATCCCGCTGTTATCTTTGTGTGTGAAACATGGCTTCATTCCTCTATCACTGATGCAGAGGCAATGCCTAGTGGATACACCGTGTTTCGCAAGGACCGCCTGAGTGGAAGACATGGGGGCGTTCTCATAGCTGTCAAACCCGAATTAAAGCCTGCACGTGTAGAACAGCTGGAAACAAACTCTGAAGCAGTGTGGGTAGAGCTATCTTGCGGTAAGGAGAAGATACTAGTGGGATCGGCATATCGGGCGCCAAATTCAAATGAAGCTACAAATACAGAACTGATTAATTCGATAAACATGGCTCAGGATATTCAACAATACTACAGCGCTATTGTCATATGTGGGGACTTCAACCTAGATATTGACTGGAGGCAAAACGATCAGGCCTTTCCACGCAATCCACTTTCCAACCAATTCCTTACCGCTTTCCTCAACGTCACTCCTCACCAAATGGTTAAAGACGCAACTCGAATAACGAAATCCTCGAGATCCATCATTGACCTCGTCCTGACGAACAACTCGGACAAGATAACCAGCACGGAGGTGGTAACCGGGGTTAGTGACCACCAGGCAATAAAGTTTAATGTACGATGGCAGCTACCCAAGGTCAAAGAAGTTCAGAGAGAATCTTACAAATTTGCCAAAGCCAATTGGAAAATGTTGGAAAGATCGTTCTCCAGACACTTGCCGGTTTTCACGAAAGACCCCAGAAGCGTTGAAGTCCTATGGGTGGAGTGGAAGAAAGCTTTCTGGAAGTGCGTAGACTTCGCTATCCCTAAAGTTAGTATAAAGGGCAAAAGGAAATCACCGTGGATAACAAAAAAACTTGTAAATAAACTACGTCACCGGGACAGACTTTACCGTAAATACCAAAAATCAACCACAGATGCAAACTGGGAGAGGTACAGAAGAGTGAGGAATGAAGTAAAGATTGAAACAAGACGAGCACACGAGGAGTATGTCTGGAAATTAGGAGACGGGGGTGGAAAGCGTGTTTGGAAATACATCCATGGTAAGATAGGCAGCGCTGCACCTCAACATTTTACTGTAAACAGACTTCAGGAAACAAACTCCAAAAAAATCGCTGAAGCTTTCTCTGCTAACTTCAAAAATAACTTTGTGGATCCTCCAGTCAACGACTCCGACGTATTTCCTCCTTTTTCTTCAAAACGCAACAATCAATACCTAAATTCAATATTTTTTGCCACCGAAAGCGTTTATCAAACCGTAAAACGCATCAAACCGGACGGAGCAACAGGTCCTGACGGTATTCCGAGCAGAATACTTCACAAATGTGCCAAGGCAATATCACCATCTCTCAGTTATCTTTTCAACGTATCAATGGCCTGTGGGGAAATACCAAAGGAGTGGAAGAAGGCCAACGTTGTTCCCATCTACAAAAGCGGAGACAAAAGCAACACCAAGAATTACCGTCCAATCTCTCTTACATCTGTTGTGTGCAAGATTATGGAAAAAATGGTTAACTACCGAATACTGCAACATCTGAGAACCATCAAAGCGATCAACAAACATCAACACGGGTTCTTGCCAAGAAGGTCGTGCGTCACAATGTTAACCGCTGTTGTGGATGACTGGCAGTTCGCAATCGATGCAAAGCCTGGAAATCGGGTGGATGTAATCACACTAGACTGGGCGAAAGCTTTCGACCGCGTGCCACACAAACGACTCCTGGAAAAACTGCAAAGCTATAACATTAATGGAAGTACGCTGAGCTGGCTTAGAAGTTTTGTGTCCGGACGAAGCATGCGAGTGACTTACGACGGGGCCCAATCCAGTGAATTTAGTGTTGTTTCCGGGGTTCCGCAAGGTTCGGTTCTTGGCCCTTTGCTATTTACAGTGTTCATGATGGACCTCCCACAATGTGTAAATTCCGAAATCCACCAATATGCCGATGACTGTACCCTGTACAGAGTCATCAACTCGCAGGACGACGTAACTTTACTGCAAAATGATTTGGACAACATACAATTGTGGTGTCATGTCAATTACATGTCATTGAATGAGCAAAAATGTCACCACATGTGTATTACAAAATCAAAACAACATAATTACTCTGATTATCACATAAGCAATAGTAAGGTTAAAACTGTGGAATGTATAAACATTTTGGGCATAACTATTACTCACGACTTAAAATGGAACATTCAAACGGAAATAGTCAGGAACAAGGCTGCAAAACTCCTGGGTTTCCTTTCTAGAACCTTGTACAGTGCCAGGCCAAAGGTTAAGCAAACTGTGTACATATGTTTAGTTAAGTCCGTATTAGTGTATGGATGTCCTGCGTGGCATCCCACCACTAAGTGTAATATACAGAAACTTGAGAGCATTCAGAACAGAGCCACGAAATTTATTACTCGAAGACATGACTGTGACAGTAAAGAAAGAAATAGAATATGCAACATACTATCGCTTGAAAATACCTTGGTTGAAATAGATATTATATACCTAAAAAAAATGTTCAATAATTTGGTAGACCTAGATCCGTTACATAGAATTCAGCTAAATTACCGCTCAGCAAGGTACGGAAAAGGGGTCACATTGTGTCCTCCTTTTGCCCGAACATCTTTATATCAAAATGGGTTCTACTATAGAGCAGCAAACATGTACAATATGTTAAATTCAGACGTAAAAAGCCTGGAGATCAAATCATTTAAAAAGCAACTTAGAGAGTCATTGTCTGAGAGCCCGGTAAAGGACACTTGTAAATAGACCCAAGAACATACACAAGGAACACACGGACTAACATACATTCACACAAACACATGCACACACAAGCACATGCACACTTACACATTCACGCCTGACATAACTGGATCTGTTTAGCATTGTTATCACATCACAAACTTGAACTGTAAATATTAAATAACAACTACTACTACTGTATTATCTAGCAACATTTAACACAATGTAAATGCCTTGTACATAACAACATCAACGTACATTAGAAATGTAGTATTAGAAACTAATTGTAAGAACATGGTAGTGAGACACATGCTATGTGTATATGGGGCTTGCTCTAACTGCTCACTACCATCAGTGTGTTTTGATTTATATATTGTATTACTTATATTATGTATGGTCATAACATATTGAAAATAAATAATAATAATAATAATAATATGGGCTTCTTCAAACAAACCGAAACTGATGCCGAGCAGTCGAAGATAATCCAATCTTACCAATAGCAATCATGGTAAGGGAGCGATGGCTCACATAATAGTCAATCAATACAATGGCAACACACTTACCATCGTCTCCACGCAGAACACGTGACAGAAGTGGCTCTTGCTCGTGTGGTCCTTAGTGATGTACGCAAAGTGCGTGAGGTCGTCTGCGTCTTGACACGCACAGTGAATGTTGCGTATCTCGTGTTCGCAGACCATCTCCTGAGGGTAAAATGACGAGACGAGTTATATGCTGCACCTTCTTCGAGTCAAATGGTTTCTTTTATCATAGCGGGATGGATAGAGTGTGACAGGATGTG
Source organism: Isoperla grammatica (assembly GCA_945910005.1). Lineage (NCBI taxonomy): Eukaryota > Metazoa > Arthropoda > Insecta > Plecoptera > Perlodidae > Isoperla > Isoperla grammatica. The sequence continues at coordinate 5,871,574 of OX246739.1, read as the reverse complement.
GAAGCATGTGTAGACAGATGGACGTTAGTTGAACTGGAGATGGTCAGAGCTCGTTGGAAGGAAATGGTGCCGGGAACAAGATTGGCAACTAGTTTACAGAAGATGATGTATACGAAGCTAGCTCTGGTGTCTTGAAGATTCGATTTTGTAGGTTCGATAGCTCCGCGAATCATCCCCCGATATTGACATTATGAAAACGATTACGAAAGCTTGGTAAACATACGAAACAAATTGCCAATTTCAAATCAACTCATGCTTGAAAAGTGTTTTATTTAAAGGTTTTCGTATAAAAGGTAAAATCTACTGTACTGTAATCACCAAGAAATTGTCAAATATTTTATTACTGAATTATGGGCCGGGTTATTAAAATTAACTTACCTGAGTTAAAGTGTTGAGGAATTTCACTCCTCTATACGATATTGCCAGAATAATATCAGGCGTTGACTTGGGTTCTTTGTTCGTCTTCTTCAGTTTCTGTATCGACTTCTTTGTCGACTCTGTTCCTCTCAGCTCCTTCACCACCGTTGAGCCGAGGTACTGCAAACAAGACAAGACGAGTGGTTTAACCACGTGTTGGTCTTGAGCGTAGCCAATCAAGGGCGACTCTAATTAGGAACGCGTTACAACTTAAGATGTACTAACTTCAAAAATGACATAACTCGTATTTCTAGTCAATTAAATCAGATAGGAGTTCCTCAAGCTTACATTAAAAAAAACATTTTGAGAAGGATGACGGTATCGATTACTTGTCAAACAAAATCTAGAAATCACCCGAAATATGTTATGGTCAGAAAGTTATTGAATGATTTCTAAGTACAAAACAGATATACAAGTATTGTAAATTGTGGTCCCCTTGTTGACATATTGATCAAGTATCCTTTTCATCTGGCTTTAAACGACGAGCTAAGAATGAGAGTAATATGCGAGACTCACGTTGGCTATGTAAGTGACGGTCCCGGCGACCAGCACGTTGGGTTGGTGCCTCCACTGTGTGGTGAGGGTTGAAGGAACGCCCACCAGGAGCTCTGCAGGGTCTCTGATCTCGAGGTCTGGCCCCCCCGCGGGGTTATTGGGGGGCTGGGGCGCCGGCCGGGACTTCTTGTGGCTGTGACGCAGAGTCCCCGTTGATGGGGTGTCGGGAAGTGGGGGCTGGGGTCCAGTGGGAGATGGCGGCGGCAGTTTGTCTCGGATTTCCTCCTTCAGTTGCTGGATGTTGGACTTCTAAACAGAAGCAAACCTCTTGTCTTTTGTGTGGTCTCATAAATCCCACTGTCACTTGACAGAGTTAATGTAAACAGAATTCGCGTATATACACATTTCTTATTAGATTGTTCCCTTTTACAATCTCAAACTCATGTGTTTTTGCAACAAAAAGTTATTATCTATGATTATAGTTACTTAAACTACCATATTTTAATATATCAATTCATATAACGAATTTAAAATCTGTTTCGCATAGAATTGCTTCAGCGCGGCGACGATGTAAGTTAGGTACTCACCAAGAGATGGAGGTCGGCATTGATGTCCTCCAGGTTGGGCCCCGGCTGCGTCTGAGGATGTGAGCTGACCGACGCCAGGATTCTCTTTCGGTGGCCACTCTTCTGTATCTCCAGCACAGCCGTGAGCTCCACCTCCCAGATCCTCCGAACCTGCAGACAAACACACATCTGGTCATACAATGTGTCTTCTCGTCTAAAATAGTAACAGAGACGAAATTGCAAAGCCTAATCTTAATGAAGATATCTAAAGCCCCAACCACAATTGTCGGTATCGGGATCAAAATAGCCATCCGGAAATTGAATTGAATTGAAGGTTTTTATTGATATCTAACAAATACATGTTACAGCATGGATACTATGGATGGATACATGGAATTGATTGAAATCGTGAAAGAGTTCATTTACATGGTTCTGTTTACAATAGAATCGTTATGTTGTAGGCCTAATGATTTAGCACTAGAAAATTTTAGATAGCGAACAGATCTCGATTACGATCACAATGCCAGCAAATGTGGTTAGCGCTTGACGTTCTCTGCGAGATGGAGGGAGAGCGAGATCCAAAGAACACCGGAATACAAGAAGACGACATCTTATCTTACCCTGGACATGTCTATGTAGAGATGTTTTGAAAACGTCTCCGAGTAACACTCCAGATTGATCGACTTGAGCCAATCGTCCACGGCCTCCTCTATATTGCTGTCCTTGTTGTTGTTGTGGTTGTTGTTGATGGTCTGTATCTTGCAGGGCAGTGTCCTTACGGACGCCATGATTGTCTCGCGATCCTTCTCGCTGTCGATACCCATCTCAGTCAGGTCCTGATCCTCCAGGATGCCGCACTGGAACATACAAGTTGGAGATCACCTCTCACAGGAACCGTGACGTCATAATTATCATACGTGTTTCCAAGATACTTTAAAACTACTTTCGTAAAATAGTTTGCTTGTATTTACTTAAACATAATTATGTTCTAATGTTTCTTTATTGTCGCTGTGAATATACACAAATCTGGTGAACAGTTTTACGATATTTTGTGACTGTATCAGTAGAATTAGGTACCATTTTAATTGAAGAGCAGTATAGGTCTGTAGTGGATAGCTTTAGCGGTCACCCGTCGTAAGAATCTAAATGCGTTTGTTTATGTGGTTATTGGTTCGATGTATACTTTTGTATGTACTTTTCGTGATTAATAAGAAGTGCCAATGAGCACAAGAATGTTACAGAAACGACCCGAATAAAAACAAACGTTTCTAGACACAATTTCTTGGAAAGTTCTTATCCGATTAGAATACGCGCAGAAAAACATGGCGCCAGCAAAACCTCAGACAGAGCGTCGACCACACACAACGTCGGTAACTCACAATAAAGTCGAGATCTTCGAAACCGCTGTTGTTGAACAGCGACTCATAGTCTGCCAGGCCCAAAGAGGTCAACCATTGGGCCACTGACGTCACTGGCCCCATAGACGCGGGGCTGCTGCAGCTGCCGGACCTGCTGATACCTGGCGGACACAAGCGGAACTAGCTGTAATACATGAGGGCATGGGAGGCGCGCATGTGTGACGTAGGAGGAAGACGAGCAAACTCACCAAGCCTGGATTGGAACTCCTGTTCCAGCTCCGACACGAACACTGATTCCCGGACAAGTCCGGTCCCGAAGGAAGCCATGATCTCGGATATCTTGGCCCATTCCTCCTGTGGGACAAACATGAGCATCAGAATACTACAACACGATGACAGTGGGTTTGAGAACAGTTGATGTCAGAGATCACACCACATGAAACTGCTTTCATAATGTAAGTGCTTACATCAATCAGAAGCGAATAGTTAGCAAATACAAATGTGACATTAATAAAATATGGTAAACGGTACCAGATGAATCGAAATAATGGATGCAACGTTATTATACTCATCGATTTTGAGAGGCTGTTATTAACTCACTTAAATAGTCTAGAATTTATAATAATGAAGGGTGTACGGTATATTATATAAATTATATTTCTGATTTGCATGTGCTTACTGCGTAGTACTTACACTTCATGTCAAAACTGTATTGAAAATCTACCAAAATGTCTTGATTTGCTAATTATTTTTTAAACTCAAAACAAGAACGTGTCCCTCATCGAGGGTAGGGTAGATTAAGACGTACCTGCTCGTCGAAGGGGCTGAGGATGGACAGCGACTTGTCCGTACCGCTCTGGTTGCCCCTGGAGGCCAACCTCTTGCCCACCATCTCAGAGTCGCCCCCGCTGCCCTCGCCGGGACTCGAACTCACGACGTTCTCGTAGACGTTCTTGAGGCGTCGGAGGGTCTTGGGCCGCTCGGCGCGCGGGGACCGGGTCCCCTCGGGCCCCAGCGTCGTGGACCCTTTTAGCAACCCTGCAACAACACGAGGAGGCCGTGATGAGGCTGTTGCTCCTGCGGTGACTCCTTAGCCGTATGACACACGCAGCAAGAATGTATTGCAGATAAGATTATATTACGTGACCAACTATACAGAGACGAAAATAATATACGAGCTCAAGATTCCGAAGACGTGACATAACACTCTTAACATCCGCTTAAGGTGTATTTAAGTGAAGATAGTGAAGTAAATGATTAAATTGAATAGTACTTACGTTAACCACAATTGAATTATCTAAATTATACAAATTTGCGAAATAGTTAATAAAGACAATTACTGATGATATACAATTACAAGATAGTGCTGTATTGTATTTTCCATTCGTACTTAAATCATAAAGTTTATGTCAAATGGTAAAGTGTACCCATAAATATACCCTACCCAACTAGAAGTATTACAATCTTTTTTTAGTGTATTCGTCAAAAGTCCTACTTACAGGCAAGATACACATTCAAGAATAATGATATTCATATCATATATAAACTTATGTGAGTGTTCAAGAATATAACTCGACGATATAATGATATTTTGTGGTATTTATGTCTGGCTTGTGTATTATTATAACATTTCCTGGATGGAATTATTGATGTAACAAAGCTAACACCCACACGTAATACTTGTTTTATCAGTACCGAGTTCCGCTATTTAAAAATAAAAAAATACTATTACATACTATAAACTGCAATGTTCTTATCGAATTCCGTGTTTTATCAGCCTACTGTTTCATCAAGGTTAATAAAACGGCAAAGAACAATAGATGCAAGCAGTGGCAACAGAACTACAATACATGATGTGAATGCAATTGTCGTATAAGTCAGGGAAAGCCACACTGTATGCGGAATTATTAGCGACGAGGAAAATACTGATAACCGGAAAACCTCACTACATAATTTACCAATAACAGTCTGTGAGTTTGACGTAACACCGTTTAACGGCTGCGATCATACATAATAGCTCGCGATTATTTAACCTAGTACGTATGCCTACGAAGTATTCTGCCATTGAATAATAATCACTAGACGGTGCTAGACGGAACTAAGATGCGAACCAATCAGAAACGAGATACAGAATACATAGAACCCTTCCAGGCCAACACAACCTACCATGCGCGTGTGATTTATTTGGTCATGGTGGCACTTAAAAGTGTAATTTTGATCCAATAAACGGAAATTACTATCGTAGTAGGCCTAGAGAGCGACGAGATGGCAGCTATGACACAAGTGAACCCGTATTCTGGAACTACGGTAACTCGGCAAATCAAAGACACCACTGCCTGTGAATCATGTAAGTTATGAAGAAACGTTGGTCACATAACTCACATTCCCGTTGAGCAGAATCCATCCAACCCTGTAACTATGCGATACTGAAAGCTGTTCATTATCACAATATTTCCCACCATAAAGTGGCTTGGATAGGCCTGTTGGAATGATCAAATTTAAAATTGGTGATATAGTTAACGAATTACGATTTCATTGCCAGTAGAGCAATGCAAGGCTCACCTTGCCCCTTGTGTGTAGCGTGTGACCTGCACTAACATTATGACTGACCACGTGACGGCCACAGATAAGAATGCGGTCGGTGTAGCCTAGAGATTACGGAACGGAAATGTCCAGCGATCCTAGCCCAGCCAGCCAGGCAATCTATTAGCAAGACAGAATTAGCTCAGTGGTGAAACGTCCGACCATGGAGAGAGAGAGTATACTATTATAAATCCTTGGTCCGCCACTGCTTCGAATGGTGGTCAAGCGTAATGGATTTTTCAAGGGGGGACGTCCCTCGTTTATGAGTGTTTTGGTATTTTCAAAGAGTTGGTTTCACTTTGAGACGTTGCCTTGTTAGAACCCTGGTCGCACTTTAAACGGAGGCCATACAATAGATTGTCGGTATGATGTGCCCCCAACCTTGTGTTAAAACAACCTACTCGAAGCTATACACAACTGAAATAATATCAACTGTAAATCCTCATCTAAAAACATGTATCGTATATAATGTCCCCAACCCTGCCCTCCCTTGCTGGACTCCCCTAATGACGACCCCCGCGATGGTAATGGATCTGATTCGGAAGCCGTCATAATTATGATCTAAGCTGTCGGGTACGTCGTTAAACACCAAATAATCAAAGTGGATGAATAGGTTATAAATCTTTTTCATTGTTATTTGCTTATAGGTTGATCTCGGTAACACTGGGTTTTTAGGTGTTAAAGTTTACATGAAAAAAGGGGGGTACCTGCGCTATGTGACGTCGGTGTTTAGTCCCCCCCCCCCCCCGCCGCTTTAAAACACCGAGGACCAATGTGACTGACACAAACATCGGAATTTGTCCGCTAACAAACGTCAAATAAAGACAAACAGAAACACTCGGACGAAAACACTCATGGTCACAGTTTAATTATGCCAATTAACTTTCCACTGAAACAAGTCCTAATTAATTACGCAATATGCTTTTAGTCATGTGCTGGTTGTACTAACAAACGGAGGAGAATACTTTTCCATGCAGAGGAGTGAGTGGGCAAAACACATTACCTGATATAATAATACACTCAGTTTGTTTAACTCACGCTCCGAAAGACTCCCGTTTCAATTTATGAATTTTACAACTTTTACTTGCTCGCCCGATTCCAGCACGCTGTGGACGCCACTCTGGTTCTGGTTTAATTAAAATGCAAAGCTTTCCTCCTGGCCTGAAACTTCAGGGGTGTGAAGTTCCCCTCGACGACGAAACGACACTTGCAATATTTAAAACCGTGCGCAATCTATATATGCGAGATTTCGATATAAAAATAAATTCTTAATTTTTTGGTATTGAAAAGAGTAGATTTTTATTTTGTTCAACGCTAAACGACTTTTGGTTGTGTCGTACGACAGGCAGAACTGTCCCGGGGCCTCTTCTACCCGAGCTCTACAATGGGACTTGAAAATATTAGTGTTTTGTATGAGATCTTCTGTAGAGTCAAATAATTTACATCTTAGAACCCTCAAGCATGTTAGGTAAGGTAGGAAAGATATTCTACGCTAAGTGCTTTGGGAAAACCTTCAGTTAGAAGTGCAAGTGGTGGAAGTACCGTATTCATATGCATTTGTCAACCCCTCGCCCATTGGAAATCCACGAGTGCTAACTAATTGTGTTGTGCATGTTATTTACCATATTAAACAAACATTTTACCGAATGATACAACAATGGAACTATAAAAATGAGTCAGGAAAAGTTAGTAAGCACCAAATAATCAGAAAATACCAAAGAATTGTATGCATTGTCTCCCAGGTCCGCTTGCACTAGGCCCCTAATTTGTGCAAGAAGTATATACATTTAGTTACGGCACACAGAAAACCAGTTCTTGTAACTGAGGGGGATGAAAAAAAAATCCCGCCAGGGATTTATTTTGTGAAAAGATATATTATTGAACACAGTGATCGATTTTTATCGATCACGTTATGATTGTAAACACACTGAAGGTGAATCATGACGCTTTGATTGTCGAGGAGATTGACAGTAAAGTGTATTCCAACGAATGAATTCACTGACGTAGCCGCATTTCCCCTCCGACCCCGCCAAGGGTCTTCTCCCACTACTCGGCCGCGCGGCGAGTTCGAGGGACTGACCGTAAATTATTCCTGTCAAGATGCCCTCTATTCAGTCTCTATTGATACAGTAAATCGCTTCAGTAACACATACAAAATCTACAGATTCAAAATTTCTTAACTTTTAACCAATTATTTGGATTCTTGAATAAAAATCAACACGTTTTTATGTTTGAAACGTCCCAATAGACCGACTACATCACAAGAAGATAATACTGACACTTCAATACGGTATGAATAACTTCTTCAGATGACGTAACCGATTAATCACAACACATACGTTAATTGGATGTGGAAAGTGGCATAGTAGGCATAATAATAGGCATAATGGGCATAATAGGCCTATAGATGGAAGATGATCCAAGTTATAATACGTAAATTATGATGATCATTCTTTCAAAGTCGAAAACGGCGAACCATCGGCAAATCCCAAATCGCACGTGCGGAATAAGCGGGTCAGTCACCTCTAACTGACCAACCCTTCCTTACACAATTGTCACATCACCGTTACTCATCAACGCATTCTTTTGTCAATCGTCCTACCCCTTAGTATATTTTGAAAGAAAGTTGAATGTCCCGCGATACACCTCTTGGCGACATCGAAAAATGACATCTGGCAGGGAAACATCTTCAATGCTCTTTTGTTAAATAATTGCCTTTTGTTGGAAAGATTAGTTGACGGTTTCGTGTCTTCGACGTGAGACGACGGATTTAATGTTTATTGTACAACTAAATTATAATAATCTACTCGTGCGTGGGTGTATCAGCAGAGTGCATAAGACTGAGGTCCGTACGAATTCAGAGTCGATAATTAATTGCATTGCTATTTGCTAGGGTTTTTTTGTATGGAAAATATCACGTATAAAATAATTAGCAACAGTTTATACAGATTTCCAATGGGGTAGGGGTCGACTATGAACACTTGTATTCACACTATATGGCTCATAAAGTGAAAACAAGTTTCTATTTTAGTGTGCGAATGCCTTCGTGCATGATCTGTGAATCGTTATGTATACCAAGTTTAGTTATTTATTTAGGCCTATTTGTTTATTGCATAACATCAACTCTCAACAGGTACAGAACCCACAAATGACGAATAATACAAACATGGTTTAATTAAGCACTGAAGATAAATATAAACAAATGAACAAATGAGTGATAAAAACATATAACAAACACCATGACGGAAACTGTCAGTCAATAAAAAAATGAGTTAAAAACTTTACACATGTCGCAGAATTTCCTGTTTTAAATAATAAAACAAAATAAATAAAATAAAAATAAATTTGTATTTATAATTTACAATAATTTATAATAACTCCTAAGTAATCTGAGAGTATACGGCAAAGTAGTGACTGTTTCTTCTTTATGAAGCTGTTGGCCTATTAGGACGATTCAAACATGGAAACGTATTGGTTTTTATTCAAGAATCCAAATAACGTGTTAAAACTTACGAAATAATGAATCTGTGGATTTTGTATGTGTGACTATAGTATGAATAGAGGACATTTACAACAGGACAGGACAGGTATAATTTACGAGCAGTCTCTCACTCTGAGCGCGCGGCCGGGTGGTGGGGGAAGACCCTTGGCACGCATAGCAGTTGCGTGCAAAAACGGCAGTGAATTCATTCGTTGGAATACACTTTAGGTAGTTTACTCTTACTAAATAAGAGCAAGACCAAGCTCGCGTTGTCTTGGCTACCCCTGTGTTTGAACAACTATACAGAACAATTCGTGGTAATAACAAATATTCTACACCTCCAAGGGAAATAATGAGACTGTATAACTTGCGAACGAAAACCGGTGGCCAGAATGGAATCGCTCTTTCGCATTGTAGTAACACTAATGAGTAAACCTAGAGTAGATTGGTTCGTGTAAGCCTGCCTGCACAGTGTTGTGGCTACGTCATTGTCAGGCTGATGACGTAGGGGACCATTTTGTGCGTGTGTCCTTAAACAACTAGACAAAGTGTGGTTATCAATACAAAAGAAAAAGAAACAACAAGAAATTAAAAACCAGTGATTTAATGTTAGTTATAGTTTTACCAATATGTGCAAAAAATATATTAATTTGTGAGGATAGTATTTGTTTTCGATTTCTAAAATGTATTTAAATCGTTGTCAAAAAGAAGTTTATACAACCACAGATACAACCACTTATACATGATCCCTGGTAGGGAAAATATTTGCTATCCAAGATGTAGAAACGTCGTAAGAAATATATAACTTTGAGTTTGTAATAATCCACGAGCTTGCAAAAATTTTCTAACGTTTTTAATTTTCCCTTTTTTTGTAGATCATAATAAATTATCTAAAAATATGACGTTAGATTCATTACCACTGTTTGATCTGGGTACATGCAATTTTATCTACGTGACAACGACGAGAAAAGTATTTCTAGAACCTATAGTCAATAACGACAAGTTTGTCAATGACTCACAACTCGTCACTCGATTGTAATTCATGCGATTAGGCGCAAGATTTATGCTAATCCAAACTTTCAATTCAAGGGACGACTGAGCAACGAACATTTCAGTAAACCAGCGTTGTGTTAATATCCGCGCCGAGGTTGGCTAGCCCGGCCTATCAAAGTTGTACATGTTAATCACGTCCCGGGCGCAAAAGCTAAGCCGCAAGAAAGTACAACATAAAAGCAAACATAGTTACTGGCCTAGGCGTGCATGAAGATACTCACCGCCCCCGTCGCGTTATATTAGCTCGGCAGGCGGTGTGTTGAGTGCGGTTAGGAAGGCCGTGACTGCTAATGTGTCGTCGGGTTCCGTCGTAGAAAATAACGTAAAATTCTCAGAAGGGACGGTCGCTCCACGCGGTCTATTTCAACGGAATTCGCTGCGGGATTCCCCTATACCTGCTTGTTATTGTCTACTGCATGGAGTGCACCAGCCACGTTTGGAATAAAGATCTAGACAACGTCTGCCAACAGACATGCTGATATTATCACTACAATACCGAAGGGCATGAGAGCGAGATGAACCTAAACTTAGGTTGGTAGTTGTCACATACGTCACTTCACCATTATAAAGTCCATGACGGCACCATCGTGCAAGTTAAGGCGACGCAACGAGGTGGCGTGGTACAGCTGGGGTCTGGGGCGAAGCCCCAGCCGCCGGAGGCAATTTCGCCGTAGGCGAAACAAATTTCAGTTGATGCACTAACTTTTATGGCCTAAAACGCGATTTTAAGACGCAACGCTTTCCGCTGCCATAGGATCTTGTGGTTCCTATAGAGCTATGTTTCGTTTCATTTAAATAATAGATAAATTAGAAATTATTTGCGCAGCCCCGGGTGAAGTGTGCCTTTGGGTAAAAACGCGCTACTGACAGTGCATTTTAATTTAAAGCCTAATTTAAAGTTAAGTTTAAAGTTCTGCTCTCGGCCCAGGCCGGGTCTAAAGGAATTGGAGTCCAGCGCGGCCCAACTGCCAAGTTGACACATTAGGTCCGGCCTGGGCCGAATAGGCCTGGGCCGTGCGCACGCCTATGGACGCAACTGTACCTACACAGTTCTGTGTAATTTTCTACGTGATTAAGAACCTTTCACGTTGCATTTACAATACTATGCGGGCACATCTTCAGATATGCATGCACAGAACATTGTCAGTTTATTATTGCTGCAAGACGATGAGGCTTCCGCCAAGGCTGAGAATACATTAACAAGTACATACGAACAATAGACAAGTCGGGTAGCAACAGATAAAGGAAGCTTACTGAATCTATAATTACTCGTAATTCCCTACACTCAAATCTGCCTATCCGAATCCAAAGCTTCACAATTATCCCACAGTGCAGAGTAAATTTTTGAAGTAACCAACAGTTATTTTCAAAATTTTGTATTTTACTCCCACAAGCTCGATATAACACTGTGTAGGGGGTTTAGCACACTCTATTTTCTATAAAATACAATATAGATAGGTGACTTAAGTGACTCCAAAAGCGATTATTCTGTATAACATAGTTTTTAGGTGTAGTTATTTTAATAAATAAATAAAATGATAAAGGTTTGTGAGATGTGTAAAGGAATTACAAAAGAGATGCACGAGAGCCCTCTTTGCGGTTACCGGTCACCACGAGGAGGGACCCACCTCGAGCGAGCGGGCAACGACATCGTCATTCTTGTATGGATAATACGTGTACATACATAAACTGTCAGAGACGCGTCACTCAGTTAACAAAGTGCTGTTAACTATATACGATGTAAATCCTTAAAATTACCAACTCAAACAAGCGAGTCAGTCAATGATGCGGTTCATCAATACTGATCAGTCTTCTCTCTCGCACCCACAGATGCCCCGAGGTGTTTGTTAGGTGTAATGGAAGTGTGTTGTGGTGTACACCGGTGTCTAGCGGTGGAATAGCTCGACTCATTTCAATCTGTGACGTTGAAGTGAAGGCGTTGACCTGACATCCAAGCTGATTGGATAGAATAATTGTACGATTAGAATACGATCTTTATTGTGGAGGTGACGAAATTGGTGACTTCGTATAACGTGAATGGATTGACAAGAGTAATTTGGTCGGATGTTGTAACTTTTATGATGTGGGTAGTAGGGCACAGTGGTAAGAAGTGTCAAAAGACACTCGAATGGAACTTGAAAACCTGTTGCGGAAAACTTTATTGTAATTACTATCACATCACACCATCTTAATCAAGGTAGATAAAACTGAAAATCTATTATCATCAAGGGTAAGGTCTCGCGTTGGGACTACTTTGTAAGAACAGATATTTTCATGCAATATCCACAAAGCTGGATTAAGCTTACAAAATATTGCCTACATATGTGAGGTGTTGTTTTCTTTAGTTTTTTCTTTCTTAAGTTTTCATAAGTTTTTGTATGAAGAAAGTTTTAATATTTAAAGGCTTTCGACATGTTAATTTATTTTAATAAAACGTAACTTGATGGTTTACCGCACAAATTGCGACAAACAACTGTAAAGACAAATGAGTTTACGTGAATGCTGTCACCGACTTTGGTGCGCATTTAGATTAGCAAACACCAACAATAATAAATGAGTTGTGAATTGGCGAGAAATTTGCGATTGTCGTTATAGCAACGGTAATTTACATTATTTTACCGGTTTTGTATCGTACGGCTCGTTTTCACAGGACGAAGAGGGAACGTCTTGCTTCCATTGCAAAACTTCCTTAATTTACTTTTATCATTTTAACCTAACAAATAAATGCGAAAATATCATTATTTCAACATTCCCAATTTGAAGACATCCAACAAACACGGCTAATTCAATTTAATTTATTATTCATCATACACTGAAAAAAGTGCACGCATCAAATTTCGTTCATAAGTCTAGAGCATCTATGTCCACAGCCGTAACAAAACAGCTTTTATACAACAATAACGACTTGTTCAAGTACTTATAAATGTAAAATAAGTTCATAGATTACCGTATATTGTATACTGTTGTATATTTATTATCCCCCTCTGTAAAAGATTTTTAAAACTGAATTGTATAAATGAATAATTCTTACTTGCGAAACCTCGTTGCGTGTGTATCACCTAGACTCCAGCCAGTCAACGCACACTTCCTTCAGCAATAACGCCGTGTTGTACTGTTCACAATGCTTCCAAGCATCTCCCGCTAGCGTCTTATCAATATCACTGAAGATAACATACAAGGAAGACTTTCTATGCCGCGGTAATCATAATACTAGAGCACTTCTATGAAACCTGACTTGCTTAAAACTTGTGCTATGATCGTGATTTAGACGAAACAACTATGAGGATATCCGGATTACGTCGATGGTTTATTCAACTGGGGAAACATTTATTCTGGGGATCTTTACAAAATTATATTTCGATTCGTTCATGTGGCCTTAGGGCCTTAGGGCCTTTATCTTTACCTAGTACCCTCTTCACGAGACTAACTGAGTATATTACTGCATTTCCATAGTTTGGAAGGATTTCCCTAAGATGTTTGCTAGCAGTCATGCTATGCTCAATTGTGACAGAGGCAAACATAGGAAAAAAACTTTTGCCAGTGGCCGGAATCGAACCGACGACACCTTTATCAGTGCTGACGATTGTACTTGGATATGGATAAGCTGAATTCCTAGAGGTAAAGCACTTTGTTTGATAAGGTAGCCGCTTATCAAACAGGAGTTGACGGCTACCTAGTAGCATTATCATGCACCTTACGTTTCATTCAATTCATGACGTCAGGTCTTTAGCACTTCCATTTCAATTGTTCTGCGAGGTACAGGTGTGTCGCAAAGAAATGACTCACGGTTCGCTCTAATCTAAGCTATTTATTCAGTGAGAAACAAATTTATTCAGTTGTAATTGACTTGTTAACTTGTTGACGGCAAAATTAAAGTCAATAAGAATAGCTCATATCTTGTTGAAGTAGATATAAGGGACAAGGTTCGTTAAACTATGATGGACTGTCAGACAGTCAGACAGTCAAGACGCGGACAAGGTAAAGTAATTCCATCCGTGTTGGCAATTTCTTCTGCGGGCATTCATCAAACATGCAAGTCTAGGGTTACGGCAAATCCCACATTACTGTCAACTCTACCCCATCAATCACGACCACATGATATACACCACTACGGAGTACACTCCCACCCACGACCACGTGGGGCAATGTTTTTGCACCTATCTGTACCTCCTCAACCTCGTGCTAATTTAAATTCACCCGCTGTATTGTGTTTTGCGGAAATGGCGCATTACTGTCCTACCAACGCATCTCGACTTCCGCTCCACGCGAATGATGGTAATTGACGCTGTGAGGTACTTCGCATACCGCAGTGTAGTACTGCACATACTACACTTGAATACAGTACTACCAGGTCATCTCATAGATATACTCTATGGGTCATCTTAATGACGCATACTTCACTAGAACACTACCAGCTACGTGACAATTGTTTTTTTGCTTATTTTTGTGTGCAAGTTTTGCTAGACAATTCATAATACTTTGTTCCTTGAACGCTACTCAAACACATTTTCATCATGAACACTATGGGCTACTAAATCCTTTTGCTTAACAAAAACTTCCGGTCCTGTGACACAGCAAATATATTACTTGATTGATTCATACTGCCAGGGAAATGAAACATGAAAAACCAACTTGACTCCCGTGGAAGTAAAACACGTTAAAAACCAAGTTGAAACATATGAATTTTTGGTTCATTTCTGCTTCCAATACAGAAGGTACAGAGCTCAGTTACCGGTTTGTGTTGGAGTTTTGTAATTTATTATGGAGCCATCGTAACCATGAGGATGATAACAATAATAATAAGTAATTGGTCTAGGCTAAGGGTGATATGCACATACGACTGTCATTGTCAAGTTCAGTACAATCATGATTTGTTGCTATGGAGTTGTTTTATTACATGCTATTTTCCATAAAGAACAAACTCCCATAGCAACGTTATAAACAACTCATATCGACTCTGCAACACCAGTTATGTCAATCACGTTGTTGAGTAGGACCAGAATATTCATTTACGTATTTACATGCGAAAGGAGTACCCTTCTTGTCACGGGGCAAACCATATCTTAGCAAGGCTTGTATTCGTGGAACTCAAAAGCTGTGGTTTGGCAAGTATGTAAACACAAGGAAGCACATTATGCATGGGATTGGCATTGACAGAGCCGATACTGATTTGATTCACCATTGACATGAATCATGTCCGATCAGGCGCCAAATATTCTGGCAAGTCAGATGTGTGAAATGCATGGTTGGCTCACTCGGTTCCTTGCTTAATACCAGGGGCAGTAAGCCAAGGTAACACTAACAAAACATAGCCAAGATATGTGAGGTTATTTTTATTGCTAGTGAATGACTAAATGGACATATTGTTCAACTTGAACGGACTTCCCGGCCGGCTCAACTCCTTCGCGAAGGAAGCCGGTAAGGAGTCTGCCTGTTTTAGTGCATGGTGGGCGGAGTCGAGATGTTGGCCTTGACGAGTCCTCGTAGTTGCTCGCCTAACTTCGGCGGATTCCACCGCTGTAGGGGAAATGAGGGGAAGTATGCATGTAAGACAATGATAACAACTCGCAGGCTTCATTACTATCTTTGTGTAAACACTAATCGCGCGCTGTGCAATCAACATAATTCACACATCCCATTAGAATTAGTCAACTTTTCGAAGATACGCGTGTATGAACCCAAACTATCACTGCACAATATGTAAACATCAAGTATGCGTAATAAATGATACGTCACGGCCAGGTGGCTAAAATTAGCTGCAATGATGAATGAACTTGTTTACAATATGAATCATTACTATACTATGTAGTAGTATCACATAAAACACTATTTTAGCACCGATAGAGGTGGCTCAGCGTTGACACACGAGGCTCTAATTCGGGAGGTCCCGGTTCGATTACAATCATCTGCAATCCTGACTGAAGGTTTTTTCCAAGGGTTTCCTCAGTCGTAAAGGCGAATGCGGATGGGGTTGTGTCCAAGAAACATCACCGGACATTCCTTCCCAACTATTCAAACATGTCGTAACACGGTAACACACCTTTTTCTCGGAAGAGTGGTATATGGTAAAGCTTGTGTGCAGTGTGCACTCGGGGATTCCTATGAAAAATTATTGTACGTATTTAGCTGTTGCATTGTTGTAGGCATCAGGTACCAGATTATTAGTGAATTATATGTTGTGGCTTCTTTTGCTGCTGCTTTCTTATGTTTGTTCTTTTTGTCCTCGAAGTGTCTAATGGCTTCGACAATTCTTCTTGGATCTCTAATATCCCATTTGACCAATCGTTTGGAATGCTGCGGGTTCACTATCTCCGGCAGCACTATCTCCGGCAGTAAACATTCCATATAAAACCTGGGAAAAACGATTTCACGTATGTAACATTTTTGTAAATCAACGTAAATGAACATTATAGCCTACTGAAGATCATGATTTTAAAGATATTTACGTACGTCTGCAGTTGAGTTGCCATGTTACGTCTCCAGAATTCATCGTCACGTTTAATTACCTCGTACACCATCCAGTTCCTGGTATAGACGACGAAGTAACAGGCCTTTCGTTTTGTTACGTGCAACTGACCCTGCACTTGATAAAAGTAGTGGTTTTGCTTCAGCGTCAGCTTGCCGTCAACCACGTCACAGTAGGGTATCTGGAATTTTCATTAATATATCAATTTATCAATAGTTAATAATAATAATAATAATAATAATAATAATAATAATAATAATAATAATAATAATAATAATAATAATAGTAATAATAATAATAATAATAATAATAATAATAATAATAATAATAATAATAATGATAATGATAATGATAATGATTATGATAATGATAATGATAATGATAATGATAATAATAATAATAATGATAATGATAATAATAATGATAATGATAATAATAATAATAATAATTATAATAATTATAATAATAATAATAATAATAATAATGATAATAATAATAATAATAATAATAATAATAATAATAATAATAATAATAATAATAATAATAATAATAATAATAATAATAATGATGATGTGAACATTGTTTAACTTTTTATTTTGGATGGCTTCAAAGGGGGTGGAAGTCTTCCGCAGATATTGGGCATTTGACTTCCATGATATGGTCGTCGCCAACTAGACCATCTGAAATATATTTGCACATAGTTATTTCTATCTGACAGAGAGTGGACGTGAGTGGTGAACGGTGAACCATTGCGTTGAAAACCATGTATGCAAGTTTTCAATTTTCAATCCACAGTTGTCATAATTTAAAAAATATTTGGTATTTTTATCTACTGCTATACTTTTCAATTTATACGACAATGCATATCATACTTTGTGCTAGATATAAGATTTGTATTTACCTACTTAATAAATTAACGTTTTACGGTACTTATTTTTCATTATTCTTTCAAACCGACTCCTTACTATTACGATGAAATGATCATAAAAATATATTTTCCAACTCCAGCTCTTCCCCAAACGCCATTTCTGTAAACTATGATACGTGGCTAGTATTCTGAGATAGCGACTGATTGATGAATCCTCTTACTGTAGGGGCAAACTCCCACTTTTTGACGTTCCTACGCGTCTGCATGTACGGCAGCATATTATATAATCATGAATCAAGGCAGTAACATTATAACCATTATTTAGTGTGACGTCGGCTTCTTAGTTGCCAGCACAAACTGGAGAAGAAAAAAATATAGTAGTCATCAAGGCCGTACGCAGAAAATAATTTGGGGGGGGGGGGGGGATTACAATTTAAAAATCTAAAAATTGGATTTGTTGCGGTACCCTACAGTACTTAGTGTACAGTACCCTACTGGCGGGAGGGGGCGCGGAAGGGCCGACAATACTCCGTTTTCTAGTTTTGTTATATTAGTTATTACAAGTGTTTCACTCACCTAAGTAAGTATGGTGTAGAAAGTTGCATGTAGAGTATGGTGTTTTTGTTTTTGTTAGAGTAGTGTTATTATAAAACGGAATACGACAGGGCCAAGGCATATATTGAAATATGTTATTCTCGTCTTCTTGGCAGAAGAGTAATTTCGGAAGGGGGGGGGGGGTAGAACCCCCAAAACCCCCCCTGAGTACGGCCGTGGTTACTCGGCAAACCGTATGGTACGGGTGACAATCGTGATCTTTACGGAGCCGTAACCGTGCCGTATGTGGCAAAAAACCGTGATGTGTGAAAACGGCCTAAAAATATAAACATCGAGTATGCTTTATCATACAAACCCTTACCACAGATTATCTGTCTGTATTCTGTAGACTATATACGTCACAATAATAGATTATATTTACTTGATTTGGAGCCAATCTATTTTAAGAAATAAACTTATTGCCTTTTGGATCGCAATACGCACGTGCCGATAAAGGGTTCGAACAAAGATACTGGGTTCGAAACTCCCTCATTTGAAAGACAACCAATATCGAGTCATCGACCCGTTCTTATCATAACAGTGGAACAGTCCTCGGAGACCAGATGTAATTCTTTGGCAAGAGCGTCTGCGTATCTACAAACAACCCATTATCACAACCCGCCTAATGTACAGTCAGTGCGTTATCTTTGTTATAACACCACATTATGTGTAGGGGGTCTATTGGGATATGTACCCGGACCCGGCACACACCAAATCAAATTATTTATACAGTGGCTAACTAAAAATGTAAGAAACATAAAGAAAAAACAACATTGTTGACAGATATTGTGGCATAAAGTTGCCCACGCACCCAAAACATCATAGACATTCGGTCGGTCGGGAACCAATTGTTGCACTCTGGTGACGTCGGAGCGCTATGCGATATAAGTTGCACCCATAGGGACATGGGCAGACTTTAGTCTACCGTCATACGTTACCATTTAAATGAATAATAAAATATGATATATGAAATATAATAAAATATAAAATAAACAACCTTTTCCCAAATTGATTGATTGATTGATTGATTGATTGATTGATTGATTGATTGATTGATTGATTAAATGATTGATTGATTCTTGAGATACCAAAATTTGCACAGGGGGAATACTCCTGGAATTCTAAATATTGGCGGTGGAGAGTACGGCTGGTAATTATAGCCTATTACCACACACATTTGCGTTTTGCAGAATGAATAATTATTAATTAGTAATACCAAATAAGTTGTCTGTGGTAATACATTCACAAATTAACTGCGTAGGATATAATATAGCGTGTGGCATTGCTTTTGTGTAGCTCCAGGTTAGCAATGTGCTACATTGCGTTTTACATTTTTATATTGATTTTAAGCACAGAACTAAGTGGATTTATAATCAATGTAATAGTCAACAAATTGAGTACTTACTTTCGTTGCTGGTATATTCTGAAAGGATTGTTTTTGCCACTGCGGCGTTTCCTATGCGCACTTAGATACAAGCCTGTTTTTTTCCTTACTGGTTTTCTTGCCACTTCCATCGTTACGCATAGACACACACTTCACCTCACACTTCACTCAACACTTCACAGTTCACAATAATTATAATAGATTAATTTTTCACTTTTCCGTAACGCAATCGATGATACATCGCGAGCAATGTGTCACTCGCACGTTCCACGCTCGCGTGTTCCCCCCACCACTCTCGAAGGCACAGTCTCTAGCTCCGCCCCGCCAGGCTTCGTTCACCGCTCGGACGGGCAGCCGCTAGGTCGAGAGACTAGCCGGTAGCCGAACTCGACTAACTCACAGAAAATACGCCAAATATGACTGCGAATAGCCGTACATCTCAAACGATTACAGGCGATGTTTTGCGTGTATCTTCACCAAACTTTATATTTGAATACACGAAGATTACATCGGCACAGTTATGCTCACCGATTTTTATTTGGAATGATATATTTTATTATAAATGACTGCATGTTTGGAGTAATCTTATTCCAATGGGGGGTGATATATAAAAAATGTAAAACCTTATCTGACTAAAGGCAATCTTCTTCTAAATAATGCAAAAACATTCAAGTTAATAGCTCTAATCATTAAGAAGTTATGGTTCTAAACGTGGACGACTGCAAATACAGCCGGGGAGTGCGCTCTTAAGTTCTGACAGCCCGGAAGCTCTATTATGTAAGTACGTAAAAGTCTACCGCCCCTTTCACGCACGCTGTTTCTATGTCAGAAACATCAACAGATTCTTGTCGTAATTTAACAGTTTCATAGACAGTCGCCCGCTTAGTAGAGTGCACAAGCTTCATTTGTCACACAGCCGTGTTTGGAGTTTCCGGATAACCAACTCAAGATCGCAAATTATCCCTAATGAACCTACTTGAAGTAAATGGTAGAAAGTAGAGACGTAGAAAATTAAGTTGGTATTATTCGACTGGGCTAATAAAACCCATCTATCCAGTATTCACAGTGAGAACCCTGAATGTGGTCCTCACGCAATATATTCTGTCTTCTGCTGATGACTACGCAACGATCTGAATCACTTCTACGCCGACAAAGAAAGACAATGCGGTTATATTGATGAAATCCACACCTTTAAGAGTCACTTGGAAATTACATGTTGTGATCTGCTGAGCCCCGATCAAAACACTGGGGTTAATAACATTAATCGCATGTGATTCATCGAGAAGGAAAGTTTGCTCAAGATAGTGACGTAGCTAGGAGGGGCGGTGGAGGGGGGGGGGGGTGAAAGAATCTGAACGTACTTCCTCTACTTAATCTAAATACAAATTCCCTGGTTCTATGAAGTTGATTTAGACCCTGTAGGACCTGTTGAATTGAATCTAACTGTAGTGCGACGATGATAATAATATAGGCTTCACGTCTCATATTTTGGCAACGATACTATTGAAACGACGAGTGGGTGATATATGAATGAAGGTGAAAGAACCACACTGACATCCTTGTCCAAGTCAGGGATATAAAGAACCCACAGACTATAATCGATCACCATGACCTCTTCACGGTTAATGACATGCGTGGGTACACATTACCTAGCTACCTACCCATATCATTCTAACGTTGTGCTGATTCTAACTGTCTTGATGTTATTGTTCAGTCTTAGCCTCTTAAAGTTTGTATTTTGTATTGTTTTTCAACAAACTGCTGACTCGTGATTGGCAATTGACTAATATAAACACTGGAGTTAATTAACAAGTGTACAGGAAATGTACATGGATCAGGCCCTTGAATGTTAACAGATAGTGGCACCTCACTTCGTCACCAAACAAGCTGTTCTCACGGACCGTTGACCTCCATGCTAGGTTTGACTGAGGATGCGCTTCACCTTCAGAGGTCACGCTATACTCTCTTGCAATCAGAACACCAACAAACCGACAGCAGGGCCTTGACCCAAACTTATAATGCAATCAGATAAATTGGATGAATTGGTTAAGAGAGGGGACCATTACATAACATCACTTCTTGTACTGCACCAGCGAGGATGGAGCGAGAGAGAGAGAGAGAGAGAGAGAGAGAGAGAGAGAACACTAATCACCGTCAACTATTGTCTGGCATGGAATCTATGTGCAGACAGCGGCGTACGAGAAAAGTTGTGGTAAGGGGGGCAGAGTATGGGTTAGGACCATAGGCGCCGACTTGTTAACATTTCAGGGGGGGCTCAGAAAAGACTCGCATAAAAACTAGGGTAACCATATTTCAAAATTCATATTAATATAATTATAATTCATATTCATATTATCTATCGAAGAGAAACTTCACGGTGGTTTGGGGGGGCATAGGCCCCCAATAATAGCGCCGCAGGCAAAATTTAAAAAAATCAGGCCTTTAGAGCGCGTTCTGAGCGTTTCAGAAAAAAATACCGTACTGAATGCAATACCGAAATACTGTGATTTTTGCTGTGCAAAAACCAAAAAACCACCAGCAAAAATTAGAACGATGACGAGAATTATTTAGTAATTAATTTTGGGGCTTAGGAAGTGGGGAGTAAGTTAAGGGATTCTACAAGATAATGCTTGCCTTCAATATCAGTTTTGTAAATACTTGAACCTAATTTGCTTTTGGATTTTGATACCTGAGAACGTTCTGGACTGCAAGTATCTGATATTTCAAGCTAGAAATCACAATATTTTATAAATTTAAATTCAGAAAAACAATAACAAAAAATTTAATTTAAATTGAGGGAAATATGACACGATGACTAAATCGTATTTATTTATTTTTATTATTATTATAATGAACTTTCTCTTCAAAGAAAAAAGTACAAACTCAAATCTCAGGGGGGGCTGAGCCCCCCTTGAGATTTGTCAGGGGGGGCGCTAGACCTCAAGCCCCCCCGTAGTCGGCGCCTATGGGGGACTAGGTAATCCCCCCCCCCATATTTTCTTGTGTGTCACTTTAGTTATGCACAGAATCATTATTATCTTCTAACGATACATTATTAAATGATTATGCGTGAAATGCGGAATATGTCGGCAAGTAAAGTTTCTTTACTTGTTGTCTCATAAAAACATGTTACATATTCACTTGAGTCATTGAATATTTACACAAAGATGAGTAAAATGACCCTGGAAATGCATGTTCTACATGCGTTTTGTAAAGAATATGCAAATTGTGTTGATGTGCGGTTCAGTTTTTTTACACATGCATGCATGGGCACATACACGTATACACATACATTCGTGTATAAAAGATATAAACCGCAAAAAACGTGCACTCTTTGAATTAAAATGTTATTACTCTGAATTTCTCGTTTGTGATCTCTTCAATGCATAACTTACTGCGACTATAATGCGTAATTCTGTATCTCCATCTGCAGTACACACTAATAGCAACAACGTCAGTTCTAAGTACAAACAGGATACACATATTTGAAGGAAGTGTCCATCAAATCGAGCAGCTCGCTCTCCAAGAATGCTCGAAACATAACGAGTGGTAATGCTAGCTGTAACGTAGATTACGTCTAATTATAATATCTTTGTCCGCAGATTTGAGACGTAGTCGTAACTTCCTGTTAAGGGCTTTGATGAAACTACGTCACTTTATCACAGCAGGTTTTAATAAAGGCTTAATTACAATCTCTTGTTGAAAGTCTAGCTAGAGCTTGTAATCTAATTTTCTAACACGTATTTGTTTTACGTTTAATTAATGTTTAATTTACGTTACAGGGTGTTTTTCAATCAATAAAATCATAAATAAAATACCGCGTTGATTTTGACACAAATATCATAAAAAGCGTATAAGAATTTAAGATTTATTTTCGAATCTTTCAATATCACCATTTCGGAATTGTGTCAAGGAATATTATTAAGGTTTACAGATATGATTAAAAAGTTGGTCGGCCTGAGAGTAAATTACTTAGGACTGCACACCGACAACCGAGCCCCGGATGCCGTGGTCAGCTTGCAGTACAGACAGGCAGACAGGCAGGTGTGTTGTTGTTGACTGTGGTGGGTGGCGTGAACATCACAAACAAACCTCAAAACTCACAATCAAATTGGAGTGAACGTAGGCCGCAACACATTGTTTCCATCTGCACGGGGCACCCTGACAGCTTTCACTTTGTAAGATATACCATCATTGCTGCTTTATTCACTCGTAAACTGATACCGGGACGAGACAGATTTGTGTATTATTTATTACTATTAGTGGAAGCAGGATGACTGTGGGAAGACAAGAGAAGATGACGCGAGCTGGTGGGAAGAAGGAAGAAATACGTAATATTACATGAAAAAAATATATTTTTTTAAAAACAACGCTTATATTTAAATGCACTAAAAAGTAAAAAATAAATTTTCGCCCAACAAATTTTTGCCTCACTCGGAAAATAAAAGCGTTGGGCGCTTTCGGTATTGACATAGATTGCAGTATTCTGCTGTTTATGCAGGGAAAGCGCCCAACGCTTTTATTTTCCGAGTGAGGCAAAAATTTGTTGGGCGAAAATTTATTTTTTACTTTTTAGTGCATTTAAATATAAGCGTTGTTTTTAAAAAAATATATTTTTTTCATGTAATATTATTTTATACTTTTTAGTCTTAAAGAATCTTGCAATCGAATATATATCGAATATCGATTAATTAATTATGATGGTTTAGTTGATTATTTAGTAAATATGACAATTGATTCATGTATTGTCATTAAGAATACGTCTGTGCGCAAACTTTTAGCTCAATTCGACGTTCGAAAGTGAGTGTTTTATCGATCCCCATATAAAACATCAATTAATTAATTATGATGGCTTAATTGATTATTAAATAAATATGACAATTGATTCGTGTATTGTCATTAAGAACACGTCTGTGTGAAAACTTTTAACTCGATTTGACGTTGGGAAGTGGGTTAAACATCGATTCCCATATAAAACATCAATTAATTAATTATGATGAATTAATTGATTATTTAGTTAATATGACAATTGGTTCGTGTGAAGTCATTAAGAATACGTCTGTGTAAAAACTTTCAACTCGATTTGACGTTGGAAAGTGGGTTAAACATCGATTCCCATATAAAACATCAATTAATTAATTATGATGAATTAATTGACGATTAAGTAAATATGACAATTGATTCGTGTATTGTCATTAGAAATAGGTGTGTGTAAAAACTTTCAATTCGATTTAACGTTGAAAAGTGGGTTAAACATCGATTTCCATATAAAACATGAATTAATTAATTATGATGAATTAATTGACAATTTAGTAAATATGACAGTTGATTCATGTATTGTCATTAGAAATACGTCTGTGTACAAAATTTCAGCTTGATCGGACATTTAAAAGTAGGTGAAATATCGATTCAAAGATTCATCGATTTCCATGTAAAACATAATTAATTAATTATGATGAATTAATTGACAATTTAGTAAATATGACAGTTGATTCATGTATTGTCATCAGGAATACGTCTGTGTAAAAAAATTCAGCTTGATCGAACATCTAGAAGTAGGTGGAATATCGATCCAAAGATTTCGTCCAGACAAACAAGGCAAGTTAATATAAGCGTTGTAAAAATGAGGAAAGGAGACGAGTAAATGACAAGTCTGGCAAGCTGACGTTAATAAATCCCCCCCCCCCCCCCCCCTCTAAGAAAACTGGTGGCTTGTCAACCCCTGACCTATTGAAAGCAGACATTATCACCGCCAATAAGCTTTCTTACAACCGGTGCCCAACACTTTTCACATGTATGCATTTCTTAGAACATTAATTTCATTGTTTAATTGTAAGTATGTATAAAATATGTATTCCATATTATAAGAAGGAGATAAACCAACAATTTACTTTCACAAATAGCCACTTAGGGGAGATCCAGGGATAGTTGTAACATATCTTCTTAATCCTCCTCACCAACTAATATATTATAATAGCGCTGTTTTTAAGGGGGGGCGCGACTGTGGATTTTGAAGGGGGATTCACCGATTAACTTATTCCACTGATATAAATCCAAAAAATCTGGACACGATGTAAAGATTAAGACAAACCAAAAGTCATTCATAATGATCATTGCATGACTATCTACTTCTGACGTATTACCAGTCCACCCACCCAAGAGATGCGAGTATACCGTCATTGTCAGTGGGACTCTCAAATGGACGCAAGTAGGCCGATAACAAAGCAACACAGTAACGTGCGATTCTATCCGTAAACCTTCGCCAAAACAGTGTTTGAAATCTGACCACATAAACGCAGCAAAGAGATGAATATGGAGTTGATTAGGTCTAAACAACAATTAAATGTCATGCGCAACGCCCGGGCGTGCAGCCCACGAACCATGCGCGATTGTAACAATGCAATGACGCAGTCGGTTCTGATTGGAGCCTACAAAGTGAACACCACACAAGTAATAAAACAATCAACTGTTGCACAAGGTCATAAACGTGCTATAGTGTCGGGATATAATGTGGGTGTGATGGTTTCATGTGACAATAAGCCGGTCAGCCAACCCAGCCCTGTCCTGTCCCTGTCCTCCCATCCAACACTGTCAGTGGAGACAGTGGGCTATCACTGTCAACTGCCATTACAGAGAGAACACGATGGTTCGGGAGGCTGCGGGTTCGATTCTATCACCGACTATTCTGACTTAGGCTTTCCCATAAACAACATGTCCTGGAAATGGATTCCGAACCCCAACAGTGAAAATAGATTTTCATTCCTGTATATTTTTTCAAAAATACTTCAGTATATACGAAGCCAGTTAGTAAATAAGGGATAATCAATCGGAGTGATACGCACCTTATAATAAGCAATCCCCCAAAATAATATTTAAATCTGTATGTTGCACCGTAAATAATTGAGTTACTAAAAATGCACGCTCACTAATAGTATTCCGAATCCAATGTTGTATGTAAAATATACGCAAATATTTTAGCGACTCTTTGAATATGCACATCAAAAGGAGACCTGTTATTTAGGTAAGATGATGTACGAGTATCCATGGCTTGTTGACAGGTACTGCCTGACGGGTATTCGTTTGATGACAAATTATAATTATAGCACAGGTTAGTAAATTATATAATGATACTGATCGTAAACACATCTAAACAGTAACACGCGCTCGTGATTAGATGTGTTGTGTCATGTATGCACTCACACGTGTTATTCAAAACTCATCGAAGTGTTAATCATTCTAACTAAGCCAGTTCAACGCTTAGATTTCACTAAGATGGTAAAATGTCAATGTGACAATTAAAAACAAAAGTACGTGATTTTGAAATTTGTCATAACAGCAGCATTTTGGGTACCGTTTGGTTATTACTTCATTTTATCCATTGGCAATGAATGGCATTGGCACACCTCAATAAAAAAAAGTGGAAAAGCTATAGTAAGCTGTTCGTCCATACGAAATAAAAACATACGAGTTTCGTTCAGTTTAACTTTTAAGTCAAGTAATTTCCACGTGAAACAATTTAAAACAAGCGTTTAATAGATGTGACAAATTCACGAAAACGCCTACAGCAGTTCTAGCAAAGAAAAAATGTCTCTAGTTGTCCTTTCTATCAATTTCCGATAGTTTAAACATATTTGTAATGACTTTACTTTGTATCATGTAACATATATGGAAGGCGGGTAGGGTTGGATCTAGGAAGCCTGGTAAAAAGAAGAAGTGTTTTTAAAATAAAGAGATTGTTGAGAATTGTTGTGGTGGTTGCTATGTGTTGAAAAAGAAATCAGTTGTCAGTGTTTGGTTCTGGAGCCTAGCTCAGCATTTTTGCTGGTCTAGCTATGCTGTATGGTAAAATGTGATTGTAAAACAAGATAAGGAAACTCAGTGTGTTTTGAAAAGTTGACAGTGAAGGACTGGTTGTTTTGTGTGGGACGCACGAAAGCTGCTTCGGGACATCGAAACAGGTGCCTGTTTCGAAGTGCGACGGTTTTCGTGAGAGGAACGTCAAGCCAGCAAACGAGTAAGTAATGCAATATCGACTGAGCTAGTAATATTAAATAATAATTTGTCTACTTGAGATACCGGGCTAGACAGTATTTGACAATTAATTAATATAATAACTTAGAGCGCTAAGAAACTTGCCTTATTATGACAAATCAAAGCTGGACTATGTCAATAATCTAGGCCACGAAATATAATCTAAACAAATACATTATCTATAATAGTTTCAAACTTGATTTTTATGAGTTTTATGAACTTACCATTATCAGTAAACATGTCCCGTTATCTACTCTCTCAACTTTGCACTGTCAACAGAAAACTATCGTCACTCAATCGTCTCGACTCGAGCCAAACAAACAAACTGTGTCGATTCGAAGTATCTCAATTAAGGTAGAAGAGTCATTGGTTTCCAAGAACACTGAGCGACATGTTCGGTTGGAATGAGCGCAGCATCATCAGTATATTTATTATCCAGACCACATACTCAGTACACACACCCACTTGTGTAGAATATCATGTTCCCTGTTCATTTCGCAACTACTTGAAAATATGTTCATGGCGTCATTATCAACCAACTGATTGCCCACTAGGCCGAAACACGTGTTGATGTTATCTTGATAGATGCCGATGTATATTGTAAGATTCAAGCATGGAGATGTGAGCGATGAACGCCTTCGTAGAGTGTCTGACATAGACACCGGCAGAGGTGGCGGCCGATACACTTATTCGAAGGTCGCCGGTTCGATTCCGGCAACCAACAATCCTGACTGAACGTTTCGTCTAGGTTTTCCTCATTCAGAAAGCGAATCCTCAGCCACCAACGAGACTAAAGTCGCTGTACAACAACTTCGGTAATGTTTTCGTCATCAATCAATGACGTGTATACGGTCTCGGCCAACCCGAGCAGGTATTTGAATTATTAGCCTCGGCCGCTGGTTGGATGACGCTCAACCACTCGTGACGGAAGCATTACCGAAGTTGTTGTACGACGACTACACTCGAACAATTGACCTTTGGAATCGGACCTCACATTTGTCTACACGTAGAGTCAGACATGCTTGTATATTTGTACAACTGACAAGAACAAGACTAAACAGCTTCAATCAATGCAGAAAGAACTTTAATGTTTGCAATTCTCACGCTGAGTGTTTACTTGTTAACAACATGAGCGGTGGTTGATCACAAAGTGACAATTGGATAACACAGAAGCAAAACACTGTGCGGTGCACTGAAATTACTCATAACAGTAGGAATGTCAGATGAGGGGATAAAAACCGTATATACAATCGTCGCATAAAAAGGGATCGTCTGGCATTGGGTCGTGATGCGACGTCATCTTCATTGCATCCGTTATCTCACACAGTAAGAGTTCTAGGATATAGACCTACGTGTGTGACAAGTGATGTACATCACGTGGTCTGCATATTGCCACGTGGTATCGCATGAATATACTCGGAAACAGTCAAGGACCGCAGCGTTATGTGAATTACCCAACCTTGATTTGAACTGTGCAGTAGGCTGGGACAAGAATTCACAACTTTAAGTTTTTTTTAACAACGGATAAGGTGATATTTTCTAGAATAATGATTATATTTTTCTGCAAGAAGAAAAATATGTAGAAGAAAATTGTGTAGATGTCGTCTAGCTGTCGACTGTTGTAAAGAAGTGAATTGGTTTTAATTCTTGAATTGTGTATATTAATTTAGTTTTCACTCGTATCCCTCAATTGTGATAATTGGTCTAAAAATCTTATTTTTAGCAATACTGCTAATCGAAACATTGAATGCGTGATACATGATGATTGATGATGAAAATGCCACATAAAATTCATGTCCAAGCCAGGATTTGAACTTGGTGCGCACGCAGACACCGTAGTTTACCAAACCCAGCCATACTGAACCATGATAGAATATCCGGGGGGGGGGGGGGGGGGGGGGGCAAGTTCACGGACATCGTCAAACATGTTAGGTATGGTTTTGGATAATTATTGTACGCGTATAGTTATTTGTTTTTAAATGGGCCACAGTTTTACAACTTTTCACTATGGAAACATTTCTCCCAATTTACTACGAATGCTCACTAATTTTCGTAGCCATCGGTTCCAAAGAATTCTCAAGAACACCAATTGTCACAGATAAAGGTGTCGTTTGAGTCCCGTAGAGACACCAACTCGCTTCGCTCGTTCTCAACCAACATTCTTAAGGACATCGATTTTAGAGGACGACCTCGAAACGGTTTTAATTTTCGATTAAATGTCAAGTGATGTAAAATGCTCTCTGAAGCTGAGAAGAATTTTAATTAACGGCGATAAATCAACATTACAAACATGTTAATGCGCGCCGGGCCTATCCAAGAAGTTGTCTTAACGACCTGGGCCTTGCAGAGCAGGTGTAAGAAAGTTGCAGTACAGACAAACACGGTAAGGACAAGTTACAAATATTCGGGCCCGGGGTTTCGTTCAGTCAGAAATTTGTCTAATTGGATGTTGCACTTTAAATTTTCAAACTAAAAACCTACCTACGAATCTTTAAATCTCAGTCAATGGTGTATGCAAGGGAGGGAGGGGGGGGGGGTCAAATATGAGGGGGGAGGAGGGTAGAAAGAGTAAAAGACAAACTAAACTACCATTACGTTGGTCATAAAGTTGCTTTCCAGTAGGCAATGGAAAAATACAAACAAATTACGAAATACTTATGAATTGCGATCAATTAAAACGTGTTTTCTTACTGCCAGATGTATGAAATAATTCGGTAATTTGAAACTCGTTTATATTTATTCAAAATGCCAAAAGTGACAACTACTTTCGCCCTCGATGAAGCATGCTCGAGATTACCTCCCCCCCCCCCCCCCCCCTCCCCGGATACGTCACTTCTTCAGTCGAAGCACAGAACATAAGAACACGATTTGAATATAACGAACAACTGGCCTATTACAAAATCATACACTTGACGATTTCTATTTGTGCTTTATAAAAATAATAATGCCCGTAATGGTAATGAATATGTTTCGCAGTTATTACTTCATATCTGATGAGTAATACGTTTCTTTGGCAAGTACTCAATCAAACTCAAACCCAAGTCGACTAGTCATAGATGGACTGTGAGATACAGACGACACACTACACAGTGAAAGTAAGTCTCTCGCATGGATATTCCAGTGAATACTGCAGCATTATTACCTTCAGAGATGTTGATGGAGTCAACAAGTGCAACAGTCAGAAGTCGAATGTGGGATTGAGTCTGCGAAACAGCCCTCGGAATCGGATATCCTAATATATCTTGTGGTACAACTATGTGCAACTATGGTGCAACTATGGTGCGCACCCTAGCAGGGATTCCTACGGAAATTATTATTATTGTCACCATGGTGTTAAAACTAACACACTTTACATGGATCTCAATGACAGATAACGTATGGACACTCGAATCTAAAAATATATTTGATAGTCGGTTGCCCGAACCTGGGCGTCATACTTTAAACTACCCAATCACATCCATTATTTATTGTCCTCCTTCATAAATCAGTATTATAACCGAGCATTACATTATTGAAGCAGTAAAAATACATGTTTTAAATAGCCTGTCTTCAAATCAACGACACCTAACTACCTAACTCCCGCCCTGAATTTTAATTCAGTTCGTCTCGAATGATTTAGGTAAACGATGACCTCCAGTTACTTGTATCACGGCTCCCAGACACCTTTCTGGTGCGCTGCTCAAGAACTCCTACTGAATAGATGGGCGTTTGCTCGTATGACATCCAAAACCAATTATCAACCTCCAGTAGTCAATTATAGAAGAACCTGCCACGGTAGACGTGTGGCTGAATGAACCCTCTCGATAAATTCCTCAGTCAGTCGGTATAGCGGTCTTATACAGTAAATTTTAAA
Organism: Isoperla grammatica; assembly: GCA_945910005.1. NCBI lineage: Eukaryota > Metazoa > Arthropoda > Insecta > Plecoptera > Perlodidae > Isoperla > Isoperla grammatica. The sequence continues at coordinate 5,840,425 of OX246739.1, read as the reverse complement.
ACAGCCTGGGTCTGTAACTTTGACTAAGCCATCTCGAAAGATTACTCAGTCAGACAGTAACAGTCCTGCAGTCAATAATATAGAACAACCTGCCACTGTTAGCCGAGTGACTTCGAGTGAGTTCTCTCTAGAAATTCCTCAGTCAGACATTAACGTTGGTAAAGTGCATTATAAAGCAAATCGGCTATTGTAAAATGTGTGCGACTTTGACTGAGTCTTATTCGAGAAACACCTCAGTCACGACAGTAACCGTTCTATACAGTCATCTGTTATACGTATAATAGAAAATAAACTGATACTTATCAGGTATTAACCTGTTGGTTAAGTTTTCAGTTCATAGGTTAAGCTACTTACTGTTCTCTATATTTCATTGTGAAAATAATATGTTAGGTAATGTTTGTAAAATCCTTCTATCAAATTAAATGCTTTCAATGCACACAAGTGGTACGACTTATAATGGACGTATTTTATTTTTTTCTTATACTGTATAAATTAAATAATGTATTTTTAAAGAAAATAAAAACGAATAAATAAATAAAATAATTAATAATAAATATAAACTATAAATCCCTCGGTAATTTAAAAATAAAAAATAATACCTGTTCGCAAATGATAATCCTCACACGCACGCACGCACGGTACGATGACGGCGACAGTTCGCGCCAAGACGCGGCTCACAAGTATCGTGTGGCAGCAGCACTTGTTACGGCGAGCATGCCTCACTGACTGCGTACATTGTTGGTAGGAGACACTCATGACACGGCTGGTGACGTCATAGCTGCCAGCCAAGGCCACTGCATGGTGCACTGGCGGCGTGCCCTGCCGTAGCTCTAGCGCAACGAGGACTATCGCGAGCGACGTCTGGGCTGGTCTGGTATCCCTTGCGGGGGAGAGTATACCGTAAATTATTACCCATGCAAATCAAAATTTAAAGAAAAATCCATACAAAATATGGCAATGAATAGGTGAAACCTGGTAAGGTAATGAAAGAGCGAAATTTGTTTTCTAAACCCCATGAATTAAAATAGTAAAATAATAGGGCCTAAGCACCCCAAACCTCTTTCTTATCCATACTCCTGCTGCTGAATTTCTCACTCTCCGAGGGAATTGGCCAGTGGCGGCTCGCCCATAAGGGCACACGGGCCTGTGTCCCCCTCCCCTCCCGCCAACCGCCAATAATCACTCACATTAAAATACGACTTGACTTGTGTATAACTGAGGTAAGCCAAATCAAAAATATAACTTCTAATGGAACTTTTAATAAATCAACCTCCGAAAAATACGAATGGATTGGCGGATGTCCAGTAGTTATTGCATTCTTCTCACTAACTACCTTTTTTAAATGTTAACTAACCTAGCACTTTTGACCTAGCAATTTTGTGAAGAATATTCCCATGCAGTATTTACATGTTTGGTGTATACTGGATGTATTTACATACTTGTGTAATCTTCATTGACGAGGTTTCCTTGTTAGACTCACGATAAGACTGATAACATATATATGTATATGTCCTTGGTGTTGGTAATTATAACTACTCGCGATAAAACACTCCACGAGTCACAACTGTACTTGAATTGAATATCTAGATGAGGGAACACGGGACATCCTTGAAACTACTGGACACAGTCAAATCAACGTGTTGCTAAAATCACAGTTGTTATTTATTTGTTATAATGATTTATTTGTTATGCATACTCGATTATAAAGCTGATTTGTAGAGGAGTGAAATAAATACAACACTACATTTTAAAAGAAAACAATAACTACATGGAGATTTAAAAACATCTTTTGGGTTGAAAAAAGAAAAGAAAACAATACATATAGATGTTAGCCATAGTAATTACAAAAATTAAATAAGACATCAAAGTGAATTGTTACACCAGATGTAATAAAATTATCAGTGTGTTTGTCGGAACTGGTTTCTTCTACTGAATTGCGTCACTGACACGTGGAGTATAATCGGATTAGTGTGAAACCCACGCAGGTTGGCCGACGGTAACTTTAGCCGACTAGAGAAACATTGGTTTCTTTGTTTTTTAATTGAGTTTTCTAATAAACGCATAAAAGAACAACAAGAAATTAATAACTTTATATGTGACAAGGAACAGTGTACAGTCTTATAAACGTTTTACCTGTTCTACTATGTTTCCGTTTTAATTAAATTCAAAACTGGTCTCTTACATTCACAAATCCGTTTTGCCATACCTGCACCATAGAGCACATTTTTATTACGAACAACGCATCATATATGACGATTATGTTTTACATGACGCTATAGCGTATATTCTCAATATGACATTTTCTTACGATATAGCCTTCTTTGCTGTTAGTTTGTTTACAATTCTTATTATAATGCTGTTAAATAATCTGCGATAAAAACATACCATACACCCGGTTCTCTTCTTCCCCTTAATAATAAATATTATTTTTATATCATAAATTATAAATAAATGCTATTATATTAATGCTTGACATTATAAACGTTAGAGTTGCGTAGGTGCAAATTTTGACATATGCCAAACTGCCAATCAGGAACCACAAAGTGGCTTTATTACTTTGTGCCCACGATAATGGTCCAGTCATGGAACAAACAATGACTTCAACCACCCACACATTCCTTGACATTCCCGACTAGACTGGAAGCTTAACTGTCGGAGATATCAAGTTTCATGTAATTGGGTCCTAGTCAGCATATTCTTGAGCATAATATACGCACAAGCAAAACTAAAACCATTTCTGAAAATAGTCGGATACATTAGACACTAACTGATAGCAATAGTGAATCACTAAAATACAAGATACACTTACGTGGTAATGATTTTCAGATTACAGGAAAACACCTTGAAACAGGGATACGCTGAAGTGAATATTATGCTCAAGGGCGTACGCACGTATAAACATGATAAGAGCTCGAAATGTAGCTACATTAGCTACACCCAAAGACACATATTTGTCACAACTTTCTGTACATTAATTTTTGTAATCTTGATACCATTTAAAACATTTAAAAAATGATAGAAATATTTGTTGAGACATGATGTATGTAAACACACTGAAGGGTTCATTGGAGCGACACATGGTGTGTGGGTATATAAATATATATATATATATGTTTGGGGGAGAATGGGGGAGTGGGGGGGGATTCATAATTAATCGCTATACCCAGCAGTTATCGTCGGGGGTTTGAAGTCGAAGATCGTTTGAAAATAAAAGCGCAGGACGAAAGAGAAAATATAAATAATTGCTTATATTCGCAGCGTCCTCTTACAAGTTGGGAACTCTCTACTGGAATATTGAAACATAAGAAAGAGCATTACATTCTCTAGGGGATGACCTATTTAGGTTTACTTTTAAACAATTTTCAAGCATTTACAAGTAATTTAAACCTTCAGAAATCGGGAGCTCCACAGGCTTGTTCGAGATACATCCTTACCGTACTCCGATGGCCACAAGGAAGTGGCTTACATTACACAGAGAGAGGTAACACGTCGCCAGAAATAACCCTGCACCCATCAAGCCACAGTTTGCTTCTTGACGCCGTCAGCACCACGCACACACTTGTACATGTTTTCAACTTCGTGCGAGCCATCTCAGAACTAAAACTCTGCGCTGACATGCCAGCGTTCTCATTACTAATTAAGAGTCTAGAAGTTGGACCACCATAACATGTTCATCTCACACGAAGCAAACGACGACACCCCAACTACTGTGGGTGAATGTTGGTAACAAGCAAGTCATGCAACTATCAAGAGAACAAGGTTATACATACTTACAGTCATATCGGCTACAGAGTCTGGGCATTTATTTTTTGGATTTCATAGTTTTCAAGACGAGATGTGAGCCAATTGTACACACGGAGTTCTATTTGAGTGTAGATTTGACGTAAACTTTTTAAGGTAACGTCTACTAAACGGGACAACGTGAAAAACGCCGCATGTGTAAAAAAACTTTACACGCGGACTGGCTTAGAATGCGAAAATGCAATTTTGTCTTTAAATTGAAATACTAAAAAAAGTATATAGGCCTACCTCCCATATACGGGATAATACATTTTAGTCAATTTTTATTTTATATGATATATATTTTTTTATATGAATCCAAAACACACATTTCACTTCAGTTAATGGAAAGAGATAATATATTTTGGATAAGAAATTGCTAACACAAAGCAAAATATAAATATTAGTGTTACTTATTTTATACTGTAGAAATCACCTAAAACTAAGTCAGCAAGTGAAAACGGTAGACTGTAGAAAATGGCTACTGTTAGTACATGCTTGTATTGTACACTAACATAGTTCCACTATAAGCGAACATTCTAGTAATTAGTATCGGTAGGATGGGAAGGGACAAAACAAAGAAAATAACGAAGACAGTATTTTACTGAATTACATGTTAGTGTTAAATAAAAGTTTATTCACTATAAATATTATTTACACAGGATGCAAACAAAATACAAATTATAATAATTGAAACCCAATCTAATCTACAAATTATAATTCACATCCAATGGCATTCTGTTAACAGCAATCTATGTAAACATATATAATATATACATACAATAAGAGATTAAAATTTGAAAAGCATAAACTACAGTTAAAAGTTGAGATAATAACAAAATATATACTATAGTAAATTGCTATGTAATAATAAGTTGGTAAATAAATTTGAATTCAACTGTGCATAGCAAAAACAACCATAAAACATAACAGGATGAAACAAAGATAAAAAACACGGCAAGTTAAAAAGCAAGGAATGGATTGAGGAATGTCAGGAACAATACTGAATGTTAAAATAACAAGTTATGAAAATACTGAAACATTCAACAGCCAAACTAAGGAACTTTGTTACTAAAAGAATACATTAAACACTGTGCTGGCTATATTTCACCATTTCAGTCTCTTCAATGTTATTTGCGCGTGTTTCATTATTAATTAAGGTATGATAATGGCATCATACAAATACTACTGTATTTATTTGGCAGGCTAGTTAACATGCAAGTAGTTCTGTACAAACAATCGAACCTACCTTCATAACCATTGCACTTCCAAGCATCGATATACAATAATACTGCCTAACATGGCGGGATGCGCGAAATGGCATATAATCTTTCATTGTTAGTTTCAAAAATAACTCATTAAAAAAATATTGTAGGTTTTACAATTTAAATGCAGCTCTATATAAGTACAATATTGTAATTTACAAGTGCACTGGTTTAGTATAGTTACAATCCATCATAACGTTATTAACTCTTTGGCATTGCTATAATTCGTGCCTATGATTGGAATCAGTGCTGTTGAGGAACTAATACAACTGTTTCATTAAATACAAGACTCTCAAATGCAGCTAAGTATGGCAGCTATTCCAGATAAGGCACGGAACAGGACGGTCTGTTGCTTGCAAGACAGTCAACTCAGACAAGCAGGTGACATAGGTATGAAAGATAGTGAGGTAAGACAGACAAAGACAGGCGTTGGCTGGTGATGATAGTCTTGGCTGAATGTCTAATACTTTGGCTTAGACGATTGGCGTGGTGTGTACATCCTGCTTATTACGCCGTCGAACAAGATACGATGATACAATTAAATGTATAATACGATAATCTTTAGAAAAGATTGGATAGACAAGCTGAAAGAAGGCGGTCTGAAATGACATGGATAAGAAGAAAAAGTCAGAATGAGAAATTCCAGGACCCGGTATTAAACAAGGCAAGTTCTTCTCTGTGAATATTAAATCTTGAGCGTACGCGTTTTATTACACAACGCTGCCAAGTTGCCGTCGCATTTGCCGGCACACGAAGCCTCCCGCTCCAGCCTACCCAGGGGCAACTTGGCAACGCTGGCGTCCGGTTCGGGGGTGGGTTTACCGGCCTCTGCCGCGTCGCTAGCGTGATCGCCTGGCTTGACTTTCAAGGCGTCTTCTTTACATGACTTGTCGTCCGTCGTCAAACATCGGTCTACTTTGCCGACGACAGCGTCGTGTTCAACATTGCTGTTCGACCTATCGAAACTAGTCTTGTCTTCTTTACCGTCAGGACAAGCATTACCGACCTCAACATTACTGTACAATACTTCCTCTTGGGCTTCGTTGCCCGGGTTGATAAAAGGTCCAACTTCGACATTGTTGTACGACCTATTGAAATAAAACACATCACCCGGCTTTGAATACTTGTTGGCTTTAAGAGTGTCTTCTTTACCGATGAAAGAATCCTCACCGAGCTCAACATTGCCATAGAACACTTCATCTTGAATTTTATCGCTTAACTTCGTACATCTGTCGGCCTTTAGGGTGCCTTCTTTACCAGCAAGAAATGGGCTATCCGGGTCAACATTACTGTACAACATTTCGGCATCAACAGTTTCATTTGTCTCCGAGTTTCTGGACACATTGAAACTATCGGCGAGCGAACCATAACCTGACTCAACGTTGCTGGACGACCTATCGAAATAAAACTTGTCGCCAGGTTTCGTACGACCGTCGACAATGACAGAGACTTCTTTACCGGCGCGGGAATCCCTCACTATCTCTACATTGCTGTACGACCTATCGAAAATGACCGGTTTCTTGTAGCTGTGGGATTTGAGGATAGAATCACAACCTAACTGAACACTGCTATAAAACGCATCGATATCGAGATCTAGATCAGGTTGCGACAAGTTGTCTAAAGTAACATTGCGGATGAGCCTATTCTTGGTGTCACACTTGTCGAGAATACCGCATGCGATGGGTCTAACTCCTCCCTGGTCTGTAACAGTAGTGCAGGGCATGACGTCATCGGGGCTGCTCACCTGTGCAGTGCTCGAGGAGATCAAGCTGTCTTGAGGCGTGCACAACTGCAGTGCAAAGTACTTGAGACCATTGATGCCAGACTTACCGGCGAAGGGGGCGTCGCCGACAAACTCCTCGACGTTGTTGTCGGTAGAGACGCTCTTGTCCGAGAGAGAGACGCTGCTGGACAGGCTACCGCTCGACGCGTCCTCTAGCGAGGGGAACAGAAGCAGATCCTCGTCCGTCTCTGTCTCGATGTCACGTGACCGTCGCTTGTACTCCTGCGACAAGCAGAGGATGGTTCTGAGCACGCTGGAGCACGGCATGACTGACGAAGGAATGGGAGGTGCTCACGAAATAAACCAGATGGGGACGGACGAAGGAATGGGGTTGCTCACGAAATAAACCAGATGGGGGCGGACGAAGGAATGGAGTTGCTCACGAAATAAACCGGTGGGGACGGACGATGGAATGGGGGTGCTCACGAAATAAACCAGATGCGGACGGACGAAGGAATGGGGGTGCTCACGAAATAAAGCGATGGTGGCAGACGAAGGAATGGGGCGTGCTCACAAACGGTCGCGTTCGCGGTATAGTTAATTCTTCGAAATAATTTAGTTTGTTTTATAATCGAGAATGATTAAGCACGATCTTAGTTTTGTTTGATTACACACCGGTGTTAGCCTATGAATATTTAGAAACGCGGGATGTGTGTTTCTAAGAGTGCGAATTGAACAACACGTCACGGTATAATTGTATGATTTCATCAAATATTGGCCCAAGCAATGTTCTCACACACGTTGTTGATAATGACTGACAAATACGTTAAAAAGTTTCCTATTCAGAATCATTCAATACAAAACGAAGAGTGCAGTAATTTGAACTACGCGTGGTGAGCCTGCGATTCACGTATACATTAGGCGAGCGCCATACAATCAGAAAATGTCTTAGTAATAAAACTGAAAGTGACAAAACGTGTGCAAAACGACGAAACTCGATTTGAAATACTATAGAAGATTCGGAATAATTTCAATAAATTTTAAATAGCAATTGAAATTCAATTATGTAAATATCAACAATATTCGACTCAATATAGACTGATGACTTTTAAATACACTCGAGATAATGTATGTCTAGACGATTTCAGTTTTCAGCAGGCGCTTCGTAAACTCGGCGATAGGAGAAGCGTCTCGATTAGCCTCACTGTCCCGTCGCGAGCACGGCAAGGCAAGGCAGGGCAGGACGAATGAACGGGAGTGGAGCCTACGGATTGTCGCAGTCGACTGAAAGACGACTGCAATCTTGGCCAAATGTTATCAGACTTCTGACATTTAAATATCACCGGGCTAGTCCAAACATTGCCTCACGTGTTCCAATCTCCCTTGCACAGAAAAAATATAGACGAAACCCTAGAAAAGTAATCGATAAATAATATGTTAAACCGCAAGGGACCCATCGTCCACTGCGGCAATATTTGACTAAACTGTACCTTCCGAAAATAAAATACAGAGTATATTATCAAACGTAATAATTTGCTACCACTATTGGAAGCATATATAGTCTTTCTATAATTCGAAAGTCCCGCTCCTCTCTAGAGCGCTGATACGTTTACCTGATCGGATCAGAGCCAACTGATAGTATCACGTGACCTTTACATCCGGATCACAACGCTTCAACTAGGCGCAATTTCTAGCTTTTAAACAAAAAATGTTGCAGAGTTCTTGCGACGACAAATTGGGCCTGGTTTTCCCTTTTTCGATGTGGTAAAGAAATGATATTGAGTACTGGTTTTAAAAAAAATGTAATTTTGCGCGGTTTAATGTTGTCGGTAGTCTTTCCTTACGCGGTTTGTGGTGTATGTCTCGCATCAGGGTGTTGGCTCCCACCCACCCTCCCCTTAACACCCCACCCACGTTCGTTCAAGCAGTGATTTCCCAACAATTGTTGTACATTCACCCGCTCATCAAGGACGGTCCGCGCCTTGTTGTACCCAGCAGACAAGGCAGGAGATTGTGCGTATAGGGTTTACGCGGTCGTGTGTACGTCGACCACGCACCGTATCGCACGCATCCATTAAGGGCTTACGCGATGTAAGCCCAGGTAATAGCATTAACGCCCCCTCCCCCCCCCCCCCGACAGTACTTCGACATCCCGCAAAGCTCGGTGCAAAAATAAATGCCGTCAAACATAACGACGATAAAATAATTTGATTTGTACCGACCGCTAATCACATCATCGTGTGCGTGTGCAGCGGGCGGGTGATCCTCTCCGCGTGTGGCCGATGTGATTATGTATCACACACTATTAACATACCTGCTGCGGTATCCTCTCCCTGTCTATATATACATGGGCTCGGGGTAGCGGGAACACTTGCTATACTAGCCCCAATATAAGTACTCGCATAGCGACCTCAGATCCGTATCTTTCAACTGCGCTAATTACATGAAAATCAAAAGATTCCTGACGTTCTTCCACGCAGTCTTCTGCTGAGTAGAGTGCACACGTCTTTTTGGCCAAGCCTACAGTTACAGGTAACCAACGGAAGGGGTAAATTATCCCTAATGGACCTGAGAATACTTACGTTGGGGCAACTTTACCAACCACCGCCCTCAAAAGCGCCGAAGACAAGATGGATATAGCGACCTCAGTCTAATTTCTGAAATTGTCATGCAACTTGGCTGAGTGGACGATATACTAAAATGTAAACAGTGAGCATAGATTGATTACCTGGCTGAGAGGTCGAATACGCTCGTGGATGCTCTTCTCGGCCTGCATCGCGGAGGGCGGGGGGTGGTCGGGGGTGGGGGGTTGCTGATAGTGCGTGGGGCTGGTCGGCTGCACCTTCATCTTCCTCCCACCCCTCTCCTCGCGCTTCTCGTCCAGCAGACTCTCCTGCGAGGACTTGAGCGTGATGTACGCGTTGGACACGAAGATGGGCTCGATGGCGACAGAGTTCATAAACTCCTTGGACACCTCGATGCGGTGGGTCGGCTCGTAGTTCTCGTACGACTTGTCGTTGTTGTGCCGGCGCAGCTTGCGACGCGGATTGGTCGTGCGGATCGCGTAGTTGCCGAACGACGCGGTGATCGCGATCGGCTGGTTCAGGACGTGTTTGCGCGTGAGGGTCGTCTCCTCGTCGCCGTCCTTGCGGTACTGGAACGACTCGCCGGCGTCGAGGAAGCTCTGGCGCACCTTCATGTCCACGTACTGGTCCTGGCTGCGGCCGCGGCGTAGCAGGGCGTCGCGGCGCCCGCCCAGCGTCTGGGTGCCGATACCTGCAACAACCAGCAACATTGATACTACCACTCATGTCCACGTACTGGTCCTGGCTGCGGCCGCGGCGTAGCAGGGCGTCGCGGCGCCCGCCCAGCGTCTGGGTGCCGATACCTGCAACAAGCAACATTGATACCACCACTCATGTCCACGTACTGGTTCTGGCTGCGGCCGCGGCGTAGCAGGGCCCGCCCAGCGTCTGGGTGCCGATACCTGCAACAAGCAACATTGATACCACCACTCATGTCCACGTACTGGTCCTGGCTGCGGCCGCGGCGTAGCAGGGCGTCGCGGCGCCCGCCCAGCGTCTGGGTGCCGATACCTGCAACAACCAGCAACATTGATACTACCACTCATGTCCACGTACTGGTCCTGGCTGCGGCCGCGGCGTAGCAGGGCGTCGCGGCGCCCGCCCAGCGTCTGGGTGCCGATACCTGCAACAAGCAACATTGATACTACCACTCATGTCCACGTACTGGTCCTGGCTGCGGCCGCGGCGTAGCAGGGCGTCGCGGCGCCCGCCCAGCGTCTGGGTGCCGATACCTGCAACAAGCAACATTGATACCACCACTCATGTCCACGTACTGGTCCTGGCTGCGGCCGCGGCGTAGCAGGGCGTCGCGGCGCCCGCCCAGCGTCTGGGTGCCGATACCTGCAACAACCAGCAACATTGATACTACCACTCATGTCCACGTACTGGTCCTGGCTGCGGCCGCGGCGTAGCAGGGCCCGCCCAGCGTCTGGGTGCCGATACCTGCAACAAGCAACATTGATACCACCACTCATGTCCACGTACTGGTTCTGGCTGCGGCCGCGGCGTAGCAGGGCCCGCCCAGCGTCTGGGTGCCGATACCTGCAACAAGCAACATTGATACCACCACTCATGTCCACGTACTGGTCCTGGCTGCGGCCGCGGCGTAGCAGGGCGTCGCGGCGCCCGCCCAGCGTCTGGGTGCCGATACCTGCAACAAGCAACATTGATACTACCACTCATGTCCACGTACTGGTCCTGGCTGCGGCCGCGGCGTAGCAGGGCGTCGCGGCGCCCGCCCAGCGTCTGGGTGCCGATACCTGCAACAAGCAACATTGATACCACCACTCATGTCCACGTACTGGTCCTGGCTGCGGCCGCGGCGTAGCAGGGCGTCGCGGCGCCCGCCCAGCGTCTGGGTGCCGATACCTGCAACAAGCAACATTGATACCACCACTCATGTCCACGTACTGGTCCTGGCTGCGGCCGCGGCGTAGCAGGGCGTCGCGGCGCCCGCCCAGCGTCTGGGTGCCGATACCTGCAACAAGCAACATTGATACTACCACTCATGTCCACGTACTGGTCCTGGCTGCGGCCGCGGCGTAGCAGGGCGTCGCGGCGCCCGCCCAGCGTCTGGGTGCCGATACCTGCAACAACCAGCAACATTGATACTACCACTCATGTCCACGTACTGGTCCTGGCTGCGGCCGCGGCGTAGCAGGGCGTCGCGGCGCCCGCCCAGCGTCTGGGTGCCGATACCTGCAACAAGCAACATTGATACCACCACTCATGTCCACGTACTGGTCCTGGCTGCGGCCGCGGCGTAGCAGGGCGTCGCGGCGCCCGCCCAGCGTCTGGGTGCCGATACCTGCAACAAGCAACATTGATACCACCACTCATGTCCACGTACTGGTCCTGGCTGCGGCCGCGGCGTAGAAGGGCGTCGCGGCGCCCGCCCAGCGTCTGGGTGCCGATACCTGCAACAACCAGCAACATTGATACTACCACTCATGTCCACGTACTGGTCCTGGCTGCGGCCGCGGCGTAGCAGGGCGTCGCGGCGCCCGCCCAGCGTCTGGGTGCCGATACCTGCAACAACCAGCAACATTGATACTACCACTCATGTCCACGTACTGGTCCTGGCTGCGGCCGCGGCGTAGCAGGGCGTCGCGGCGCCCGCCCAGCGTCTGGGTGCCGATACCTGCAACAACCAGCAACATTGATACTACCACTCATGTCCACGTACTGGTCCTGGCTGCGGCCGCGGCGTAGCAGGGCGTCGCGGCGCCCGCCCAGCGTCTGGGTGCCGATACCTGCAACAAGCAACATTGATACTACCACTCATGTCCACGTACTGGTCCTGGCTGCGGCCGCGGCGTAGCAGGGCGTCGCGGCGCCCGCCCAGCGTCTGGGTGCCGATACCTGCAACAAGCAGCAACATTGATACTACCACTCATGTCCACGTACTGGTCCTGGCTGCGGCCGCGGCGTAGCAGGGCGTCGCGGCGCCCGCCCAGCGTCTGGGTGCGGATACCTGCAACAAGCAACATTGATACTACCACTCATGTCCACGTACTGGTCCTGGCTGCGGCCGCGGCGTAGAAGGGCGTCGCGGCGCCCGCCCAGCGTCTGGGTGCCGATACCTGCAACAACCAGCAACATTGATACTACCACTCATGTCCACGTACTGGTCCTGACTGCGGCCGCGGCGTAGCAGGGCGTCGCGGCGCCCGCCCAGCGTCTGGGTGCCGATACCTGCAACAAGCAACATTGATACTACCACTCATGTCCACGTACTGGTCCTGGCTGCGGCCGCGGCGTAGCAGGGCCCGCCCAGCGTCTGGGTGCCGATACCTGCAACAAGCAACATTGATACTACCACTCATGTCCACGTACTGGTCCTGACTGCGGCCGCGGCGCCCGCCCAGCGTCTGGGTGCCGATACCTGCAACAAGCAACATTGATACTACCACTCATGTCCACGTACTGGTCCTGGCTGCGGCCGCGGCGTAGCAGGGCGTCGCGGCGCCCGCCCAGCGTCTGGGTGCCGATACCTGCAACAAGCGCGACATTTCAAACCACGCACACAGTCACGGAGGCCGAGAGATTGTGATCTGTAGCCTAGTTTGCATTAATTAAGAAACCATTTAATCGACATTCCGTCCATCTTCAGGATAACAGAGCCAGCATTCCAGCCATTAAATTTCAAGTGAACGGCCGAGTGTCATCACTAATTCGAACTGCTTATATAGCTGAATACATTTACTACAGTGCATATCATCTTAACCTTGTAGTGCAGTTCTTGCACTAAAAGCCCTTGCACGCGTAGTCCCTTGACATGCAAGGTTAATATGGAATACACTGTAGACTGTATAATGCTCGTCAAAATGCAGACTCTGCACAGTTACACGCACGGAAAAGCACATGGGCCAAAATATACTTCATCGCATGATGTTCTACGGCAGATTCAGGTCTCGGGTTGAAAGACAACCTACCTTGCAACTCCTCCAAGTCGCTGTGACTGCGGACCCCGCTGCGCGCCAAGAAGAGGTACTCGTAGTTGTTATCACCGGGACCCAAGGAGCTTCCGTCTGCCGACATCGTCATCAGGTGAGCGGGGTGGGTGGGGGACACGGAGAGGAAGACAACCTACCTTGCAACTCCTCCAAGTCGCTGTGACTGCGGACCCCGCTGCGCGCCAAGAAGAGGTACTCGTAGTTGTTATCACCGGGACCCAAGGAGCTCCCGTCTGCCGACATCGTCATCAGGTGAGCGGGGTGGGTGGGGGACACGGAGAGGAAGACAACCTACCTTGCAACTCCTCCAAGTCGCTGTGACTGCGGACCCCGCTGCGCGCCAAGAAGAGGTACTCGTAGTTGTTATCACCGGGACCCAAGGAGCTTCCGTCTGCCGACATCGTCATCAGGTGAGCGGGGTGGGTGGGGGACACGGAGAGGAAGACAACCTACCTTGCAACTCCTCCAAGTCGCTGTGACTGCGGACCCCGCTGCGCGCCAAGAAGAGGTACTCGTAGTTGTTATCACCGGGACCCAAGGAGCTTCCGTCTGCCGACATCGTCATCAGGTGAGCGGGGTGGGTGGGGGACACGGAGAGGAAGACAACCTACCTTGCAACTCCTCCAAGTCGCTGTGACTGCGGACCCCGCTGCGCGCCAAGAAGAGGTACTCGTAGTTGTTATCACCGGGACCCAAGGAGCTTCCGTCTGCCGACATCGTCATCAGGTGAGCGGGGTGGGTGGGGGACACGGAGAGGAAGACAACCTACCTTGCAACTCCTCCAAGTCGCTGTGACTGCGGACCCCGCTGCGCGCCAAGAAGAGGTACTCGTAGTTGTTATCACCGGGACCCAAGGAGCTTCCGTCTGCCGACATCGTCATCAGGTGAGCGGGGTGGGTGGGGGACACGGAGAGGTTGCGTCGCGGCGGCTTCTTGGGCGGCGTCGGCTGCAACAACAACATTCATGACGTCACACTCAGAGGTGGCGTCTTGATCACGTACTGCTGGCATCAAGTGAAGGCGATACCCAGACCTGAACAACTATCAGTGCCGCGTCCATGGGTGGTCGAATTAGAAAAATACCCACCCACTTTTTTTGTTAAGTTCTAACAATTATTCTTTCGCCCTTTACATTTCATTTTCTAGTAATTTCAGACAAATTTGGAACTAGGTAGACACCTCCCCCCACCATTAGAAGTAGGTGCATCGGGGTAGGGAGGCACTATATATATATGAGGAGTTCGACGATATATCCATTATTATCCCCTAAGTTTCGAAATTTTTGTCCCCAATACAAAGTGATGAGACGGACGCAGTTTCTACAATCTGTCAATGAAGATATGCTTTTCATTGGACGAGGCAGTTACATCGTCAGGTGTGGAGTGAATTGTCCGGAACCCGCAACCGAAGGAAGGGGGCTGTAATCATGGGCACGTAATACGTATGAGGATACGCAGGATTCTCACATTTGGGTTGAAACGTCAAGGAAAATATTATATAAAACATGTATTTGTCACATCGAAATTTTCCGGTAATCACATAATTTTACGAAAATTATTATAACATTCAATCACTCTATCTTTGTTTCTTGTGTATATTTCTTTATTGTCATTAGTTTAGAGTAGGCTGTTGTATAAGAAGGAATGCACAAGTGTTTACGGACTAGAGCACATATTTCCGCTTGCCAACTCTAAACCACTTGAAGTCGGTGTTAATGTAGACGATATATCTACGAGTATAATACCTACGTTCATTCACAAGTAATGAACTTTACTCAGAAGACAGAGATGTGACTCGACACAGCCGCTTTGCCTCGCCGAGGTGTTGGAATCAACCCGAGCACGAAAACAAAGCAAGCTACTCCACAATCCACCTACTTCACAACTATTTCCAGACTAAATTAAATCTTAATTGAACTGCGGTTCCAGCGGAAATCTGACAAATTACTGAAACCCAATGACAGGGTTCTCGCTGCGGCGTGAGGGGTTGAGGGGGAGAGGGGTAAGGGGGGGGGGAGAGAGATAAGCCTCACGCATTTCTCTTTTCATTGAAATGCGCTACGCCATAACACAAAACATTTTGAAAATCATTTCATTCAATCCAATTGCTGTGTTATCCGAGTTTCGTTACGTTCATATAATGTTCTATCACATTACGACTGCACCACTGCAGATAATTAAGCAGATTATGTCGCGTATTTGAGTGCATTGTCAAAGTGACGAACACTCATCCATAGTTTGTTTCGATTGCACAATATTAAAATGTAGCCGGTGTTCGTTCGAGCTTCGAGGCGACCGGCGATGCCAATAAGTGACCCCGCGTGAGACGCAGGTCAACTCGGAGGTCACAGGAGTCTGATTGATGCGATGCACAAGTGACGAGTAAGCCAAGATACCGAGGCATCCGTCGGGCTCTCTCAACGGGCAACGTGCCCCCCCCTCCCGACATGAACAAGAAGTAGGCCTATTGCGTTTGTTATTGGACGAAGTACGTAACAATGCAATTTAGGAAGTATAAAACGTATCCCTGTTTGTCTGCCTGTTGTAGGCTAGGGGAATCATTTTAATTACAGGTGGTGGCCTCGTTTTAAATAAATTCAATACGCATGTTGGGTGGCCGAGTGAAATCGACCGCAGGGGGATGATTGCAGCCACTAAAATAAATAATTTAATTATTATTATGTTGGGCACAGTTGTTGTTGTGCGTCGATCAGTGTTGTTTGAGAAGCAACACTTTTGTAATGTTCGACATTACAAGTATAGTATGTAACATCGGTCACACTCCCGAAGAATGTTCCCTTGTCCTACACGATTCACGCTCCGAGTGCCACCATTAGGGCACGTGGAGTGAAAGGAAACCAGCAGAATAATCTATAGTATAGAAAATGTTACAACACTAATGTGCAGCTCTTGCGTGAGTTGGTGCCGACGCACGCATGACAGTGACAGTGTCTACACCGACGCACGCATGACAGTGACAGAGGTGTCACATGCATGACAGTGATAGTGTCGCACGCATGACAGTGACAGTGTCTACACCGACGCACGCATGACAGTGACAGTGGTGTCACATGCATGACAGTGACAGTGGTGTCACATGCATGACAGTGACAGTGTCGCACGCATGATGTGACAGTGTCTACACCGACGCACGCATGACAGTGACAGTGGTGTCACATGCATGACAGTGACAGTGTCACACGCATGATGTGACAGTGTGTGTGTTCCACGCATGACAGTGACAGTGACAGTGTCTACATATACATACCGTGGTGGGCGCAGAACAGGCCTCCCGATAGGTCTTGAACGACAGACACATGAGATCTACCTAGCGCGCTGCTATAGGACACTGACTACACCAACCACGTGACGTCACACAGAAGGGCAAGCAAAGGTCACACGTCACACACGCGGATCCCACAGGAGTGAGCGCGACGAAATGTCACTGGGTGACCTACTGCATGGGAGAGACATTTCTCTGGCTATGACGTCACTTCATGGCCATCACGGGATGGGTCAACGAGTTTTCAGCGCAGCAATCTGTCTTGCTGAACACTGCCTCGTCACTGTTGTTTGTTTTACATCTCTACCAAAGGAGATGGAACGCAAAAAAGTAAATGCCGGTTTAAAGTTGGCTTTAGTTATCATCACGCGATAGAAAGATTCCGAGGGGAAACGGAAGCATTATTTTAAGAGTAACAGCGCTTTTATGACGGCTCAACGCTGGAGCGGTGACGTCACACGGCTAGCCGGTATTTATGCCTGCGGTTAGATCATGGACAAAGTTAGGGGAGGACATGCAACGTTGTTGCAGAGTGAGTGCGTCTGCGATTCTCATTTCCGGTATTGGAAATTGGCGCCCATTTTAGCCAATGCATATCAACATTGTAAAAAACAAGTCTGTACAAAAATGGCGACCCAGAGTCGACTTCTGGGGCTGGTTTAGTGGTAGGCCTACGCTGATTTACCGGCAGATTCAGGTCCAGCAACGCAGTTACTATTATATAAATCCATAGTCACAGATTATTACGCTATCAGCTGTAACACAATATGTTTTCCATGTCAGCATTGTTGTCATTACTCAGGCGAATGTCAACATGAACTTTGATATCCTCCGAAATAATAGGCCTTCGACTGTTGAGCTCAAACATGGCAGCAAGTGCTTATCGGAGCTGAGCACACACACACACGTTAATGTTGTCCGCTTGGAAACAATGCATGGCCGGCGGAAACCTTCTAATCCCTGAAGTACAGCTAGGCCACCTGGAGAAGAGTATGTTTTACGTGGAGGGGGGCGGAGGGGGGGGGGGGGGGGGGCGAACTTCCTAAGCTACTTACGTGTGATTACCACGAGCATTACACACAAAGACTTGGTCTGCAGCGAAATATGTTTCGGGTTTGCCTCATGTGTTCAGAAAATGTCTCCTATTGAAAATCGATTATTGTGAGTGGATCGAGACAATAAATACTGCCGAACAAACACACAAATTTGGAAATATTTTCCCTCACATGATCTCCTCTTCTCATTTATTCATCGTCGAGAAGAAAATTGCTTGATATATTCAATTGTGTGAATGTGTAAGAACTATGAGCCTCTCTGTAGCTTGTATGTTTCAAGCAGGACTGAAATGAGCCGCCACTACACTTCTCAATTCTCATTCCTGTCTCGGATTCATCGAGAATCTATGACGCGTGAAACCAATTCAGTCCCAACAAATGTATCCAATAATTATGTGCTATGTTAGCTCCTACATAACTGGGCTCATATCCTTATATAACGCCCCCTTTCATGCATTGTGTTTCAACAAAAATCATCAGATATCTGGTGTTCTCCCACAGAACCGTAATTCGCTTAATACAATGCATAAGCGTCAATACTCACGTCATTAATCACACCTACTGTGCTATGAATCTCCAGAAATTCAGATCAAGGTCATAAATCATCCCTAACGGACCAGTTTCAGGTAGACTGTAGAAACTAGAGAAGTTGAGAATGATGTTGGTACCAATTGGGATGTCAGCATGAGAGTATAATTAGTTACGTTGCGGCAATGTCGTAGATATCCAACATAAACGAATGCGGCTACTCACCGACACTTTGCTGGTGGATCCGGGGCTGTGACTGCGGTGCGACTGATGCGGGTAGCCGGGCCCCGGGCCCATGGTCATGTAGACCCCGGGGCTCATGTCGGGGCCCATAAACCGCCTGTCTCGCGGCGAGGGGCCCCCCGTGCTCGAGGTGCTACCGGGGCTGGGCTCCATCCCCCGACCCCCCCGGCCCCCCGTGCTCGACGCGGTGGACGAGACGCTCATCTGGTCGGCGTCGCGCGCGTAGTACATCGGTAGCTCCTCGGACCGGAAGCTGGACTCCATGATGGACTTGGGGTAGGGCGGCGTCTGGTACACGCTGCTGTCCGACGTGCTGCACCGTGACAAACAAACAAACAAGCACGTCAAACGCAGAAGAACACAGTAATAGGGAATATGCGTCATCTTTTTTTTAGCATTTTACTAGATTAGGATTAACTTCCTGAATACAAAAATATTTTATTTTGATGACATAGAATAAAGTTTCATTTATAAAAACGAGCTGAAAGTTTCACACACATTTATGGCGGGAAAAACGGGGCATACATCACTTTCCCTGTATCAGCAACAAACCAATCATAAACTGATAAATAAAATAACGCTTATTTGGAAATTATCATATCTAAAATCATATAAAATCGAATTAATGCCTAGTACGCCTAATAATTAGTTTTGAAGCCCAATTTCTACAAAAACAATAATACCAAACCTATTTTCATAGAATACCAGTAAATAATGGGTGTTGTTATTCATATAAAGCAGACTTGACAACGGCTTGAGTACAAATTTTGACAAGGTTAGCTTGATGACCTTGAAAATTTGATTGTTTCGTCTAGAAAGCGGTGGCAAAGTCCAAGGAGCTGTTATATGCAAAGTTATTCATATAAGCAGTGATTTACATGGATTGTGACGTCACATACCGTTTAAAAATAATAGTGCGGGAAACAGATAATCAAAATCTTTGAACATTTATAGAAGTATAATGAGTTAATTTTAAAACTTTTAAATTAGTTTTCTGATGTCTTCAGATGAATAACAATATATTCCACGTACTTTTAGAGCTGTAGAAAATTCATGCACATTCCCTATTATGATACAGATTTAAAAAAAAAACGAATCCCTGCCACATATATTCTTTTGAGGGTGACATGTACACACTGAACTAATTTCATTTGTATAGTAACAATTTAAAAATTAATTGACAGGAGCTCAGTTGTATTTATTATCCTCCTTCGTAAATCAGCTTTATAACTGAGCTGGTTTGTTTATAAATAAATAAATAAATAAGCATGGTGTAGATACTTACATTGACATGGCCGAGGTCCCGGATATGCGCCGGTCTTCGGGCCCCCCTCTCGTCTTGGCGTGGTGGTGGTAGAAGTCCCAGTGGGTGGGCGACGTTCCCGGGGAGGACGAGTCCACTCCGGGGGGGACACGGGAGTGATGGCTGCTTCGTTGGGAGGCCCGAACATTCTCGTAGGGGCTACCGAGGGTGGGGTCGGGTACGGGGATGGGGGGGAGGGCGTTGTGGCCGTTTTCCTCGACGTCACCGTCACCGGGGACCGAGAGACCGCGGTGTTCTGCGAACAAGAGCAAGACACTCGTTGGAGGACGTTCGTTTACAGGTGTCATCCGATTTCAAGATGTGACAGCCCAGTGTATTGCAAGGTAAACAAGAGCACTTACTCTTGATGATGGCGGTGATGTCGTGGGTCACGTGGGCCGGGAACTGCCCGAGGAGGTCCATGACCGTGTTGTGGTGGGAATCCCTGATGGCAAGGTCGACCCCCTCGTCCAACAGGGTTCGCACGACCTCCACTTTACCGCAGAGCGCTGCTTCGTGTAGGGCTGTCCCGCCGCCCGTCCGTACGTTCACGTCGAGGCCCGCAGCCAGCAGCACCGCCACGACGGCCCTGCAACATTCAACAGCGTGTTAACAACGCGTCTACATCGAGGCCCGCAGCCAGCAGCACGGCCACTACAGCCCTGCAACATCAACAGCGTGTTGACAACGCGTCTACATCGAGGCCAGCAGCCAGCAGCACCGCCACGACGGTCCTGCAACATTCAACAGCGTGTTAACAACGCGTCTACATCGAGGCCCGCAGCCAGCAGCACGGCCACTACAGCCCTGCAACATTCAACAGCGTGTTAACAACGCGTCTACAGCGAGGCCCGCAGCCAGCAGGACCGCCACGACAGCCCTGCAACATTCAACAGCGTGTTAACAACGCGTCTACATCGAGGCCCGCAGCCAGCAGCACCGCCACGACGGCCCTGCAACATTCAACAGCGTGTTAACAACGCGTCTACATCGAGGCCCGCAGCTAGCAGCACGGCCACGACGGCCCTGCAACATTCAACAGCGTGCTAACAACGCGTCTACAGCGAGGCCCGCAGCCAGCAGGACCGCCACGACAGCCCTGCAACATTCAACAGCGTGTTAACAACGCGTCTACATCGAGGCCCGCAGCCAGCAGCACCGCCACGACGGCCCTGCAACATTCAACAGCGTGTTAACAACGCGTCTACATCGAGGCCCGCAGCCAGCAGCACCGCCACGACGGCCCTGCAACATTCAACAGCGTGCTAACAACGCGTCTACAGCGAGGCCCGCAGCCAGCAGCACGGCCACTACAGCCCTGCAACATTCAACAGCGTGTTAACAAGGCGTCTACATCGAGGCCCGCAGCCAGCAGCACGGCCACGACGGCCCTGCAACATTCAACAGCGTGTTAACAACGCGTCTACATCGAGGGCGAGGCCCGCAGCACGGCCACTACAGCCCTGCAACATTCAACAGCGTGTTAACAACGTGTCTACATCGAGGCCCGCAGCCAGCAGCACCGCCACGACGGCCCTGCAACATTCAACAGCGTGTTAACAACGCGTCTACGTCGAGGCCCGCAGCCAGCAGCACCGCCACGACGGCCCTGCAACATTCAACAGCGTGTTAACAACGCGTCTACATCGAGGCCCGCAGCTAGCAGCACCGCCACGACGGCCCTGCAACATTCAACAGCGTGGTTACAACGCGTCTACATCGAGGCCCGCAGCTAGCAGCACCGCCACGACGGCCCTGCAACATTCAACAGCGTGTTAACAACGCGTCTACGTCGAGGCCCGCAGCCAGCAGCACGGCCACTACAGCTCTGCAACATTCAACAGCGTGTTAACAACGCGTCTACATCGAGGCCCGCAGCTAGCAGCACGGCCACGACGGCCCTGCAACATTCAACAGCGTGTTAACAACGCGTCTACATCGAGGCCCGCAGCTAGCAGCACCGCCACGACGGCCCTGCAACATTCAACAGCGTGTTAACAACGCGTCTACGTCGAGGCCCGCAGCTAGCAGCACGGCCACGACGGCCCTGCAACATTCAACAGCGTGTTAACAACGCGTCTACGTCGAGGCCCGCAGCCAGCAGGACCGCCACGACAGCCCTGCAACATTCAACAGCGTGTTAACAACGCGTCTACGTCGAGGCCCGCAGCTAGCAGCACGGCCACGACGGCCCTGCAACATTCAACAGCGTGTTAACAACGCGTCTACGTCGAGGCCCGCAGCCAGCAGCACCGCCACGACGGCCCTGCAACATTCAACAGCGTGTAAGTATCAACTACACGTCAGACCCAACACATACATCAAGGTTTGCAGCTGGCCGTGTCCACCCCTTCAACGACCCTGCAAGATTTAACAGCATGTCAACAACGCGTCAGTCTATACATATAATTCGTTGTTCAACATGACATATCAAATTAATTTCTCACGAAGTCGAGTTTTCTTGTATACACACATACATGCCTGCAAAAGTAATTTTTTATGTAATACATATTCATCCAGAACGATGTTAATGTTTTGCCACTAGTCAAAACACAATAAAATATATTTAACTCGAAATAAAAGCAGACATAAACCCATTGTCCTACACATGTTGATCTACTTGATGAAAACATGCATTGAAAACGAACAAAAAACGTCATGACTTTTGTTCAGCATGAAAGGTACGTGATAGGGACATAGAAATGTGGGGGAGGGGGGGAAGGGGGGGGGGAGGTTATAGTCACGGAGAGCTGTACAGCAATATAAGCGGGGAACTGAAACCGAAACGAGAGAGTAAACAGTTTAAAACAAACACAATCATATTGACATGATCGAAAGTTAGACCAACCATGGATACATTTTCCCAAATGCAATTTCTAGTCCAGTTCATTTATCTAGAACTAAATCCGCGATATTACATCAAAACATATAACATTATACCTTTGTGTCGGTATGGGAAACAAACTCGCCTCGCCACAGGATATGTAAACATCAAGGCTTTATCTGGGACCAGATTTGTGGAAGTTTGTGATCGCGATTTTTGTTTGTCAATAATTGTGTTTGTGTGCTTGTGTGCGTTCAATCCACGTTCGACATAGACCGAAACTCATCTGGCAGATATGCATCGGGTAAATCATTATACGTGCAGGCTTCGTACTCGTGTGGTACCGCGCGTAGGCCCCGTAGCATGTTCGATGTACAGCTATTCTCTATCCCCGGTATATAATGTATACACAAGTCGTCCATTCACTGTATGTGTAAGATAAATGTATATGTAGGATATGTATGCGCCCAATGATGATGTTGATAATTGAAAAAACACCCAATAACTTAAAAGCCCTTTTAAAAAGCATCAACTTTGGCTACATGGAAACGATAAAAACATAATACATACGAAAACAATTTGTAAATGTATATTTCGTTCTGCTAATAAAAGTTTGGTGGTGATGCCGAGTATATTTATCAGGGATATTATGTTACAATATATAACCCTCAACTCAAGTATTTATTTAATCTATATCCTAACCAATTCAGCGAGGAGATGAGTACCTAGTCTACTCGTCGCTAAACTAATATAATGTGGATCAAAAGCCACAAGCATGAAGAACTTCCTAGTCAGATATTTATTCACATTTTACTTAGTTTAACAACACGCGCCTCTTTGCAATGTGTAATTCCTATTGGTCGTGTTTATTTATCAAGGCAAAATGTGTATTTACTTTGTATGTGTATGTGTACTATAGGTACTATTACTATGTATGTGTATATTCTGTATGCATTTTGTGTCGGAAATAAACTTACTTACTTACTTACTTACTTACTTACTTACTTACTTACTTACTTACTTACTTACAACATATAATGGAGGGTTTTGAGATCGTATTTAGTTTGAATGGATTACACTAATTTATAAAACTTAACAAATGCACGCTAAACTATATTCTCTAGTATCGGTGTTCAGAACAGCTATACATTTTAGTTACAAGTGGGACTTTAACAATTCACATAAGAATTTCGCTGATACATGTTTTGACTAGTTCTTATACCCCCCAATACATAATACTAATTACGCTGTAGAATGTGCCAGATAATATTTCGTTCCAAACTCACAACGGCCAGATATCTAGGGGTATGACCAGCCAGGGGGTCCAGAGCGAAGCAGCGAAACAACAGAGGTATCTGTATAGGCGCGTTCAAGCTCTGGAACCTCCATTGTTAGAAATAATTCACGCACCAACTATTACATACACAGATCCTTGATCACGGCATAGTATAGTACAGTTCAGATTGAATGTGGTCGTAGAGCCCCCCTCCCCACACCCCCACCCCCACCCCCCATCACGATAGGCAGTCTCTTCACCGAAATACCCAGTCCCGAGCGAGAAGGTACGATCCAACAATATTTCCAAGTACCTCACGCTGGTACTGGAGTTTGGAGCCGAGTTATACAGAAAGAGTTTCAGTGTGTGAAAGTAGGTGTGGGGGGAGGGGGCGGCCTATGGCTGTATGGTATCAAATATCAATATGGACGATCGTACGCTCCGAATACAATCGAAAGTACTCAGATGTACAAACGGAAGTGTCGAGACCTCTTCAATACATGTATATTGTACCTACTCAATGTGATCTCACGCGATTGTCTCAATGTACATTTCGAAGGCAGTTTACCCTAGTGTACAATGGACAAACTGTAAAGACATATGCTGCGTATATATAGACAGATGGACCCTCCATCATTGTAAAACCATCCAGTACCTACAAAACGCGTTGAAACGTCGACGGTTCTTTACGTACGATGATTATTGTAACCAGGACCACGCTTCTAAATATAATGGGCAATGTAGATCACGTGTTTGAATACAAAATGGGTGTGAAACAGCCCGACGTGTACACTAAGTAGTGTGAAGATGCCCTTTAAACAAACTGAGAAGTGGTAAACGGCCCTATATAAACAGCAAGCAGTGTTAAGTGATCCTACGAGTATACTAAGCTAAGTGAAGCAACCCTGTCTATGCAGTGAGCAGTGTGAAGTAGCCCGGCGTGCACAGCGATCAGTGTGACGAGGTTCAACGCGTGTAGTAAGCAGTGTGAAGTAGCCCGGCGTGCACAGCGAGCAGTGTGACGAGGTTCAACGAGTGTAGTAAGCAGTGTAGTAGCTCGGCGTGCACAGCGAGCAGTGTGACGAGGTCCAACGAGTGTAGTAAGCAGTGTGAAGTAGCCCGGCGTGCACAGCGAGCAATGTGACGAGGTCCAACGCGTGTAGTAAGCAGTGTGAAGTAGCACGGCGTGCACAGCGAGCAGTGTGACGAGGTCCAACGCGTGTAGTAAGCAGTGTTAAGCAGCCCGGCGTGCACAGCGAGCAGTGTCACGAGGTCCAACGCGTGTAGTAAGCAGTGTGAAGTAGCCCGGCGTGCACAGCGAGCAATGTGACGAGGTCCAACGCGTGTAGTAAGCAGTGTGAAGTAGCCCGGCGTGCACAGCGAGCAATGTGACGAGGTCCAACGCGTGTAGTAAGCAGTGTGAAGTAGCCCGGCGTGCACAGCGAGCAATGTGACGAGGTTCAATGCGTGTAGTAAGCAGTGTGAAGTAGCCCGGAGTGCACAGCGAGCAGTGTCACGAGGTCCAACGCGTGTAGTAAGCAGTGTGAAGTAGCCCGGCGTGCACAGCGAGCAGTGTCACGAGGTCCAACGCGTGTAGTAAGCAGTGTGAAGTAGCCCGGCGTGCACAGCGAGCAATGTGACGAGGTCCAACGCGTGTAGTAAGCAGTGTGAAGTAGCCCGGCGTGCACAGCGAGCAGTGTCACGAGGTCCAACGCGTGTAGTAAGCAGTGTGAAGTAGCCCGGCGTGCACAGCGAGCAATGTGACGAGGTCCAACGCGTGTAGTAAGCAGTGTGAAGTAGCCCGGCGTGCACAGCGAGCAGTGTGACGAGGTCCAACGCGTGTAGTAAGCAGTGTGCAGTAACCCGGCGATCACAGCGAGCCGTGTGACGAGGTCCAACGCGTGTAGTAAGCAGTGTGAAGTAGCCCGGCGTGCACAGCGAGCAGTGCAACGAGATCCAACGACTGTAGTAAGCAGTGTGAAGTAGCCCGGCGTGTACAGCGAGCAGTGTGACGAGGTTTAACGCGTGTAGTAAGCAGTGTGAAGTAGCCTGTCTATACAGCGAGCAGTGTAACGAGATCCAACGAGTGTAGTAAGCTGTGTGAAGTAGCCCGGCGTGCACAGCGAGCAGTGTGACGAGGTCCAACGCGTGTAGTAAGCAGTGTGAAGTAGCCCGGCGTGCACAGCGAGCAGTGTCACGAGGTCCAACGCGTGTAGTAAGCAGTGTGAAGTAGCCCGGCGTGCACAGCGAGCAGTGTGACGAGGTTCAACGAGTGTAGTAAGCAGTGTGAAGTAGCCCGGCGTGCACAGCGAGCAGTGTCACGAGGTCCAACGCGTGTAGTAAGCAGTGTGAAGTAGCCCGGCGTGCACAGCGAGCAGTGTGACGAGGTCCAACGCGTGTAGTAAGCAGTGTGAAGTAGCCCGGCGTGCACAGCGAGCAGTGTGACGAGGTTCAACGAGTGTAGTAAGCAGTGTGAAGTAGCCCGGCGTGCACAGCGAGCAGTGTGACGAGATCCAACGAGTGTAGTAAGCAGTGTGCAGTAGCTCGGCGTGCATAGCGAGCAGTGTGACGAGGTTCAACGCGTGTAGTAAGCAGTGTGCAGTAGCCCGGCGTGCATAGCGAGCAGTGTGACGAGGTCCAACGAGTGTAGTAAGCAGTGTGAAGTAGCCCGGCGTGCACAGCGAGCAGTGTGACGAGGTCCAACGAGTGTAGTAAGCAGTGTGCAGTAGCCCGGCGTGCACAGCGAGCAGTATGACGAGGTCCAACGCGTGTAGTAAGCAGTGTGAAGTAGCCTGGCGTGCACAGCGAGCAGTGTGACGAGGTTCAACGCGTGTGGTAAGCAGTGTGAAGTAGCCCGGCGTGCACAGCGAGCAGTGTGACGAGGTTCAACGCGTGTAGTTAGCAGTGTGAAGTAGCCCGGCGTGCACAGCGAGCAGTGTGACGAGGTCTAACGCGTGTAGTAAGCAGTGTGAAGTAGCCCAGCGTGCATAGCGAGCAATGTGACGAGGTTCAACGCGTGTAGTAAGCAGTGTGAAGTAGCCCGGCGTGCACAGCGAGCACTGTGACGAGGTCCAACGCGTGTAGTAAGCAGTGTGAAGTAGCCCGGCGTGCACAGCGAGCAGTGTGACGAGGTCCAACGCGTGTAGTAAGCAGTGTGAAGTAGCCCGGCGTGCATAGCGAGCAATGTGACGAGGTTCAACGCGTGTAGTAAGCAGTGTGAAGTAGCCCAGCGTGCACAGCGAGCAGTGTGACGAGGTTCAACGCGTGTAGTAAGCAGTGTGAAGTAGCCGGGCGTGCACAGCGAGCAGTGTGACGAGGTCCAACGCGTGTAGTAAGCAGTGTTAAATAGCCCGGCGTGCACAGCGAGCGGTGTGACGAGGTCCAACGAGTGTAGTAAGCTGTGTCAAGCAGCCCGGCGTGCACAGCGAGCAGTGTGACGAGGTTCAACGCGTGTAGTAAGCAGTGTGAAGTAGCCCAGCGTGAACAGCGAGTAGTGTGACGAGGTTCAACGCGTGTAGTAAGCAGTGTGAAGTAGCCCGGAGTGCACAGCAAGCAGTGTGACGAGGTCCAACGCGTGTAGTAAGCAGGGTGAAGTAGCCCGGCGTGCACAGCGAGGAGTGTGACGAGGTCCAACGCGTGTAGTAAGCAGTGTGCAGTAGCCCGGCGTGCACAGCGAGCAGTGTGACGAGGTCCAACGCGTGTAGTAAGCAGTCTGAAGTAGCCCGACGTACACAGCGAGGCGTGTGACGAGGTCCAACGAGTGTAGTAAGCAGTGTGAAGTAGGCCGACGTGCACAGCGAGGAGTGTGACGAGGTCCAACGCGTGTAGTAAGCAGTGTGAAGTAGCCCGGCGGGCACAGCCAGCAGTGTGAAGTAGTCCAACGCGTGTAGTAAGCAGTGTGAGGCAGCCCTGTCTATACAGCGAGCAGTGTGAAGTGATCCTACGTGTATACTAAGCAGTGTGAAGCAGTCCTGTCCATACAGCGAGCAGTGTGAAGCAGCCCGGCGGGCACAGCGAGCAGTGTGACGAGGTTCAACGCGTGTAGTAAGCAGTGTGAAGTAGCCCAACGTGCACAGCGAGCAGTGTGACGAAGTCCAACGCGTGTAGTAAGCAGTGTGAAGTAGCACGGCGTGCACAGTAAGCAGTGTGACGTAGTCCAACGCGTGTAGTAAGCAGTGTGAAGCAGCGATATCTGTTCAGCAAGCAGTGTGAAGTGATCCTACGTGTATATTAAGCAGTGTGAAGTAGCCCGGCGTGCACAGCGAGCAGTGTGACGAGGTTCAACGCGTGTAGTAAGTAGTGTGAGGTAGCCTGGCGTGCACAGCAAGCAGTGTGAAGTGATCCTACGTGTATACTAAGCAGTGTGAAGCAGCCATGTCTATACAGCGAGCAGTGTGAAGCAGCCCCTTGAATGCATACCAATTCCAATGGGCCTAATTCGCATGTGCTCATCTGCATTCACCCGAGCGCACGGAATCGCCCAACACACACAGCATTATATTCAATATTGGACGGGGGAGATGAAGCTGTGATTATCACCAGCGCAGAGACGGACTAGGAAATAACGCAAACCACGTGATGCAACCCAATCTCGACCGCACCATCATCTGCTGCATCTGTATGGCTCTGCGTTAAACCTTACGGTAGCCTAGTAGAGTAGGGCTCAGTTGAAACAGTTGTTTTTGTGAAGAAACTGACCACATATAATAACAGTATCGAGACCGCTTTTAAAAAGAATGGGGAAATGTATTCGGACTAAATAAAACTATATAAGAGCATCATCTCTTGTCAGGTCTTAAGTTTTCATAAAAATATCTACATATTTTCACTCTTCGATTTTTACACCCACGTAGCCTATATAATAGAGATAGAGAAATAAATGGATGAATAGTAGATTGCCCCTTTAATCATATACAACAAAATATGTAGAGCAACTGAATAATTCTAGATACCCTACTACAATCCAAAGCTGTTATGAAAAGAAGGCGGAATTACATACGAAAACAACAAACCAGCTTTATTATTACGTCACACTTGAGGGCAGGGGGGGGGGGGGGGGTCGTTCGACAATGTGCTACTAGCGGATATTTTAATTTTTAACCAAATCAAAAATCATTTTGTAACTTCTAATTCCTATAGCCTCGAGACTTTGCATTTTTTCACAAGAAGCATAAAGTGGATGCATGAAAACACATCATAATTCGTTTAAGATAATATTAATAACAAAGTAATGCGAAAGGGGTGACTACGGGCTCCATGGAGGAAGAGGGTCAAAAATGTCTAAAAACATGTGACGAACTTAAAGAACTCGAGGCGATCTCCAAGATGTAACCACAAACTGTTGGAAGGTCGCCGAGTCAAAGAGAACAACACCAGGTAACCGGTGCGTAGCCAAGTATAGAGACTCACTTGTGTCCGTTCCTGCTGGCGAGGTGGAGGGGTGTGTGCGGGAACAAGAGCGGAGGACACTCGCCCCTCGCGTACGGCCGGATCAGCTCGGGGTGCGTCCGAACCAGCAGCTCCACAGTCTCTAGGCGGCCGTATTGCGCGGCGAGGTCCAAGGCCGTCTCTTCGCGCGCGTTGCGGATGGACGCGTCACACCTGTGTTCCAACAGGTGGGCGACTACCTCGGTGTGGCCGAAGTGCGCCGCACAATGCAGGGCAGTCTCGTTGTCCTTGGTCTGGGGGGAAGAAAACACACAGCATTACATAACTGTGACCTTCAGTGCAGGGCAGTCTCGTTGTCCTTGGTCTGGGGGGAAGAAAACACACAGCATTACATAACTGTGACCTTCAGTGCAGGGCAGTCTCGTTGTCCTTGGTCTGGGGGGTAGAAAACACAACGCATTACATAACTGTGACCTTCAGAGCAGGGCAGTCTCGTTGTCCTTGGTCTGGGGGGTAGAAAACACACATCATTACATAACTGTGACCTTCAGTGCAGGGCAGTCTCGTTGTCCTTGGTCTGGGGGGAAGAAAACACACATCATTACATAACTGTGACCTTCAGTGCAGGGCAGTCTCGTTGTCCTTGGTCTGGGGGGAAGAAAACACACAGCATTACATAACTGTGACCTTCAGTGCAGGGCAGTCTCGTTGTCCTTGGTCTGGGGGGATGAAAACACACACATCATTACATAACTGTGACCTTCAGTGTAGGGCAGTCTCGTTGTCCTTGGTCTGGGGGGAAGAAAACACACATCATTACACAACTGTGACCTTCAGTGCAGGGCAGTCTCGTTGTCCTTGGTCTGGGGGGAAGAAAACACACATCATTACATAACTGTGACCTTCAGTGCAGGGCAGTCTCGTTGTCCTTGGTCTGGGGGGAAGAAAACACACATCATTACATAACTGTGACCTTCAGTGCAGGGCAGTCTCGTTGTCCTTGGTCTGGGGGGAAGAAAACACACAGCATTACATAACTGTGACCTTCAGTGCAGGGCAGTCTCGTTGTCCTTGGTCTGGGGGGAAGAAAACACACAGCATTACATAACTGTGACCTTCAGAGCAGGGCAGTCTCGTTGTCCTTGGTCTGGGGGGTAGAAAACACACATCATTACATAACTGTGACCTTCAGTGCAGGGCAGTCTCGTTGTCCTTGGTCTGGGGGGAAGAAAACACACATCATTACATAACTGTGACCTTCAGTGCAGGACAGTCTCGTTGTCCTTGGTCTGGGGGGAAGAAAACACACAGCATTACATAACTGTGACCTTCAGTGCAGGGCAGTCTCGTTGTCCTTGGTCTGGGGGGAAGAAAACACACATCATTACATAACTGTGACCTTCAGTGCAGGGCAGTCTCGTTGTCCTTGGTCTGGGGGGAAGAAAACACACACATCATTACATAACATGTAAACTATGACCCTCAGCGTACGTCAGTTTCATCAACGCTTTAGAACATATATTCTAATTAGTTAAGTTTCATCCCTGCTCAGTAGATACATAGGGTACACCGCCTTCAGACTCTTCTATATCCTGGGAGAAATAGGAAGAAGGTTAACAGGTTTAGGTCATGCCCGTGCAAATGTTCTTTCATCACGTTCAATCCATCCAGTGGGGGACATGAGGAGAGAGGGGGGAGAAGCTTCTAGAAGCTATAATAGGTAAGTACCAACATAACCAATGAATGCAAATATTCCTCTCAAGTTATTATGCAGAAAAGTGTGCCAAAAATTTTCGCCTCCGGTGTCTGGGGATCTGCCCCAGATAGTCTAAATATAAGTATAGAGTAAATACTAATTCTCAAATAAAATCCTTACCCTGAAAATGACAAACCAGTCCAGATTGGTTAGCAACAAAAGTTATTTGTAATAGTTTGGTGGAGGTGCCGAGTACACTCGGATAATAATATTTTACACTCTGTGAAATTACAATTAGTGAAGTTGATCGTAGGAGTTGGGCATACACAATCATTGAATTGCCTTACAATGGTATAAGTAGACGTATACAAATACATCTTGCAAGACAGCAATAGAATGCAATTAGTATGCGGATTAACGCAAAGGGGTCAAATGCATAGTCGTTTCTCTTGTGCTCCTCAACTCAGCCTTTCCTCAGAGTCGCCCAACGACCAATCACAGAGCAGCATTGCCATACGGACTTCTCTGTGATTGGTGGTTGAGCGAGTCTGAGGAAAGGCTGAGTTAAGGAGCACGTGAGGAACGACTATGCATTTCCCCTTAGTCTCACTGCAAAAACTCAGCCAAATTAACGGTTTTTAGTCTTATTTTGAGAACGCAACACTACATTGAAAAGTGACGTGTCGGGAATGTAGTTTCGTAAGAACTTGGATTAACAAAATTTTAACCATTATGGTTGTCATGACAACCCGGCAGCTGGGAGATCTGGGGTCGATTCCCAGTCGAGGTTACGCTTTTCTTTTATCTGGATTTCACAACCATCTGTAATAATTGTGGGATGTCCCGTTATTTGTGATCTAATTAGCTTAAAAAAGTGCATCTATGCTTATAGTTAAGATGGTTCGACCTATACCACTTGTGTGTGAGGCAACTGACTGCGACCAACGACCGTTCATGTGGATACAATACTTGTTGGGCCCCTGAAGTGTGAGAAACCGCCGTCTCTGGTATAAGAGGAGATTACAACAGAATGTATGAACATATTTTGCAAAATCAGAGATTTCCAAATGTTCACTCATCCATTAATGGAAAAAGTTCGTCGAGAGGGTGGGAGGGCGTTGTAGGGGGGTTGTAGGGGGGGGGGGGGTGACGTCAGGCGCAGACAGACAGCGTGAAACTGACACTCCGATACGATACCGATCACGAGAACGCGCCGCTGAGCTCAAACTACGCTCCCACACAAAAAAAAAAGAATTATCTATTTATTTTTATGAAAAGGCGCGCGATGGATGACGTTTGGAAACAAAAAGGATGAATGCGAATAAAAAGCGGTGGAAAGGAAGTGAGGATGTTATGAAATCTGGCATTCGCTCCACCACTTTGCCCCGAAGCGAATAATCCGGTTTTCCGGCCGATGGCGGCTGTTCCGGGTGCCGAAGCGTGGGGGGTGGGGGGTGGGGGGGGATAATGACTACTGTAGCCGTCAAAAACATACATCTGCTTACACAAATAGCAGTACGTCAGAAATTAGCTCCTAGTTTCATTTATTGTTTGAAAACCTTGAAATTCTCCGTCACAATTCAAAACACATTCAATGATGTTGTAAATTTTTTTGATACCTTCAGATTGCTCATGTGTCATGTCACTGTCATGAAACAGACTAGTTCAGTTGGGTTTTACAAACGATTTACTTAAAAATGTAAATATGTTGTTTTTTTGAGAGAGAACGAGAGAGATAAAGCAATAACATTCACGCAAAAGCGTTCCTTTTCTTCCAACATCACGCGAAAACATCCACAAGTAAACTATTCACTGCAACGGTCGTACTTGTACTTGTGACTAGTCCTGCATATAACGTGTAGACAGACTACTATGCCACAAAGTGAAGTTATGGCATCAAAATGTGAGTTACCACTGGCATTGCATGTATTGTCTTGGAGTACCAACACATTACAAACTAATGTATAATGTAGATTGTATTGTAGACCTGCAAGATTAACAACTCTGAGAAAGCTTAAAACTATCGATAGTGCATTAAACAACACACTTTCTAACGCTTTCTGTTAATATGGGAAACGAGAACGCAGAAAAGCATTCATTCCAGACACCAACCCAGACAGGGGGTCTCCTCCATGGGGTATACTTTGAGGCGGCCACACGTCCGTCCGCCCTTCTTGCAGAGCACGTACGTCCGTACCAACTCCCCTATGCGCCAAGGTAACGCAACACGCTTGACGCAGGGTGGGAATACCACCACAGTGAAATGTTTTTGGAAGTTGCATCCGCGGCTCACTCGGCCATGAGTTGAAGCCCCCCCCCCCCCCCCTGGCTCCATCACAATACCCTCGCGCATGAATTAACACCACAACACTTTTTACAATTTCGTAAAAAAAAAAAAAATTATATCTATCGGACGTAATATAAAAGTGGTAAAATAAATTTCAAAAGAGGATTGCTCATTAATAATCCTCTCGTTCGTACGGCGGGGTGGGGGTGGGGGAGGATGAGGATTACGCCTGTCAAAAGTGTGACTGTATATACGCTTAACGCGACTGCAAACAACGGGCGTTGAAGACAATGAACATACAATACTAACTGCGAGTTTTTTTTTCACACACACACATAACTCTTTATTCGAGAGCGAAACTGGAGAGAAAAGAGAAAATCGCAGTTCATTTACCTGTTTTTAGGCTCGTACACCACGCAGATATCGTCCACGTAAAACGCTGCAGCATTTCAGAGCTATATTTGAGTACCGGTATTTGACTAGTAAGTGCAGTACAGTTCGCCGAAACAAATCAACAAATAACAAATCAATAGCAACAAGACAAAACATTGATTTTAACAATAATTATATTGCAATTTTCATGCATTAATGCGTTTTCCATTTACTTTTTGTTTGCCATTTCTCTACCACATTTTTCGTTTTTATTCCTTCACCATTTCATATTTAGTTTTTTCTCTGTGAAAGTGTTTCCCTACGTCCAACGAATCAATCAACGTTCTCTTGCAACCCTAATTATTTTTGTGTAATCAAAATTATTTGAATTTTCCCACTAAACAAACTCAACATTTTCTTGTATACCGTTGTCTTCGAATTTATTTTCGAGTGTCGACTGTTTGTTGTTGTTCTTGTATTGTATGGTGTCGACGTAAAGTGTTGCCAAGTTCGGTGCATATTCTTAGCTACTGGTTCCGGCTGCTATCTAGCTGTAGAGACCGGCCATCCACCCACCACCCACTTAGTCTGCACGTGTGGTCTCTACTTGTAGTGGAGCCCCCCGTCCTCGTGACATACGCGCCGCTAATTAGACGGCGAGGGCCGACTCATTGACGACCGATCGAGTCATCGCAGTCTCGTACTCGTCCGAGAGTCGGAGTAATGAATTTAGGGGTCGGGATTTTCCAATCAGCCACTTGAAGGCGGCAGGTCACCCTAATCATCGGGGTGGTGCTTGCACGTTATGACGTGTTTGCGTCGACACTGCCGTTGAGTGTGTACAATACACTCGATGCCCTAGGCAGCAAGTGGCCGCGACCTAAGGTGATTGGTGAATATACTAAAAATCGGTTCTTGTTACTGAGTAGGTAAGTATACACTATAAATACAATGAATGCATTTATTTCATGTATTTATCAATCCATTTTACTACTATAGTAAGCATGGCGCTAAAAGTA
Organism: Isoperla grammatica; assembly: GCA_945910005.1. NCBI lineage: Eukaryota > Metazoa > Arthropoda > Insecta > Plecoptera > Perlodidae > Isoperla > Isoperla grammatica. Next base: position 5,805,843 of record OX246739.1, on the reverse strand, counting down.
ATACTAAGTTGAAAGTGTATTCATTACAGTTTTCTCACACTTCTCCCCTTTCTACATTTTTTGAAGTCGGACTTTCTTTAGGCACATGTAAGATTTCCAAGCAACTTATATAATCACGGTAATTAGACGTACCAGTAGGCCATCATGTGATTGGTTTATATTTTACCACTTACAAAACCCTGATCAACACCAGTAACGGGTATTTTTAATAATTTAAAATAAGGAAGCAATAATTATACTTGTAAGTTTATTATTTTCCATCTCAGTTATTAATTTGGAAGCCCATTGATGACAAGTAACACATAACTTAGGGCGCTTTCATAGCAACACGGCAACACGTTTTTTTCGGACCGGCAAGTCAGGTGAACCAATCAGGGCAGGCACGGCAAGTTTCTGATTGGTTCACGTGATCTGCCGGTCCGGAAAAAACGTGTTGCCGTGTTGCTATGAAAGCGCCCTTTGATTCAGTCACAGAGTGCGTTGTACCACCATCTGTAGGCTAGTAAGCGAAACGTATTTCCAGATCTAGAATGAAGAGAGGAAGAAGTGAAATCCTCTTTGGAATCGAATATATATATATATATATACACACACACCGATGTCGGCGTGTTGTCGTTACCCGCTATGAGAAATGGATGTGTGGATGAGATGAGATTGGTATCTGCAGGCAGCCACGCGTGGTGTGATGGATTTGGCGCGCTGATCACAGTTGCCATGGAGACGAGAGAGAGCGACGGTGGCGCGGCCGAGCGGAAGCGTCGGACAACACGCGCGCGCGCACACACATACTTCAAACTTTTACACGGTGATTGGTTTCGCACGCGGACAGATCAGTTTATATTATTGTGAATGTAAGTCCGTGAACCTTATTGTGTCTGTCTGTCCGTCTAACGTATCCGAGATCTGTTGGGGGTTTTTATGGACGAATCAAGATTGAAGAAGCAATGGAGATGACAAAACTGAGGCTCACGGAAATAAATCAAAGACACGGACATTATTTGTGTCGTAGGCCTAGGGTTTATTATCTGCACTTTATAACACACGTGATCTTTTTCATACAATGTGCCATGTTAAGAAAATACAACTAGGCGTTTCTTTTATTAGTTAAAGCAAATATTTATGTTCAGTACCTCACTAACAAAGCCCAAAAGCTCCCTTAGACATGGAAAAACTAATAAAATGTCGCTCTATGATCATAACAGGGTAACTAACTATGAGAATGACGGGAACACTATTGAACGAATTCATGGAAAACAAATTTTGCTGAAAACGGGACATATGAAATTTCACGAACTGTTGATCGACACCATTAAGAGACAGTTGCCTTTTACAGTTTGTTTTGGTGGTAGGTTAATAACTAAACTTAACATTTCAATGTACATTTTAATGGCCGTTACAAGTTTGCAAGATCGTAACTTCAAACTGCAGTTGATCAACATTAATAATAATAGAAATGGAATGTCTGAAACGACTGTAAAAGAATGTTTTTCTCGAGTTCTATAACATATCAGAGCGGGAGAGAAAATCTGGAAAGTTCAATATTGTTCTTATTTTATTGAGGTTCTAGTGAGGATAATAAAGTTGTGCCATATTCGGCTCATTGATTTGCGCATTCTACCATAGAGAACGATACCAGGCAAGGAAACTCGGAAACGAGTCTGTTTGAGTAAATACGCACACAAGCACACACGCACACACACACGATCATCATCGCATCCCATAGCTCACGACGCAGCGACTCGACAAACCACTTCCGTTTAGAACTTCAGAACCTTAAAGTTATCTGACAGATAAATATTTAGTTAGAAGTTATAAGGCCGGGAAATTTAAGGATGGATCTAGTGCAAAAACTTTATTCTTTTTTGCATCAACCGTTCCGCGCTTCAGGTTGGTAGATGTTAAATCTATAAGGTATTGGTTATATTCTCTATATTATTCTCTATTAATATAAAGAAAGGAATTTGCTCGCAATGAAGTTCGGTAAGACTTACCGTGAGGTCAATATTTGGCACGGAAGGTCCTTGGTTGAGCAACAGTCGCACGATGTCCACGTTACCCGTCCAAGCGGCGAGGTGGAGGGGGGAGGAACCTTTGACGTCGACGATGTTGGTGGACGCCTCGTGGGACAGCAGGAGGTGGACGATCTCCCTGTGTCCGTTGAGCGCGGCATGGTGGAGGGCGGAGTAGCCGGAGCTGTCTTGGACATTAGCTCCAGGGCCGCGCCGCAAACTGGAACAAACAGTACAGGGTAATAAACAAGTCCCTGGAGAACACCCGGCTTATCTTGCACTTGGGTAGGACAGTGCGGAGTAGCCGGAGCTGTCTTGGACATTAGCTCCAGGGCCGCGCCGCAAACTGGAACAAACAGTACAGGGTAATAAACAAGTCCCTGGAGAACACCCGGCTTATCTTGTACTTGGGTAGGACACTGCGGAGTAGCCGGAGATATCTTTGACATTAGCTCCAGGGCCGCGCCGCAAACTGGAACAAACAGTACTGGGTAATAAACAAATTCCTGGAGAATACCCCACTATTTTTTTTCACTTATCCGTTTCGTTCCTTTTTATTTCTTTTCGTCTTAAGCTATCCTATTTTTCTTTTTCACCCTCGTGTGCATTTCTGTTATATGCGTCAATTGAAAATTTATTTTTTCACTATTTCATTACATAATTTTAAAATAAGACCTACATAACATCTTTTTTGATACATTTTTCTCTTGTCATTTCTCTAGAACAGGTCGTTTGTTTTTTGTTTTGTTGTTGTGTTACCTTTTGCTATTTTTATATTGTTCTCTGTTTTTCTTATTGTTTCATTGTAAATTGTGTGGCTTTATTTATTGTACTCCTTTATAAATCAGTTGTATAAATGAATACATTATAATATGTTCTCAAGCATTTCTTACTCTTCTTGTCTGTCCTCCCACCCCCCAACCTTATTCTCAACCCTTAGCTGAAACCACTGGTTTAGTAGTTTCTTATCTTAAAACATGTCAAAATAATATTTGTTATTGTTTTATGGGACATAGGAATCCCCCCCCCCCCGTCCTTCTCCCCATGGTAATGTAGGCTCAAAGGTAGGGCCATCGTTATATATTTTAAACATTGTTCTGATTGTTCCCTACGGACGCCCACTGTCATGTTACGGGTATCGAACCCAGGCCCTCGAGTCGAGCGAGGTGGCCGGGTCGACTTAGCTACATCCAACACACACGGCGCGGATCTAGTTTATACCCTACACAAGATATCGACAAACCCCTTTTGTCACGAAATTGCGCACAAGCATTAACTACAGCCATGCCCATACCTCATAAAAAAGTCATGAAACTGAGGGCAATAAAATAGTATTTAGGATTGATAGAGAGGGTTGGGGTATTTTATGTACGGGCGTTGACCCTTGAGGGTGGCAGAAACCAACCCCCCCAACCCCCACGGTTTATCGATTACGGGCCTACAAGTACACTTACACCAGCCTAGAGCGGGATTGCTTTATCGTCGCGCTTCTCTGGTTCGCGGGTCCATACCAGAAGAACTCTGAACTCCATCCACATTAATTGTCCAGAACATAAACCCAATCCATGGTATAAGGTTCGAAGTATAAACTATGCTCGCTGCGCGGACATATCTCAAGAGCGTTAGCTATACATACATATTATGATAAGCACTGCAGATTGAATGCTTAAATATCTATTATGATTTTATCAGTAGGGCAGTTATTTTAACCGAAACCATAATTATTAATTAGTAATCAAAAGAACACCACTAATGATAATAATGCTAAAAAATCTTGAGGACACATAATTGCAAAATGGCAAGCTCGCGTTTTGTTATCACTCGGAGACTATCAAAGATAAGATAAAACAAAGTAGTTTATCTGTGCACTTGGCTAAGCGTGGAATTATATTAAGGTAAAACTTGCAAACAATAACACGGAAGGTCGACTAGGAAATTATTGTAACGTTGGTCAAGTTGGATTCTCGTTTCACCTCGATATCTTGAATCGGGGCAAACGTTGGAAATGGGTTTAGTTTGTGAGTTTCTGGTTGTGTGATTGTTATATTGCATAATGAACATTTTAAATACAACTACTACTAATTATTTATTTTCAAGTCGTCAGTTTGAAATTCGCAGGACAAGTCAAGGGTGCTACCAAGCACAAACAAAGATGATTACATATTGACGAGTGTACACATTATGTAGATCATTTCTTTAGCAGAAATGTAACATTGGTGTTTGTAGCATTTTATTTATAAAAATGTAAATCGATATACATAATTATAACAACACAGATTTGTTCTGCTTCCTATATACACTTGCGCACCGTACCGGAATACCGTTCTCGTAATAATAAATCGCCATGCACCCCCAACGTGCACGCATGTCTTGCATAAATACGACAGCTATAAAGCCAGGCTTATAGCCAGTCAGACAACACAACACCGCTGCGTGCCAGCGTGTGACTTGCATGGACACGCACAGTGGGGTCGTGACGACGCGTTGAAACGCAGGCGTCCCGTTTCGTCACGGGTTCGATTCCCGAGGCGAGAATTAAACAATCAATACAAGCCGAGCCAATCTTAATGTTAAATACTACACAACACAACTATTTCTCAGGCTTTCACGGCTCGAGTTGCATGGAGATTCAGGAGCCGGAGCCTTTGCAAAAGTGTGCGTTGTTCTGGCAACACTGTCCAAAGGTCCATTCGAGAAAGCTGTTGCCATTCTATCCAGTGTCAATACTCTCTAAAGGTGTCTGAAGAAGCCCACTGCAATATGGGCGAAACTTTGGATATTTTCAACCTTTTGACACATTGCAACAGGAGTCCCCTTGTCACAATTCACTCCGCTCAACAAGAGAACCGCGAAAATTTTATCTTCCGCCGGCTTTCATTCCGTACCACGACCGGGCACGGACTTTTCACATTTGGTCGCTTTGCGGTTTGTTGGTGGCGGTTACGGAACGGTGCGGTCGTGATAGACGGACGCGCGTTGACCAAAGCGACCAAAGGCGAACAATCCGGTCGTATTACGGTACGAAACCCAAGAATGTTTCGGGTATGCCTTGAGGACCAGTTAACTTTAGCCATATACAATGAATGCTCTTCTTCTGTGTAAGTAACACCATGGCGTGTGAATTGTACAAGGATGGCCAACGTGCAGTGCAAACGTATATTTGTAGCACTCCGCTAGCGCATTCACCCACCGTGGTCAGTACCTTTCTTGTAATTTATATTATTGTTCTACGATTTTTTCGTCTATGTACTTTTATACTTGTGTGTACCACAATCAAACTCCAAACATTCTTCTACAGTGAAATCATCGCAATGAGTGCATTATAGGCACACTGTATAAATAGCATAAGAACGTATCAAGTCTACAGTTCAGTTCTAACGCTAGGTAGCTTATTTACCCCCCCCCCCCCCCACCCCCCTAAAAAAATTCAGTACAGTAAAGATCGACATGAAAAGGAATGTGCGTCGTCTTTTTGTTGCGAGTTCTCTTGAATTTAACTCGACAGCAGAAATCTATGCATATAGCTAGAAAATGATAACTTATCAAGCAGCGAGTAAAGAATACAGCGCGTGCAAACGTCAACGAATATTTTCCAAGTAAAGTGGTTAGCTAATTTTAACAACTGACGCCATTGATTGCCACATCAATATGTTCAGCAGCTCTGCTTTACGACTCGGGAAGTCTACCGCGAGCGACCTGAGAGAACTCAACATGCAAACTTTTAAACCCGTCACTTATATTTCTTATCTCAATAAGCAGACAGACAGACACACAATTGCTTGCAAGATGATTGACGTGATTGTCCGAGACACGGAGGTCGTTTCGTGTCTTATCACAAGACTAGTGTTTACACGAAGAACGACGAAGCTTATTCGTCGCATTCGGGGCGGATAAGTCTAGGTTTTTATACCGGAAAACAAACAAACTAATCAGGGTTTGAATGCAAACAGCACAGCTAGATATAGCTCCTGGCCGGAAAGATGAAGAGTGTTAGTTCACACCGTAGTACAGGCACAATACTAATTATACAATACACTATAGGTCTAGAATTCAGACACACAAACAAAGCCCATTAAAAAATTAGTCGAGTTAAAACGACCATCAGGTTATATTATAATAAAGTATAGTATCACACGCAGAAACTTGTTGACGCGGAATAAATGTTAAAAATACACAAATTCAACACCACAACAAGGTTACTTACGCTTAAAAAACGTGAATTTTCGGAGTACCCTTCCTACTCCTTTCTCAGCAGTTGTCCTTGGTCTGAGGAAGGAGTAGGAAGGGTACTCCGAAAATTCACTTTTTTTTTTAAGCAAATGGCGTTGCTATAGTTTTAGATTTGCGTATTTTTATAATTTTAGCGATATACACTTTAACGCTGGTCTTGACGAAATGCCGACGAGATTTCGAGTAAAATGGACATCATCACAGCGTATACACTCAACATATCACCCACTGTGCGTGTCGACGATTACGCATTTCAGCCACAACTCGGACAGCGAGCCGTTAGTTTAATCCTTTGGCTTCAACTTGAGTTTGCTGTTCTGAAGACGTCACAATCAGGCGAGCAGGGTGGCAGGCATTCTTTTCAAAGTGTTTGTTGGGGGGGGGGGGGGGGGTTACAAGTCAAACTTTCTAGTGTGGGAGGAGAGCTCCAGCCACCGGAAGCCAACAACTTGAATCATATACTTAATTTGAGGCCGACACAACGCAACAGCATTAGTTTAGGCAAACTCAAATTTTAAGCTGGAACACATGTGTGGGCATATGTAGGTTATAGGGTTATATAAGTTATTAATAGGGTTATATAGGGGATGGGTTGACGAGGAACCAAAGACAGGGGTATCACGAAAATAAGTGGCAGATTATTTTTCTCCCCCTTTCATGACATGTCAAATGAACAGTATTGTGAAGTCAAATTAATAAAACAAAAATAAGCTATTGTCATTGAATTACACACGCAAATGGTATTCCCGAGATGAAGGTAAGGGCAATAATCCTAAACATTAGCCTATATCGTGTTTTACTATTGGGTAAGGGACAAGGAAGAAGGGGGGGGGGGATGAGCCACGAAATAAAGGACTAGGAGTGGGTCACGCACCGCGTGAAAATATAACACGGAGGAGTAAAATCCCATAGACTACTGCGGGGTGATACCGTGTTTTGTAATGACCCATTTACCTTAATGAATCCACTTCATTAACAGGAAAACTAGACTTGGTTGAAATGTAGACGCCCAAGAAACACTGTCCACGCTAGTTCTCGCTTATGTCACGATACATAATGACACAATTATGGCATTACTAAATGTAACCCCACCCCTCATATTTACCATATACCGGTATACTCAATTATGTTTACGCATACTCCTAAAATGCTATACATCTTAGGTCCGAGGTGAATTGGTCCAGGGTAGCTCTGCCTGTCGTAAGAGGCGACTAAAAGACTGACGTCGTTTGACCTAGCTGTCAAGTACGTCGTAAAACAAATAAGATATATAATAAGTAACCTCAGACACAATTTTAGCACACTTCAACAATGGTAAGAGCTCGAGGTTGATGATCTCAAAAACTGCTGGCCCGATTTTTTTTTGACAGAACTTTTAATGCTGGCTTGCTTATTAATTTAGTTTGTAATCATTCTAGATGATACTTATAACAAGAAGTGTATAATTACTGTGCTTTATTATAATATTCGATGTAGCGTGCTGTACAATCAGATGTTTCCTATCCTTTCAAGATCTGGGAAATTCAAATTTACATAACCAACTTGTTAAACCAAAGCGATACTGTACAAAGAAGACTGAACAAAGAAAGCAGATTATTGTATAATACAGAATGACGTACAATATCATCTTTGTATGATCCCAATAACACAAATAAATGAAATGAAATGAAGTGAAGTGTTTTCAATGTTAGTTATCACTTCTTTATCATGGAACAACACCACCATACACATGTGAGATATGCTCGTACCTTTCTTTCCAGCTCAACATAACATTCCACATTCCATGTTTACAATGACAAACCTAGCGTGAAGGAAGTCACAGGTGGGCATAGGCCTAGCTATGATACATGGCAAAGAAAGAAACAATAAATGTCAAGGAGGATTGTGGCACTAACACTGACCTTGACAGTCAAAACATCAATTGTCATGATCAGTCGATTTGTACTTGAGCTGCATTCGTGTGGAATGCTAATGACAATCAATGTCGAGGATCAAGTTAAATGCAAAAAAGTGTCTGATATGGAAATTCGTTCATTCATTAGCCTTTGTCAAATATTTGTTTTTACGGTCAAGGACTCTGCGTTTTAACGAAATAAATAATTTGGAATTTAGATTTGATACATTATAGTTGAATTATACTCTGAGATGATTGAAGATTGCAATTTATAAACAATGGCAATAAGTGAATTAAAAATGAGCTTCATTAAATGTACCTTTACATAATAAGGTTCCTTAGTTTTAGGTTGTTAATAAAAATTATGTGACCAAACAAGCATTCACTGCACACAATGTAGTGTATCCAATTGGCTGGTAGGCCTATAGGCAGGCTTATACGATACTGTAACGCTAGACCTCAAAAACTTCCAACAGAGTTTAATATTTGTTGCTGAAGATGGTGGGATACTTAAAGGTCGGCTTACTCATTAGGTACGTGGTTGAATTAGTCAGAAAACTTTTTCTGGCAGTAGCCATACTGTCCATCATATATTTTAGCTAGGCATAAACTAAAAACCTTTGCGACTGTATGAACCTAGCCCTACCCACAATTGTCGGTATCGGGATCGCTATCGTACTCCGCAAATCGTAAAACTGTTAACTTACTTGGTTCTTATCGCTCTGTACACAACTAAATCGTAATGTCGCATTGTAATGCGGAAATGTGTAAAATTTCTACAATTGCGATCTAGACCTCGATGCAGACAATTGTGACTAAACGTAGGCCTACAAAAGTTACAAATAAGTTTACATTAATAGCCACGTTTGCATTGAGGATTCAAACCAGGATGGAGTTCTGTTTTGGATACAATCCCATGTCACTCCTCACAATAGAGGCTTAGCACTTTCCGATAAGGATTGGATTCATTCAACAGGCCTACACTTCCACAAAACGTGGGAACGAGTAGAAAGTAGTATTCAATCCCACCATATGGGCTAAACACAGAATCGAAGATGATAGGGATTGTACTGCTAATCAATGGACATTCTATTAGAAGGTTTCCTTGTACGAAAATGAACAAGGATTGATTCCTATTGGCTAACTTGTAAATGCCAGTTGCAGAGTAAATGCAATTTGGACTCAGTCCTAATCTCACTCGTGACACGTAAACGTGGCTAATGAAAACCAAAGTGTGTTAGCCTTTTAAAAAATCCCACTAAGATATGGCTAGAGGTTAGGCCTAGGCCTACCCTTAGACAATAGAAAACAGGCCTACACAGCACACTGGAGCTTATTAAGATTATAGCCTCTACATATGAATTGATTGCAGTACTATAAGCAGTACAAAAACTGGGTCTCAGGCTAGGCCTAGATCTAGATCTAGATAGCTAGGCCCTAGGCATAATCCCAGGATGGATAGCTAGCCCATGTTTGACAGGTGGGCGGTGGCGAGTGTTAACAGTTCAGAAACCATAAATACCGGTAATTTATTAGAACAAATGCATAAAATACACACCAGCCCTCAAGGTATTTGATTTGGGAAGATACCTTAAGGCTACAACCACGACAGAAGTAGTATTTCTAAAATTTTCAGGTTAAAGAGATGTGTCAGAGCAAAGTACCTTGCAAGTGGGCCACTCCTCTTCGCCCGTTGATTGAGGATTTTTTCGACTACAGGAATGTTCCCATTTCGTGCTGCCTCCAACAGCTCTTGGTCTTTGCCCATGGCCCATTTACTTATAATTTGTACACTAGAAAACTGTATTTAAATACATTTATTACACTTTAAATATAAATTCACAGAATTCATTGATCCATCACCACCATCTTGAAACTACTCATGCACAGCCTGGCGGCAAGGATAGAAAACAGGAAGCAGATGACGAACGTAAACACAGGCAGTGCATTGATGGGCCGCAAGTGGAAGGGGCGTATTTGACGTTTCTGGGTTATGTAATTATTTGTTATTATTTAAGCGAAACATGTTAAATGTAAAACTCTCATTTACGTATTCGTATTATTGTGTGTCATTTTAACAAGAGCAGTATGCATTGCCATTTAATAAGCCGTAAAGAAATATGCCGTCAAAAAATATTTGGGGTTATGTCATTGTTTTTAACTTTGTGGTGTTTTAACTGTCCATTTGTATCTGCACAACAAGATCTACTGAAACCCAGTATTTTAAAAGGTAAGTAATAGCGGACTAGGCCTACCCCTAGGCCTAGGCCTAGTCCTAGCCGTTCTGTAGTTTTTTGTGCATTTCAGCACGTCAGTTCAAAGGAAGAACCAGCAGCTTACCTGAAAAGTTGTCCTACCTTGGCCTAGGCTTTGGGCCTATGCGTAGCCAGCCTTATATAATTGTGCATGGGTTAGGGCCTAGGCCTAGGACTAGGCCTAGACCTACACCTACACCGATGAAAACATGGTTTGCGGGATTAATACTACTATTTCTGTACAATTCAATAGCCTACAATGTAGAGCTAGGCCTAAGCCTAGGTCTACTTGTTCATTTATTTCGGGGCATGTCTTATTCCTACATATGCCTAGCCTTGAACTAGAGTAGGCCTAGTCCCAGGTCTACCAGGTTCAAAGCCCCCACAGCCTTATTTCTTTGGTCTTCCGTTCGGGTCCGTGGTAGAATAGGTTCAGGTTAGGTTCTAAGCCTAGCTCTTCCTCTTATACGAGCCGACTAAAGGACTGACCTCATACAACATTGTAGTCTAATTGACTGTCGCCAAACAATACATTACCAGAAATAAAACTTAATTCCTCTCCTTACAGCTCAGAAAAGATAGAGACGATCGATGTGAAAGACATACCGGTAGGCCTAGTAATGTGCCTCGCTAGAAAAATCTGTCTGTCTTTCTGTTAATTAATATATTGTTGTTATTTTATTCAATGTGGCCTTCTTTCTTTGAAAACAACTTATCTAGTTGGCCTCTTCTTCCTGTACTAGTACTAGATATTCTACTGCATCCCCTGCAATACTGCTTAAAAATGGCTGCATGTATTTTTTCTACTACATATTATCAAAGATTACTAGTTTGTAATCATTGCTATTATTATTCCCATATGATACTTACTGCCACAGTCATACTACTATATCTACTCATACTCTTCTATGGGTCATGAAAGCTTCGAACATCTCATAAATTATATTATTTCATCAAAATGAGTTGCATTTGCCATCCCCTGTAGGTCTATTTAAAATTTCATGCACATTCACACTCAAGCATGAAGGTGTAGCTTTGTCAAATTTAGTCTTGTACACAGATATTCGCCGACACATCAAGGCTGACATAAATCAATCGTATCCACTCACCGAAGTTTCACACTTGGCCCTACATTATTTGTTTCAGATGGGTCTACGCTCGATATATCACTTCTCAACTACGACTCAAACACACTGGCTGGGAAAGTTCTCGATGTCTCAGCAATTCTGTTGCCATCATCTTCCGTAACTGTAAACATCGGCCAAATTCCCCGCGCAATTAAGTTCATAGTCATCCAGGCTCACTCATTCTTCTACAACATAACTTTATCATATAAAAAAGTTCTCTCTCAAAACACCTTTGTAAGTGGGACCAATGTTGGCCTGATTCAACTCACCACAAACCAGGAGAACATGAATGCACAACTTTTCCTCCTCAACGCAGATGTTTCCAACAACGTGTCAGTACTTGTAGCTGTACAAGGGTATGGGAGAGATGGTAAGTTGAATTGCATTATTTTTTATTAGTTCTAAGTAGGCCTACAGATATATTGTTACTCAAGCATCTCCGACACAATCACTACATGCATGCTAGTATAGGTGATATAAATCCAAAAGTTTGCAAACCTAGCCCCGAACCCCTTCTTTACACTGGATGTATTTTATTTAGGTAACGAGGGGGGGAGGGTTAGTTCATGGCTGCGTGTGTGTTACACCGTTTTTATTAAGGTCGCCCATCTACATCGATTAATCGATTAATAATCGATGTCGATGCAAAGTTCCGACATCAATTTTTTTTCATATATCGAATCGTTTTTTTACACAAAATAATAATAATACAAAAAATGTGTACTCCGCTCGTCGACAAGGTTACAACACAATATCAACCAACCGGAAGGTTTTGCGATGAACAAGAAACGATTTTGTTAGTTTTTCTTTTTAGTTTTTACATTGTTCAAGGAACTTTTTCTTCCGATGTCGATTATTTCAGGTTTGATGTCGATGTCGAAAAATTTCCGACATCGCAATGTGACATCGATGTTTTTATTTTGATGTCGATGTTGTAATTTAATATCTATGGGCAACCTTAGTTTTTATGGTTTTTAATACATTATTATAGGCCTAATAATAGGCTATTCTTACTATGGATGCACATTATTCCAATAACAACTTAATTTTTTAATTTTGCTGTTACTTCCGGTTTTAACATTACCATTTCCGGGCAGCTACCAAAAAACCACCATGTCAGTCAATTTATTCAACCATCATGTCCATTGGTAGGCGACCATTGTCACTCAACCATCGTGTCCATTGGTACCGTTGTTAGTATAGTATAGACTCAAGGTGCACCGTTGTAAGTTGCCTCCAAAGTAACCGGCAGAACCCTCGATGTATGTCTGTTAAAAATGCTTTAAAATACTTTTAAATTATTCCAAAGCAAACCAAAATGTGTCATTTGTGCTCTTTATTATGAATGGTTTTCTATTCAATAAATATTTTCGTTTTTCAGTGTGTTGCAAAAAACACATTACAAAAGTTAAATATGACAATTTGAAAAATACATTTATTGGACAAAAAATACATTCACAAGAAAAAATACTAAGGAATTTAGTATTTTTTCCGGGAGTATTTTTTCTAGGGGATGACTTTTTTTGGTGTATATACTTGTTGACTATTTTGAGGCAATTTTAACCGACATAAATTGAGCATGGGTACAGATGTTGTATAGTGCATGGAAGTGGATTGGATTTGAACGGCCGCTTCAAATGACCTTGGTCTCAAAATGAAGATGTTATTCTCTGAGAGGAACATTGAAAGTCGGCGATATTAGACAGTTCAAAGTTCTCTTAACATTACTTTGAATAAATAAACTTGATCTAAAACTGTTGTAAGATGGTATGTTATTCTGTTTCAATTACATTCCGAACAAGGCTCTACATGTTGACTTGTCTAAATGATAGACTTGTTTTTCAAAGGTGTTATGTAATATGTATGGTAGCAAAACATCACGCGAACCAGGTTTATTATGGTGACATAGGGCAATAACGCAAACTTGGAAAAGATTATTTGTAGCAAGAACTCGTTTGGCAATCTTTTCAAAACTTGCCCACCTATATAGTAGTAAATCTTTATTTTAGCAGTTTTGCTATTTACACAATACAATATGTGCATGAAATACACAATACACACATCACAACCATTTCATTCACAATACATAGTATGACTAATATTAATATACAAACTGTAAGCCTATAGTCTATTTATTCTACACAAAAACATATTATTTAATTTAATTATCCCAGAAACCTTGATTTTCATGGGGAAGTGGGATAATTTTCTTTTCTTTTACTAACTTGCAACAAGCTCTTCTAAATTTATTAGGACAATTGTAATTTCTTATTTCAGAGGGAATTCTATTGTAAATTTTTATTCCTTTACTAAAGATTATATTATCACCAAACTTGGTATAATTTCTATCAATTTGGATTTTATTGTTCACTGTTGATCTTGTATAATGCAAGTTTTTTACATCACACCTTTTTATTTCTCTAACCAAATAATTTGGTGCATTTCCTTTGTGTATTTTAAAAATAAATGACATAGTATTTAATAAAATCCTATCTCGTATCTTCAACCAATTGATAGTGCTTTATACATTTGTTCTATTGGTGTATACCGATTGACTCGCAATATAGGTACATCTTACTGCTCTGTTCTGTTGCTTTTGCAGTGATTCTATTTCATTCTTTGTTAGAAGAAACAGAACAGAGCTGCAGTAATCAATATGTGGAGCAATAATGGATTGGTACAGTTTTATTTTAGTCTCTATATTGAGACATTTACTAATTCTAATGCAAAAACTAACCTTGCTAGAAAATTTCTTAAAAATATAATTTCTATGGGCCTTAAAATTCAACTCACAATCCAGCATCACTCCCAAATATTTTAAGTGGTCGACAATCTCAATTTCAGCACTATCTAGTATAATTCTCAATGTTGTTAGCTCCTTCCGAACTTTATAGTGCATACTCTTTGAACCCACAATCAAAGCTTTAGATTTACATGCATTGATTTTCATACGATTTTCAATTATCCATGTTTCTAATGCTTTAAGGTCTTCATTTAACAACACAGTCATTTCGTGAATATCTATTCCACTAATACTGACAACAATATCGTCAGCATACATATAAATTTGACAGTGTTTAAGTACCCGTCCAATGTCATTCATGAAGAGAATGAAAAATAATGGCCCCAAAACTGACCCCTGAGGCACTCCTGTCTCAGTTAATAAAGGTTCTGACATAGCATCATTAAACTTTACTCTTTGTGTACGATTTTGTAAATAGGAACTCAACCAGTTGAGAACTGGTCCCTGAAAACCATATCTTCTTAATTTATGGATTAGAATACTGCGATCAACCGTTTCGAAAGCCTTCTTTAGGTCGATGAATACTGCTATAGTAAATTTCCCACTTTCTATGTTCCTTTTCCAATTATGTGTAACAAGCTGTATAGCAGTTTCACATGAATGGTTTTCCCGAAAACCAGATTGGTTCTCCGCTAGGATCTCATTTTCAGTTACATAATCCGTTAATTGCTCAATCACAACATACTCCAAAATTTTATCGACAATATGCAATGTATTTATGGGTCTAAAAAGTTTACAGTCTTCTGTATTTGTTATCTTAGGTACCGGTATAATTGTCGCTAATTTTAAATCTTGCGGAAAAACCCCATATTTTAGTGAGGTGTTTATTATACTGGTCAACGGTACTACTAGAGCCGGGCATGATAGAATATTACTTTTATTTACTCCATCCTGAGAGGTGGAAACTGATTTAATCTTCTTAATCTTACTTATAACCTTTTTTACCGTTACTCTTTTAAACACCTCCATTTTACATTTCATCAGTTGAATTATATCATTGAAAATACTACCACATGAAGGGGGTGGTAACATTACAGTAATATCCTTAATACTATTAATAAAATAATTATTAAAATTTGTAGCAATAGTACTATCGTCAACACAAATCTTATTATCAAATATTATACTACTTCGTGTTCTAGGATTTTTATTTTCATTTCCATTATAAAATGATTTTAATATTTGCCACATTTTTGTTGGATTATTTACATTTTCAGCTATCCTATTTTCATAATAGATCCTTTTTTTTGTTTCTTAATAAGTTCACTAATTTATTCCTCTTCTCTTTAAATGTTTTTATAATCTCAATACATTCTGCCTGACTAAGGCTCTCCTTACCTTTTTAATAGACTCTGCACTCGTAACAATCGTAGAAATGTACTAAATGTGACAAGGTATTGAAATGTTCCATGTTTAGCGAATTGACGATGAGTTATTTTCTTGAATTAAACACCGATTATATGGCTTAAAATATAATCTAATGTTGACAGTGATCATCAAATGTAAGGACATTTATTTTTAGAGGGGAGAGGTGGGGTGGGTGGACAGTGGGCATCCCAATATATTTATTTATTTACTTATTTATTTAATATCTATCCTATTCAGTTATAAAAACTGATTTACAAAGGAGGATCTGTCGCAAACAGACTGTGTTATCTGGAGAAAAGTATTTGGATCTGGTAATAAAATCGTCAAATACATCTGCTGCATTTCAATTAACTTACACACTGGATTTGCAATGGAATTCACACGATATTTAGCGCACCATAATGGGGAATATTTACTGCCGGACGTGCCTGTCACCTGCTGCTGGTCACACGCTATTGGACAGTCAGGTCTCACTTCGTCGCATGGCATGAGCATGACTCGAAAATGTATTTTCTTGAGAAAAGTATTTTTAAATAAAAATACTTTCTAAAAATGTATTTTCGATACAAAATACAAACTACAAAATAATGTATTTAAAACAGATGTATTTTCGTTTTCGTTACTGCCGCGCTCTGCTTTTTGCATCTCGATGCATGTATAATAAGTTCGGTTGGAGACCAGTTTGTTTAATAATACTATCATGGTGACATCGCGTAACAATAATATTGGCACTTGCAGATATAATAACGGTAGTTAACACATCTACGACGGATGTGCAAAGTTGAAGTCTAAAGTTCGGTTCTCCTTTAAATAATAGCATTTATACATCTTTGCTGTTTTGTAATTCCCGTTGTTTGCGAACTTTGGTATTATAAACAAAACAGCTAGTTTATCTAACGCGCCTGAGTGGCATCAGCACTCATATGATGTTAAACGTGACTTTGTCGAAACGTCGGGTAGTAAAGAATAAATGGAAACCACTTTCGTGTAACAATAGTTTGCTGGTAATAAAACCGCGAAAACATGCAAGAATCAGTATTGTCCCTTTCTTTACTCAAGCGTTCGTCGTGCTTTGACACGAACGCGCGTCATTTGCTCACAGTTTTGTGATCTACGTTTAGTTACAAGTAAATTGCATCCACTTTAAGAACAGGTATGTTTGGCATAGATATTGAATCCACATCTTATTCGCGTAAAGCGTGGCACACGGACACACCCGCAAGTATAAACTGATCAGTTTTGCGTCTAAAGTTAGATCAGGCTTGAGATATACGGGGTGCGTATATACTTGGCCCAAGATTACCTTGCATATCCTTTCGTCACAGGCGAGGCACTCATAGCCAACCAGCGAACCGCCCGAATTAACCCCGCGCAAAGAACGATCGCTGATTGGCTATGAACCCGTCGTCTGTGACTGTGACGGAAGCATGTGTAAGGTAGTCTTGGGACAACTTTACCGTAAAACTCGACCGCCAGACCCGAAGTCTTGACCAGGCAGTCGCGACCGAGCCAGGTTCTCAGTTGTAGAATGGGCTCGCGATCTGTGGTTCCCGCCCGATCCTGTTCAGATACCTCTCAACCAAAGGGTAGACACGTATCTTGGGCATGGAACAATACACCCATGACTCCGTTGATTCAACCGTGGACGTGGTTTATGCTATACGAAACCCTATACTAGGGATACGTTCCGAAACCCGTTGAAAGCGCTTCAAGCACTCTAGACTTTTCCGTAACCTCCTCGAAACGCTTCATATGACGTTCCGAAACCTGCTTCTCGAGAGCTTCAAGCGCGCTCGAGAGACAGCATGTTCAGGAGGTTTCGGAACGTTATCCCACGCTGCGCTCATAGGACAGTTTCTCCTCCCCTGTAGCGCCCATCCCTGGCGGCTGCAACATGGAGTCACCTGTGGAGATGGCCCCCTATCTGGGGGTGGGGTACAACGACTCGATGGTGTGGGTGGACGTGCCTCCCCCCGCGCCCCCCACCCCCGGCCCCAAGTCGTGCGAGCGGCAACAGGCTGAGATCGAGGTGTACCACATGTACCTGCCCGAGGGTGACTTCTCTCGCGAGTCCTACTTCGAGGCGCTGAGGAGTATGATGACTGTGCAGGATGTGCGACGCAACGCGAGGAAGGTAGGCGCAACTCTATGCAAGACTCAGCCCGCGCAACGAGAGATAGCCCAAAGTTCTACCAGGACAATATGCCATGCCTTGTTAGTTATAGTCGCCGTACAACATCTTCGGTAATGCTTTTGTCACGGGTGGGTGAGCGGCAACCAACCAGCGGCCGTGGCTAATTCAAATACCTGCTCGGGTTGGCCGAGACCGT
Source organism: Isoperla grammatica (assembly GCA_945910005.1). Lineage (NCBI taxonomy): Eukaryota > Metazoa > Arthropoda > Insecta > Plecoptera > Perlodidae > Isoperla > Isoperla grammatica. Next base: position 5,787,827 of record OX246739.1, on the reverse strand, counting down.
AAACACGTCATTGATTGATGACGAAAGCATTACCGAAGTTGTTGTAAGAGAACTATACCAAGAGCTCTTGCTTGCTTGAGCGTACCACGTGACTTCCTGGTTTCTATAGTATATGAAAGCTACCATGGAAGTGGATGTCTTATACCCCAGAATGTGCGTTAATTTCTCATTTAGATATCGTCTCAACCCAGGCAATCCCATCATTGTTAAATTCACGCAAGGAACAACTAACGAACCAACCCGAAGATGTGTTGATAAAGAAGGTTTCTGTTCTATGTGGTGTGGTAGACCACTTTGCACAGATAGAAATGTGTTCACTCGCATTCTGAGTTCCCGCACAACTATGGCATTATACCATGGTCCAGTGGGCTTTCGTATCATGGAACATCTATACTTGCACCTTTGTAACACTCTGCCAGTATAATGTACAACTACAGCTAGAATACCTGGCAGCAATACATCTGTGTTTTATACTTTTAAAGGCTCTTTCTTTCTTTGTTTTATACTTTTAATGGCTCTTTCGGTCCATTCATTTTAGAAAATTGTATTGTCTCACCCTGACCATCCAACCCAGGGCCCGATACTCCCAAATCAGACCCAAACTAGGTTGCCATGGTTCTTTTGTGTGTTTTGATATTTTACTCGTCGTGTAGGTGGAGTTTGCTCTGGAAGGCCCTCGATCTAGAAGGGTCTTTAGTTCGTACACGGGCACTGGCTCCGTGTATGGCGTCATAGCCATAGCAGGTTTCTCAGGAGCAGCCTACGTGCCGGCCATCACGTACTCTTGTAACGTCACGTCCGAGACCAACAGGTGTGACGTGCTAAGTAAGTCATCACTTTCGCAACAAACGATTTTAACAATTTGCAAAATATATGCATTGTAAATAAAAAGTTTAAAAACTTTTTCAATATGGCTGCACGTTTGGATATTATTTTGATCACTCTTAATGACAAATTAATCAGACGAGATTACTTGTAAGAATGCAAGTTGTACTCAAGCAAGCACAGGTTGTAAGATCTTCGCGGAACCACAAGTTGTCACGTAATACGTGGGGGGGGGGGGGGGAGTAAATTGCATTTTTGAATATAATTATTCGAAATCCAAAAATGAAATTGAGTATCAAGATAACCGCGTGAAGTTATGATTCGATATTATTTGTCTAATTTGCGACAGTGCCAGAATTGTATTTATCTATTTCTTTATATCCTATTAAGTTATAAAATTAATAAGAAGAATTGTTTACGAAAGGTGAAACTTGTGGTGCACGTGCCTGGCTGATTCACACGAAATACGCAGATTTATAAAATACGTGCTTTACTTTATATTTCCATGATTCTTAACAATAAATATATTTTGGGTAAACTGATTCTGAGTTTTATTTTATTTATTATTAAATAATGAATTATATATAGTTGCTCATTTGTTTTTCAGATTCAACCTTTTCAAAGTTTCTGTGTGCAGTTACTTTATTCTCTGGACTGTTTGTATGTTTTTTCGGTCATCGATTTTTTAAGACAACACTGTTTTTACTTGGATTTCTGGCCGGAGGTCTTATCTCATACATTCTTCTCGCTCTCCAGGACGTTGCGGATACCACTGGTAAGTATAGTCTGCTTACTTATGTGAAATAAGCTGTAAAGCAAAACAAGTAATTTCGTAGAAAGCATAATTTTGTTTTCATATAGACACGTTATTACAATATATTTAGTTACAATACAATGATATTTCTCTAGTGTTTTCCTCAATAATTTACAACTATGTAGCACCCTGCTGGTACCCTTTGAAGTTTGAACACACTTAATAAAATGTATTGTTGTAGGCTTGTAGCCTGATTTATTTTTATTTGTTGAAATACTTTGATTGTTATAAATATAGCTATAATTATTCTTATTCATTTCTATTGATAGTTGTGTTCGGTAAGCATTCTGCGGTTGGTGGTTATTGTTTAAACAATCACCATTTGGTTTTCAGATATTATGCTGTACTCTGTGCTCGTTGGTTTGGGAGTGGCGATAGTTTGGTCGCTGTTCTGGTGTTGCTGTGGTATACCAGTATTGACTATCCTGCCAGGCCTTCTCACGACAGGCTATGTGGCTGCTGCGATTGCCATGTTCGCGGGAGTGGGTAGGTTCCAGCTCCTAATTATAGAACACTGCTTCAACGTCCATATATTCATTTAGGTCGTAGGTACAGTGGGTCCGTGGCTTAGTTGACAACAAGAAAATCAGTCGATCTTTCGTCGATCTTGGCATTTCACAAATGTTGTACACCCCCACTACCTGGCTAGCAGAGACGAAATCCCCGAATTCATTACCAGAAGCCATAACAGAAGTTCAACCATGCGCACATTTCTTGAAACACCAACATCTAGTCATAATAGGCTTCCACACAACAAACAAACGATTACATTTGACAGTTCGGACTTCGGACCCAACAATTTCAAGGAAACTGCGGTCGCACTGGGGCTGTACGAACAACTTATTATAAATGCAGTGAAGAAAATGTCCTGCGGCGTTCTCAGCTTTGCCACGGACATAGTTTAGACCACTATTTATGTGGATCAAATTAATAGTAGGGTTCGTCTTCCTTTGCAGCGGATTATCAGATCTTTGAGAGTGATTTCAACTACTGGATGTTGTTCATCTGTATTGTTCTGTCTGTCGCGATCCTGCTAATGTCAGACAGCCGCATGGGCAACATCCTGTGCTGTGGTGTACTGGGAGCCTATGCGGTTATTGTGCCTATAGACCATTACATTGGCTCTAACCTCAAGTTCATCTTGCTCAACACGATCAGACGCGCCACAGTGAAACACTTCAATATGGCGGTCCTCGATCCTCCGTTTCAGAAGAGGGGTAAGTATTGACTTGAAAAATGTTATGTATAGTTCAATTATTTGTATTTGGATTAACATCTACGGTTTTTTACAAATCCTGAACTTTCACAAGTTAGGGACCAATCCCGTGTACATGGGATGTGTAGAATATACCAGTGCGCGTCCTGGTCATATTTACGCTGCATGTTTAATCTTTACATATTTTGATAAGAAATTCATTTGTTTCAAGAAATAATTTTTTTTTTTTTTTTTTTTTACCCATTCAGTTACTTGAACTGTTTTTCAGTGTGTGCCACAGTTTGTGTATCTATCTGTACCCACCTGTTTGCAGATACGATTCTGTGCTTCGTATGGCTCGGGTTGGCTTTCTTGGGCGTGCTAGTCCAGTGGGGCCTTGAGCGCGGCAGACCACCCTTCCCTTCTCCGAGTGGTTGGCGAAATCGGGTACGTACATATGTTTACTTCTAAATCTATACATTCTGGATGTAGTCTGTTGTAGTAAGTGTAATTTTTCATTTTAAATTATAACAATATTTGTATCGCCAATATTTGTAAACAGGACCGTACGTAAATCAATCTCACTGTAACCATTGATTTGAGTTACCAAGTATCCGTGAATTGTGTTCGTCGTACAACAACTTCGGTAATGCTTCCGTCACGGGTGGGTGAGCGGCAGCAAACCAACGGCCGTGGCTTATTCAAATACCTGCTCGGGTTGGCCGAGACCGTAAACACGTCATTAATTGATGACGAAAGCATTGCCGTAGTTACTGTACGACTACCATATACTATATTTCATCAAAATACCTATAGGTTTTTGTATTGAAATGGGAGCTGCTGTATTGGTCGTTTCCCCTGTTAGCAAAGCCACAACGTGGTTGCTAATTCGCCTGTCACATTGACGTTATGACTGTCCGGCTGTAGGAGGGTCGACGTGGCCGACGCCTCCCCCGCGCCGCGACGTACTCCGACCGGACGCCCCTGCTGACAGAGGCGCCCACCCACTACGGCAGCAGCAGCGCGTCGTTCTTCCCGCAGCCGGAGGACAGGAGCTTCTCCATACTGCCCAAGTTTCCACCCACCGCGCCACCGGCATATTCCTAGACCCAAGGTCTACTGGATTGCCGCTAGGCTTCGCTAGTGCAGCCATCTTGAGATGCTTCCATCTGCTCTGTTCTAGCTGTCATATTTACCTTCACTTGTGAGGCATCTTCCCAAGTCATACAGCATTAGCTCTTAGTTGTCTCGTATGAAAGGCAGAGTTGGCCTGGTACTTTACCGTGACTAACTTATCATTTGTATGTACATTGCTTTTGAAGACCTAGATTTTGTTTTAATAAATATGCTAATACGTCAACTCCATTATTGGCCCAGTGGTGACTCTGCCGGTCGTAGGAAGTGACGAAAATAAAGTGTCCCTTCCCACTTAATACCCAACTTCCCCTTCTAGGTCTGTAGACCCTTCTAGGCTTCTAGTTACTTGCCTAACTCTTCGAATCTCTCCCACTCTTTCAGCCCAGGGGTAGAATAGGTCCAGGGCAGCTATTCCTGTCGTACGAGGTGACAAAGGGGCTAAAGTAAGATGATGCTGCGGTCAGTAAGGCGTTGAACATCAAGTACGTCAATTATTTCGTTAATTTGGTTTTTTTTTTTAGTACATTTGTATACAACTGAGGGACTACATAACCGTCTTGCATAAATGAGTAGATTTTTTCCTCCTTTTTGGACACAATATTAAAAATGGTGGATAATGTTCCGGAAAAATCTAACACGATCATTTTCAAAAAGCATAATCCTGTAAGAGGTTTCACGAATGAAATATAGGTTTCGAGAATTTTTATAAGACTGGTTTCCCAGGGTAAGACAAGTGTTCTTGGAGTCAATATTATTAAAACTGTCTGGTGGTTATGACAGTATTTAAAAAAACGATTTGTATCCCTTTTTCAACAAAATTAATCACTTTCGCTATCTACTATTTAGGCTCAATGTTATATATTTCCAATAAACTCGTAGAGATGTTTTAATTTTTTAAAATTATTGACAAATTATTAATCGGTTTTCGTAGCTTTTGTACTTATCGTGAATTTTTAATTGAAAATTTTATTACTTTACAATAAAAAGAAAACTAAAATGGTATATTACATTACACTTCAATAACACAACATTCTGGATAGTTGCTTAGGGTTTATTAATGTGATAATTTATTCTTATTAATAAATATTGAATGAGATTCGCGGAATAACATGGTAAACATTGTCCTATGCTGCAACCATAATTGCACTATCTTGCCTTATGAAAATAGAATACAACATGTTTATTCGGTATTATTTTATATGCTATTATTAGTATGGCTTCAATGCAGTTATATTAGAATGAGGTTTATTTCAGTTTACCATGTGAAGATAGTACTGAATGCAGCAAGTTGCCAAATTAATTATTATTCGCTTGAAGTAGGAGAGAGAAATAGAGGGAGGGGGTGAGTTCATGTAGTTTATGTTTGATTAGTTTTATACTGTACTTTTATTACACACATTGTGTTTGGCAGTGTAGTTTTGAATATTGTACTAAAATTGTCTAGAAATATTTCCTGTATATTCAGTATAACTTGTATCATGCATTTATTGCTGGAATTGTTTTTTTCCACTTGTGAGATTTCTGCTATTTATAATCGTTATTATTGGCTGTAATTACTTACGAGTAATAATCCCGATGGATGATTCACTTATGTTGAAATATTACTTCTTTGTATAGCATCGCAATATTTAGGTTTTTAAACTTAATTCGTCATTGTTCAATTATGTAAGCAAGCAAGCACAGCATTGTGAGAATTGGTTGAAGCTGTAATTATTATTTAATATGTTTAAGTGTTTTTTAATCTAATGTTGCATTGACTTGCCCATCCAATTTGATTCTGCATGATATGTTCAACATGCTTATTGAGAAAGTTCTGGCAACTAATTGCTTTTGTAAGTTCCAAAATAATATTTTATTCAGTCTTTTCCAAGAGATCTTCATGAACTTGAGTTTCCATCAGCATGAATGTATGGAAATATTTGTAATTATAATTAATATCATTTTTTAGAATGTAGTTTTTATTTTGAGTTAAATGTGCAATTTTATAACAGCTCAGAGCTCAAGTGTAATATATTATTTCTGCTCAATATACTCCTACTGGGAAATGAATATTTATCCTATAGTGTTTTATTTATGTACCTCTTACCTGGAATCCATCTTTGAAGTGTGTGAAAGCTCGTTCAGCTCAGAAGAAGATTATGTTTGATTTGATGTGGTGATGTCAATGAGTACATATTTGGATAATGAAGGTATTACGCCCATGCCCAGGCCAGGGTTTTAACCTGGAGCAGTGATACACTATTATGTGTAGTGTGCTGAATCGTTGAGGTCACCTGATGTATGTTGGACAGCAGAAAATCAATCGTTTTTGTCACTACAACTTTAAATAAAATTTGGATAATTATATTTTAACTAACATGTCTCACTCGGCTGGGTAATTAGGGAATGAATAAAGGTTATCAACTTGGGAATATTATTTTATTTATTCCACAATGAAAATTACGTACTACAACAACTATATAAACGTAATTATATTAATTATACATAATCACAGCAATAATTCATTTGTTCACAACATTTATTATTCGAGCGAGAGTGGCATACTGAATTCAATATTTAAACATTTGGACCACCCTATACCCATGCCTCAATCATGTCATTTTGACAACATTGTAATTATTTTGAGTGTGTTGTCAAAATGTTGGAACAAGGGAAATCGATACAATAATATACATACAATACTATCAGCGCATATAAAAAGACAAGTTCTCTATATGAATTGAACGGATTAAGTATTGTTGCTCCATACGGATTAAGGAATAACAGCTATGGTAAACACAATGTAATGTACACATATTGTAATAGGCAACATGAAATATGGATTATTTCAAATTTTGAACTCTTTTTACTATTCTTTCATGCATTGACATTATTTGCACCAGCTGTCCATATTTTTATAAAACCTATTTCTTCTAGTGGGTACAGTAATTAATAATGCTTCTTAAAAAAAATGACATGCTATCCTTGTTTTTTCCTGATGTTTTATTACTTCAAGGGAACTTCAAGGGACATCAACTCAAACTTGTACTGTTAGTAGCAAGTTATTACCTGACTCTTGGTCATAAATTGATCAATATATTGGGTCCTTTGTATAAACTAAGTGTTAGGCCATTTTCTGAACTGAGATTTGAACCCAGGACCTCCACAGAGGTGCGTCGTTCAATAGAGCTACATATCTTTGTTTTATAAATGCATAACATCAGCTTTATTGGATATCCAAGATAACAGTTCAATTGAAACACTTGAAGAGGAGGTCCTTTGATCAAAGTTCCTTCCAAGCAGGTTTATGTACTTACAAGATTGAAATAAGTTGTGCGTGAAGTAACAACACGCCTTCTTTTAATTTTGATTTGTTTTGGGTGCCTAAATTTTTTATGCATTTTTCTTCTGGACGTGTGAAAAGCACTTAAAATACAAATCATATTAAATAAATGTATCGGATACTATTGACAATGTCCATTCGAATTATTTCAAAGTGCACCAGTTATAACTTTTTCCAGACATAAGTCGTCACTGCTATGACATTTTCAACTGCAAAAAACACGACCCACAAAATCACAACTATTACGCAAAATGTGGACATCTTACTATAAGTACTTTCCTTTGTAGAAAATTGAACAGTTTATTTCAAGTGCCTTAATCCCATTTTAACTACACTCATACACGGACACATTTAAATTAATACTGCACAGTGCACACACATTTATTTTTTATTCGAAAGCCATAAATACTTATATTGTTCTTGACATTATTGTTCAATTTGGCACAGTACAGAGTACTCGTAATGTTGAACTATAAGGTTTACATATTGACACTACTACCCTGTATTAAAATCCGGGGCCCAGTTTGTACAAACACTTTCGTGGTCCTCATCCATATTTATTTATTGATTTATTAACAATGTGTTTCGTGAACAAGGACTGTAGTTGAAGAAGAATACATTTACCACCACTGCGACGTTGCCAAGATGTCAGAGAATGACATGAGAAACCTGTCATTCCGTTTTCTCCAGCAGAATATTACGTTTTTCATATACAATTTAATATATCTTATTTCGTCTGTACAACGACAAATGCTTGTCAATCATTATTATTGATAGGCCTTGATCGTCAGCCATGTTGCGTTTTTCATTTCTAAATAGCTAGTTCGCACTTACTTTGTAAAACCACAGTCAAGAACTAGATTCGGTTTCTCGCTAAGTTTTTCTCTTAAGTTATCTTATTTCGACCCTCCCATGACTTAGTTGGGATCTTCATTCTTTTATAATGTTTGATTTTCTATTAAATGGAAATCTTCGGCAATATGGAAAGAAAATCCTTTGCATTATCACTCCACCTCCATTGGTGACATTTTGTGACCTGAACTTGTAGATCTTGATGCTTTGCCCACTGTGCTAGCTAACAAGCCGCCGTTCCGTACTGGACAATGACGTCACACGCGTAGATCTGCGCACGAGCGATGACGCATGCGCGGAGAAGTACCGTCACAACTCTACCGCTGCGCATGCGCCATGCTGAGCTGCGATGACGCATGCGCGGAGAAGTACCGTCACAACTCTACCGCTGCGATGACGCATGCGCGGAGAAGTACCGTCACAACTTAACCGCTGCGCATGCGCCATGCTGAGCTGCGATGACGCATGCGCGGAGAAGTACCGTCACAACTCTACCGCTGCGATGACGCATGCGCGGAGAAGTACCGTCACAACTCTACCGCTGCGCATGCGCCATGCTGAGCTGCGATGACGCATGCGCGGAGAAGTACCGTCACAACTCTACCGCTGCGCGTGCGCCATGCTGAGCTGCGATGACGCATGCGCGGAGAAGTACCGTCACAACTCTACCGCTGCGATGACGCATGCGCGGAGAAGTACCGTCACAACTCTACCGCTGCGCATGCGCCATGCTGAGCTGCGATGACGCATGCGCGGAGAAGTACCGTCACAACTCTACCGCTGCGCGTGCGCCATGCTGAGCTGCGATGACGCATGCGCGGAGAAGTACCGTCACAACTCTACCGCTGCGATGACGCATGCGCGGAGAAGTACCGTCACAACTCTACCGCTGCGCGTGCGCCATGCTGAGCTGCGATGACGCATGCGCGGAGAAGTACCGTCACAACTCTACCGCTGCGCGTGCGCCATGCTGAGCTGCGATGACGCATGCGCGGAGAAGTACCGTCACAACTCTACCGCTGCGCGTGCGCCATGCTGAGCTGCGATGACGCATGCGCGGAGAAGTACCGTCACAACTCTACCGCTGCGCGTGCGCCATGCTGAGCTGCGATGACGCATGCGCGGAGAAGCACCGTCACAACTCTACCGCTGCGCGTGCGCCATGCTGAGCTGCGACTCCATGATAGCTTGCGAGAGCGGCGAGGGCGTTGGGGCGGAATGCGGGTTGTCCTGCGGCCCCACTAGAAGTCGAGCCGAAGGAAACCCGAAGAGTTGCGATCACTGAATCCGAGGCCAGTAGTTGGGTGGCAGGTGATCGGGGCCTTGGCTGGGTATCTGGACTGGCACAGACACCCCCGCAGATATCACCCCTAGGAAACACAACAAGGAATGTACTCGACACTCGCTACATCCTAGAATACAACACTAGTTACAGCTAGATCCGAGGCCAGTAGTTGGGTGGCAGGTGATCGGGGCCTTGGCTGGGTATCTGCACTGGCACAGACACCCCCGCAGATATCACCCCTAGGAAACACAACAAGGAATGTACTCGACACTCGCTACATCCTAGAATACAACACTAGTTACAGCCGAATCCGAGGCCAGTAGTTGGGTGGCAGGTGATCGGGGCCTTGGCTGGGTATCTGCACTGGCACAGACACCCCCGCAGATATCACCCCTAGGAAACACAACAAGGAATGTACTCGACACTCGCTACATCCTAGAATACAACACTAGTTACAGCTTAATCCGAAGCCAGTAGTTGGGTGGCAGGTGATCGGGGCCTTGGCTGGGTATCTGGACTGGCACGGACACCCCCGCAGATATCACCCCTAGGAAACACAACAAGGAATGTACTCGACACTCGCTACATCCTAGAATACAACATAGCTACTGCTGAATCCGAGGCAAATAGTTGGACGGCAGCAGGTAGTCGGAATGTTACATGAAAATGTTGCAGATTTAAAAAATATAGATACTTAAGTCGTGTACATCTTGTGAAGGAACTAAAACGGATATGGTTTTGTCAACGCGCTTCATTCAAAACACGCTCCACGTGGGGTGGTTTCATGATCTGCCGATTGAAAAGGATCAAGGCTTGGGGGGTAACAGAGGTATTATTGACAAAAACTGTCCAGCCAATTAGAAGCTCAGGCTGCATCAGTTTGTTTCTTCTTGGAAATCTCTGTTGTGACATTTTCAAAAGAAAACTTCAGAACTCCGTCCAATATTCATTGCATTCGTTACATGACAGTTACGGTAGGTAGAATTGATAACACATACTTAGGGGGTAGGTTTCATGTCACGCGCATTGGCCAGTAACCAATTATACCATATCCGGTCTAGTTCCTACATACGTTTAACACATGCAGTGCCAAAGCTGACGGGAAGTATTTGCGTTTCCAACATACTGATCCACTTTTTTAAATAGTCTACATGCGTTGTTATCATAATCTTGAGCTAGTTCCAGGGATGTAGATTGTAGAGGCCCAGGTTTCAACAGATAATGATTAAACTAGGCCATGCATGGACGATTCTGATGAGAATTATGTAAAGAGCCTTTGTCAGATGATTTTACATCATCAAGCATTCGTTGAGAACCTCCAGATCAAAGTTAACTTCTATCTTGCCGCCATTTCTCCTAAATCTCTTTCGTTTGTTTGAGTGGTAGCGAGTAGAGACTCAACTATTTCCACTATTGATGTCCTCCACGCAAAAAGTGGACACAAGCGAACAGACGTGGCATGTAGTGTAGTGTAGTGTTATAACCCCACCACGCACGCACGCACGTCAACTGCATACCCGTTACCGCAGCCCTATTAAAGTAAGCAGAACGCGCAGTGCAAACAGTCAACATACCGGACAATGGAAGCGTAATCAGAGAGCTAGGGGAAAGCTGGCAGTGGCATCCGGAAAATTTTTTGCTTTTCCTCGTTCAGCGGGGCGTAAAGCGGGGGGCGGGGGCGGGGCCCGACCGAACGAGCGCTCAATAATGTGCGAAACTTTAAGGGGTGGCTTCTGGTTGGTTAGCTCCGGTTCTATAGCCGCGACTACTGAGCTTCTATCCTTGTAAATTAATCTGCTAGGTTTGTTTTCAAAGTTTTCAAGTGGAGAAGGCTCTGTGTGGTGATGAGATTTCTATGACGTATTTCGTTCTATTCGAACTAATTTCGAATTTAAATTACTCAATTGGCTTCCACACAGATTTGACAACGTTCACCGACGAAGAAAAAACACTAAGTTTTGTCGTCAACACCAAACAACATCGGCGAGCCTTTGTTCCTCTTTCTCTAAATATTTTTCATTGTCTATAGTCATACTGCTCTATTATGTATTTTATGAGAGAAACTAAAACGTCGTATGCATACTTTAGGTAAGGTGATTTAACAAACGTAGCGTAGAACTAGCTCAATAGTATTTGGATCTATATAAAGAAGTAACTCGAGCGTATTTTCATCGTCGGTAAAATGAATACATCTTAACGCCTCGTTACCTCGAAAATCCTAAATCAATGTTACTCAGATCGCAGAGAAGCTGTCAAGACCAACTCGTAATAATACGGCTCGCTTCTAGGTGTAGCATGATTGGTTTTACCATCATTATAACTAACGTATCTTGCTAACGATTTGTTCGCGCGCTCTGAAGAGTCGTTAAAACCTAAACGCTTCGTCAACTCTCTCGCATGGCTCGAAACGAACACCTCTCAACTGAGCAATTAGAAACATTTGCGGACTAAAGACCAGGAATTTAAACCTAAAGTATTCATTAAAATGCATAGATCTGCGTATTTCGTGTAGATATAAGTGCGAAGTTCAGTGAGCGTTATAGAATCACGGTGCGCTGCAGACGCTCTTTAGTTTAGAAGCTTTAACGTTGGTAATTATTTTCAAATGAATACGGGGTTTAGTTCTCGTTGAATGATGGAAATAAATGGTAAATGAAGAAACTTCAAATCATCATAAACCTGAAAATGCTGACTTTTTTTTATCGGATATAATTAGAGGTAAACTTTACCATTCAGTTCATACCAACGAGGTGAACACATAGCTGAGTTCACATGAACCGTACTTGTACTCGTACAATTGTACATGAAGGATGACATGATTGGGGGTGAGGCATTCACATGAAGTTTAAAAACTTACAAAATATAATACATTTCTACATGTGGGGGGGGGGGGGGGGGGAAGCTTCTAATGCCTGGAAATATGCCCAAATCGCACTTTATATTCCTACAATCGCCACCGAAAAGTGTATCAGAAATTTGTCAACAGACTGGACATCATTTATTCCAATTGTTTTATCTATGGATGTGAAAACGTCATATTATTAAGTTGAGTTTTTAATTCGTACACAATTTGGAAGGCTTCAATACTTATTGTAGCTGTCAATGTATTTCTTCCAACGTTATTACAAATTATTACTTCTTGACAAAACGTTAGTTTCGCAATTCCAATACACATTTGGTGGAGGTGCCGAGTCAACAATATGATTTTGAAATATTGTGTAGCTCCGTTTTCTTTACCATTTTTGAGTATAAATATTGGTAGAATAAAGCATGTTCTTGACATTGAATCCAGAGGAATATTATGCCTACTCAACTAATTACATGGTAGAGGTAGACAAGAAGTAGTGACCATGGTTGTCAAACTACAGTTTGTCATCACATACAGAGAATTTAATAAATAAATAAATTCACATTTAGAGTCTACCCACTCAGTAACTAAACTGATTTGCAGTGGGGGACTTTAATTGAAAGTGACTGAACCAACCCTGTAGGCTTCGAACACCATCGACGAGTGAGCGATAACCAATCAAAGATCTATATTTCAAATACGAAACATATAAATCAGTGATTGGACAGTGCGAACACCTGCTATAAATGTCTCTGTTCCAATAAATATACCCGATTTTTTAATGAACTAGAACGAACACTAGATAATTTAGGGAATGCCATATTTTGGTTTACTTTTTGAACAATTTAAAACAATTTGAACTGACTGCAATTGGGGGATCCCCATGATAGGTCGCCATTCACCTTTAAATGCTTAAGCTATTATTAAATGCAAAGCATGCACAATTTTTGATATTACATAAATTATACATGTGTGTTTTGGTTTTACCTGTCCCAGTGGCGGAGGCTGAAGAGGTGGGTACGCCGCCCCCGTACGATGGATGTGTGTTGATAACACTCTGACTGTGCGCCACTGCGGGGTTGGACACTGCTGCTGCCGCGCGGGAGTGGTTGTACGTGGAACTAAGCGAGTGCAGCGGGTCGTGGAACATGTAGGGGTAGCTCGAATGATGGTCCCTCTGTTGTAGACAGCTACCGCTCATACTACTCAAGCTATTGGACATGGAACTAGAAATATAAACAAACCACTCAGGAGAAAATATCTAAAAGGTTTTTACGGCCTAGGATCTTAATGACACGTTTTGGCAACAACTAATAGAACATTCAAAGTGAAATATGACCACAATGTGATTGTTTCTGATGTTAACCCTCAGTTTTATTGCACATAAATGTACATTTTGATTTATTGTAGTTTGTGGTCATATTTATCATTTTTATTTTTGGTTGTTGTATGTCATGAACATCCTAGATCTACATAATATAAATATTCTTTCAACGTTTCAACGGCAAAACGTTTCAATAGTGAATAGTTAATAGTTAGTTTAGTCCATTAATTCGCGAGTCAACAAAGTTATTCGACTACTTCTCGAAAATATATTGTAAAGCTACAAACTGAACCACTTGAGAAGAATAGATTTAGCGCAAATAAGTGCACAGTGGACCTACTCACGCCCATCTACTCACACATCGAAACCCTTGACCTTGTAGAGGTTTGACCTTTGACCCAGGTTAGGTCACGAGCAATCAAGGTCATTTGCCAAGTAGATTAGGGCGGTCCGTGCGCTTGGTCTGCTTCAGTCTGGAGTGGAGGATTTCGGGCTTGTCATCTCGGATTCCCTAGGGGTCGAGAAGGAAGGGGCGGGGTGGAGGCGGTGGGGGGGGGGAGGGGGGCTAATCCGGCTGATCTGCCAGTGACGTAGGTGAAACAGTAGCAGGACTGTCGGTAACTACATTACGTGATTCTAATTCCAACACAACAACCCCCATCACATCACTACACAGGATTGATCGCCTATTATTTTGATCACCCGTATATTATCGAGATGCACCAGAATCTTATAGCTTAGTCAAGTACAAAGTCATGTTTTCTAAAAAGATGCTATGTGCATAATTGACTAATGCCGACAACTCTGGCGTTGTCACAATTATTCCTGCCTTTGTTTACAAGATTTCCGTTTATGTTTAAGTTTAATTCCCGCAGGACCAACAAGTTAGAACTAAATTATGTATCTAAGGTAATGTTGAAAAGGATCCTTTTCAGCAGACTACAATATTCGGCTGTTGGATAGTAAATAAACAAACAAACAAACAAACAAACAAACAAACAAACAAAAAACAAACAAACTAATAATGAAAGAAAGAAAGAAAGAAAATTTAAAAAAAAAAATTAATAAATAAATAATAAATAAATCAACAAATAAATAAATAAATAAATAAATAAATAAATAAATAAATAAATAAATAAATAAATAAATAAATAAATAAATAAATAAATAAATAAATAAATAAATAAATAAATAAATAAATAAATAAATAAATAAATAAATAAATATAAATAAATAAATAAATAAATAAATATAAATAAATAAATAAATAAATAAATAAATAAATAAATAAATGAATAAATACAATTTATATTTATTGTCGAACCACTCAGATACATATCAATATTTTACCGTATTCTTGTATCTATATTTAACTGTGTGCAGTGAGGCCCCGCATGATAAGACATGCTCTCACCTGTAAGTGTCTGCCATGGTGGCAATCGGCTGCGGTATCGACGAGTACATCGAGGGGTTGAAGGGGCCGGGGTTGATTGGCAGCCTACTGGCGGGGGTGGCAGCCGGACTAACACCAACCTGATCCACTGCGCGTCGCTGGTTGCGTAGCTTCTCTTCGCGACGCCATTTTGCGCGGCGATTACTGAACCAAACCTGCGGCAACAATATTGAAAAGTTGGCCGTGAGTGCAACGAGGCTGTTTACAACAGTGAAGATCTCTCGCGGGCGTTGCGTGATTGTTGTATACTCATCTACACACAATACATGGGGGCATAGAAACAACGTACAGATGATCAGAACACGCGGCAACTTTATCGTGTTCATATTTAAAATGTTGCCAACGACCCCCCCCCCCCCCCCCCCCCCCCCTCCCCGGAGTATAATGTTACAAAAATAATTCAATACAATATATTGGAAAAACTTTCAATTCTATAGCAAGTCTATTTTGTACGCAGAGTTAAATAAAGTTTCATATAATTTAAAAAATAATATATTGTATTGTTGTGGTGTGTCTATACAGTCGATGTACGCCTATGGAATTTTGTCATTGTAGTGTTGTTTAATAATAACAATATGTTTATTTTTTTTGTTCTTCTAGTATGAAACCAAACTTGTTGTACGCACCATATACACAAAAAAAACAATTTACCATAATTACGTCTATTGAAGAATAAAAGGCGTTTAATATTTGAAGATTATTAAAACAACTGCGGAGATGCACATACTTATATAAATATACTAAAAATATTTGAGAAGGTAATACAGATGCCAAACAATAACAAAACAATAGCAACGGTAGTGATAACGTATTAGAACCGAGATTCGAACAAGATTCTGTAACAATGCGAAACTGGCATTTTAGAGGTCCTATAGTTCGTATTATAAATATGTTACAGTAAAAAGAGCAATATATTTTCAGTGCGTAAATACATTTTGTCAACAAAGACACTTTCTATAAAATGTCGAGTTATATTACTACCATCGATATTGTGTAGCGAGTATTATTGAAGTGCGATTGTATAGAGGAGTGTTTTTGACAGTTTTGACGAATAGCCATGGGGTCAAGTGTTTTGGCATTTATTTTTGAAATACGAGTCGCCGAGTTGCGACATCTGCTTCGGGCGAACCGGCTATTTGCAGACTTCCACTTCACTGAGTGTCATAGAAATGGGGATTTCTTAATTTGATTACTTTGTGGAGAGAGAGAGAGAGAGAGAGAGAGACTAACGTACTGGGCATTGTGCAAGGGTATACACCGTTCACTTGCAAATAGCTCACTAAACATCATTTCAGATTTATAGCGTATTATAATCCATTCCATAGAAGAATAAAGACATTTCATGGAGCCAGTGCTACAATATTGTAGGTCCTCTCACACTTGCGGAAATTGTTTGATGACTCATCGTAAGTCATATCATAATTCATAACCATGATAAAAAGTTTCCTATTTAAAAAAAACACACATATTTGCAACAACGTAAAATTAATTCAACTGAATTTACATTTTTTGCTAAAACTGACGGCTGGTTTTCGTTTGTAACGACAATGTGATATGTATACTTCCGAATGAGGAATACTGGAAGAAACTACTGTTGCCACTTCCACCACAGTGAAACGATATAACTTATCCTGCCATAAGAATCAACAGTACAGTAACAACCATACTATAGTTTGCTGACAATTACTTGTGGTTACTCTTGCATAGGGAAACAGACAATGCAATATAATCCTTCTATATGAAGTAAACTCTCATACAAGATTTAACTATTTATTATAGTCTTCGTGAATCGACCTCTGGTGGACGAGAAGTATTCTACTTGATCTACAATGTGATTTAGTGCATCGCCTTACGATGAAGAGACTATACAATCCAACCTTACGTCATTAGGGCGCACAGACCCATTGAATAGCCCCATTCCACCCCTCCCCTCCCCCCCGCTATTCAGCCCGTACAAGAGTAAATACAATTGACAATACAATAGATGTGAGGGCAATAATATGCACGTACATTTATTGCTATCATTAGTTTTATCAACAAATCAAGTCAGGTCAACTTGTTTTCACAGACGGGACTGGGGCTATTGTGTGTTGAAGAGCCAAGAACACATGTGTTGGAGTGATTGGTAACTGAGTAGTGAGTGCTATTGCTGCTACCGTTGGTACTTAGTATTATTATTATGATCGAGTAACATATTTGTTGATGTGTTTTTTTTATTGGATAGAAATAGCAACGTTCTTGAAATGACGTAGATCGGTAAACACAATGTTCAAGATAATGATGAAGCACGAAAATTGTAATTTGACCGTACTTGCCGAAGCCAAAAGTAATTTCACTACTAACAATATAAATACACAGAACCATCCAACAATGAACAGTTTCAAAATTATAATATCGATTATAAGGTACATATATATCTATAAAGAAGTAAATTGTTTTATTTTGATAATAACTTTACATTTATGTAGTACTCAATTTAATCTGACAGTTGAGCTGAACAAACTAGCGGCAGAACCTTCCGTCTTTGGATCTCGTTATCTTGAAATTTGACGGCCATTTCTTCTCTGCTCGACCCCTGTAAAATTCATCGCCACCCACCCCCGCCCTCCACCTCCCGCAACCAGTGGAACTCTACGGTTGCGTTGCGTTGCCACTTACCAAAATCAATACTACCAACTCACCGAGGCTTGAAAACATGCGTCAACTCTCAACACACGCTTTGTGCTCGGTCAAAACAAACCGACAGGCCAACGAAAACAGCTAATCTGCAATATTTGTGATCGTAATACTTACTAGGTCGTGATTAGATGCCCAATTGAAGGGAAGGGGTTTGCCTTCAGATCAGATAGAGCTCGGTCTAGATACAGTGAAAAGTGTTTGATGCGGGGGTGTATTATCGAAGTCAAAAATGTAACTTATTTTACTTAGTCCTATACGAATAAATAAGAAAAACAATAAAAACAATGTTGCCAAACGGGCAATTTTTGCAGCGGTGCAATTTTACGTTTCGTCCTCGCAAAATAAACAATATCAACATGTTTTCATAAATTCATCCACGTAAGATATTTTTCAAAACGAACGTTGAAAAACAGAACCAGCATTTATTTACCAACGATATTATATTTATAGCCGCATACTTCCAGTAAGATAGTAAGCCGCAGATAAGCTTCAACATCTAGATGTAGCTTTGCAGAACATCAATCAAAATTCCAAATAATACAATCAATAAGGTAAATTAATGATGGATCGATTTTTTCTAAATTATGATTTACTTCCGGTATGAAAATGCTTGGGTTCTTCTCGACAAAATAATATAACCTAGACATGGAAGTTTAAAAAGTGAAGTTCATACATACAACACAAGAAGAATAATGCCCACCCATCAATCTATCTGTCACATTGCCATGTATAGCGTCATAATCATATCTCCTGCCCATGGATTGCTTTACGCATCTCGATCATGGTCATCACTTTCCAAAGCACTTAGTGATAGTCCCTCTCGTTTGATGCCAACCTCCGAGCAAAGGGTTTTCACCCGGGATTGATTCGAATGTGCTTCAGCTTCAGTTACTGCTCTCCCCGGTAACTGAACACATAAGTCATTCAAACCGCTTGATTTACGTTCTACGTCGCGGAACAAAATAACGGAAAATTGAAACATAAATTCCCTTGTTTACGTCATGGGGCTCAAACGCCTATACGAAAATAAAATGCGTCGTTTGATGCGAAAATTGAAATTGAAAAATGGCTTGTGATGTTATCATTTGCTATAAAACAAAGGACATTACTCCCTTGTCTTTACACAAATAACATCGCAATGCGGGGTATAGTCGGTGGACGTGAATAAGGGGTTTCGTACAAGCGCTGTGATTGGCTGTAGCAGTTGTTATTTTATACCACTGTCCACGAACAACCAATAGGCGTCCGTTTACGCATGGACATGGTGCACAACTTGATTCACAAAACAGCATTTGGCGTGAGTGTTGGTAAACTCGATAGATTTCTTGGCACATGTTTTAAAAATAACCAATAAATCAATAGTAATAGGGATATTGTATTAGATCGCCAATCGGTAGAGATGATTGGTTAAATTGACACTTCGATATAAACACCCGACAAGGCATCCACCTAACTGACTACGATAGAGACCAGGTATAATACTATGACAGTCATCATAATAGTGACATAGAACAATAACTTAATACAAATAAAACTTATTATACAATTGAAAATAATGATTGGAATATGAAATACCAATTTAAAAACGAGTGATGATGGTAAAATGTATAAATACTCAGATGCGTAGTTGCGTGGATCATCTAAATATATGGACAACAATTTACATTTTCTTTCCAATGTTCTCCTTTTTATAGTTTGTTTTGTTTCATTCTAAATTGTATAGTTTATATTTTGCTATAACTGAATTGAATCAGTAATGAAACACGGAAGGCGAACCAACGTTTGTCCCCTCATCATAAAGTTTGTTCTTGAATATGTTTACTGTTTTGGCGACATTGTGAAAGCTGATTGCAAAATGAAGCCTAGGTAAGACGACTGATATAAATAAACATTACACAATCTCATGCACGCAAAGCTGCCTTCGAAATATCTATTCTAATTTCTACTGTATGTCGTAAGTAGGTATAGATAATTTAAATTTCAAATCTCGGTACTGAGCCTGAGTTCAAGTAACGTCGGCTTTCAAATTTACATCTCGCTATTCATGTATCTCCCTAATGCAAGGCAAGCACACAACACACAGTTGAAAAGAACTCCAATACTGACAGAGTATATACCACGGCGGTCTCAGTGTAGGTTATCATCCTATACCCGCTAGAGTTTGTTCGTATCCCTTTTAAAGGTCTCATTACTTATCCAAATTACTCGCGGCTTCTGTGAGCAAAACATTGTATCAAGTATCTTTAAAGATGAGAGAACTCCCTCCCGATGAAAGCGACCTTAACTTCGAAACACAAAAAACTGTAAATGTACACATAGAAAAGCTTTCGTTTTGTAAAGGTTTCGTTTTGATATATACACAGCGGTACGTAATGCTAGTTGCTCTTACTAACGGTTGCAGCGCTGAGAGATCATTTGGCAACCATCATCATTAACAACCCCCACCCCAACCCACCCACCCCCCAAAGCATTCCTTTCATCGTCAAATTACTGGATTTCTCTAACTGGAAAGTTCAACTTTACGTTTCAGCAATATGACTAAAAGCTTTGGCTTGAATTACGGATAATTTTGTCTATGACTCTTGCCTGAGAAATGGCAAGTTTAGTTTCATTGGTAATATTTGTTGGAGCTCCCGTCTCGTCTCTTTCATTAGAGCAGCGTTCACTGTTTGCCAGCGTTGCAGAACAAAGATTATGTCTGACTAGAGACTTCTGTTATATTCTTTAGTTGCTCTGGAAGGAGAAAGACGCGCGTCCGGCAAAAACGTCAGTATTGTCTGACTGAGGGATACTTATAATTTAGTTATCTTTAACTTACCTAGAAATTACAATAACGTTTTGCACCATGCGCTTTGTTTCTGTTAGTTATACCTTCGTATAGTGAACAGCTTCCGCGTTAAGTCAAAATTAGTTTAACAGAACAAATCTTTTTTTCATATCATTCTGGGTACATAGTTCTGAATTATAGCGTGACATGATTCAATGCGTTCTATGTTTTGTTAAATAATTTTATCTTTACTCGTGCTATAACTAAAGTAACAACAAGTGTCCAAACAAATATCTAAAAACATAAACTTAGGGTAGACGTACCCATTTACATATTCGAAGCAATTAGTGAACACACATTGAGAGAAATGTAGAGAGAAAAATACATTTCTTAAAATATCGTGTCACGCCCAAGTACGACGCGTGAGTTGAATATGTTGCACAATTACTCACGCAACAAACACTCACGCGTGCGTGACTCACGGCACGGGCTCATCTCGATCACTGATCATGCAGTACAACACCACACCGCTCATGACAGACGGTGTTTAGTATTAGTATCGTTTGAATTTTCCCTCCATCCCATCCCTTAGCCGCACTTCTTATACGTCACTACAATACACGTCACGAGCGTTATCAGCAAATATGTTGTTGATCAAGAGCTCACTACAGTTGCTTGCGGACCGTGGAGAAGTGCACATCTGTTATTTCAGTGTGGTGGAATCATAGCCGGTCGTCGTGGAACGTCTCCATGGAGTGTTAACAGGTTAGTGTTAACATGTTCCCCGGCTTTCCCCACATTCCCCCCTTCTTCCTATCGTCTACCGCCCGGCGAAATTATAGTTTTGTGTTTCCGTGCTAAAAAGACGGTCTTACCTGGATACGTGCCTCAGGTAATCCTATCTTCTCCGCTAGTCGCTCCCGCGCAAAGACGTCTGGGTAGTGGGTCCGTTCGAATTCTGCAAGCAAGGAAAGATGACCTTGACACAGGGTTAACATGCTGCATAACACAACACAACTGGAGCACAAAGTGCAGATCTTCGTCGTCTGGGGATCCCCATGACTCTGCAAATATTGCGTCTCACCAACTTATCTATAATAATATTGTATTCTAGACTTAACATCCATATTATAAACACTCGGAAAAAATAAACCTATTCGATTCCTGTCTGTAACAAAATTTTGACAATAAAATAAGGAACACTTATATAAATGCTTGTTATTGGCGATATTCTCAATTTATTTATTTATTTATTTAATGTCTATCCTATTCAGTTATAAAAACTGATTTACAAAGGAGGACCTTAAATAAAACTAAGCTGTGCAAACAATTAATAATAATGAAATCATAAATAACAATAACAACAAAAACAAGACAAACTACTGAACTATATAAAATATAATCAAGAACAAGAAAAAATAATTGAGAAATGAAATAAAATCAAAGACACTCTCATGCACTTCTCCTTAGGTTAAACGCTGATTTGCTTTGCTAGGCTGACCCTAAAATCATAACGACCCAATAACTTTTAAGTCCTGGATTAACTTGGCAACCTCCAATCAGAAGCGTGGATGTCACGGACTAAATATTCAACGGCCGCCATAATGCCAGACTGTGATGTGTCATCAAACCCCGGCGTCAGTACTGTAATACGTTTTAATGGCGATGTTTAGCAGCGGTTTGGCTGAGTACATGTGTACTCATCGAGTCACTGCGTTCAAGTGTTTTAGTAGTTAGTCGATATATTTTGTTTACATAACACCCTTTGTAATTACATTCCCGGAATACGAGTATAGCCCCAACTCATTGGCATCACTTTGTAGAGTATTTCGAGTATCACATTTTACTTTACAAAGATGTTTGTTTGTACATCTATCATCTCAAGACTTCTCGTCTCCAGTTTCATCTCCAGACAAGAGTAAACATTGAAGATACACAAAAGAAATCACAATCTTTGCGTCGGGTGGGCGGGATGAATCTTTGTTTTCCTATCAGTATTTCATCCCACAGGACACATCAGTGAGCCGGATATAACAGGGCCGCAGGGTTTAATTTCGTTCCCGTGGGAGGCCATCTTTGATCGACGGAGTCCCGGACAAGCACAAACACGCCAGGCATACTTCACGGAGACAATATAGATGTATACAGATAGCATGGAGATATATTAAATACATACTTTTGTTTTGATACTCAACATATTAGATTTTATACAAAATATGCTGGGAGAAAACAAGGAAATTCAAATTGTAACGTGAATTTGGCAACGATCATGTAAAGACCGACAAATACACGATTTTGTGAATATTTTCACATCTTGTGATTGCATATTTGGTAACAATGTCTAAGTACAAATGTTGTTACAATTTCTTTCACAACTTTTGAAACTATCTTCTGAACTAACCGTTTTTGACACCATGTCAGGCAAGTAATAATTCGCCTACATGACACATGAAGAAATAAACAACTAATTGATCATTTTTTTTCAGGAATAGTTACAAAGAATTGCAATAATTATTTTAATTAAAAAACATGTTGTTAATTGGCATATAAAATTAACGTTATTCGATTTTTTTAACTAGAAGAATCAGAGGGGAAGTGTCAAAATAAAATAAAACAAAACGTTTATACTTTGGAACTCTAAATTTTAAAGTTTAAACGATAAAAAAATGTATATATCTGGTCTTTGTAGTTTTATTTATTTATAATAAAATAATTATTCCTTGAAACTCGCAATAACACTGAGGGGGTTCCATTCGGCGTGTGGTATAAATACACATACTTGCGTAATCCACATTAAAAAATAAAATAGGTCTTAGCCGACATATATGTGGTTATCTAAGGACATGTCAACGCAAGATGTATCGGGATACGTCAGAAACACAACTGGATTAAATATCTTGGCTGTCATTCAGTTCACCGAATTTAGAACGAAATGTATTTATACCTAGGTTTTTCTATAACAAAATATGTATGGGGAAGAAATATTTACCGGAAAAACGTCGGTAGAAATCTCTTGGAATTTATCTCCTGAAAACAGTCGCTGGAATAATCAATCCACTAATAAACTTTCTTGAAAATCATTAATATTTATATATTATATATTCTTATTCTTATTCATAAATAAAACACCTTGAAATTTTCCAATATCATCTGTTTTTAATAGTAATTGCTCCAATCCAAGCACACGTATTTTAGAATAATCTGTTTGTTCTACATAATTATTACTATTTCAACTCTGCTACTATTTTTAAAGCTGTTACTTCACCATATTATGTCCGTGGTTCAGAAGTTAAATAACTGCAACAAATATATTTTTTACTTTACAAGGAAGTTTATTCCAAAAACCGTCGTACTATATGAAAACACCCCCAGGCAAGTATTCTTATGAACGTGTAATATCAGAGCCTCTCTTACCTTTCTCTAGGCTGTCGATCTGTTCATTCGTGAAGGACGTCCGATTCCTCTGAAGTTTTCTCTTCAATCGGAGTCGTAGTTGGGAATCTTCGTCACCCGAAGAGTTGTGTTCCGAGTTACCGTCCGAGGTGTTTTCGTTGACGATATCTCCGGCTAGAACAAACACAAGCGTCAGAAACGTGGCAAGGTTTGGGTACAAACATCTTAGTTTTCTAAGATATGTTGTTCGTTGACGACGTCTCCAGCTGGAACAAACACAAGCGTTCAGAAACGTTGCAAGGTTTGAGTACAAACATCTTAGTTTTATAAGATATGTTGTTCGTTGACGATGTGTACGACTGGAACAAAATACTGTGATAGTGTTTGCGACCAAGTCAACAATATTGTCTCGTATTTTGCGAGACATGAGAAGGCTTCGTACGTCGCGTAACAACCTAAATAAATAATTAACAAAGAAGTCAAAATAAGCCATTCTTTTGCTTTTCATTACTAGTTGAGGATTGAACGTGTAGAAACTACGTTTTCTATAACTGGCTGGGGACAAGTGCTTTTAATTACTGACTGAGGAAATACAAAATTCCTTAATTTGAGTGTGGACTTATTTAACGTACGTTGTTGGACTTATTTAACTTGGACTTATTTAACGTTGCTTTCAATTGCTCAATTGTCTCGTATATGATTTATTTTATGACTGAAGAGTTTCTGGCTGAGGGTACTCGTTTAGTTGTTGTGTGTACATCTTCCAAATCATTTCTATTAAATTCCATAGTGCAGCATCAGCTATGATCGGGTAACATGCCTTACACAGAACGCCATATGGTGTCATAGTCGGCTATTAATTGGATTTCGATTGTAAGCCATTTAGTGCTTATCAAAGATATTGCGTCTAATGTTGTTACGCAGTACAGAAATCCAAATGCAATAAAGATCGCTCGGTTCGTTGGGTTTTCTGTTGATGTCATAACGAGCTTGGTTCTAATCCAGTGTGTGCATTGTGTGTTATTAGATTGCGGTGTAATAGCCTGATTGTGTAACATATCGGGGGGTGGTTGTATATAGGGGCACGCGCGGGGTTGCGCCATTGTCCAACTTCTTTGGTGTAATGTTTCAACAGAGAAACAAAGAGCTCGGTGTTTGATGGAAATAACGTCTTACAAATCACTTGAAATCGCTGGATGGATCGTAATTAAACGAGCGAAAAGAGCGTTTCCATTCTACTTTTGTGGCACTCGTTTTGTTTTTGTGTATCAAGAGTGGTCGAGCGGGGTCCGATCCAGTTGAAATTTGGACGTCTACAAGCTATACCTATAGATGTGAATTGAACGCCATAGTTTTGTGGCAAAATAGTTTGTAGTTGGATTCCAATCGACATAAGAAAGGAAACAATTGATTATCGTGTAGTCTTATCAAATCAAGGAGACCATCAGTGTAGTAGGCCTACGTATATCATAGAGTGTACGGGTACATCACGCTGTCATCAAGCCCAACCATTGATCATGTGCGTGACACTTTATAACTTGTCATCGAATCATTCATTATTCACTGCCGAGCTCGCCGAAAATAAATTACAACGGAACTCGAAGTTGTTTTTCCCGTCTTGCCGTTGAATTAAGGACAGAGAAATGAAAAAGCTATTTTTTGCTGTGGAACAAGACTAATTTTCTTTTACGTTTTTGTCTTCTTTTTACTCTGTTACTTAGCCCCTGCCTTTCTTCGCGGGTTTCCTTCCACCCCACCGTTATCTCTCCCCCCCCCCCCCCTCCCCTTCCATCAGTCGTTGTCTTGAGGACGTCAGGAGCATTCGTCCTCTACTATCGCGCCTTTGTTTCATCCCTTTATCTGTTTAATTCCTTGCATTTCTATTCTTTTGTTGGCTAAAAGCACTTTTCTTGAGGAAATGTCTGGAGAGGGGTTGCTATACCGTGGGCCGCCCTACGTCATTTAGCGTTAACATGGACGACTGTGTGAGATGCAGCTTTCATACACACTTTACGGCTGTGATAATTGACATGTTACCGTTGTTACGTACAATGTTTTTGGGGAAATGGGTTTTGAAGTATTCCCCCCGGTACTAATGAAAATAAAACACATTCTGCAGCTTTTGAAGAAATCAAGAATTATGTTTAATTTGTACTTAACTCTAGCCCCCCCCCCCCCCCCTTAATGGAGAGTGTTATAGAAGCATCTACCTTACAAAATCGCAAAATGTGTTTTATCGTTGACGATTTAACTAATTTATTATATTCTAACAATATAGTGAGCATTTTAGTACCGTAATGATGCCAAAAGGAATTGTTTTTCTCGTTTGTATAGCTAAACGTTTAGATAAGAAGACATCGTTGTGTATTTTTACGACTGTTATGAACCAGCATTCTGTAACCCAAGCTTGCCTGTCTGGTTTAGTCTTATCAACGGTTAGAATCTTAGCCTAGATCGTTTCACAAACAGATAAAGGCTTGAAATAGAATTCAAGCGGGTCAAACACAAGGTTTCCAATAACAACCTGCGCTATCCTCAGAACCGTTCTTGACAAGGATGCTTATGTAACCGTTTAGGTAAAAATATTCCAGGTAAATATTATTTGTGACATATCAACATCAAGGTTCTTACGAATAGAAATGAAACAAAACTTATGGAATAACGTTGATTTAAATACTCATATTTCTGTTATTTGTCATTGACATTACCATTATTATTATTACTATTAGTTTATTGTTTAATAAATAATATCATACACTACACGCATATATCGTACACTTCACGCATGTATCGTACACTACACGCATGTATCGTACACTACACGGATATATCGTACACTACACGGATGTATCGTACACTACACGCATGTATCGTACACTACACGCATGTATCGTACACTACACGCATGTATCGTACACTACACGCATGTATCGTACACTACACGCATGTATCGTACACTACACGCATGTATCGTACACTAAACGCATGTATCGTACACTACACGCATGTATCGTACACTAAACGCATGTATCGTACACTACACGCATGTATCGTACACTAAACGCATGTATCGTACACTACACGCATGTATCGTACACTACACGCATGTATTGTACAAAATCGTACACACCCGGGGAGCGTGGGTACAGTGAGACTCAATTAGGCTCCAGCCGCGAGTTTGTTGTTGCCCGAGTGGGGGGGGGAGGGGGGGGAGGGGTAGTGTGTGCGCGCATGCAGAAGTAAAGACGGGGATGATCGAGGAGGAGGAGGAAAAGAAGAAAAAGGGAGACGGTAATGAAACTGAAGGGTGGAGAATAACTTACGAGGCTCACGTTTTTCTGTTATAGACTTTTTGCGTTGTTTCCAAGCCAATTTCGCGGGGGGAAAAACCGTTTCATAAATGTAACGTGGAAAAATGACTATGGAGGTTTTTGTTTCAGGAAACTGTGAAAAAACATGAATAAAAGCTGGAAATAGTGTATATATACATGAACGTGGCAAAAAACAAGATTTTTATTACTATTATAGCATCAAACACTCTATAAAAGAAATGATATTACCACAGTAGAATAATTACAAATGAGAAATTGTGTGAAAATCACTTAATAATATACACCTACAATTACAAGTACAGGCAAGTTTTTTACCTTTGGGATATTTTTTCATGAATTGACAGAAAAACGAAACTCTAACAAAATTGTATAGAGCCATGCTCAGCAATAGAGGAAAAACCTTAAATTTCATCTAAAAGTATGGAAATTGAAAAAGTAAAAACATCATGCCATTTGTTCAAGAATAATGTAACGTACCGCATGAGTGTAAATGATTGAACTTAGATTTCAAATTTAGCATCTATGCTTTCAAGCGATGGTGATCACGGACAACACATAGTTGTTGATAACGCTAAGGCCGGGACCGTATACGTTGTTAAATCCTCTAGTGTCAAGACTAGAACAATAGAACAAGCGACAGGCCATAAAGTATTTATTTTCGCCTTTCGATTTCCTTTGGTTTTTGGTTTCATTTGGTACAGTTGTAGTTCTCTCTCTCTGTCTCGTATGGTTATAGTATGATGATAGTAGTTTGGGTCCAAAGATTCGTTATCACAGCAGAAAAAAATATCCTATTTACAAAAGGACATGATGAAAAACTAGGTGTATTATGTGCGGTATGAGAAATTATTTTTAATTTCTGAAAATATATAGGCTAATGTTGGTTCACTGTTGTGTCAAAATTAAGTTTTACTGTATTTGGATTAATAATGATAATCTAGATTGTCACTTAACATTTCAATCACGAAAAACTACAGTTACATATTCAGTGTTTTCTTTAAGCAATACATTTATATTATCATTTGTACCAGATCTAATCTAATTCCCTCATTATCCAGTACTGATTTCCTCATTAGCAGATCTCCGATGAACTCACTGTCTGCTTATACTATCCCAACAAACATCCCCCCCCCCCTCTAAACAGCTGGAAGGTATTGAGATAAAACGAAATTAATGGGATGCAAATGCTACGAAAACAGTCGTATATCAACACAACCACCAGTAACAGGGTTAATTTCGTGAAAATGAAATGTAACGAGCACGTGTCATAATAATTATTACAATACAAGGGTGGAAGGTAATAAAATTACGTAATATAAATAAACAAATAATATAAAGTGAACGAGCTTTGTTGCCCTCAAACCAAAGGTGCATCACAGGAAATTTCTAATCCGTATCTGGACCGCGGAGAAGACAAAATAGGATACCAATACTCTGAGTTGTTTACATAAGCAAGTGTTATTCCTGAACAGACAATCAAGGCTTAAAAGATTAGATATCAAACCTCAGGCAGCGATTTAATAGACGCATCGAAGACTGTTCACACACACTGGAAACTAATTTTGGTTGTTTCCTCAAAGGATAAATGGACCGAAGTCTACCCACTCAGTTACAAGAACTGATGCCCAGTAGGGGCCATTTATATAATGGATTATGTGCTTCGTTGTTACGGCTCCAAAGTCACCGTTTACATGACGTACACTAGTACTAAAGACATCAATTTCTTCGTCGTTTCTTTCATAACCATTTAAATTGGAAATAATTCATCTTCAAAACCAGTAGCAGCTTTCCAGTACCACCTTGCACAAAGTAGCATATTATAGATATTTATTATATATTATGATTTTAATAGCTTATTCATAGACATTTTGAAATTACATACAAAATTATAAAAAAAATGTTAATTATTTTATTATTAACGTTTATAACTGCTACTACAATATTTTAGTTTAACATAGTTGTTTGCTCTCTCGCCGCAGTTGTATAAGCCCGTGGGACTGCACCAGCTCGCAGTCCCACTAGCCTCCATAAGACCCGTAAGTGCGAGAGAGACGACCGAGTAGAGACTTTACATGCATTGGTATAGGCCGTTGCGACTGGCAGTCACGGACTATCTGAAGTATGCGCGCGCGCCAAAACGTGCAGTGTACAGGTCTGTCACAAGAGTGCGACAGGCTACGGTAAGCACATGGCTTGTACATTTTAGGGATAGAGTACACCAAAAGTTACAGTAAAGCCATCATGGGGGGGGGGGGGGGGGATATTTCTATAAATGGTTGAATCAAAATTGGATTGGTGCACCCCCGTCATAATTTTACCCGCTACTGTGTGAAACGATATTCTGTATTGGTAACCATCCGAAAGCTCAAGGTTAGTTGACGAAGGGGTTGAAACTCACCTCTCTTGAGCACATCGTCTCGGGGAGGTTGTCCCGTGAGCACGGGGTTGGGCGGCAGGCTAAGGTGAGGGGTCGGAGGGGCCCCGGGGTACCAGGCCCAGCTCGGGGCCTGTCCGTTGAACATGCGCAGCTTGTCGTACACCGACTCGCTCTGTGTAGAGAGCTGTTGTTCCTTCTGAGACGCCAGGTTGCGCAGGACTCGGTTGATTGAAGACACCTGCGCATAGAGGATTCAACAGTGTAGCAAACAAGTGGCCGTCGTCATCATCTACACAAGCAATACAGGGATGCTCCGATGCTGCACTGCTCACTTGGAAACCTAAACAACAAAAATATATTTATAGGACAAAACAAATTTGTATGTTGGCTTCTTATACCTTGCCTTTGTATACCTTGTATTTTTAGAATCGGTTGCCAGTAACCAATTGTAGCAGGTGTTGTTTCTGACAACCCCAGTTTTCTTAGCAAATGATCGGAAACAAATAATTAATAAATAGGCCTAGGCCCTACTAATTACTAACGAGGGCAATCGAAATGGTACATCGATTCGTATCAACAAATCAAAACATAATCTTATGCCCCTTCTACACATAATTCGTGATGATCTGGTACAGATTTTTGTTTGTTTTTGTTTTACATACATTGAAGATACTTAGATAATGCTACATCAACTTTTCCGTTATAGAGCTGATTTTTCGCAACAGCTTATTGAAGTATAGCCCAAATACAGGTAGGTGTATTTTAGTTGAGAAACTATTTTTTGTTATGTGGGGGTCGGGGGGGGGGGAGATAGTTACCCGAAGTTAATGCGATTTCGATTCGACTACTGGCAATTTAGCAATAGTTAATGTGCAGTGTAGATGAGGCACAAGCTGGTCCCGTCATTTATAAAGTTAAGTCTGTATTATTGTAAGTTCTTCATGTCAGTTAGACATTAATTGATCTGTGTTACGTAATGGAAGCAATTTAAGTAAATTAGTCTTTTAAATTGAACTGTGCACTTCTTCATGATTTACACTACAACGAGAGCGCTGCAAAACGTCCACAAACACATTTAAACCATCTATTTGTAAATATATATTCTTCTACAATATAAAATCTTGTCCATGTATTTCACAATCTTGTACATGTATTTATTTTATCATGGGATATTGTAACATGCTATAGATTTTCGATGAATTGTGGAGACAGACAGCTCCGCCCCTCTTTATCCGCTCAACTGTGCAAGATATTCGAGATGGAATATCTTTTCCGCGCATGCGCCTCTCGCACGCTTTCTTACCTCGCGGCTATGTGCATCATAAAGACGTGAAGACCTTGGTAAATACCCCGTATAGTATTACCACTGCCAACATAGAAAAGTTATCCATTGTAAAAATGAATTGCTTGACATTTTAATAGTCTGTATTATTATACAGACTTTCCTTGGAATATTATATAACGTGCCACAAGTCTAAACAATCTACCCACTTACCCATCCCATTCACTCCCCTGAAACCTTTTGGACCGTACACACTATCTTATTTGTATCCTTTAATATTATTCAAAATGTGTTATTTATAGAGCGGTAATTGAATATCTCGCATCATTGTTAGTTTCTGTTGAATAGGCCTGTATACGTCGTTACCGCCAGATCATCTTTTCATTGTCATAACCGCTGCGGCTTGAGGTGAATGAGCTCTGTCACATTCGATTGGAAGGCCTATGTTGATGTCGGTCTCTCAAAGGACTCCAACAGATATGCCTTCAAGAACAGCTGTTCTCAAACTAGAGACAAACTGGCTTTTGATAACCAAGTATTTGTTTTTTGTTGGGGACGGGGTGGATTAGTGAACGGCCCGGTCGAGCATGGACATCCAGCTCGAACGGCGACCGGTCGCTGCTCAATACAAGGAGCCGAGATAGTGTACACAGCTCAAGGAATTGAAATTAAAATTATGAAGGTGTTATTTAGTGCTGCCCTAGAAAGAGAACATAATATGTATGTATGCGTTGTTTATAGATTGGACAAGATAATTGAAGTTATAAACTTTGATTGCATGAGTTTGTCCAATTTCGTCCGAAAGCAAGGGGACGCTGAATAGCGCCGAATGGAACAACGCCGAATCGATCGTGTGTACTGCACTTTCAAGTATAATCCTAACCCTAAAAAGTAGACCTTGTAACCTGGAACAACGCCGAATCTTTTTCTGCGTTAATCCACCGGAACAACGCCGAATCTTTTTCGGCTTAAATCCACCGGAACAACGCCGAATCTTTTTCGGCGTTACCACCGGAACAACGCCGAATCTTTTTCGTTGTAAATCCACCGGAACAACGCCGAATCTTTTCCGGCGTTAATCCACCGGAACAACGCCGAATCTTTTTCGGCTTAAATCGACCGGAACAACGCCGAATCTTTTTCGGCGTTAATCCACCGGAACAACTACGAATCTTTTTCGGTGTAAATCCACCGACACAATGCCGAATCTTTTTCGGCGTTAATCCACCGGAACAACGCCGAATCTTTTTCGGCGTTAATCCACCGGAAAAACGCTGAATCTTTTTCGGTGTAAATCCACCGGAACAACGCCGAATCTTTTTCGGCTTAAATCTACCGGAACAACGCCGAATCTTTTTCGACGTTAATCCACCGGAACAACGCCGAATCTTTTTCGGCGTAAATCCACCGGACAACGCCGAATCTTTTACGGCGTAAATCCACTGGGAAAACGCCGAATCACTTTCTGTGTAATACACTGTTTGAACGGTGCAGTGAGTAGAATGTATTGACGAACCTAAAAACATTTTTTTAAAAGAATTATAACCAACACTGTGAGATTCGGCGTTGTTCCGGTGGATTTACGCCGAAAAAGATTCGGCGTTGTTCCGGTAGATTAACGCCGAAAAAGATTCGGCGTTGTTCCGGTGGATTTAAGCCGAAAAAGATTCGGCGTTGTTCAGGTGGATTTACACCGAAAAAGATTCGGCGTTGTTCCGGTGGATTAACGCCGAAAAAGATTCGGCGTTGTTCCGGTGGATTTAAGCCGAAAAAGATTCGGCGTTGTTCCGGTGGATTAACGCAGAAAAAGATTCGGCGTTGTTCCAGGTTACAAGGTCTACTTTTTTGGGTTAGGATTATACTTGAAAGTGCAGTACACACGATCGATTCGGCGTTGTTCCATTCGGCGCTATTCAGGCTCCCCGAAAGCAATGTATTGTACATACATTCTTAGCTTTGTCTGGAGAGTGGAGACCTTGGTAATATAAATCAACAAACTTTGAATGTTCTAAATTTGAAGTGGTCTGTCTGTTTTGAAGTTTGGTTCTAGCACTGCGGCGTTCGAGTAAGAGGAAAGCTAAAATCCCTCGCCCATTTGTTTTGTGAGTCAAGTTGGTTGCCACGGACGTTCCTAACACGTATACTATCGTACCTGCACTTACACAAAGTATTTCTACATGATAATAAATAATATATCAACACGCTTTTAATTATATTTGTATATATTTTTTTATGTTCTGTGGTTATTTAATTATTGTTCTTTTGTACATTGTAACTCAACTTGTTGTCGTCCTTTGTAAATCAAGTTTATGACTAAAAATGCGACTGATCAACGAATGTCCACCGTGATTAAACACAAGTTATAAGTTTCAATAATAAGTCTGGTTACTTGAGAGTGAGACGAGGGGGGGGGGGGGGCCTACTTGGATTAGTCCAGCAAGTTTCCATTATGAAATTGAGAGATGAGATGAAATATAAGCTAATATTTAGATGGTATTAAACCTATTGTGTGTACAGCTCAGAAATCAAAAGTGAAATACAAAAGCAAACACGGGAATAATGGAGTAAAAGGGGGATGATAAGAAATGCAAGAGGAAGGGGGAGGGATCGATATCAATTCTGATGGTAAAAGAAAAATGTAAAGTCGAAAGAGTTTCGTGGAATGAATGTGTTGACAGGGGTATAGAGACTTGTAAAATTGTGAAGGGTACACGGAAGCAATCACGTTTATAATAATTAATAACAATAAAAAAACGAACAAAACCTGATTTAGATTGAAATTATTGGTTGTTTATAGTGTGTCAATTTGTACCGTGTGTTGGCCTTGCTGGTTTCGCGTCAAATTTGTGACTGTACTTCTACAAATAATTAATTAGCAGTTCTCACTAATTTGGAAGAATGTTTAGAACAATCGCCAAAGAAAAGAAACTCAAATTAATATAATACAGTCGTAGCTCGTAAAAGTAAACTATGTAGAACGAACAATTTAATATGAACCTTACACACACAAAAAACAACCTCTACACCGTTTGTTATACATGATAGAATCTCTGTAAAATGATAATTATATCTACTACAAGTGTAGTAGTTGCTTCCATGAGAGCCAAAGTATGCAAGTCGAATGAGTACTTATACATACATTAGGGCAGTGTGCGCGTAGTACAACCCAGATTGTCATGTACAATGTACAACGCATGCAGCATGACACGACAACACTCCGTTCTTTATGGCATTATAGGCTCAAGTGTGAAAGCAACAATGCGCAATTTGTATCCTTTAGTTTCGGTTCTCACGTTCGGTTCCCCTCGTATCTCGCTCGGTGTTTCGGCTGTTTCCTTTACATAAGAGAAGGGTGAAAAAGACTTAATATCATAGATGTAGGATTAGTTGATTAGTCTGGGCATAGAGGTCGCGCATGTGCGAGCGACGCGATCACTTCCGGTTGACTTGCGCTGAAGAATATCGCGATAATAAACAGGGGGTGGGAGGAAAGCTAGTTACGGCATAACGAAGTAAGGGTGCGTTTGAGTGTTACGTGGTTAGAAGGGGGTGAAATATGCATATGGCGTCTTTTGTCCGTTTGCGTTCGACGTTCCCAGAAAATCAAACCAAAAAACAACACGTAGAAAATAATATCGTCCTGATGAAGGCGAGTGAGTGATTATAGAGGCTGCACTTCTGCACCCCTTGATGACGGCCTTGGGGGGTCGACCACGTGATAACGCGCGGGCGTTGATACTAGTGCCAACATAACTATAGTCTCATACTTATCTATACTGTCTCTCTCATGCACACTGTTTCAACGAAGATTCCTAGCGTTCTTTCACATCAGCATTCTCTTATGTTATGTATTTATAGAAAAATGTATACAATATTAAATGTCAGTGTAAAGTTACATGGGCATCAGAATAAAATATGAAAACAATAAAGCAAATCCTAAACAAAGTGCATTTTCATAGTAAATAATAATGTCATCATCATTAATGATGGGCTCATGGTATTCTTAAATATCCATTTACGATTAAGATGCGATATAGATAGCTTCATACCATAAAAATAAAATTTTGAAACTGTGAAGTGAGTTTGGAAATATCTAAAATATATTTATAAACCCCGATATATTACATATTCATCAATTATGCATTATAAACCTTAAACTGATACTGAGAATTGAAAAATCTAGTACAAGATATTATGCAAACATGTAAATTAATACATACCTCACTTCACTATACAAACATTAGCATTGTTGCAATCCTCCCATGATTGTAACCCTCTTTTCTAAGCACCATCAACCCTCCATACCATGCACGTCAACTTCATTATAAATCAGTTTAAATTATACATGGAAAGTATCCAGATGAAGTTATGGTAATTCAATTGATTCAATATTTCGGAATTTCCATACATATCCCTGTTCACTACTGCAGTCGTTAAAATTGGCCGCGTTTTCTGTTGGGCTAACTTCTGATTTGAATCTGCCAGTTTGAATATTGGAAGCCAATTTGACAGCGCATAAATACCTTAATCATGTTTAGTATAATATGTTTTGTGATGCATAATATAGACTTTGTGTTATTGAATCAGTCTGATAATTAACTTACCATGTTAAGCCACACGATATTATGAGATATAACTCACTATACGATTAATACTATCGTGCCCAGTTTTAGACGTTACATGATCTGCAAGACGAGCATAAAAATACATGCTTACCGTGAGTAAACTAAAAGTGATGTCGCGTGGAGACTCAATTTTAAAATAATTTCGTTGGATTAGGTTTTCCCGGAAACGTCTGGAAGATTAGAGGATTCCTTTCTTGAAAAGATAATCACGCCCTGTTTCAGAGGATTGTAGTAAAGATGTTTGTATTTTTGTGAGCGCGTTGAAAGTTATTTGAAACTACTGAACTATATGCAAACGAAACATTGGTAAAATATGAGCGATACACATCTTCAGGACCCCGATTTTCAGAAATTGTCTCGGGACAGGAAGTGCCTCTTTTCTCGGTAAACTAAGGCCTATAACCCACGAGAACTAGTAAACGTGGTGAGTGGATTTCCTTGAATAATAGGCCCTAATTTACACCTTTCATTGAGACGTATGGCACATATACAACTTCTGAGAATGTTTTTAATAAGTGCGATGAATTTGTGTCTTCTTTTATGTTCTGTAGACAAAGTGAATCAATTTTGAGGTTCAACCACTACACATGTAAATGTCCCCTCCAGTTCCTCCACCAACATGTAAATACAGTAGCAGTGTTGAGTGAGTTACACAATACATAACACCGCTCCATCTCTACCCCAGGTGTTGTACAGATTATGGGCGGAACAAATCTCAGGGGCGGCTGCCCAAGTGGTTCGCTCTAAGTGGCTTTGTATACGTCATAAGTCTTGCTCCTTTCATCAGCTCTCGGACAATTGAAAGTACTTGGTGCATTCTCAAAAGCTTGTATACAAGTCCTCAAACCCAGCTCCGCCTAATCCCGTTTAACAAACTTCTGAAAACCATTTTATATGTCTCCTTTGGAATTCCAACTCTCGAGATTCTTATTTTGGCGGAATTGTGTCTTTGAATGCATGAGATTTTCTCTCTAAAAAAAAATTGTTGTCATCTCCAATACTCCGGAAATTTATCACTCGGAAAGTTCATTATGAGATGGTAGCGTTGCGCCAGGAGAGTTGCGCGACTTGCTTTCTAAAGGTTTTGGAAGTTGTCCGCATCCCGATTGTCAATATCCTGTCGAAACGACCCGGCCAATTGTGAGACCCGGACAACAATGCATTGCGAGTATTGAACAGGACAACATAATCTTGGCCATTGATAACGTTCTTTACAAAACATTCAAATAATTTGTTCTCTTTTTACGACTGGAACGGAGCTACTTAAACTCTGACAACAATGTGTTCCACTTCAGTGCGTTAGGTATTTCGAGGACACAACATATTATTAATCGTTTTAAAAATTTGGAATATATACTCATCCACAAGCTTTATAAATAATATATACGCTTGTATGGCCGGCCAGTGGTTTTGTTCTAACTATTAGCAATCTATAGAAATTTACAATATTTGCTAAGCCCAACTCCTAGTGTGTTGGGAAAGTGACAGCTCCTATTTTCACGGGCGAAAAACTAATCGTGTGTTCTCTCGCGACCCGAGCCAACTGTCTCAATATACCGCGGCGATTTTTATTTCAAATTTTACGATTCGACCGATTGATCATTGAGCACTGAGCATATTCAGAGGATCGAAGAGACACAGCTACTACGGCAACCTCCAACAGTAACACTCCATGCAGTGACTATGATGCGGTAATGCACACATTTATAGTTTCTCAACTCAACACTAAGTTACTTCCCCCCTCATCATATCGGGGTGGTGTATTGAATAAATAAGCCCGATGGGCCTCGGTGGGCTCCTGTATTGAATGGTTTGACGACAGGCTGACGTCTTGCGGTGTATGAACCAGCTGTTGGAGGGCAGGGCTTGCGGGACCGCACCCCCTGATCCCATGGGAGAGTGGTGCGGACTGTGCTAGTCGGGGTGTACTGCAGGATCATACACTGACAAGGTGTACAGCTTTGTTTTATTACAATTATAATAATTAATTACAAATATCACTACACCATCCTTTCGGGTGTACAGGAATGAGATTGGTGTTTGGGTTTCAAGGATATCCTAAGAGTTCTACACAGCATTGAAAGAGTGATTACTAAACACCATTTAGATATATAAGAAGTAAACACTTGATTTAAAAAGTTTAAAATATTTGTTTACTTAGGGTTGATATTTTGGAAGCTAATGAAGTAATTAATAACAAATTGGTTAGCAAGTTTGCAAAATGACAATCGTAATGTTTGGAACATTTTTTGAAACTTTGTTAATTCATTTCTTAGTTTTCTTTCTTTAGTTCTTGGAGAGTAGGGTCGAGTAGGACAGCAACAGTGCAGACTGTGCAGAATAGGGTAGTTATGACAGGACGAATGAGCTGCGAGATTGCAATAGTGTAGCCGGTGCAGAGTAGGGTAGGTTAGGACAGGAGAGTGCAACAGTGCAGGCAGTGCATGTGAGAGTAATGAGGACGATGGGGGGTGACATGCACAGGTAGGACATAGCAAGAGTGCAGGCGGTGCAGAGTAGGGTAGGTTAGGACAGGAGAGTGCAACAGTGCAGGCAGTGCATGTGAGAGTAATGAGGACGATGGGGGGTGACATGCACAGGTAGAACATAGCAAGAGTGCAGGCGGTGCAGAGTAGGGTAGGTTAGGACAGGAGAGTGCAACAGTGCAGGCAGTGCATGTGCGAGTAATGAGGACGATGGGGGGTGACATGCACGCTTGGATGAAGGCACAAAATGTTCAATGGGCTCAGTTAAGCGTGTTGCGCAATTGAGGGCCGGTCATATGTGAAATAACGTGCGTGGGGTCAGAGGGGTATAACGCGTAAACAGCGCGCGGCATCGCGTCGAGTACAATCTGTTTGTACGTCTTCAGCGCGGCGGCTTGCTTGGATGTCCGACCTAACTTGGCTACTGACGAGCGCTTTAATTAAACTACTTGTCAGAACGAACAGTGGGTTAAGTTAAACATCTTCACAACATTGGTATTCAAAAGTTGAAATAAAGAAACAATAAAACAGTAACCTTGAACCTGTAACCATTCACATTGGGTGCATGATGAACCACATAATATAGTATACCACCGACTTGTAGCTTCCACACACAGTTCCAATAAAATAAAACTAAAAGCCATTACTAGCTGCTCAATATTAGACGACCTTATCTCCGCGTGCAGTTGACGTAGTGCCTGCGGTTATAAACCGGGGTTGGGTAAGACCTCTATAGGGCCAATCATACCAACATGGAAAATGTATTGTGAAATTAATTGCATTTTTGAAGAAAATTGGTATGGTTTGATTTTTTGGGTAGTTTTCGACAAAACGAATTAGGATTCCCTTTGGTCATAACAATAAGTGATCGGGCCTGTAGGGGGGAGGGGGGGGGGGAGGGAGGGGGGATGCCGACGTCATATGTTCAAGCACAATGGACTGTGGTGACGAGAGGTTTTCGCGCCGTCGCACTAAAGACGCAGGAAATATATGTGTAGGCTACAGGCCCTTATACAAAACACACACGAACAAACAGTACTTATCTTACAAAAATTACGCTATCATATTTTCCCGTAAAATATATTTCGAAACCCAAAAAAGTATCTTATTTATAATTTCATGATTTTCTGTCTAATATATTATTCCAGTTAATTGAATTTCATACAAGCTATGTCATATAGTTATCATTCTTGTTCTTCATTATTGTGTAGTCACTTTTGGTCTCCTAGTTTGCCCTTTCTTGCACTAATTTTCTAAAAGTTAAATATACTAACACATAAGAACACTGAAAGAATACGGGACCTGCCACTGTTGTCATAGGGGAGGGGGGGGGGGGGGGGGGGGAGTAAATACAATCAATAATAACGATTCTCCTTATTACCACTTGATAGTTTATAGCCCTTATTTAGGAATAAGAAACAACACCTCTGATGCATTTAACACATACGCTAATAATCCTTATTAAAACTAAATTGTTCTCAATGATAGCTGATGTGATGATTGATGCACAATATGTTGAAGCTGATCATACATCATCATCAATGAACCACATCACACTGACTGACAGCGCTCAGCAAACCACAGAGCAACCACCACAGTTATGGATAGTGATGATAAACTGTACGCCAGTGGCTCATGTTTTGTCTTTGTCATCACGCAAATTGATGTGGATAAAAATATCCCATCAATCCATTACAGGCTATCTGTAAATGAACTACTTTTCAACCAGAATTATGGGATGATTGTGTTCATTACTGCTCAAACCGTTTTAGAGTCATAGGTTTTTGTTTGACTGTGTTGCACTCGCCTTGCATACATACAGCAATTATTTGTCGAGTGTTTATTAACTATTAATTACTATTATTACCTTTAATTTTATTGTTTTAATTATTAACTATTAATACTATATTGTTGCGTGCACTGAGCGTTCCATCTATACCTATATCAATGTCCCAAACAGAATCAAACACAAGCCGTTCCACAAAAATCAACATTTTAATGAACGATACTTCGAATAAACTCGAACCATGCAGTCATATTATCGGGTATAGTTATTCCGCTTGAATGAACAAGGGACGCATCCGTTGTTAGAACTTTGAGAACCACCTCATCATTACCCTCCCAAGCTCTAAGATAAGATGTTGATGATCCCTCACGCTATCTCCTTGATTGGTCCGTTCCTGCCTCCTGTTGTTGAGATGCCCCACGCGTCTCCACCCTCGCCCCAAGCGCTTCACGCGCAACCCCTCCAAGGGGGATGGAAAGAATCCTTGGGATTATTGCATACATACCGATACTCCGCCCAAATTCCCTCATCCAACCTCCAAACTGTAGCAGTATCCGGCTTCCGGCGGGTTGATGGAACTGCAAGATCTTGAGTACCCGAGACCTCAGCCCATCCCGAGGAAACCCTCCGTCATTTCGATACTTCTTTGTGAAGAGAGGTCGATGAAAAACCTCTCACGGTTTGGGTAATTTCGTTGCTGAATGCCTATTATTTATATTTCAGTTTCGCGACGTCTGTGTATGTATAGCCCACCTACCAATTTTAGAAAACGTTTACGTTTATTTGTTTCAATTGGTTTTACGTTTGTTTCGAAGCAACTTTACCGATGCGTTCGTCATACACGAGTGATTCGTGGCCAATCAGTGAGCCCCAATTTTAAATACTGGTCGCTGATTGGTCATGAGTTACTCCTCTACGACTGTAAGGTAGTTCCGGGACAAGTAGAGCAATGTAATAAGAGTTGTCGTTGTGGCACAATATGTAACTTAGGTGTACAAGAATACCGATAAATAGAGCTGGAGGTTGTGGGTTCGAATCCCAGTCGGTACAACTTCTACTAAAATCAAGCTTGGAGCTATTTGAGAAATGCCGTGCGGGTTTGGCAGTCATTCACACATAATGGTTGGGTTAGGTTGATTGTCGACATTCTTCGGTTCTACTCGTGCACGTCAACCCAAACAAAGAGCACGTCTCAGTCTCAGCCTCACTTCTCAAGACAGGGAGCAACCTCGTAATGTAAGCTTGGAAACCGAGCCTAATGCTACTCTGTCAAGTAAGACAACACGCGCGGGAGACAGCCACAGAGAAAAGGAGTTTTCTTTAGTCAGGGGGGATTAAAGCCTCTTATGGGCTTTTTCTTACATCAAACATTTATTATTATTTATAAAAATAAATGTAAAAGAAATAACATTTTTACACATCTCATTCATACATCTTGTCCTTCCAAAAGTAAAGTAAATCATAATAATGTAGCTTAAAAGTAAAAACTGCCTAACACTACCCACGCAGTAGTATAGTAACAGTGTTACCTACCTTTCATTTGTATTTTTTAAGTTGCCGATCTTAAAAGTGTAATAAATTTAGCGCGAGAGAGAGAGAGAGAGAGAGAGAGAGAGAGAGAGAGGGGGGGGGGGTCGATAGGGGGGGGGGGGAGTCTAACGAGTGTATAGATATAATTTTGCCACTTGTTAATTCGAAATTTGAAACCCATTGAAACAGCGTCAGTTTAATAAAGTGAATAGCTAAGCCAATCAGTGCAATTATATTTTGTTTGTGATAATAAAACGTTGGTCGCCATTTTCTATTCACTCATATAAGCCTTGCGCGCTTCATTCTCCCCCACTTCATTTTCGGTTTCCTTTTAATCTAAAATCTCCGCTATTCGCATACCCTCCCCCCCCTTCCCATCTCCCCTTTATCGCGCCCTCCGCAATATCGCGCTGGAAATATTGAATGGTGGTGCCCAACGCGCAAACTCCCGCCCACCCTCTCTGCGTGGGGTGCGTGAACGCACTCGACGAAAGATGGTTACCTAACAAGCTGCAACGAAACTTTAATGGTGCTACAAAACCAATTAATCCCATCTCGTTAGGTGCCGAGAAAGGAACTAAGGTTTAATTACGACCAATGAAACATAAGGCCTGTCTCTTGTTGAGTGAACACCTTACGAACAAGGTTGAGCCGGTTGAGCTCATGGAAGAGAAGGTGAACTTTCAATTCAATGTTTTACGTTTTACATTTGAAGTAAACATCAATAAGATTATACAATTCTAGCAAGAAGCTGATATTTTATGGACTAAGATAGACACAAATACACTACACGTTTATTATGAGTCTTGATCAAAACCTCTAAATTAATTTTAATAAGAAAACAGCTTTTGTGTGTCGCTTATGATTGTATTAGACAGTATAGGCTTATCATTGAAACCAATGGCAACCTGGAGATTGGTATGATTCTGAACGCTATGTTGTAATATGTGCTCGTGGATGCCACACGAACCCATTGGTTTTGTAATCGTAAATTATTTTTACGATGGTAACTTGAATTACCATCGTTAGTGTATAAAGTATAAACGCTCATGAGTAGTATAGGCTACAGACCTACAGTAATTATAAATCTATTATCTACGCAGTCGTTTCTGTAGCCTAGTAATTTATGATAACAACTTGCGTGATACCATTGGATGTGTAGTAGAGTAGAATACATCTGTATCACGAATCCATTGGCGTATTGGCCCTTGTATTGCTTTTGTATGCTAACCTATATGACTGGGCAAAGTTACACCACACCGTCCTTTCGGATGGGACGTAAAGCCGATGGTCCTCTTGGTACGTTTCGTCAGGAGTAGGCTACGTGCCGGTACCAGGCTTCCCCTCCTCCCTTCCTCGTTATCATTCATCAATCATCACTCATCAGGCTAAAGAGGGCATTGGTGCCCTACACTGGCCTTAATTACAATAAAATAAATACAAAAATATGTATGCTTACATTTGGAATCGACTGGCTTGGTGGATCAAAACCAATTTAAATTGAGGTGTCCTAAGCGCTGCTTTCCATGCATTAGGCAAATAAAACAATTACATAACCACAATTGGATCTTTAAGGAACGTGTTTTCCCTAGCAGGTATCAATAATAACTAAACCTCATTTGCATTGGTTTGTAGCTCGTTGAGTCTATCGTATTTCGTGCTTCGTGTTTATTCCAAGCTTTCCCTCATCCCTGCCTGCCGGTGTCGTGCAATCAAATGGCTAACATATAGCCGACTAATCTCTGTGTGACATTCCCCTCCACCCCCTACTCGACCCTCGGAAGCCAAGTAGTGGCCCTAGACGGCTTCCTTGATGTAAGCTGCTGCATAATGTCAACAAAGAGATATATTTCTCTGGACCTTTGCCCCCCATTCATTGAGTGAGTCTAACAGAAGTTAGCCAGTGACTGGCATAAATAGCTGTGCGCGGCGCGGGCAATTCAGAGGCAGTCAAGTGAACGGCGCGCGGGGCACGTACGGTGGGGTTGGGGGTGGGGGTGCATTCATGTCACTCCAGCCCGTAGACGCGGAGAACGAGAGGTGGTTCAAAGGAAGATCAAGGATTTATAAATACAATATATTACAACAACAATAACAATAATTTTACTATAAATAATTATATTGCCATGATATTAATTGTATGCAAATGTGTGTTCCACTATTTTCTTGGGAGTTGGCCCTCCCATAACTTTATTAACGTTCTTGTGCAGTAAATCGATGAATACTTCTTCGTACACAACATATGTAAATAGATAAATGTTTGTATTTATTGTATTGTATAACACATTCAGTTATACAAGGACTGGTTTTCAATGTGGGGCAGTATACCATTTACTGTGTGCTTCGTTGTTTTGACGCCTCTAAAGTTACCGTTTACATAGTACACATCCGTAGCCCTACCTACAGAAAGATTTCCAAAATTTGAGCTCGAACTGAGAATAAAGCACTGGTTTGCATCGGAAGCAGGAAGAAACTACCTAGACCAACAAGCAATAAAAATTCTTCGACATCGATGACTGACGCTTGTAACCATACAAACACCAGGGCCTGGATTCACAAAGATGCGTAACTCTAAGTTGTCCTAAGTTAGGCAAATCCTAGCTAGATAAATCAAGATAAATCATGTCTAGGTATTAATACACATTCACAAATAAAATATTATTAGTTAAATTACTCATATTTTACTATATTTTATCTTTATAACATTGCAGAACGACATATTGGTGATTTATATCACTAAGATTTGCCTAAACTAGGACGTCTTAGCACTTAGGCACCTTTGTGAATCTGGGCCCAGTGGTGTATGTTTCCTTCCTCCAATGTGTGATACAGTTACACCATGAGATAACTCTAACAGGATAGAAACATGGTTGTACTCACGCTGGGGATGTTGTCGTTGTTGCAAACTCCTTCAGAGAGGAGGCGATCCCTGATCTCCCAGGCGAAGATGGAGGGACACTCTCTCTTGTAGTCGGCGATCTTGTTGACTACGTTCGACGTCGCCACTCTTGGCTTCGATCCTCCGATAGCTCGAGGTTTGATTGACCCCG
Organism: Isoperla grammatica; assembly: GCA_945910005.1. Taxonomy (NCBI): domain Eukaryota; kingdom Metazoa; phylum Arthropoda; class Insecta; order Plecoptera; family Perlodidae; genus Isoperla; species Isoperla grammatica. Next base: position 5,743,465 of record OX246739.1, on the reverse strand, counting down.
TCTCGTAGTATCTGTAACAACAGTAACCATTATCTTCTAGACTAGAACTATCATCACTGACACAGTCCTTCAACTCCCGTCATCTCTTTGTCCTCCGCTTTCATCGTCACCATCAACTAAGACTGAATGAGTCCGACACTCTACTTTACTTGACCCCATCATAGTTTCTTCTAGAGCCACAGTGACACAGTCCTACATTTCCAGTCAGCATCACCAATTACTATCCCCATCTCCTAGCGCCATCCTTTTCAATTTTGCTGAAGACTGAATGACTTCTTCTGCAACCCCAGTTTACTATAGTATATACTATCCCTATCATCTAGGATTCTCATCATCTCCACTTTAACCGAAGACTGAATCAGTTCTGAAAATCCCAGTTTACTTTACCATCCATATCTCTTGGAACTCTCATCAACCCCACTTTCACAATTAACTCAGCCACAGTTAAAGAATAAAATTCCTCTCTTAAAAACCATCACAACCTTCCGCAATGAATTACTTGGATTCTGCAACCCCATCCATGTCCCTCACAAAGGTCTAAAGCCACGATCAAGAAAACCTTCCCCAGTCAGTTCAGCAACAGGCATCACAAAGTTCTTACGTCCTCATCATCATCATTAATCATCGCACTTTGATGACTGCAAGTTCCAAAACTCCAGTTAGCATCACAGAGCATAGCACGTGACGTGTTCTCTCACCTGCCGAGAATCTTTGAGACGCAGCCGTTGGAGACCTGTAGAATGCGTGAGATGTCGCAGGGTCGGGCCCCAGAGTGCGCTAGCTCTACTATCTTCTGACGTGTACTGTCAGGCAGCGGCCGGCCGTTCACATAGACTCCTCCTAGCTGGTTGATGCCGCTATGGCCTGCAGCAGAGCATCCAAATATCGTACTAGCGCCTAAGCCGTGGTGGTCTTCCTCTGTAGGGCAAGCAAAAAAACACACTTTGTCATTTTGGGCCAGCCATTGGCACTCTGGTATTAATTGCAAGTAAATAAGAGGCCTGGCCTAGCGATATGATGTACACCTTACAGACTACGCTGATTAAAATTAAAAATGAAAAAAAAGATTTTAAGTATAACACACAAAATTGCACCGTTGTAAACAGAGAACAAAATATGGAATTAGACCCTTAATTTTTGACGAGAATCAACATTACATCCTAAAAGTCAAAACTGACAATACACTGCAACGTTGGATAATTGTTGGACCGGCAACGTCGTATTTCGTATAACCACATGTTTCTTTGAGAAATTAATTCTATCCGATTTTTAATTCTCATTATTTTCTGAAAAAGTAATTGTTTAAGGTTCTTAAACATCAACAGTTCAGCTATATTCTTCCTTGAATTAAATTATTTGTTCAGAAATTTTGAGTAAAAAAATAATATTTCAATTATAAATTGAATATTGTTCCATTAACGTGTAATTTAATGTAATCATGGTCAAGGTTAGGCGCGGGTTAGGGACATAAGTGTATAATTAGATATCTGTGATATCAGTTCACAGTTAGGCTTGTTTGAAACACTAAAACATTCGAGATAATTGTCCATAAACCCGGCACCTCCACCAAACCAATAGACTTATCCAGATGTCCCTCGCTAACAATTCTCAGCCTGACCTCACAACGGATTCTATCCACGGAATATACCTGATTCATGCCCACTGTTTCAAGTCAAACCAACAGAATTACTGGTCTTCCCATTAGTATAGCAAACTAAAATATCACGCTTTTCATAATATTTTGTATCGGCCACTCCTTAGAGAAGTATAACAACTACGCAGATATTCTTTAATTCACTATTATCGAATTGTGTTCAGAACTCAATCTTTAATTGTGATCACTTAACAACCCTCAACACAATGTGCAATCAAGATATGATTACATTCAACATGAAGTGTGCAGGTGGTGGCAACCATACAGTGAGAGGGTGCGTGCATCGGCATTCACACCACTCGTGTTATAATATAACCCTATCTATAGCTGTGTGGGTGTGCCAGCCACCTTTCATAACGCACTCGCTTTCAATGGTTCGTATTGTGTTCTAGGGACATTTAATCCTGTTGGAAGCCCCTCAGTTACGAACGCGTGCTCCATGGTGAAACCTCTTAGTAGAATAGGATCCGATTAAACAGTGAAGAAAGACCCATGGAGTTTGCTTGCATTGCCTCTTAATTTCCCGCCCCAATCGCAAAGTAGGGATGAATGGGTGGATGTGGGATTAAAGATTTAGTGAGAGTTGTTTGCTAACATCAATGTGGTTGTTATTGATTTCAGGATACTGTTTATAAATTCTTGAGATGACAATTATTCTTTTGTTTAAACCAATACACTTATATCTGTTTCGTTTTCGTCTCTAAAAATAATTTAGATTTGATCATAAAGAGACGTGTAGTACAATTAACAGGAGGGATAGCTTCATTTTGGTCCTCGCTTCAATGTTTGGGTTTTATGTAAAACATAAATTACATTATATTTCCTAACAACAGTAATATTGCATATGTCATGTTTAGAAAAAAGAAAACATTCTAATTAATAAAAAATACATTCTGTTGTTGTGTGACTTGTTGCTAAGGGTAAAAATAACGTTTTTTCCCCAAAATATCCCTCTAAATAACTGTATTATTTACAATTTCATGCAAAATAGTAATATTGAAGAAAATATAACTTTTAATTCGGGTGTACTGCACGATAGCAACATACATTGTATTAGTTTAACAAACTGGTAAAGATCTTCGCAACTAAATGTATCTGCGAAGCCGAGAAGATGGGCTGCGTCTAGAATTACATTACCTAATCCCCGCCTCCCCAGCGTCTATATAGCAATGTTGTTGCAAGTTTGTTTAGTAGCCCCCGGCACGTCTATGAGGGGGGGGGGATTACGTTCATGAAACTTTCACTTTAGCCCCGACGCAGACTGCTCGAGGTTCAACTTCTAAGCGCATTGCTGCTTTAAGTTCACGACATTCAACTTAACGACGAGCCATTACCTGTTTAGTTAGCACTGATCAGCGGGTTAATTACTACTGTTATATTACTAAACAAACACTCATTGTAAGGAAATAAACGAGGGTTCTTGAGCCTCTCTGATACACACACGCGCAATAGGTTACAATCGCTAAACGCTTACATGCAGTACAAGAATTACATGGGGTACTTTAGAAAAGTTTACTTTTGAACAATTTCTCATCGATTTAATATACATACAATTATCCACTTAGGCCTAGGTACTCATTTCCCGTACGCTCATTACATTCTGTAACTTGGGTGCCTTCCATTATGCATTTTATGTGCACGTATATTTCGAAAGCCACCAACGTGGGCTATAGTTTGATAATCTGGGATTACTCTATACAGTCTGCATTGTCTCGACTAGGTGTAGTGCAGTAGCTAAGATTCAAAGCTCCAACATTTACCAAATGGGCAATCAAGTAACGTGGGTGAAATGAGTCATATACGCCCGAGGTTGCATCGAGGTTTGAATAATTATAAAGGAAGACAAATCATCGCCCGACAAATTGAGATCAATGTTAATGCAAGTGAAACTAGCCTTTGCAGAAAATTAATCTATTTCCCTATATCCCTATACACTTTCAACGGCATACAATTACTAAATAATCAAATTCACTGTGTAGCCTAATTCTTCTAAAATTCATAATAACAAATGTATGGTACAATCATATGTTTTTAAGACAAGACACTATACTGTCTTGCTACAGACACAAAGATTTTCATTAAGACAATACGAAGTTTTGGTGACAAACATTGTATTATCTTGATTCTATCGCCTAGTCTATGATGTATATCACCATGAAAATCATATGATCAGGTTGGCAATATAGATGTTGGAAAGAATATTTGGAGTCATTACTCCAAATATTCTTTCCCGCAAATATGTTTTCTGTGCTGACATAATATCTGTGCTGACAAATGGCAGCGACAACGCACAAATTGTCCAATAATAAAGACATCGTTCGCCCGCATTAGTTTGCAATTTTGTTTCACTGCGATAGGATCAATCGCTATTTAGTAACCATTGGTGTTGACCCTTGAAAGGCATGGCTTGCCTGCATACTTTCGATGTAGAACTTTTTAACGCGCGTTCCTATTTTAAGGAACTTTTCAAGTAATAAGACTCTTTACTGTTCAAACTTTTAATTGAGAGAGCTCATACTTCCGGAGTACGTTTTAAAACGTTTCTTTTACGACCCAGTCTTTTCCGTTCAACACCACTCTTCAATCTTTATAAACAATAACTTGCTCTTTTGTGACTGCAAAGTGTAATTTTTAACGATCGCTTGGTACGTATTCTTATTATTATGACATTCAAGTGACGTTATGTGTTCGTTCTAGCTTTAGCTTTAGTTTGATCAATAAAACTTGTATCTATAATGTTGTAGTGCTGTGTACCCGCATTTAAAATTGCTTTTAAAACCTTAATGCAATACAGTGTCGTTCGATGTTATTGGTGTTAATATTGGCGTTCTCGAACTTGGCACACGCCTATTAATAACAATCAGAACTATAGAATACCCCCAGTAAAGCAGAGCTAGACTTCACGTAGGTCTCCCGAAGTTTGTGTTCTTAGCATCTGATGTCTTGAGTTTCCTCCGAGAAGGTTGGCAGCAGTGAGCAGTGAACAGTGCGAAGTGAGCGCGCATGCGCCAGCTTTGTACGACTCGATACGTCCTCAATGCGCCATGTAATGTTAAAGCTAATGCAATTTGCGGCGCACGGCTCTGGAAACCTAAAGGGGTTATATTGTCAACAAGAGGCGACCCGCTTGGCGCTCACAAGTCTCTCTCTCTCTCTCTCACCCACGCCTACGTCACAAGTGCTTGTCAAGCGACTAAACGAATCTGTTACGCAAACATCGACACGTTTTACCTTCCAATTCGAACCAATTGCTTTTAAAAACACTAGATAATTGATAGTTTTCACTCCCTACAAATTGTAGAGAATAAGTAAATATGCTATGCATGCATGACTATTTTACAATAAACAATGGAATATATTATGCTTTTTTTATACTGTTCATGAAAATGCTACAATGCCCGTATAAAATTTAGAAAAATGAAAGACTTTGCATGACGTTAATAAATAAGATAAATTACTATTTGTATTCTACATTACACACCATTTAAAAGATATTACACACGACAGTGTTAGCGCAAATGCAAGAACGACATAAAAATACACAAACCGAAAACCAAATTGACGTGTGAAGCGCAGCAGCCAAACAAACAAACAAACAAACAAACAAACAAACAAACAATCATAACATTGAAGTGGGCGAAATAAGGCATTCAATTTTCACACAAATTAAATAAGTTAGATCCAGCCTTCTAAATCTCAAAATGCATTTCCAAAATGTTCCAACACACTTTGCCTGTCCGCGAGTCAACGTCTGCGATGAAGTAGCAACACTAATCGATGGTGAAAGTAAATATGGCGGCCCCCTTCATTTCACAAGACGAACGATCGAGTTTATCTCTCAATGAGACACGCTACAGCCAGCCGAGGAGTTGAGGTGGGAAGGACGAGGGGTGGGGGAAGGGGAAATCTGCATAACGAAATCAACCAATCAAATAATAAGACGTGGTGGAGCTTGAATTCATTTCCCTCGTGTTAAAAGTAAAAACACCGGATAAAATCCACTTACAACGAAATTGCGAAGAGTCTTCATAGTTGAGCTGCGTTGCTACAAGAGTAATTGATTGAAATGTATAATGTGCGCTAGCTAATGTGAGGAGTTCGCTGATACAATCGTTGCGGCCTGACTAAATCATATCACATAGAACATACTAAACTATCTGATAGCTATGATTGCTGTTTTTAACACAAAGCCTGCGGTACTAAATATAAATAGCGTGCGTGGGGTTCGAAAGAGAATGGTGTAGGCCTAACCTTAGATGAGATCATTGGTAAAATGGGAGTTTGATAGTGTTTTAAATCACATCAGTGACTGATAGCTATACCAAATGTTTTGCCAGACTAATAAAGCCAATGCTTTCAACATTGTCAGCCTCGTAGAATAGAGTATAGAACCTACATCCCCTACAACCTCGCCTCATTCATTCTTTTCAACAGTAAGTTGGCACATTGGTTTGAACAGCGAAGTGAATAGCATAGAGAGTATTTTGATTACTCTAGTGCACATGGATTTTAATTTATCTCTTTCAAGCTATAAGCTACGAAAGAGTGTATCATATGTAGGTTGGCATTTACTCTGCCTCATCCCCCTTCTCATAAATATGTATAGATGTCTGAGTAAAATCCTCGGTGTGTGCATGGTGAAAATACAATCATAACATTTTAAATAAACAAGAGTGTTTTCACCTTAAACTAAAGGATTTTATTCTCCCGGAAACAGATAAAATTTTAACATAGACCAATGTTTGACAGGTTACATTCTCTCACATCCCTCGCTTTTAGAATAATTCTTTTGTCTACATTTCTCACCTAAAACTTCACTCTGCTTTTCTTCTTGCCTGCTCGTCTATCTATCTGCCTGTCTGCCTGCCTATCTGTCTATGTCTGCCTACTTGTCTGTCCGTCTGTCTCCTTGCCTGTCTTCTTGTCTATCTGTCTGTTTGTCTATGTCTGTCTGTCTACCTGCCTGCCTGCCTGCGGATTGCCTGCCCCCCAATCTGTCCGTCTTTGTCCGATGCTTGGGGACACCGATGAGCGACCAACACACGGCACGGTTTGAATCACTATACTTCTGTTTCCGAAGTGATGTGAAATTATTTTCCATTTTGAAAATGTTCGTTCCTGCCGCACGCGGGGTAGAATTGGATTTAATCCGCGCGTCGCCCCCCCCCCCCCCCCCCCCCCTCCGCCCGCTTTCCGCTCGGCGTAGCGGAAACAGCGCTCGCTCTCGCGCCAGGCAGATTAACGCAGAATTACACATTAACAAACGAAAAACGCTGACAGCCACATTTTCAATGTCTCTTCTTCTTTTAGAAGAGATTTTCATATTTCCTTGTGAGCAATTCCACGGGCTTGGTTAAAATTAATGTTAAAAATTAAAAATAGTCTGCAGTTTTATACAACATTGTGTATATTGAAAAAAGAATGAGAATAACTCGAGCTCTTTGAAATTTGCTTAGATATTTTTGGAATGGAAAATTATTAACATATATTGCTGGTTTTACCTCGGCGGTGTTTGTTGTTTATTAGTTATACGTTCTAAAAGAATTGTGAAACCTGGAAATGAAATTTCTCGAATATAAATTAATAATTTGAAAAGGAATGTATTTTAATTAATAACGCTTCAAAACCAAGTATTATGTGGAAGGATTTCTTCAGCAAGATCTCTCGCATCCTCAATCCACAATGAAACAAAATAATAATTTCTAGTTGGAAACCTGTCCAGGGTCAATTCAGCCCCTCGCTTTCAGGAGACTAACTATAAGGTACTGTGCTATTTATTGTGTAGTACGGCTCAACCCCTGCATTCATATTGTGGCTCCGGATAACCCAGGTCAGGATTGCAGATGGAAGGTGTCGACCCAGCGACCTATTCTGTACCATCTGTTTCTATTTCTGTTTCTCTCTCCCACTTTGTTCTATTTTGTCACTGTTGTCTCGGTATTACTGCTGGTTTTATGTTAAATATTTAATTTAATCTTTTTCGTACATGAGGTATATATTGTATTAATAATATTGAAACTATACTTACCCAACATATTAAATGTTTGTATGTTTCAATCAATTCTTATTGTTCATGTTCTGTTGTGTTTATCATAATAGCTATTTTATTTAGTTCCGTGTTTGTTACTATTGTTTCATTGTAAATTGTGTCCTTGTTTGTATAGATCAGTTTTATAACTGCATAGGATGCACCCTACAGAATACGTTCAGTATTTGATCCCGTCAAGGTTCGCCAAAGATTTGTCACTCTACTTTATAAGATCTAATCGACGTACCTCTATTATGAGTAATGACTGACGCATAAACATGTAATTGCCGGCTCTCATAATTACAACATGAACGAACTTCGAACAACCTGGTACTCGGTTTAGAATCAAATCAAGTTCAACAGTTCAGGTTATATTCATATCAAAGTATCACTCTCCTCACTGGAATGTCGAGCTCTCCTCTTTAGCCCTAATGTAGGCCTAAATACTAAATAAGTCATGGCCGGTGACCCTTTCAGTGGGGGTGACGTCACGTGGACAGGGGGGGGGGGCACGCGACGTCGGCCGGAAGTTCAAAGGAAGCTTCTGATGAGATAGATGTCGGTATAATAGCTTGGACACAGCTCACACCAATCAAACGGGCTTCCTCGCTAACTGCTAATATCACAGTGACTGGAGAGTGGAGACCAATAGTGAACCGAGATCCTAATTCAGCCGGTCACCGATTCGATACCCGGTATTGGCAATCATGACTAAGGTTTTTCTGTCACAAGGCGAAAACTGGGGTTGAGAATTCGGGTCAAACTAACAGCTGCTGGACATTCCGCATTCCGCGAGACACCGCAATACCTATAGTTATTAGTTAGTCACCTGAAGAGGGGCATGAATTGCCCAGGTTTCCTATACGGAAAAAAGAAACAATAATGTCAATGTAGAACAGACCAACTAGTTGCACTCTCGCACGAATCGTTAGTAAATAAAACGTCGTATCATGTAATCACTCGCATTCTTTACCCTTTCGACGAATCCAACAATTCCTGTCTTAACTTTTACAAACGGAAGAATATTACTTGGCGAGCTAAGGCATGGAACGAAAATTGATTCAGAAAATTAAAGGGATGCTTGCTTCAGCCAATTGGCGTTATGTCTCAGATCAAACGAAGAGATCAAAGAAAAAACGCGATCAATCGGAAGGGGGTGACATATAAAGAAGAACGAATGGTTGTCACAAATTGCCAACAGGGGATGAGGGTGTAACAAAAAAGCCTCGTCGCAATTTGCGGTCGCCGGGGCGAAATCGTGGAGATGACGCGTGGCGTATATTGGCACTAGAGCATCGCGCCCTTTGCCGCGCTTTTAATTACATCTTGATTTCCAACCACCCTCGTCGCGATCTGTGATCGCATTTGGTTTAAAGCTGCTATAAACAAGGTGTCCTCATGAGCGAGGGGAGCCGAACTACCACTCGTGTCTACTTCAATCGAACCAACCGCCTCATATACACATTCTGAAGATGAAATTGACATCAAACGATGTTACAGATCAAATATAAAATAAGGGAGATGGGATTGAGTTATAACTAAGTAACATAATCTCATATTCAGCGATTACTGGACAGCGAAATGTTGGAACACATACGTTCCAGTTGAGTGATGGTTACTGATGGCTGCACTGCCGTGTATGAGAGAACTCCCACGTCCGGGCAGTGAGGGCCAAGACGTGACTCTCCCAGTCGTAAGAGGCGACGGAATGAGTTCTACCCCTTTTTCCTTCCATCCATTTAAATATACAAGTTCTACTCGTCGTTTTCTCCTAACACCCTCGATATCATTGCATGGGTTACACACCAGATTGTCAATCAAATCCTTCGTATGTTGAAATGAGCCCCTATGCAGCCTGACTCACAACGCACATAATCTGAGTTAGATGCCCAGGCTGACTCATAACGGACGTGCTATGAGTGAGTCAGGTAACTGATGTCCTGACTCATTCATCGTTTATATTAGAATAACGTAAAACATAAGTTTTACAGCAGCGTGATTCACAAATGCAAGATTATAGTGGATTTCGTATTTCTTTTGTCGTGTTTCTTTCAACGAATGTGTGAAAATCTATTTTCATTTCCAATAGAAAATAACCGTGAAAGTCGTCGTAATCTCTCGTTCCGCAGGAAGAATGAGGGAAGAAGCTATGCACCCCTCAGTCCCTCATATCCCCAGGGATTGGGCGTGGGACTAGGACCAAGCCGCGTCGCAATATTATATACAGTCACACATACACACTCGTCTTACACTTCACAGCATCGTGGCACGTCTGCACAGAGTGGCCGAGAGATGGCAGCACTGACAGTGGTACAATTCTCTTCGGTGAGATTTCATTTTAGGAACTATCGTTTTCCTAAAAAAGAATGAAGTATGTAATGAAACCTATAAGAAAAAATTAAAATAATCTTTACTATATGTATTTCTTGTTTGACATTTCGAAAGCCATTATTTTACTTTAAAAAGTTGTGTTACACCAATTTAAGAACCATCCTAAATGGACCAAACATTCGGACAATTGGTAGGGTTATGCATCTTCAGAATATGTAATTTCAGAGAGCAATAATTTTACTTTATGGTGCTGATCTGTTTCGTATGAATGGTGACAATCCATCGAGAATGCGCGCCTGTTATGGATGGATACAGCTGTTGTTGATGCGGGTACTATATTTTTTTCGAAATATGTTTTTTTTTTGTTACCTTATTGCCATTTGCAATTTGTGAAGGTCAACTCGATAATATGCTTTGTATTTCTAATAAATATGACAAAAGTTTCCGATTCGAGTACTTCTTCCTTCCCTAAAAACAAAATTGCAAACAAGATGCAATATTTGATAACGACTTAATTGCATTCCTTATTAGTTATAGATCAATCCATGTTCGTGTTTGTAAACCCATTTCTCTATATTTATTTACAATATCGAAGTTATCGTTGGTTTTAATAGTTTTATCTAACATCCAATGTGCTCCTATCGTATTCACGAGGAACATTTTTATTCTCAATCCGCATTCCTTATGCATGGTATATTTGAGGACAAGTCCGCTAAGCCTGTCAGTCCAATACGGGCTGTGCTTGCAAGATGTCTACCTCACCTTAGCCATGTAAGGGCTGCTCTGCTGGTGACAGTTCGACTCTTATCACTGCGACAATTCGATTCGATTTCGATCACGAAACGTCCTCTTGATTTTACACTCGACTTGGCTCAGGTCTCGAGCATAGTTGATTACAAATATCTTGCGACGTTGTTCGCTGTCAATGTCGCCTGCATGCATGGCACACACAAGGATCTAATCTGCAGTGGCGTGTACAGAAAGTAGGGGGGGGGGGGCTGAAACACAATACTCAAGTAGCGACTGACAGGAAATTCTGAAGCTGTAGACCGTAGAGGCTATTTAGTTGTAGGCGTTGTTCAAAATTTTTCCACATTCCAAATTGTTATTTGCTCATAGTAAAAACAAAATATAATAAAAAACGATACATAAAGTAAGAGTGAACTTTGTGTACATTTTTATCACTTTTGTGCACCGTCATAAAGTACGAATAAACTCTATACTGTACCTAAGTTTAGCACCCTGTCCCTCCCCATATTATTTTTACCACTTGATGTGGACTTCAGGCTATTAGTCTGTAAGATACATTTGCCGCAAATTAAATTAATGTTATACTTTATACCCGACATCGTAGTTTTGTGTAGGGGGGGGGGGGGGGGGCCTTCTATTTGACCGAACTTGTAAATATATTGTTATGCATATTCGATCGTACGAAAGCCTGGTGTTATTTTTTTTATAGTGTGGTGAATGCACAACTCTCTACCATTGAGTTTGTAACAAACTCAATGATTTTACTTTCCACTTGATTGCACCAACAAGTGTGCAGGTGCCAGCTCAGAATAATATGACCTTGTGCAGGTGCGAGCCTTTTACCCACAAGGCTTTCACCAATCAGGGTCTTGATCTCTCCCCCCCCCCCCCCCCCCCCCACGGCGCCATAAAATGACCTCGTGCAGGTGCGAGCCTTGTACCCACCTTCATGCGGCTCTTCCAGAAAGTAGCCTTGGCAGCGTAAGGCTCCCTGGCCCCGCCCACAAGGCCTGCACCAATCTTACCCCCTCCCCCCCCCCCCGGCACAGTTACATGACCTCGTGCAGGTGCGCCTCGTGCAGGTGCGAGCCTTGTACCCACCTTTATGCGGCATCTTCCAGAACGAAGCCTCGGCGGCGCAAGGCTCCCTGGCCCCGCCCACAAGGCCTGCACCAATCAGCGTCTTGACCGCGTGGTCCCAGCCGGTCACGTGATTGGTGCCAGCCGCCGCCCCCTCGCGCGGCTGAAGGAGACTCGCGCCCAGCTTGACACCCCTGAAACACGGTGAGAACAGGGCGTGACTCCTCCATATGGCCGCTTTGAATAGACGCCCCCTTGATTTTACATCCGTTCATACATGTTCAAATGTGTAGTTTCCATATTATGACATGCTCAACAGTTGAAGATTTTTACAGGAATTTGCGCACATCTACTTGAACTTTTCGACAGAATTTGGACAAACCAGAACTGGCTTGATACCACGGCCAAACTGAAGAAATTTAGAATGAAGCCAATACAAATGAGCATAATGAGGTTGTTGAGACATATTAGCGTAGATATGACTTGAACCGTCTGCTAGCCCAGAGTGCAATAATTGTGCTGGAGTAGGGACATCCCTTGGCTGTTGACGCATAGTTACGCAGTTACGCAACGCAAGCGAGATATACTGACGTTGTAAAATGCGTTCTTTAAAAAAAAAATGTATGGTGTAAGCTAAAAGTCGCTAGCTTGTCACAGGCATTAATGATACATTATTTTGATGAACAAAGTTTTGTGGTGCGCGCGCACATGCTATAACCGTGACGTAAAGATTGGTCAGTGCTCACCCGTAGCAGGCGGCAAAATATTGTTCAAGCGACGCAAACAAACTCTCGCTGAAGGTGTCAATATAGTGCCTAGACAAAAACAAATATATCAATGTGTTCTGTGGTCTTTTCTCGTCAATGATAATGGCAAAACAAACATTTTTGTTGAAAAGAAGACAGCTTTAATTAGTTTTTCATATGGCATGATTCCGCATGAAGGACAGACACTTGTTTAGTGTATATATTTAAAGACCACCAAAACGGGTAAAATTTACGAAATGTAAAGATATATTCCTGTTGACATAAAACCATATCCATGAAGAAGAAGAAACTTAAAGAACACTACATATCGCGATCTCCAAATTTAAATCCAACTGAATAATATGGAGTTCGCGCAACAAGATCGTTTCCATCGTAATATAGGTGTTTGTAGGACCAGATATAGGAACATCTACAAGTTTTACCAACAAATCTTGGGAGAGATTCCAATCCTGGAAGCAATATGATTTTGACCTGCACTACTGCCCAAAGATGCTGGTAAATAACGTCGTTTTATGTTTTTTATTTACATTTGTTAGCAATATTTCTATTTTAAGACCCAAGACGTAATTACACATGTTGTTAGTGTTAGGAATATGAAATAATAATGTCCATGTAACAAAGATCCCATGTCCGGCTGAGACAATGTCCTGGTGGCGTGAGTCGGCACTTCGGCACTGTCACAACATCCATCATTATCGACTGTCACGTGTGTGGTCCGGTCCGCCTTCTAACCAAATCACGTCACGTCACCGAGCAAACCACAGCCTGCTTGATCCTGAACCATCTTTGTAAGTTGCTCATCACCAAAACACTTTAATCATGCTGAGATTAACACCGTTGTTAATTATTTTAGCATCCAAAATAAGTGTACAGATGTGTGTTCGAAACATGGGCTATAGCTTCACAACAGCTGTCGGAAGGTACGACAAAACATTGGGAAATGGATAATAAAATAAACCTAGTTTGATACGAACTCATAAAGCTGTATCAAAAATATGTCTGTAGCATTGTTTTTATATTTTGGTTTAACGTTTGAATGATTAACAAAATAACGGCCCAACTGATTACAATATCAGAAACTATTTAGTCTTTACGAATTGTTCAGTTGCATATTTAAAATGAACGAAAATTAAATAGCTACAGACACTAACCTAAAGTAAACAAGATTCCGTATGTCCTTTATTTGTAAAGTTAGCTTAATCAGGTATAACATCAAAAGGTATTTTTCTAATGAATAATGCGTCGAAATGAATCAACCGCAGCTGAGACTGATTGACATTTCCTGCCTATGACTGATCTGATCCGATGGTATCTCTGGAAGGTCTAAGATGAGTTCTAATTGAATGTCAGCAAGTAGGCCGACGCAGGTAGGCCTAATTATGAGTGGTCAATATTTCTAGAAGTTGGGTTGTTGATCGGTCGCTGACCATTCACTACTCACCCAGCCAATCAGTTACTCATTTTTGTATCTTGACAAAGGGCCATATTTTTATGTCTCTTTTGTATGACGTTCAGCTGACTTACATAGGACAAGAAATAAAACTTGAAGGAATCATGATTTTGTTTTTGTTTATCAATGATAATATTTATATAGTGGTCTAATTCTAAATATTACATTTTTGTTGATAGCTTCACATTTTTATCCATACAGCATACACGTTTGTCATACTGGGACTCGAACCTAGACTGGGATAGTGGATTTTTGCAGCTCAAGTGATAAGATCCACTATAATTACTTCGGTTTTGCAAATATTGATAATATCACACCACACAAAAGTCCTAAATATATGACGTGCTGTAAAACCACTGAAATTATCCACCTGTATCGTTGTGTGCAAGAGCGCTCACAGAATGTTTCCCTGGGGGGGGGGGGGGGGGGGGTGGCAAGGAACATTTCAATAACCTAAATACACTCTCTCCCATGCACAAGTATAAAATACACATACAAGGGAATCTGTCGTAGGCAGAGGGTGAGGGGGGTTTAGGTCCCCCCTTCCCCCCACCCCTCCCGACCGGCACATGTTAAGGTATAGTTTTTCACTTTTTAATGCCATTTCTGATAACTTCTACAACTTGGTCCGCGTACTTCGCAACAAGAACTTTTTACTTCTGGGCCAACAAGTGACCCCTACCATTGCATTTAATTAAAATATTGCTAGTCTTTGTAAACATATTAAGGGGGGTGGGGGGGTCACAATCGTTGGAATTGTATCAAAAATTCTTTGGGATGAACGCACACACAGACACACAGAAGTGTTTGGCACAAAATGTTTGTTGTGCATGAAAGTAAAATTAATAATACAATTCTTTTAATAACAGGCTAATTCGTAGTAAGAAGTGGTATAACTCTCATGCATTGTCTTTCTGTGAATGCTCCTGCATGGGGACCAAGCCCGCCACCACCCGAACAAAAGTCACATGAGTACCAACACCGAGACGCCAATAACACGGCCACATGGTGTCAACCATTGTGTCAAACATAACGGGCGGTGCAAGCGACATGGGAAGGCGGTGTGAATTACACACAATAGATTATGACAGCCTCCTTGCATCCAGCGCGCACACTTCCACATCGACGACCCCATTAGCAACACTCGACACTACAACGCCGATATAACTTAATATGTCAATAGGAGTGCAACAAATCGCCGGGGTATATTTCCCTAAATAAACCATTAGCGACGCCGTAAAGTCGCACGGCAGTGACATTTAGAGGGGGTTGGCGCCCCTATCTATTGTCTTGGGGTTCTACCTGGTACCCATGCATCCCTTCATGCTAATTACATACACGACCTGGACCGTTAGTTTCCAGGAAAAGTCTAAGTGCAATGCGAAGTAAACCTACCCCACGGACATTGACCCAATAACGTCAACAAGGTCTGCATTGTGTGGACGGTGAATGTGATTCCACGAAATGGCAAAGGAGTGTGCGTGTAGCTGTCACACAAGCTAATTGTTGTAGACTAGACTGGCACCGCAAAACACAAATTATCAACAGAATGTATGACGGTTCAATGATGATGGTTACTGGTCAAGCAAGTCACCCGCCTGCATTGTGGGAGTCAGGGTTGGATTCTTTGTGTGGCTCCTTTGTCCTGTAGTTTGTTGCTGTCAAGGTCCTGAGGTCTAGGATTCTAGTGTCCTGGGCAAAAGCAGAAGGTCCAGGGTTCGATTCCTGGTTCGGGCTGGGGATTTTTATTACATCTTTTTTTATGAATAACATGCAGACATACACGTGAATGGGAACTTTGGAGCCTTATAGCAACGAGGCACACAATGAATTGAATAACAGGCCCCGCTGAAAATCAGTTGGACATAATTATAGGCCCCAGACAATAAAATGAATACAATGTTTTTAATTTATTTCAAGTTCTTTTCATGGGCACGATGATATTACAACGTAATTAAATTAGGATGTAATTCAGATTTTGCAATCTTGCGGCATTCGAGACTTATCGCGTATTGTATTATCAATGCGTTCTATAACATTCGAACAAGTTTGAACAGTTTATCCGCCGCCTTTTTCATGTTAAGATTCTCATTTGTTTTCAGCGCCAATCGGCATAAATAGAGATGAATTATGAAGTGATCATTACCGACAGACAGACGGACATAATTCGCACTGCGCACATCTCTGTTGATCGCGCTGAAAGGAGCTAACGAGGCTCATAGTCACAGCTCAATGTTCATATATAGCTACTAGGAACAAGACACAACTTCCAGTCGTAATTAACAGATCACTAGTTGAGAGGTATGCCTATAGAGTTTCTGTTCATAAGGGGCTTTGGGAAATAGCTATTTATATTATTATACATATATTTTGTATTTTCTTTTTATTGGAAGGCAATCCCCATTTAAAAACTGGATTGTGAATAAATAAAACATAATCGTTATTTGTACACAAAAATAACGTGAAATTTTAATGATCTCAAAAATGCTATGACAGATTAACGCATCACCGTAAGTAAGGTCTCGTAAGCATAGCAGAATGTTGCGCCAAATATGTCTAGTATTTAAGATTGTTATTTGTTTCTTAAATACATACCTAACAAATAATCAAAATAATTATTATAAAAAATATTTAGAATAACAATGTGGAGTGCTTAAACCACCTAGTGCTGCGTTTTTACTTCTTCGATATGTTGTATAGCCTGCGTTAGATATGATAAAATAAAAAGTAAACACAGCATTTTCGCGCGGTTTTAGTAACGGTAGGCCTATTTTGTATCTATAACAAAACATTTCGTCATACTTTATCACAGGCCTGGTGGGGCAGCAAAATCTAAGGTCTTCGCTAATACAATACAAGGAAGATTCATCTGCAAATCGTGCCGACGTGTGATCCAAACAATACTTGCGAGAGATATTGTTGCATCATGGTGCCGACATAATATAATACAAAGACACATGAATTATATCTCAGTCGCAGTCACCGCTGTTGTCTTTGCTATCACTTCACGCTTCCCACTATAGTCTTGCTGTGATAAATAATATGATGTTGACAGAGAGCGATTTAAACATTTACCTTACGTTACTAATACGCGCAATGGCATTTAGGCCTATCGCAGTAGGACACTATACACGCATGCACTGAAATGAATATTAACAACCCCCTTTACCCCACAGCAAACCTCTTCATCTGAATGAAGCCGGCTCGGGACCGGCGGAGTGGAACTGATAGGTCATAACAGTTTGTTGAGGGTCTGTTTTGCCTTCAGTTCTCGAGTATGACTGATAGTGTGTTATTAAGGCGTGTGAGGGCTGTTTTATTGTAAACACGGAGTATGCAAATAAGCCGACCCGACGCCGACAGAGCACAATTGCACATGCGCACTGGAGGCATCACGTTTAGTATTATCAATCATTGAGACATCATAGTGTACGTTGTCGTTTGTTAATTAATAACACTCAAGGGAGGTTTCAACGTATAAATGATACTATTTGATATTTTGGAATAACCGTTTATAGAGTCAATTACCTTCAATTTGTCGTCAGTGATACACGTATTATAGACATGCATGCACAGGGTTATATTTAGAAACAATTTAATGTATGAAGATTTATAGCGTTTTAATTTGAAGTCAACAATCACACAAAGCGTAAAATTGTCAAAAGTTAATTTATATTCATCGCAAAACGACAATTAAATAAAATATTTCATAACAAACACCAATTAGGCGTTAGCTCATAATTATTGTCCGCTAGTGTAAATCAATTTACACCTTAATTGGAGATTTAATTTAATAAATGTTACGTCAATATTCCACAATTCAGCAACTATAATAATATAGTCACTCGCTAATGTGTAATTCGAGCTTCTAAAACAAGAACCAAACCTGAGAATCAAGATGTTATAAAATATGCCAGTTGGGTTTAAATTTAGGCCTATTGCTCTCCAAAACGTGATAATCTACGCATCGAGTAAAATATTAAACATTATTTAACTTGATTACTTCTACGATTATTTTTGTGCTACTCATACAATTGACAATTTTCTTTTCTTTTCTTCTTGCATGCAAAGAAATTGAAGTCTCATTTTCCGTGTATCCGCTTTAGTTTTTCGGTAAACAGACTTACGTTCAAGTCAACTTCAGTGTAATTCGAAGGAGTAGGCCTACCTTAATTATTCTTCAGATTTGCCTTATTCTTTACTTTTCGTAAATAAGAAACAATAAAATATTACTCATGCATCTGGAAACTCTAAAAAAAAAGTGGACACATTATGTAAGTCCCATTTATTTCCAAGGTAGGGTTAACCTCTAATATAGCCTACTTACATTTATTTAGACTGAAAACTTCGAATACACGCGACTGAGTTTTTTAATATTCCCTGGACCATTTATACGGCTGGGTTGCGCACTAACACACAAACAACGCGAAGAAAGCGAACTGTCAAAATATTTGTTGACTTAAGTCGCTCCCATTCATTTTCTTGACGTAGTTTACTGTATACACCAAAGGAAATAATTATACAGCACTATCTCTTGACAAATTTATAACAGTGACGTTCAGACAGGCTCAGTAAATGACTCGACGCTTACAACCCATTGATGAAGCGGGATATATTTCTTCTATTTATCTTTTAATGACATTGATGTTTTGAGTGAGTGTGGGGGGAGGGGGGGGGGGGGTGGGCTGGGGGGGTAAGTGAAGCTACAAAGAATGAATGAGAATTAGAAAACCCTTACTCAAAGAGTTCGACAATCTTAGGAAGTTGAGTGTACATTCATCGGACCACGGGGGATACTGTAAGAGTGCGATTGCACGAGACCCAGCACACTCGTCCATAGAAAGCGGCTCTTGACTTGTCCAACAGTAGCGATGACGCTAATTGAACCGGCAGACGTATTTGGGCCTAACGAGGACCTTAGTGCAATGGCTCGAATCCCGCCACGCACATTTATCACAGCGACACTCGAGACCTAACTCAATATGGGTGCTTATCTTCTTTTCTAATAAACAAGCGTTCCTTCAAGTGGTGACCGGTGCTCGCAAAGAGGGGTCTCATTCTCGGTATGTTTTTAATATATTGTACTCATTTTACCCCCGAAATTACCCTGTTAGAAGTTTAGTTTTGCACATTTTCTTGGAGGAGCAAATTGTTGGCAAGCCATAAATAAAACAGCGCGTGTCTTTAGATTTAAATTATAAATATACGTGATTGACGTATGATGCCTGGCTGGCTGGTCGATGGCTTTGTCTTCAATTCAAGAGGGCATCGCATCGTATGATTCAGTTCAGGTAAAGAACGGATGTGACCACGAGATAAGCCACACGCGGGGTTTTAGGCGCCTCTCGTCTCCCCGACAGACATAACATGAAACTTTCAACAAAGAACCGACTGTCAACCTCATTGTGCGTCTGAATTAGTAGAACAACAAAAGAGAAGGTATTTGGGTAATTTGGGTACTATCTGGTTTCAGCTGACGCGTGCATGGAGGTCGGGGGGATTGTACGCGCCTACCCTATGGTCATCCGTATCGGTCAACTGCAATCATAGCCCCGTTTACAAGGCCGGAGTGACGTTACGATAGTGTTGAAGTAGAATTAACTATGAAATTGTGTAAATCTCCCAGAATAAAATTCTGTTTTCTTCCGTACTATTCTTTTTTTATATACTTGACTCAGGAGTACTTATCCCTCTGTGGTTGATTTCGGGAACTTGCTAGTTATAGTTTGGTTAGCCGAACGGTTCCCCAAGAAAAGATAACATTCAGAGTAGGACCCTTATTATGTTCTTTGTTCGTTGAATGTTGTTGATGTTTCATGTCATGTTCTTTTAATCGCCTCATTGCACATTCTCTCTGGCGACGGAAATATTTCAAATTTACACAAATACATTAAAGGAATTCTCTCAGCCCATTGGTGGTTGACCTGATATAAGCCTTCTTATTGGCCGTCTTGACAGGTACTATTCAACTCCACGTGGAGTGTTTTCCCTTTTTGGTGAAACAATTATGGCAGGTAAGATTAACACAAAACAAAACTTAACTGGCGGATGATTCGTAGATCTTACGGAGGGGAACCGTCTGAGCAACCAAACTATACAGGAACCGGCTGAGATTGAATCCTACTTTCCACTCGCTGCCGCACTTTCAAACATGGGCACGAGGTTTTTACTGTAACTTCAAGTGTCTGTGTCAGCGTAGATCTGTAAATATAGCCGCACTGTTGTTGTGAGGGATGACGTCACACTTCGTTGTATGACGAATCGTTTGAGAGCGAAGTAGCGACCACAGAGTAGGACCCCCGCGGAGCGCCTCACACCATTCCCGATATACCCTCCAGCCCTCGAGCCCGGGGCCCTGTGCTATATGATACCAAGTACTCGAACCCAGGGCACACACTGGGACATGCCCACGCTAACCGGCTCTAAAACCCAGGGCCTCCGCGTAAAGATGACACACCGACCGGTACGCGAACCTGGGGCGAAATACATGTGATGGGTGGATATGATATTTGAGGTTTACGTGTCATATTAGGCAACGTTACTAATTGAGACGATGAGTGGGTGATACATGAAGATGAAGAAGCCACATGGCATCTATGCTCAAGTCGGGATTCGAACGTGGAACGCAGGACCTGCGAAGAAAACCCAACGAACCGGAATGTAAAGTCTAAACCCAACCTCCTTTAGAACATGGGCGTCTAATTTAATTTATCTATCCACAAAGTATTTTTTTATGTCAACATTAGAACATACTCCTTACATGTTACAAATTATTGAGTTTAATTCCAAAGTAACCAACACGTGTTGTTTTAGGCTTTATTTACTTTTATAGCATTGGCTTTACACTTGATATTTTTGATAATTCCTTAACTGTAAATTCTGCCAAGTTGAAAAACATTTGATTTTTTGTGAACATTCGTAAGATTTTAGTATGTTCACGTTACCACTGCAGGGCACATATTAACTTTTAGTAGTATTCTGCCATATACTTAAGTGCGCAAATACACTGAAGCTAAATTGTGTCAATACACACAAAAGTTACGGAATAAATTATACATTATACATACGTTTATCATAATATTATTCTACTAGGCTATTTGCCCGGATCTCTCACCCCCCCCCCCCCCCTCGATACTTTCTCATGGAAATACAGAAGTATTTCTTTTTACCAATGCCAAGGTACGAAATAATCAAGACATGAGAATATAGGACTTGTAGAAATTGTCAGCCAAGAAATATGAGGGCAAGTGTAAATATTCATCTAAGTAATTTGGCGGCAATTAACAATATATTTGTAATATATTAGCTGAAACATCCATGAACATCTATCTGGGTTATTATATGCCTAGTAGCCTTTTTGCTTACTTTAAAAACGCGAAAACAGGAATAATAGTCAATATTAATAAAGGGGCAAGGAACAGCATTTGCATGCTTGCAAGGCCCAACAAACATAACCTAAAATAAACTTATTTCAAATGAGTATTTGTTTCTTTCTTCTTTTACAATAATAATGGCATTTGGCATTTACGGAACGTGTTTGAATGCAAATGTATAGTAATAAACAGTAAACATAATTTATCCATCTGCTTAAATGAATAAACAATTTCTATTTTATAATGATGTAAGATCAAGTTGTTGCTTTAAGACTCTCTTATTTCAATTATGCTATATGCTGTATTCGACACGTTGAGGCGTGATGGATGAAATGGCAATAACAAAAAAACAATGCGTTATGCGGGATTCAAATTTCAAACCCATGTCCTGGATTTCTTATTTCTATAGATAATTATTGAAACATTTCACATAATAGGCCTAATAACGCATAGTGTGTGTAATGTGATTGTTCATTTTAAATAGCCTATAAACACCACAATAATGCTTTCAATTGAATCAGAAATGAAATGATGCAGGTATCATACTGGCAATGCCACATATAATTGTTGGGTATACCAGTAATTACTAATTCTAATAGTAAATACTAATTGTTTCATCGGTGTATTGTCGTCCTGCTATGCAATTATTCTAAACGCAATGCATGTGTTATTTGAACGCAAAGTCTGTTCCATTATGGCACTCCAGATATTCTAGATGAAGAAGACCTTTTCGTTTATTATCGAGGCCAAAATTATGAGTTTAGTGTTGATGTTTGTCTTACCTGGGTATCAGCAAGTATGTGTGTCCCCCGTCGCCAAATCACGCCCCTCTCTGGACTCAACAATCACTTCCACCCTATTGAAACTTGTGTATTCAACAGTTTTCTCAAAATTAAAAAGAAAATCTTATTCGAAAATAAAACACCACCGAAAATATCACGAAAGTTCACTCAAGAAATACGCGAAGTAAATAATTGCAGTGATAAATTCAAAAAGTCCCAACGGTGTAAAAAGAATGATTGTATTCGCGCAACAATCGCGGGTAATTACAAAACAGACAAGTCCCGCCGAGATCTCTCCGCATGCAGAAGACTTTGAGTGAGTGACGCGGAGTAATTGTCCGAACGGATCAATGAGATTTTACACTTGTATCTGGTCGATTAATTTGTTGAACGATCCAGAAAATCGCCGGTCTCACGGTCTGGTTGGTGTAGTTGCACGAGCGACGCGACGGCGTGACTTTCGACGCCAACTTCACGGTCGAGTGAGCCCTCTAAAGGGCGGTGCTTAGAGACTTTGCTTCAACCGCACACTAGAGCACACATGTAAATATTTATGTCCCTGCACGAGACCGACTTATTCGACGGCGGTTTCAGTTAGTACTGAGTGACCGAGCATGCTTGCCTTGTTCATGGACCGTGCATTTTACACTAGGGGTTAGATACCCTGCATGGTTAGGGTGGATGTAATCTGTGGGGGGGGGAGCTGGGGGCGGGGCGTGTGATCCAGCATCCACAGAAACCTGGTGGAGGGGGCAGAGGGGCGGAGCCGAGGCGGGGGAACTGGAATCACGAGGTAAGGATAATATAGGGAAAGTGAAACAAGTGACAAAACACATCATAAGCTCTCGATTGATGTTGCCGTGAGCACACGACATTGCATGCTGCTTGCTCAGAACTGTACTTGAAGTTATCCCTTCCGACAGATTCAACCACGGGACTCCAATTCTGGAGGTCAGAGGTTCGATTCCGCTATGTAAAACGCTGATATAATTTAGAACAGCTTTTTAAATAAAGGGTATTAATAGAGTCCTTGAACTTTCCATCCCTATATCCGAAATAGCGGATATGACCGGATTGGTGAACTGGATTAAAACATCAATATTTATAATTGAGGGATGAGGGTCAATCAGTATCACCCACCTGTAACGTTATCCCACACAAGCCTTCCCTGCCGGCATTGGATGGGGAGAATAACAACACAGCAATCAACAAAGTATTGAAATTAATACTCAGGTTCAGGTTGTGGTAATATACAGGAAACAACGACGTTTCGTTCATCAGTATAACTTCACATGTAGATGTTTATAAAATATACATGCAGCAACAATATACATGCAGCAACAATACACATGCAGCAACAATAAATGTGGAGCAACAATAAACATGCAGCAACAATATACATGCAGCAACAATACACATGCAGCAACAATAAATGTGGAGCAACAATAAACATGCAGCAACAATATTCGTACAGCAACAATATTTATGCAGCAACAATAAACATGCAGCAACAATATACATGCAGCAACAATATACATGCAGCAACAATATACAATATAGTGCTTAATAATGCTTTTGTTTTTTTAATCAAGCTTGAGATGGTTAACACCATATTGTTTTCCTCTGCGAAAAAATGTGTGCATTGAGCCTATATTGACGCTGGGTATTTAATTTGATAGGCTTTACATTATAAATGGATCGATCTGCAAGGTAATGATTTCAAATGATGGTATTATTTTTTATTTTAGCATTAACAGAGAAATATGCCTGATTATTTTATGTTGCTAATTATTCTACACCGTATTTTTCATTTCATTGCTGACCTAAACGCGATTCGATCTAGTGGCCTATGGTTTAAAGTTGAACGTTTGAAAAATTGTAAAACATGCTTCCTTTATTTATTATTCATATTTTAAATTTGTTTTTGGGTATGTTTAAATTTTAAATTTAGTTAGCCTACTTGACAATATAACATTATTGTACAAGATCTGTAGATCGGTCTACCAGAATACAAAATGAACATGCATACTGTGGCAATCATAATCAATATCCACCCTATATCAGATTCATGCACCCCCGTTCAGACAATCTTAAAGGTTTTATTATAATCATATTGAAATTCTTATTATAAAAAACCAACATAGCTCGAGCAAATAAAATAATCCTACAATACCTTTGTATAGAAATAGAAATGTCATTTGTAAGAACATATATTATATCAACATATTATATACCTGCATTAGGTAGTACTAGTACACTATACAAGTTATACCTATGCATGCTCATTGCTCACTGCTCATTGCTCACTGCTCATTGCTCATTGCTCACTTCTCAGCCGTAGCTCGCGAAACTATCCTGACATAAAATGTTTTCTAAGGTTTTCCTGAGTCACATGAATGCATTTGTTGTGTAGTATGAAACGCAATTTCAATTATATTAAAGTGGCTCGATCGATTGTTACCATAAATACTTCAACAAGAACAATGAAAACACATATCAATGGGGGTTGGGTGCTGGGGGGGGGGGGGGGGGGGTATATTCAACAAGTTGTGAACCAAACGTTTTGACCCTCACACAATAATTAGTTTTAACTGATGTAGGATACTGCAGTACAAACGAACCATGTAAGCAAATCGGTCTGTGATGTACTTTGATGTATAACTGCTATAATGCAAATTCGCACATAGCATATATTATGTTTTGTGTAATTTCTGTACTTTTTTGTGCTTTTTTTTATGAAAAGAAACCTGAATCGTGGGCTATTGACGTATTGACAGCACCACGGTCATGCGATGACCTGCCATCTCTTATTAACGTATAACTTACTTTGTACATTCGTAAACGATTAACTCAAATTAAATGTGTATTGTATTTACTAATGTTCTTACTTCTCATAGGCATACTGATTTCTGTTACGTCCGTGTTTTACATACAGATATTCGTTAGGAATTAAAATAAATCTCGATAAGTCTCTCAAGAAAAGTTACAAGAAAAGTAACAAAACGAAAACACTGAGCAGGCGACGGAAAACACCTTAACCAGTGGCGTAGCGCAGAAGTCGGGGGCCCCCCCGTAACATTGGCCATCGGACATAGTAGGATCAAGCACGGGGGGTATGGGGGGCGGAGCCCATGAAAAGCGCCGCAGGCGAAAAATTTTGAAAGCAGGTTTCTAGAGTGCATTTGGTGCGTTTTAGGAAAAAGTGGTGGGCTGAATGTAATACCGAAACAATGTAGTTTGTGTGCGTCAATTTGTTTTGTCGTCATGTCGAGTTACAATTCACAGATGATATTCAAATTGACAGTTGTGTGAATATTCATGAGACCTGTGACTGATTTCCTGGCTGATACAACATTTTCCGTTTTTTTTTGTTTTTTTTTTTTTGGGGGGGGGGGGGGAGGGCGCGAATTTTGGAATTTTATTTAAAATACATTTTAATTGATTTGTTGTCTTATTTGAAATTTTCATAAAATACGATCTATATCATCGGGGGCCCCCCCGCCTGGCGGGGTTTGCGGGGCCTTCCGCTACGCCACTGACCTTAACGCAAGTTTGATGTTGTAAATATTGTCGAAAATTGTTCTCGGCTGTAGATCGATCTCAGAACCTCCAGCTTGTTCTATAAGTTTGTTTTGCAGTCGAGGCAATGTTGTATTTAAAAGTTATATATAAATAAAATATAAAAATAAACAATGAGTCTATGACACTCCACTTGACATTAAGGTATACTGCAATTATTTTGATACAAATTTCACCCAACTCGAATTGAACCCAGACCCTGCTGCTCCCATTACTTCCTCCAACATTTCTCTGTATACTCACAGCGGAAGATGCTACAACTTCACTTCTCCTACACAAGGCTACGGTGCAAACGTCAGGTATGGCCGTATGGGCCTCGAACCCAGGTATCACACTAGATGATTACATGACGTAGTAGTGCTGGGCTCTCCAGAGAGACGTCCATGGTTCGATACCCACCGCCTGCATATACCACATACCACTCAAGGTCCGCAAATCCCCTGGTGGGGGCTCGTCAAGCTCCCAAATCTGAGGTTTACCGAACCTCCGCCAGGGGATCGATGGACCTTGATACCACTGAAGAATCCTCTCCAGTGATTGGACGAGTAGCCTTGTTGATAACGGTGCTGGAACAGGTTGAACCTATACCTGCCACCAGTTCATACAGAAACAAATAAAGAATCAAATAACTAAACACAATTTAAATAAACTGAACAAAACAAATTTGTAGTAATTGTCTTCCCACTCAGACACAAGAACTGATTTTCAGTGATGTACGTTATGCCAATAGACATTTTTCAGAAAAAAGGGTCTAGATAGAGCTAATCACGGCCCTCTAGATCTTCAATGACAACAATGCACAACAGTGAAAAATATTACCCTTAGATAGAGCAAATCACGCCTTTCTAGATCAATTCTGAAAATCATCTATTAATTATGTGCATCGGTATTATGTGTTATGGCGGTTCCGAGACTTGGAACGTTGACTTTGTCCGTAGATAAAGTAGTAAATTCAAACCCTCGGTCAGAAAGGTAACTCGAACCCTGAGCCTCCAGTCCTGTCAGACAGACAGCAGAACACACGCATGTTAGCGTGGGTCCAGTTACTCCCGCGCCCCGAGAGAAAGGGGCGTGGCATCTCTAATTAGGCTCGCCTGATTGCGTCACGGAGCGGTGCAGTTCCCGCCATTGTTCGTCTCGACGCTCGACTGTGCCCCATGGCCGCCGTCGCCGCCGCCGCCGTCGTCCGTGATATCCAGTGCGATCTCTACTTTGCCCGGAGCGAGGTTTACGCGGCGGTGAAGTGATACAGTTACTGAGTCCGACTATTATTGAGGGTAGGTCCCTTTCGTCCGTCAGCGTTTGCTATCTATCAATAACTTACTATGCTATGCAAGCCTATCGCATATTGGTGTAGGGAGTGCGTGTGTACACGCATGTGCGAACGTGTTGTGCATGTGTGTGTGTGTGTGTGTGTATGTGTGACGTTTAGCGAGTATCAATAGGTTTGTCATAGGTTTTACTACATATATGCAATACTGAAGCACAGCACTTTATCGCGAATGTAACGCTCAAGTTAAGTACAAGTATATCAACATTGCAGTTTCATCTTACTTATCAAAATCCGGAAGAAATTTTCAGAATTTTTAATTTTAAAAAGATCAATCATTTTTTGATTGAAATTAGTATCAATAAACTCACTATATAAATTTATTTAGTCTGTAATCTAGACGATGTGTGGGTGATAGTAAGTGAAAAGTGACTAGTGCATGTCAAAATTCCAACTGTCATTCACTGCATGTAGCCTACACAGTCTTGAAATCCGGTCATGTCCGTAAAATCGACCGCAACACATGCGCGCATGTTGTGTTTGTAAACGCACCCTGTCGTATTAAATCATTACAATATTGATCTATTTCATAGCAACTTCGAAGGCTTTTACCCTGCCTAATAAGTAATTTATTTCTGGAATAAAATCATTACAAAGAGTCTAAAATCTAAATGGTCCATGGCATGATGAAAATTCTGTAATGTATGTTGTTTATAGGGGTCAGTAAAATAAATACAAACACCTTATCGGAATAGGATGATAAACGCAGTCCTGATTTTGTATAATGTATGCAGGTCTTACGACCGATATCGTGGCGGGGAGGATAAAACGCATGTTGCATGAATCAAGACCCATGCGGATGAATATGTATAGCTCTCCCTTAATCAGGGTCAGATTTGATTTGCTTCGGGAACAAAATCACAGCCAAGCTTCCTTAGACGCATGAATTAGGGTTGACAAGGGCCAAATACCTGAAACATTGAGTGAGTATATAAAAATTCAACACATAATTCCAGACATGCTTACAATAAAGTCTCTTTTAAACTTATTTAGTTTAGTAAAGCGTTTTTAATGTACCCTATATTATATTGTCGTTGTGCAAGCACTTTAGTCTTTTACTCGAATGAGTACCTTCTCCAAGTCCAAGTCTAACCTATTCACACACGACGCCAGTGCAATTTATGATTGATAATGATTATGCATGTTAGAATGAGTGCATTTTAGCTCTTTAAATACGTTCTATATAATGTTTCTGCATAAAATGACTAGCTTTGAACTTAATAATTGCTTGTTTTATTGATGTGTTTATGTTGAAACACCAATTGTTTTGATTTTTGGCAATTAATTGCAGTTCGGAGTTTTACGAACACGTTGGCTCAGGATGGCACTGTCTCACTCGATTTATAGTAACCGTTGAGTAGTTTTATGTTATCATTGCTATGTATTATGACTTCCTGTGGTAGGCTCTACACAGTGGCGTAGAAATAGGGTATGGGCAGGGTGGGTCCCAGTTCTTAGGGAGCCCTCAGTAAACAGGAAGATCACAGTTATAATATTTAGAGAAAATGTTAAAAAATGAACATAGATTGATTCAACAAAATTTTAACGAAAATAAGTAATTTTACTTCATTTATTTAATTTTATTATTAATTTATTTATTTTGTTTTACACTATTTTATCTATCAGGTATTTTGACATAGACCACACTTCCTCCCGTTGATTGCCTTTAAATGTTATATCAAGAGGGAGGGGGCTGCTTTTGAATCTTCCCGCAATATGATGTTCTATAACGTGGACGTGCACGTAAGATTTATAAGTAGGAGAATCAGAAACAAGGGGGGGGGGGGGAGCACTGAGACCATTGCCCAAATGCCCCGGCAAATCCAGTCCACTTGTTTACCAGGGGTAGGTATGTCCATTGCCATTGGGTATAGATAAACAGGTCACCAGCGGATATGTTCTCATTTTCGAGGATGTGCATTCATTTGTTGCTCGCATTTAAATAATTAATTATCTTCCCAGTTTTGTGCCGTCAGTGCGACATTGTTGATTTTCCTAAATTAAAGTCTGTTTGGATACGTGCGTTGAGTCAAGCAAAACTAACAGCTTTTTTTGCCACGTATAACTTTAATTTCTTTAAATTTAATTTCGTTTCGTTTTCCTTAAAAAAAAAAATGCCTTCAAAGCCAATCAGAATTTCAACTCAAAAAGCATCAATTTGTAGGAAGTGAATTTATGATTCTTAACAATACTAAGTTGCTTGTTATTCAGAAACTTGAATGGAGACTTAAACCTCAGAAAGTGACGAGTTCAACTTGTAATAAAACGTAAAACGTCTATCCACACTAAAAAAAACTACGTGACTTTAAAAATAAACCTAATCCGATGATGGTATAGCATAGATTAATACTTTAAAATTAAGTATTATTTTCAGTTTTCTGACAAACACACAAATACGGTAAGATGTTAGTAATATGTTGAAATGAAAACTCAAATTTTAAATCCTGGCTGTAGCATTTATCAACTTCACAAAACGAGATTTCCAAATGCACAAGTGATAGTCCCAACTTCGCAAAATATGTCCGACTGCACACTGATATAGGCCCTGGATGCTATAATATGAAACACCCCTATTCAAAGTAGCCCAATGAAGTAAACGCTTGTAATGGTTTGGACCGTGGTGGGTTCAGTGCTGCCCCCCCCCCCCCCCCCCTCGATACCGCGTGACGTCACAGCTCTCAGATAAGAACCGTCTGACAGTGGTTCTAGTAACCAGGTCCCATGAGTGACGTCTGAATATCTGAATATCACCGTCAAGGAGATGACATTAAGTGTCTGAAACCTAAGAATAAGACGTTGGCTTCCTCAGCCACTGACATGCGCCTTCCATTGTTAAGCGCTGTGTGTTTCTACAACGCTATTGTCATTATAATCATATTTATCTAACCGACTGCTGCTCAGCTATCTACTTCATATTCATACAAGACACGAGATGCATAGACCCTTTGTAACATGAAACGAATTTGCTTCAGATAAATTCTGATCTTGAATTAATTAAGAAACTAGTTATCAAAATCGAGTAAAATAAGTGAACGTGTCTGACCAAAGCACAATGTAAGTAGCCTATGTCATGATGTCTTTGATTTGATTCAAGACATTTATTCAGCTGGTTTCAGTTGTCAAAAAGAAGCAAATTGGAGCATTTACTATCGCAATAGCGCAATATCGCAAACTAAGTGTTCTGTGGACGTACAATGCTGTAATTGTGACATCATTTCTCGTGCAACCCACGCCCAATATTTGGGGATCACTGTTGATCAAAATTTAAAATGGCAATTACAAGTCAAAAACACTGTTAAAAAATTGCGTAACATTATTTATATCTTTTATAGACTACGAAATATTGTTAGTACGCAATTGCTAGTTATTATTTATTATGCAATTGCTCAATCAGTGATGCAATATGGCATCCTGGGGTGGGGTGGGGCTAGTAGAAGTGTGTTGGAACCTTTGAGGGTGATGCAACGGAACATTTTAAAAATAATTTTGAAAAAACCAAAATTGTATTCTACGTCACTAGTATTCTCCACATTGAATGTCCTTGACCTAACCCAAATGTACATATATATTATGCTGGTGTATACCTTCAAACATCCAGATAAATTTAAAGCACGTGAAATCCCGAGATCAAATATGAGGCATTTAGATACATACTCTTTATTTGTACCTAAAAGATATAAAACCAGAGGGCAGCAACATGTTGACTATATAGCTCCTAAAATATATAACAAACTTCCATTAAACATAAAATTATTGAGATCTCTTTCAAGATTCAAGTTTGAAATAAAAAATTGGCTTAGAATATGCGGTGTCCGGTGGTTAAGAGAAATATTATACATAACCTAACCCAAGCTGTGTCATCGTTCTTCAAAAAATTGGTAATTTAATAACAAAATGTATAAACAACTCACATCACATTCATTTAATTAATTCCTATTTTTCATGCTACTATCATTATTTTTATTATTATTATTATTATTATTATTATTATTATTATTATTATTATTATTATTATTATTATTATTATTATTATTATTATTATTAGATAAAATGTATAAACAACTCACATCACATTCAATTGATTAATTCCTTCTTTTCATGCTGCATTATTAATTTATTGTTATTATCACTATTATTATTGTTTGTATTTAGAATTAGTATTACTACCATAGTTATTATATATACGTTCTGCTTTTCATGTATCACACTTACTTTTGTCATTTTTGGATTATTATTAACTTACATTATTTATTATTCAGCCCACACACGAGGTGTGACCCTATGTGGGCTTCTTTTCATTTATATAGTGTTACTGAATTTTGTATTATTTCTACCTGTATTATTTTTTTGAAAAGAATAAAATAAAAATTGAATTGAATTGAATTGAATTGGATTACGTAAATCCAAAAAAAAAAAAAAAAAAAAAAAAAAAAAAAAAATGGTACATTTCACTCATTCATTCATTTCAGCCTGTTTATTTACAATTGTTCTTTAAAACAAGTTATTTGTCAGTGTTTTTTTAAATGTACTGGAAATTGTAATAAACTAATAACATTGAAACCGTAAAATATAATTTTGGTGCTATGCTTTAATTAGGACGAGACATGCATAATTAATAATAGGGTTCGATGATACAATTTGAACAATATCAATATGAATAATAATAAATAATAATAACAACAATAACCACGCAATTAGAATAAAAATTATAAAAATATTATTACAAGAATAACATACTAATTAATTGCAACTCGTGAAGATGAAAATAAATGAAGATTGAAAAGGAGGGAAGGGGAGTGGGGGAATATTTTCTCACCGATCTGTTTTACTATTTTTACATTCAACAATCCTTCACTCTCTATGGGAATCCTGAACAAGTCCTTATAATTACCCATTGATTGGTCCGGGGCGCATGCGATGCCGGCATCGTACAGAGCAGAGCAGAGCAGGTGTATGACTATGACCATTGAAAGGAATCGATGAAGTATTTGCTAACCCCATGCATGCAACCTGTTGTGAAGATTCATCCCTACCCACCCCTCACAATACGGGGCTCAGCCCAGTTAATCTGGTAATAACGATAGCGTACCCGCACAGATACACAGACGATGCCGACACACAACACTAGCAACAAGAGTTCTCCATTAAACAGGGTGGCCGATAGACTCACAACCTCTCATCTATAGAAGGAACGCGCAAAGAATCCTCTCTCACGCTACGCATGCGCAGAACGTCGTATTACTCGACCCATGAACATCAGTTGTTTTGTAATATACGTGTGTGGATTTTAATAAATTCATGTTTATATTCACGTACTATTGTTGTTGTAAGTTATTGTCTCCCATGTTCACGCCTACCTCCCTAGTTTGTAGTTAATTTCATATATAGGTTTTAGTCACTCTTCCGGTTGTTTACGTCACGTCCATATACGCCCTTCGCTCTTATCTACATTTCCCCTACCCCTTGTGACGTATGCATGTTTTCGGGTTTGAGCTGCTCGTGCAGTCAGACCAGTCTGGTTTAATGCATACGTCACAAGGGGTAGGGGACACTCCGGTTGGACCCATACTAGGAGTCGCCCAGTTGCTATTGCACTGTTAAAGTGGCTCCACGGCAACCTTGTGGATGCTGACGTCATAGATGAGTGAGACATTGGCCAACCAAATGTCAGTATTTGAAATACCCGCCCGTTGATTGGCTTCAACTCTCATCTGTATGGTGTATGTATGGTGGCAGCATTCACAAAGTTGCTGTGGAATCACTTTACCTCAAAGGTGGTTTGAAGCTAAAATCGTAAACATTCAATAGTTTGTTGTTCATGTATAGAATGTCAAAAAAGAAAAACGTAAAACACCCCTGTTGGGGAATTCTGACCTACTGCCATCACTCAATCAGACTAGGCCTAGCCTAAGTTCCCAACTATGACAAGTGTTAGATTATCTGTATAGATATGGATAAATGGAATGGTTCAGGCGTTTGGCCTCAAAGTAGGCTGGTTTCGAGTTCCTTATTCACTCCAAGATTAACTTACTTGAAAACCTAAAACCTCAATCACTTATATCATAATAATTTATAAGACTTCTGTATTTCAGTATTTTGAACAATATCGGTTTTTCTCAGCCGAAAAAAGTCGATTTCGACCTTCATTTTTCTTATAACTGTAAACAAAAATGTAAAAAAACAACGTAACTTGTATCTTTAAGTATAGGAGGCTTTCCTGTTGCTCTATCGCGAGCAGCAGTTAAATTTCTCCCTGGAATTGATCACTAAGCAGTGAAGTTAGGCCCACTCCTACAAGAGACTGTTAGAGCGAGCCGACTCTGTCTGCTGCGAGGCCATCTCATCTGATTGCTGCGGATGAAACCGATCTTTCACTTCGAGATCAACAGAACACAACACGTTACCTTTCTTCATCCCTCTTAATCCCCTCTACAATGCGCATGGACGCGCCATCTTGCGGCGGCCATCAAAGACGCCGGCGAAGACTTCTGTGCTGCCATCTACAATGCGTCCTGCATGGTACTCGTTTGTTTTGTAAACATGTAAGTCTTGTATGAGGAATGCACACAGTATATGTGTAGTGCATACATGTGGGGATGAGGGCGGGAGGATCAAGGGGAGTGATCCTACAGTTAAAAAAACTACCGAATCTCCGAATCATGTAAGGGTAGGTCTTTCTGTATAGAAAATCGAAGGAAGCATTTTATAGCCGCATCAAACAAGATTCATATGTAAATTCTACCAGGAAAGGTTTAAACAAAGCAGTTCAAAGTTTGTATTTGAAAATCCTATTTCCGACATCAGGAATTTCCGCGAGCTTCAATTTATATACATGTATATGTGTGTGGTGATCATGGACTTGATACAGTGGGAATAATGAAGTATAAAAACAATTACATTTGAATGAACAATCAACATGAAAAGTTTCCGCTTGAAAACCTTGAAACTCATTTCATGGTACTTCATAACCCCTTATTAGAAGTTGGAACACTACCAAATATATGTTCTATGAATGGTAGTGTTAATAACAGAATTTGCACATTGTTTTAATAGTTAGCACCGAAACTAAGAATTGTTTGTCAAAGTTTTGTTTTCGATGTGTTATATGCATAGTAGTTTTGTCACCTGGCATTTGAACTCTTATCAGTAGACAAAACGCGCTCAAACAGCAGCTGGCGCGTTCCACCTGTAAACTGTCTCAGTTTTTGTCCGTTCTGTATCACTTGTTGAACCCCTATCTATCTAATAGATTGTTGGGAGTGTATTTGTAGCACGAGTGAGAGGCAAACGGGCAGGGCATCTTTATTCGTTCCTTGGATTGTTACAAGAGTTGCGCTTCAACGAGCATACTTGGTGGTTATTCCATAGGTTCTCTCCTTTCGTCTGACCGACATACCACCCACACACACACCAACGACTCAAGGACATACATGCAATGCAAACAGGAGAACCCATCCCGTGTCCCTTATTTGAGGCACGCAAGAACGAATTGTCCGCTTAGCATTATATTTTTTTAAACAAGTCGTATATATTTTGTAACAAAATATAATATAGCCTCAGGCTGAAATATCAAGAAATAAAATAAAATCAAAGGAAGAGAAAATAAATCGTGAATTCTCAAAATATATCGGCATGTCGACATTGAAATATTATTTAAAGCTTGTATACAACAGTGTTCAAAAATACATTGAAGAAAAAAACCAGCCCGACTTAATTTCTAAAAATTAAATTACTGATAAATCTTGACTGATGAATGGACAACTTTAAACCGAACATCATAGTCTGGTATTTGCTGCGAGAAGTAAGAGTGAGCCTACCCACGAGTGAGGGCGTGATTCGTGCGTGAGTGTAAAGCTTTACACGTGAGCGTGGGTGATGGGAGTATGGATGCACGTGACCGTGAGCGATAAGAGTATGGATGCACGTGAGCGTGAGTGATAAGAGTATGCTCGCACGTGAGCGTGAGTCCGTAAGTGAGTCAAAATCTACTCACGCGCTCTCCTCTTATAGTAAACAACAATAAATCATGCTCAAGTCTCCATATTATGTGCTCGCTGCTCTCCCATGAAATATTGCTCTCTTTCAAACTGTTCCACACCTCTCCATGCTGGGGGTCCACTCATATGGGGTAGATGAACCTGTCTCTATTTTACCCTTCCTCCAAATTGACACCCAAATAAAGACTCTTTTCTTCATATAGAACCTATCTGCTACTATTATCATTATCTCTCCGAGTGGACGTTTATATGTTTCAATACCGACCACCCACGCCAGCCAATTTCGTCTCATGGCGTTTTCAAATATTTGTTTGTATTTATTTCTTTTTTTTCAAATGACGACAAATTGTGATACAAATCATCTCCAGCCGATCTCGTCACTCGTTTCTTTGTGGCCTGTATAATGCGAGTCCTTGTGTTATAATATACCTGCGACCGTCCATGTCAGGTTGAAGACAGGTTGTCAGCTGACAGGTATAGCCAGCATGGGCGGCTCTTGCGTTTGTAACTCAATCCTGGTCTCACAAAACCTCAAAACCCATGAAAACCTGTCTCTTCAGTTCCTCAATTCACGTACAAAAAATAAGACACAAAACTTCAAAGTTATACAATCTTTTCAGACTAGGAATGTAAGTTTCACGTGGTGGGCCAATTAGTGGACCTATGAATACCTCACGTTGTGACAGATAATTAGAATGTATCGAAGTCAGTGTGGCTTATTGCTGGTTGTATTATAATATGCAAGCTGAGAGCATATTGCAATGTGGCTTATTGCTGGTTGTATTATAATATGCAAGCTGAGAGCATATTGCAATGTGGCTTATTGCTGGTTGTATTATATATTATGCAAGCTGAGAGCATATTGCAATGTGGCTTACTGCTGGTTGTATTATAATATGCAAGCTGAGAGCATATTGCAATGTGGCTTATTGCTGGCTGCATTATAATATGCAAGCTGAGAGCATATTGCAATGTAGCTTACTGCCAGAATATGCAGTCTCGGAGCCGATTGTCATTGTTATTTTTTTTTTACATAGTCTCTTCTAAATATTGCTTTTCATAATTTTTTGCTACCATTATTTCAGAAATAGACTGCAACAACTTTCTTGAAAGAATGAAATAAGTTACCTTGTTGAGCGATTACAGAAACTTCAATGTAAAGCAATGAGAATTATATTATGTTGTGGTATAAGAACCAGCAGGAATTTGATGCTGCAAACATTGCATTTTATGTCTGTGGAACAAAGGATTCAATACAGAACTATAATGTTCTTAAATTATTGCATAACTACTAAGGAAGAAAATTATTTTAAGAAATTTATTATCAAAAAGTCGTCAATACATAAACATGAAACAAGAAACTGTAACACAATACACCTGCAAAATCAACAGTTCACGAATGCGCAAAAATCAATTTTTGTCAATGGTATTAAATTGTATAACAGAATGGGCAGTATAGGGCAAATGACAGGTGGTAAGTTTAGAAGGCATGTATAGTGGAATTTGTTAAAAGAGAATTCCCACTGGGAGTATAAATAATGCCTTAGTTGTGATAAATATGTAATGAAAGTCTGTAGGCATAGGGTAACCTAAATTGTATTTTTCTTATTTTTATATGTATAACTAATAATATTATATTGCTTAATATATGTCTAGTGGGTAAACTACTATACGAGTATAACGTGTTATGTACGAGTATACGCGTATTGTATAATGTATAATGTGTAATGCAAAAAGTGCTACTAGCTCCAACCGAGCTATAAGAAATAAAGAATACAATACAATACAATACAATACAATACAATACAATACAATACAATATAAGAAAAGGGGAGTTATTATTTATATAATATAGATAGTGCAAAGTAACACTACACATCAAAGTAGATTACCAATTTGAAGATGAATTAAAATTCATGTAGTACATTCAACAAAGCATACACCCAATGCCAGTGGGGCATCATGTAGTTTTCATTCAATTTTTATGTCTCGTGACCTATTTTCAATAGTATAGGTATTGTTCTTATCTTTTGTGTTTTTTTTGTTATTTAATTGTAATTGAATAGTTTTATTTGTTGGCCACCTTTGTATATCAGATATATAACTGAATAAGGTAGGCATCATACTTTGAATCCAAAAATAAATAAATATCAATTCCCACATAGAGGATTAGGTTCATGTTCATCCCAATCCCATTCATCATGGTCCTTATCTCAACTCATTAATCAGGCGCCACATAAAACTCTTCGTAGAGCGTGTTGATAAGAGATTATCTAGACATCTTATCTCTAAGGCGGGATCTGTCTCTAACTGTACTACAACGACTCTTGTGTGACATCAAGGCCCCAAGGTTTCCTTGCACAACAAGGTCTCTCAAGGCCGTTCTGTAGCAGCATCTTGCTATAGGCATCAATCAACATGGATAGAACATATTATCATTGTACTTACTTATTATAATTATCATACACATTCACGAAAATTGTTTTTTAGTGGGTGACAGTAAACAGTTTATGATGCCTTTTTGCTACGACGGCTTCAAAGTCACCGTGTACGTAATGCCAGTATCAATGTCAAATCCATTAGTTGAAAATCTCGATCCCGAACCCTGAAACTTTTTTAACCGGAAGCAGGAATAAAACCACATGGCTATAGAGACAATGTCCATAGCCACCCGACAGGGTATATCTTACTATCTTTGGTCCATAGACAGTGAGAATGAGTATGACATTCTCACACCAACCCGCCGTACAATGCTACTCGGAGCGAGTGAGAATGCAGAGTAAAACACATTATTGGACGAGGTTAATTAATTAATCGTAGACCTCAATATCGTCTCGACAGCCCACAAAATCTTACTTTTTATTATAATTGTTAATTAAATACATAGTTATAGTCTAGTTTTTAAGTTAATACTTAGTTAAATATATACATTATTCAGATTATACCTACTGACTCACAAGACTAACTTCTGTCAGTAGGTATTGATCAACATAAAAAAAAAATGTACTGTAATTTATATTGATTTGTAATATGTGGTAACTGAATAAAACTGAATTGAGGTTTGAACAGGCTCGGCTCGCACAGTAAGAACGGAAAGTATTCGTGTCCAGATAAGCCCAACAGCAACATCGTTTCAATTGAGCCGCGCTACAACTCTGAGGGGAATCAAATCCTCATCATCTCAAGACTGATCTGTCTTTTTGCTCGTTGAATCAGAGCTATGTTATCTGCTTTAGTATTCACACATGAGTTTGATTAGGCTGTCGGCTTCGCTTCAAAGGGGACCGCTTTCAAAGCTGGGCACAGGCGGGCGATCACACAGTGATTAGCCCAGCCCGTCACGTCGTCTCTATGTAGCCTTAGACACGTAGCCTATCCCTGTAGAGACAATCCGTGTGTACGTAACCTACCCTAAATGACGTGTTGCATCCACATAGTCTACCCCTGTAGAGGCAATCTGTCTGTTAGCTAAGCATACTCTTGTATAGAGACATATTATGTCGTAGCCACATTATCTTATAGCTTGTCCCTGCAGAGACAGAATGTTAATGACAGTGGGATTTTAGAAGCGTGTTGAAGGACTTGAAGGTCTCTTGAATAGGCGATAGAGTGATAAATGAGGAAGCAATCGACAGAACAAATGGAGAAAGGTTTTGCAAAAATGTAATTAAACAGAGTTACACACATTGAGACACAAAGGAATAGTAAAGAATAAATTATAGTTGAGTGGAATTGGGAAGTTGAGGAAGATAACACATTATGCAGTAGATATTCGAGGCATGCGTTCTAATGGGCAAGTAGAAACAAATGACTGGAAGAGAATGGTAAATTATGGAGAGGAGAGTTGTCCACGGATTGATAACCGAAAACAATTGCATCAATCTAATCTGTAAGAAGAATTACAAGCACAGCTTCATGGTTTACTAGCGAACACTCTTTTCCTTGTTATAATCAATACACATGTTTTCAATCTTTAAAAACATTTCAGTGCGATTGTAATTTCTCCCATTTGTGGAATTTATTTTATTTCCTTTTCGGGTAGACG
Organism: Isoperla grammatica; assembly: GCA_945910005.1. NCBI lineage: Eukaryota > Metazoa > Arthropoda > Insecta > Plecoptera > Perlodidae > Isoperla > Isoperla grammatica. The sequence continues at coordinate 5,704,299 of OX246739.1, read as the reverse complement.
TTTAAGTTCGCAGTGTTGACAACGTCAACTCAACAAATAATCGCATATTTCGGGACTGAACGCCCGCCCGTCTCCCCAGAGTCCCGGCCGGGCAACCAACGGGACGTGCGGGTGTGAGAGGGAGGAGGGAGGGGGGGGGGGGGGGGGGGGGGGGAGGCGGTCAATACCTCATCGATCAATTGACGTCAAACATTGTAATCAATGGCTGCGATCGTCAATCGAGATCCCTGGCTCGGAAATAAATTGCTTTTTAAATATTTTCTAAACAAACGTCCACCATCGATCATGTAGATTGTAGCTAGACCACATGGATACCCCATTTCGTCAGACTCTTATCTGTAACGTGCAATTATCCTCATAACAAGACCCTGGCCGTCATCAGATGTTGCTGGAGTAGCGACAGCCGCCACTATGGCTGCGGGAGAATAACATGAGCAATGAATTCCAGTTCAAACGTTTTGCTAGAACATTTTGTCAATGACAATACGTACATATTTTAATGTTATTTTTTTTATAATTTCTTTTAATGTGATAGCTGACTCAGACTGGACACAATTAATATTTAATACCCTCTATTTAAGAAGTCCATTGCAAAATTATACGTAGCTGTAAGTACGTGGCATTATAGGTATATACTATCCAACTCCGATCTCTTCTGCTGACTTGAGCTGAATTTAGAATAAGGGGTCTGTGTCGACACAGGTCGGACAGTTTCATTGTTATGTATTTCTCTGATTGGCGGACATTCAATGATTGTCTGTAACAAAACACCGTGAAGTGACTTTTTTGTATTGGAAATGTTTACTATATTGTTTGATGGAAACTAACCAATTAATGAAACCACCGACAGCGTGTCCTCAGGTCAGATACTATAACTAGTTCCAAGTTTGGGTGGTGGTTTTCGTCACAGCCTTCTCGACGATATTCTGTCACCGCCTTGTCGATCTCAGCCCACCCAGAATCATGAAGTCTTGTAGATTGTAAGTGAAACGAAATGAGTGAACACTGTAGACTAGCTATCCATCATACGTGTGACATGCACCGATGTGCGAGCGATAGTTATATATTATTAGCGTGGCCATAAGAGGACTTGTGACTCAACCGTTGTCAACATATTCTCCCCCTGCTCGTACGTTGAGAACAAAAACTCCATTTCAAACTTATCGTTGACTTGAATTCTATTTTTCGACCAAAATAGACCATTTTCCACGCGTTCGTAATCATTGCCCATTCTGCGTTCATCCAAAGTAGATACATATGAATATACAATGATGAATGTGAATAGATGAATATGAATAAAGGTGATAAGGTACATCAACTATTGCTCCAAAGGTGCTGCTATACTTATGAACTTCAACTTATACGACACAGTGGCAGTCAAACCAATGGATGAATAATATAATCATGGACTAACAACTATCTGGATGTGCAACATGGTTCGGCACCGTGTTTGGCCACTGAGCGCGCTAGTGAGATCGATTGAAGCGCTCATGTGTCAGACTGGCGCACCTCGGTTATGCAAACATGGCACCGTAGCAATGGAAAACCACGCGGGAGGTTCGAAGTGTACCGTCATTAAATGCGGATTTAATAAAATAAATCCAGGCTACGAGGCATAGCAATCTTTTATTGAAGGGTAAGGATTATTTAAATCTGGCCATGTTTTTGATTTAACGGAAACTCGAGACGGTGTGGTTAATTTTATAACGTCGAAAGTAGTCAGGCAGACGTCAGTGAGTTTGACGCACTAGGTTGTTAAAATTGAAGTAAGTATTGTATATTTTATTTTATGTGTTGTGGTTTATACCTAGTAGGACTCTTTTAAGTACGCAATTGAAAGTTAGGTATACTGAAAGAAAAATCATTGTTGCATTCTGTGGACAGAACGGGCCCAGCATAGGCCTAGCATTGCTAGCATATGGGTAGGCCTAGGCTAGGCTCGTAAACTTGTAACAATGAACGCTTATCGATGTATTTTGGTACCGATTTGAGCAGCCAACAATACAATAACCCTTGTTGCCACTTCTTGCTGCCCCTTCAGCCATAACTAATGATGTATCATACAATTACGCAACAATTATTGGACGAAACAATCTCAATTACATGTAAACGCCATTTAATGACAGCTGTATGCCGAGGCGTGATCTTGTTTTGTTTCTTTCCACCCCGAACTGCAAAGTTCTGCCGCTGCAAGCGCTGTATGTACTAACGCACGGTGCCTATTGTCGGGCATTTTAGCCCCTATCGCTAAGCAATTACACATCAACAGTCACAACAACAATGTGAACAATGTAAAACTCCAAAACTTAAGGGCTAAAATAGCTGCTCACCGCCTTCTTTCCTGGCTATTTAATTAGTACGTTGATTTATTAGCTGATTCAGGTCCAGTAACGAAGTTATTTATTATAAGTCCATGTTATAATCAAAGTGTTGAAAGTAAGGTACGAAAAATAAAACCACTGCAAATGAAAACTCTATTTAAAATCTAAACCCCGGTATATCTCAAAGACGATCCCCCCAATTATGAAGCCGCGGCTTACGTCTCGTGCACGTAACGTAACAATACGAACAATTAATATCCGTAGCTAAAACCGTGCCGAGTATAGGCCACAATAACTCAGCACACACATGCAAGAAGATTTATGAATTAATGATGAAAAGGCTTCTGGTCTATAAGGTTATTCACAAGAAATGACTGAGCAGAAACTGGTGCTCAGACGAATGCCTGGTTCATGCGAGTGTGGGTTATATGGAGGCTATTCTAACCGGGCTGTGTTGAGTGGTACAGATACTTGGGATGAAATTGACCAAGACACAGGTAAAAGTATGTTTTTTGATATACCTATAAATATAGTTACAAGATACTTCGAAAATCTATAATAGATAAATTTCATAAACACAATAATCTGAAACATCTGTACGTCAGTTTGGAGATTCAAATATAGCACCTATACACCGAACAGATTAATTTTATCATCACATGTTCCACCACGTATGCACATGTTGCTAAAACATATAAACATGTTTTGTTGAAATCAACGACGTAAGATTTTACACTGCACAATAAATTTAGAAAAACAAAACTTTTATCTGAACATGATATAATATATTAGGATATAAGGATCTGGATAAAGGTTAAGGTGGCCCTTTCTCGCGGTTACCGTTGCCCGCAAAGACGGTTTTGCGCTGATCTTTTGTCATTTCTTTTATGGTCTCATCATCTTTCCTCTTACAACGGACAACGTTCATAATCACAGTATTCTTCTACATACCAGAAAATAGGAGTCCGAAATAATGTGTTTGTGAAAGGAAAACGTTTACATTTTATTTAGTAAAAATTTATTATTTGTACTGTTGCAATAAGAGGTGATATTTTGTAACATATTATGATTATAGTATATTTTGTTTAGTTCCTTGATTAAAGCAGAGTTATAATAACCTTTGTATTTTCATTGTCCTTTTTTTTTGCATTGTCTTTCTAATTTCTTTTATTCAAGCGCCCCTCGACCTCGAGTTATTCCCTGGTGCTGAGGTTGTAGCCACGGAAGCATTGGTACATTGGTATCTCTATGCAGGGAAGCGAGAGCATCGCGTTTAGAAGTTCCCTCGTCCGCCGTTGAGCGCCACCAGACGGCGCGCCTTGATCGCGACTCATAGGCAACCACCCTCACAGCGTACACGATACCACCACCCTGCTAAGCTCGGTAACACAGCCCCTCTTCAGGGGTTGTGAAGCTCATAGTTGGGGGGGTAATTGCATTCGTTTTTATATGACAATTCCAAGCAAACGTATTACCGATGACTAGTATCGAACTGGCGACCTCCTGAATTAGTCTCACACATTACCACTTCATCGGTAGTAAAACAACAATCAACCATGACATTTTTCATTTTGATACTTTTTACTTGCAAAAAGTATTTTTATGTCTGTAAGTGTAACTTCTAAACCACTAATCCAAGAAGCGTATATATGGATTCATTTACCCAGTGGTTCCAATGAAAAAATTGCAAGCAATGGCATTTCATACGGAAGTTGAATTTCTGGGAAATGACAATGATCTCCATGTTTCTCTAATTTTGTCTGGAAGGCTAGACTGAGAAATGTGTTTGCTGCAGATGGTTTGAATCAATAGCTTTCAATGAACGTTACCCAATGAGTAATTACTTGTCGACGTCAGTAAGTTGATAGCGTTGATAAGATGCGGGTGAAAGACAACTGCGAGAGCAAATTAATCGAAATGACTATTTTTGAAACGTTAATGTGCACGGTATTTATATATTGTAAACGATTAATTATTAAATACGGTAATGAAACAAAGAAGATGGGGGGGGGGGAGAAATTATAAAGATGTGTTACAAATCTTAACAAAACATAACACAAATAAATTAAAAGTAGTGTGTTTTATGGATATGATATTCAAGCATGTCTATGGGAGTTACCCACAGCTCAACATATCGCAGACCAGCCTATAGCTCGGCCTGTAGTGGTCGGAACTCAATTACACTTCTAATCCAACACCAAATAAAATGTTATAATACCAGGTGTCCTTGTCTGCATGCAGCATAGCAATAACATATCAGGAAGATGCACATACTGGATTTAACTCATTTTATTTACATTCAAGTAAAACTAAAAACAAATCGGCAGTCAACAATCAACTTCTTGAAATAATATAAGAAATAACGTGTTGATGATAAGAAGGATAAAATGATCCTGGATCAATTAGTTTTCGTCGTTGGTGATCTCAAGTATGTACGGATGTAGAATTTAGTAAATAGATACATAAAGATAATCGTCTGACTAACACACATCCAGGACATAAACTTGGGGATATCACAGCCATTAACCAGAACCTGGCCTTGAAATAATACCATACCCACAAACTGCATCTGCAACAAAGAGAAGTTTCACTTGTAATGTGGCCAAACCTTTACTTTATGGATGAATCGGATAATGTTTGATCTGACAATTATAAATTATGTCTCTCATTTTGAAAGAGCGCCCGTTTCTAATAGAGAGTTCCTCCCAGGACGGGTACCTTATGGTGGTGGGCAGGTTTGCGTGCTTTGCTGATATCGAGAGCTTTGCCAGCGGAAGCGGATGCTTCTGATAGAGCCACCCTAGCCGGACAGGTCGAGGGGGAGAAGTAAGACGAACGACGCTCCATATCCTCCCCCTTACGTCCTTTATGTCCCTTTCCTCCAACCAACCCCAGACGTCATATGATCAAATAATCTAAATCTAAAGGAGAGATCATTGAACATAACACGACGTACCAGTTGCATCGTTGTTATGTATTTCTTCCACCACAGATACTTGGAGGGGATGACAGTTGAGATGAGGTAGTAACTGTACATTACGATGTGCACAAACGTGTTGGTCAGAGCTTGCATGCTGGGCGTTCCACCTGAAACACAACACAAGTATGTTATTTACTTGGTGAGGGGGGTGGTTTCTTGAGAGCAAAGGCTTACAACATAATTATATTCTACTCGTTAATAGAGTAAAAAAGTAGAGTTGAATGAAAAAAAAAACAAGTTTTGAACATGAATGTAGGAGCGCATATTGCTAAACCAATTTTCTCTCTATAAATATCAAGTTCCATATAGTTATATTAATTATTATTATTATTATTATCATTATTATAAATATTATTTTATTATTTGTTCACTTTTTTACATTGGTAAATACATTCATTTTTAAGTTAGATTAAATTAAAAAACAATGTCTTAAAATGAGACGTAAATACTTGGTAAACGAAACATAATGTCCCTGTGCTCATGTCAGACAAGAAAGCCGGCGAGCATGATAGGTTGTATACTGCGTACCTGGGGTGAAGGCCGTACATATCCACGTGAAAACAACCATGATCGCGTGGTGATACACGTGGAGGCCGGTTATTTGATTATTTTTCTTCCTCAAAACAAAAAATATCTAAAACAGAACAAACCTCGTCATTAGTTTAACATCTGATTGGCTTACATACATTACTCATAGAAGCGGGGTTTTACTCTGTGCAAAACTTCGGGTTTACCGATCTCATTGATAATATTATATAGAGTAAATAATATGCACTGTGGTAGATCCCCCATCAGTTATATTAGCTTACACCAATGTCCAGCACGCCGCACGATGCAGGACACAGTGCGCATGCGCGAGAGAATGTAGTACTGACAACATTTCACTTACCGTGTCGAGAAGTTCAAATATCTTCACGAGAAAATATAAATGCGCTCCCCCAGCCATCTAAAATCATTATTGTTCAATGTTAAACCTGACTTTAATCTCGGTTTTCAACTGTAAGTAGTCTAAATACAACATTAAAACACATTGTTGGTGATTTCTACTTACTCTTAGTGCCTGAGGTTTGTTGGAGTAATCTACTGCTTGACACGTAAAGCTGTAGTCCCCTAACCATCCACCCTGTAGGCCCTATTGCAAACAAGAACACTTAAAAGTCAGATCATCCTCAACGATCTATACTACAGAGGCAAACCAGGACCCATATTTGATATTAATTGAAATTGTGCAGCCATAACACAAAATACTTAGTTGCTGATCCTATTATTTCAATACCCTCAGGCGATGGAATAAAATATGAATACAAAGGAACAAATATAAACGTAAAGTCTTCAAGATGAATCAATTCAAATCAACGTGCATCCTTGGCTAATATTATTATATAAATAATTATAATAGTAATAATAGATAAAATATGAAGAGTCTACCCTCGATGACTCACCTCGTTAAACAAGTAGGCACTAATGATTACATTTGCGATGTTGTATATAATTATAACTGTCTTGAGTTGAAAGGGTTTACGATTGGCCATGAGTTTGGGCCCAAGGTCAAGACAGAAGTACAAGTAGAAGACGACAATCATCGCTGCCGGGTAGGGGCTGCCCATCAAGAACCAGTCGCGGACTCTTTGATCTGAAACAAACCCAACAGTGATGCTGGTCACAGTTTCTAAAGACATTGGGTATGTTATAAATAATATGAGCAAACTATGATTAATTGTGGGTGGTTGTAATGACAGTGCAGGAGCGGGAAATCACAAGGAAGTAACTAAAGACGAAAACTGCAAAGACAAATAATTATATATGGACACAAAAGGAGGACGAGTTTTCAACTTTCCAACGTAGATTAACAGTCCGTATTCATATTCATCCCCTACACCTAGGGGCGTCAGTCGTTGCCAGGTAATAGTTTCATGCGTTATTTCCCATATAGAAAACTAATCACAGAAACAACGGGCGCCCCTATGTGTAGGGGAAGACTGAGAAGTTGTTCCACAACAACCTTGTGGAAAGTGACGTCATAGCTGAGTGAAGTGTTGGCGGTAAATGTCATGTGCATGATGTCAGCAAATGTCGGTGTCTGAAAAAGCCACCCGCTGATTGGCTCCGACTCACTCATCTATGACGTCGCTCGACTTCTCGTTGTACAGACAGACATACAGACATACAGACAGACAGACAGACAGACAGACAGACAGACAGACAGACAGACAGACAGACAGACAGACAGGGAAGGAGCATGTTGTCTGTGCCACGCTCGTCTCTGACACGACCAACTGTGCTACAGTTCCAACTGTGACACGACCAACTGTTGCTCGTGGTTAGGTTAGGGTGATTATGTGTATTTGGTCGTGGCACAGTTGGGAACCATGGGTGAGTTGGTCTTGTCACGCTTGGGACTGTAGCACAGTTGATAAAGGTAACTGCCAGAGTTGGTAAAAGTCAGTAAAAAAAATAATAATTTATTTACATTTTTTTAGTTTTATGTTCAAACAATAATTAATGACGTGATATTCCTGAGGCACTTTCTATATCATATATGTTAGGGTACCGATAAAATATTTGGTAAGTAACTATATTATATTAGGATTGTCGCATTAATAGAATTCAGGACCTATATGCAATACCTCAATTAGGTAACAATATAATCAGGCTTCCGTGCTCCCTTCCACATTATCATCACTCTTCACACTAAAGAGGGCATTGTGTCCTACACTGGCCTTAATTACAATAAAATAAACAAATACAAATAAATATAGTAGGCCTATATGGTGAATTTTATTGGTGCTATACCAAACAACTTTCTGCACATAAACAATGTCCACAACAGCAACAAGATTCAACGAAAGGTGTGAGACAGACAAAGATAACTGACGATTCTAACCTCTGTGTTGTTCGAAGAATTCGTTCCAACCGAGATCGTAAAGCTTCCTTATGCCTTCCGTCATGCTAAGAGCCGACATGTTGCCGACTGTGTGTCCCGTATCACTAACCCACTCGACTAGCCCGCGTGGCAGAGATGCCAGCCGAACACGAACAATGGGATTTAATTATTAATACGTTTGCGTTTTTTTTTCTCGGACAATTTACAAATACAAGCCCCATGAGCATATACATACAGAGTCGCCTGCATGTAGAATGATTCCCTTTCTCAGTAGAGCGCTTTCTTTTAAAGCTTTTTCACACTAATAAAAATAATTATTACTTGTAGCGTAGCAATATGCATTAAATGTATTTATATATTTTACCAGTTAGCATGGTATTTACTAATCATTAATGAAAACAGTAATGGAATAATTATAGTAACTCAATAATGGTGAATTATAATAATAATAATTTTTATTAGGAAACCTGCCCAGGGACAATTCATGTCCTTCAGGGGCCTCATTCCAGTAAATTTGCAAACTTAACCCCGGTGTTAGCAAATAGCCAATCAAGAGTAAGCAATTGAGACGCCGATCGAAGGAAGGCATTGTTGAAAAAACGAGACAAAATAAAAACAATAACAAACAAAAGCAGTCCAATAACCTCAAAATGTTGACAAATAACTCAATAAAACTACATATTGACATAAGAGCTATATAATGTACTGTAAATACAGAAATTTGTTTATAAACTTCAGTAAACACCTAAAATAACGTATCGATGAAGGTGGATATTTTCAATTAAAGAATTTAAATGCGACATTTGTGAAACTATAGCTGCGTTCCAGAATTCATCCGATTACTAATCCAAGTCAGCCAAGTGTCCCTAAATGAATCTCAGATTGCAATCCAAGTGTTCCGGAAATAAGCCAAAACAAATCAGATACGCATCCGACTCATCCGACCCGCAAGGAGATGACTGGGGTGAGATTACCAGTTTTAGCGGGAAAATGGAAGCGAGTGTGGATATTATTGATATTATGGTTGAATATGAAGGGAACATTTACACGTTGACCGTGTCATATGACACGGCCATAAAGATACAAAATGGTGAGTACCGGTAATTTGTAATTTAACACGTTTGAATAGAAATTAGGCCTAGGCTGGCCCGTGTCTGGTTTTTAGGTTATGTCTACCCTGTCTTTGGTTTGAAAGCTTTTACGTGTAGGCCTAGCCTAGTTCCTAGCACCAAACTGAATACAATCAGTCTTATTTTAACCTTATTTATTTCCAGATCCAGAATTTGCTTTAAAATTTATGAAGGGACAACAAGCTACGTTTGGTCCTGCCATATTTGCCGCCATAGTTGTAATCCATCTGTTCCAATATTGTTTTGATATCCAAGGTATCCTGACGTCATAGTAGGGTATCTGGGATTACTCACGAGATGAATTCTGGAACGCAGCTTATACATATGGGCATTGGCAAAATGGCGGCATTTCCAAGTATTGTTGAGATAACTCTTCTTAACCCTACTATCAGACAGAGTCATTTTGCCTCCGAACTATGCAGGAAAACCTGGATAGGAGTTAACCCCGGGGTCATTTTAACATGGGGTTAGCGAGAGTTAAGAAGAGTTAAAAATAATGTACAGGAGCAGGAAGGAATTTCCGAGAGATGTTAGTATAATTTAATGTTCAATCAATGTTACATGTATGGAATACGGTACTTTGCAGTGTTAAAACTTTAAAGTATTGATATATTTTCTTTTACAATTAACATATCGACGATTACGCAAAGATTCTACAAGGGTTTTCCAAACGTTTTCACAAATTATATGATTTACTCTGCGGTGCAGCTGTGGTTGTGATATCCTGGTCGAGGTTGTAGTGACCGGTGCCCGCAAAGAGAGTTATCGCGAATATTGCCGTCCCTATAGTTCTCATAGATCATAGTACTTTCATAACTTTACTTTTATTTTACGCCCTTCTTTCTTGTCATACATGCCGGTCTATTTGTGTCCTTTAACATTGTGCATTCTTAAAAATTGTGTGCATATAGCTGAATTTGAATTTGTTATATTTAATGTAAAAATATGTAATATTGAACGAACAAGTTTGATTTCACACATAATTCGTGTCAGGATATGCAATAAAAGGTTCCTGAATCCCATGCACCGTCTCCCGTTTGGTCTGCGGGTAGAAAAGTACAGGGCAGCTCTACTTGTGCGATTTCATACAACCTAGGTGTTTTATACGCCGTTAAGCAATCACATGCCATTTTCAATAATTAAAATTAACATATTGGTAATGTCACCTTTTTAATGTTTCAGTAATAATTTGTCGACAGCCATTGCTACTATGAGCTTTAACCTTGTCACAATGACGCACGATATAGTTATAATGCTATGTATATAGATTCGTAGTTCAAGAACAATATAGGGCACTTCTTTGTAAGATAATTACTAGTCTACGTAGGCCTATTATTGACACATATTATGATTTCACCAAAGGAGATTTCGAATGGACCGTTTCACTACTTCAAAACTTCTTTCTTTTTTTTTAAAGGCTGGCGTAGTGTAGCCGTAAGTTGGTCGGGTAATTTATTTCTTATTTTTTTAATGTCTGTGATATTATTGAGTTACAAAACTGATTTATAAAATAACACTAAATAAAAGTACATCATTTAGAAATCAAAATTGCTACATTCCAGGTTAGTATCATGGCTTGGTCATGATTCATGAATGTCATGTGGCGTTTTTTCATCTTCATCATCACTCACTTGTCTTTTAACGTGAATAATTCATCACCGTACTCTTTTGTTTTCAGTTTGGTGTTTTTCTATGTACCTTTACCCTGTTTACACTTTTTACTTTTCAACTTACTGATAAAACTATTCCTGAGCTGTTCGTGAAGGTACTATGGCATAGTAGACCTATATGCTAAGCAGAGGCATATCTTGTAATTCGTGAATTAGATGTATTTATTTATTTGAAATATCAGAGAACCATAGAGACCAGTCCGAGGGGCTTGCCAGTCATGTTTTGTTTGCATTAAAAGTGATTTTGGTGGAAATCTATGCATTTGATAGCAGCACATTGAACACTAAGGTTGGAATTCATAGTCGGCCCCTACACCTAGGGGCACCCATTGTTGCTATGGATTTGTTTTGTTTATGGGAAAGAACATGCAAACAATTGTTACCTTGGTAACAATGGGCGCCCCTAGGCGTAGGGGCCGACTATGAATTCCAACCTAAATATAATTTATGTACAGTTAAATTCCTTTTTATAAACAAGCACGTCAATAAAATGAGTCAATGTCAAATAAAGTTTCCCCTTCCACCCCACGTTAAAGGCAGGTGTTGTGTCATCTAACGCACTCTATCGTAGACTTCGGGTACTGGAGTCGTTTGCCAAAGCCTGCTAGAGGTGAATCAGCGAGTCCATATTCATATTCAGCAGGCTGTGATCGTCGTAGTTGTGACAACCAACCACTGGATCGCTAGTATCTGATGTTACGGTTTTTTGTTCAAGTTCGAGGACCTCCCCTAAATGCACAGGGGGTGATAGGGTTCTCCCCCTATCGCCACCCTTGGATACGCCACTGACGCCAAGCCGAAAAATGAAATCGTTCGCACCCATATTACCCACAGTATTTGTGTCACACCGTGGGAGTTGCGAGTTGTACCGATGCTTGAGAGTTGAAAGTTTCCTGACGGTGTAGAAGGCTCAACCTGAAAAAAATCGTACGAGAGCCAAAACGAAAGAATAAAGGAAGTGGAACTGGAAAGAGAAAATGAATATCTGTTTTTTATTGTGCATACATTCAAGTCTTCGTTCTCGATGTATAAGATTTTTATATATAAAATTACAAAAAAAACACAATTAACGTTCACCAGATTGCATGAATTTATTTTCGAAAGTAAACCTTTAAAAAGGTAACATGTATTTAGTAATTAACACCTTACTTCGAAGAGAAATATTTGTTGTTAGATTTTATCTTACCCCTCCATATTTGCATTCAAACACTCCACTTAACATTCGGTGTAATTGTTCAATTTTAATGCATTATTACAAGACAATATTTATTAACTCACCTATACGTTGGATTCATTAACAATGTACTTATTAAACAACTGTTTAATTAATTTTTAGGTTTTTATTAAGCCCACTGGATGTCTATAGGCATTATATAATCGACAGTATATAAATAATATGATAGATGATACAGTATAGATTTGTCTATGGTTGCTATGGAGTTTGTTTTTCTTATGGAAAGTAGTATGCAATAAAACCATTCCATAACAACTATAAAGAAATCCAATACTTCATGACTGTGCATGTCGCCCATGGGCCCCTCGTCGAGCTCCCATGTGTGAAGTTTATCAAACCTCCGCTAGGGGATTGACTGACCTTGGTCCGTCACGGCAAAATCAAATTCAAGTGCAAGTCCACTACAAGTACCCAAGTGGCCGTAATAAATATCAGCACATCTTTCAAAATATAATTTATTAATTAATTGCGGCCACCGACGGTCTAGGTGCACGTAATCAATATTATACAGACTTTCTTCTCTTTCATTTGTTACGATCATTTTGGCATGGTGTTTTCAATCTATAGATTTTATTATCGAAGTGGCTACTTCCGGTTATAAACTTGACATATTTGGGTTCTACTCCGAAACGACAAGGCTATATTAACAGAGAAATTTTGTCTACGACGGTTAAACCGTTTAGGATATGGAGAGTCCAAATATCACGAAGGATGACGAATTAGAAAGTTTGAATTATGCTCCATTCGCGTGTTAGTATCTTGAAAACGGTTTAACTATTTAGCCTCAAACTTTGTAAGCTTTGTTTTATTAGTTATCCACATCAATTGAGACCATTCGCAGCATTGTGGGATCTCTTGTTGTTGAGGAATAGTAAGCTGAATAGTTCATTTAGTTGCATGTGGTAAAAATTTAGTACGGCCTGTTGCAGGACTGGGCTGCAATAAGCGACCGTTATCTTGATTAATTATCAGTCACGATTTTTCTTAAATTCACGTAACACTAATTCTACTATTCATTCTAACTATACTGAACATTCTAGCTAAACCACAAAACTGGATTAGAAAACTTACACATTTTCACACGTACAAAATGGTCTACTGGACACAGAATTTTATTTTTCAAAAAATGATCATGGAAAGTGTACGAATGCTAACCGTTCGACATTTAGATATTATTGCGTAATTTGACATTTAAGTAACTACTTTTCTTTAGATTTTGGTGAATATGTGGAAAAATAAAAATCAGCAAACATAAAGAGAAAGAGTAAAGCTTGAGATGTACAAAGGCTAGGAATGAACTTTGGAATATCACAACCATTGACCAGGACTTGGCTTTGATGTAATATTATAATGGCAAACTGCACCTGAAACACAAACATTACCTTAGTTGATAGCCTGTAGAATAATTTTATCAACAGAATACACGAGTAATGCACAAAGAGATCGATCGTTTTGCCAGCGTAATCGATGTTGTAGGCGAACAAATGACATAAAGGTAAAGTAGAACGAGGGGTAGGAAGATGGTTTATTTATAGCCTTAAAAAAATAATATTGGCAAGAAGAAATGGTTTAGAGAAAAATATTATGTTTTCAGAATAATGTTAAGGTTACTCAGAATTTGTCTTTGGGGGTAAATTCAAGGTTGTCCAAAGAAAGGAATACACAAAGCGTAAAACGCCGCGTCCAGCCTAGAGGCAGATTCGGAGTGTGGCAACCCGATGTAATTATAAGATGTAGATTATAAGATTATAAGATGTAACTATGTCACCAAGTTTGTTATAATACTAACCAGTTGAATCTTAGTAAGATACTTCTTCCACCATAGATACTTGTGGAATCGTGGACCGCAGGCCGCCAACAGGTAGTAACTGTACATGATCACGTGAACGAGGGTGTTGATGAACGCCGGGAAAACTGTGTGCCCACCTAAGAACCAGAACGAGTCAAGTTGTGATTGTTTTGCAAGAGAAACTATGTGTAAATAGAGCATCTGTAAGACCAACGTATATTGTTAGCTCGTGTAGAGATCTAAGTACCATAGTACCCACTACCCAGTTAGTTTCTAACTTTGGCTTTTAAAAACTAGCTGTTATTACGTACACAAATGGAACTACACAATTCGATTTAAAATTTGTGACATTTTCAATAGTGGAGCCGAGTTTCAATTAATGCAATCGGAATCTGGAATGCTGTACCTGTGGAGATCAGGAGTACATTTCAGAACAGAACAACTAAAGCGTGTTCAACAGATAAATTTGAAAGAGTAATGAAATTCGAATAATTATTAAATACAGGGTACATGGAAATTTTAATTATTCTTATTTATCGAAACAACGAATTCATAATGTTTTGTTTCGATAAATAAGAATAATTAAAATTTCCATGTACCCTGTATTTAATAATTATTCGAATTTCATTACTCTTTCAAATTACAATATTAATGAAGTTACATAACATGTACTTAATTATGTTGCTACTCGAATACATGGCTGACCTTAGTTTGAGCAATTTGACTTAATTTGCTTCATTATGAACTTGTAATTACATTTGCAACTGTATTTTGCATTTTCTTCATTAAGTTAATTATACTAACAAAATTGTTATCCACACATAATAGTTGGATGGAAAATAAGAACTCACCTGCGTTATAATCCTGCTCATAATAAATACCTCAAACAATCAATCAGTTAATCAATCAGTTAACCAATCAGTTAATCAATCAATCAATCAATCTCCCTCTCTCTCTCTCTCTCTCTCTCTCTCTCTCTCTCTCTCTCTCTCTCTCTCTCTCTCTCTCTCTCTCTCTCTCTCTCTCTCTCTCTCTCTCTCTCGCTTTCGTTATGTTTGTTTGTTTTACCTGCGTAGAACTTAGAAATGGTCCATCCCAGACAACACATGAACGTATGGTGGTATAGATGGAGAAAAGTCACTTGTCTAGTTTTCTTGCGAAGCACAAAAAACACCTGAAACATACAAATGTCGATAGAATATTGAAATCATTTATCCACATGAAGATTGTATTTTACGTATTATGAAAACTTTAAATAAATAATTAAATAAGGGAAAAACCAGTTTAATTTTGACACAGTCGATATTTTATCTTCAAAATAACCATCCCGTTTTTATAGATCGACTTTATTCATAATCCAATGAAATCACATTTTAAACAGTTTCTTAAAATTAGTATTATTATTTATATTTTTTATTTTTATGCCGTCGGGGAAAGAGATTGGAGGAATAGGACAAGTGGGAGAAACAACACTTAAAGGTGTATGGGAGGAAAAGGGAAAGAGGGACCACCTTTTGTCCCCTCGTACGAGTGTAAGAGTTACCCTGGGGCATATTATACCCCGCGGCCAGACAGGTAAACCATATTATGCACACACGTGGTTTTAAGTGTGACATGGGCTGGATTGTACATATTACCACGTGCTAGTCCGACCTTTGACCTTAACTTTAGGATGATAGTTTGTACACTTACCGTGTCAGAGAGCTCTATGACCTTGAAGATGAAATAAGCGTGACCTATTTTAGCCATCTAGAAACAAAACAACATATGAAATGTGTTTAGCAGTTTTCAAGTACAATCATTGATTATATAGAAATGAAAATATTATTCCGTTATAAAATTGAAAGGGGAAACAAATTTGCTTTTGTCTAATATTTATTGAACACATTCTACACTGCCAACTTCTAGTTCATATTCTAAAATGTAACAAAAACTTGTTACAAAGTACTGAAGAGAAAAATTTAAATTATTTAAAAATATCACAAACCTGTATCTAGTGACTAGTCACAAATTTTTATGGAAAGTGAATATTTAACAACTGTGTCTTGCGTTTCTGAAGAAGTGAGATGCACTGTGCTAATTACTGTCTCCGCTGTACGCTAGTCTGCCAGACATGTGATCTTACCTTGACAGCCTTGGGCTCATCTGAGTAATTGACTGGCTCACATGTCAAGCTGTATTCAAACAGCCCTGCATTGATTCCCTGAAAACGAGTGTTGGTCAGTATAGCAAGCTTTATGCCATCAAAATGCCATTCACTATGGAGAATTAATTACTCTTTCTTATGAATATTGTTTTCTTTCAATAATTTCTGTTTTTCAAATATAAGAAAATCAAAAACGTTCCAAAGTTCATTGCCTGTACAACAACCCCCATTTTCTTTTATCCTACAGCCAGTAATTCACAAGATATGCATGGTAAAAACTAAAAGTAAATTGTTCTTTGGCTGAAGGCTGACATGACTATGGAGAAAACTGGGTTTTCATCATACAATTTAGTTGCGAGCTATAGCGATACACCTGCTATGCGTAACATGAACTCAAGAAGACTATAAGTTACGTTTCTATGAATCTAATAACGTGGAGCGTGTTTGTGTTTACAGCTGACTTAAAACACATAAATGCCATCACTTAGATTAGAAACATGTATAATTATTATTATCCAAGTGTTTGTATTTGAACAGATAAGGGATGATTTACCTCGTAGACCATAATAGAGCTCCCGATAACTACGATAAAGTTATACACTAGAAGAACAGGCTTCAGATCGAAAGCCTTTCGATGTTCCATCCACATAGGACCGACTTTAAGGCAGAACAACAAGTAGACTGTGAGGATGGCCAGCACAGGGCCTGGACCTTGAAGTAGAAAGCTGTCTCGCATTCTAGCATCTAGAAGCACATAAGACAGACACATCTACCTTATAATAGCACATAAGTAACAATATTTATTGAGTAACCCTATTTAGTTATTATTCACTATTCGTTTATGTATTCACTATTCATATTCGTTATTATTCACTATTCGTGTAAGATCTGTGTCTGTATTTCCGATTCAATAAACTCTGTTGAGTGTAGAGTATAAGGATGGCCATCTAGATAGAGGCTTAACGAAAATAATTTTAATATCTTTGTAGACTATTTGAAGATCAAGAAAATATTAGCTCGCATTATGGTCTGCGGCGAGCCAGCAACGCAATTTTCATCATTGGTTGGTCCTATGTCAAGGTCAAGGTAGTGGCTCGACGCAGCACTAGCCAAGGAATTGTTTTATTATATGCTATTTTTAATAAGAAAAACAAACTTCGTATAGCAACCATAAAAAAATCCTTTTCTTAACTCGACTGTGCACCTGGCCCTTTTCACTATAAGTTATAATAACCAATCCCAAGTAATATCCATGCATGACGGTATATATTGTCACAACAGTTGGCTCAAATATTATTGACATTCACATGACCTCACGAACATTCTTGGCGGCCATATTACCGAAAATAAGGTATCGCAAAAACGGAACAACAATAATTTTAAAGACTGTTGTTCTTTACTTTTACATACATTTTCAAAGTTTATTCTACATTATGAGTTACGTTTTAAGAATATCGTGTTCTTTTAATTTGGTCATTGATTTTGTGTCTCATTGGATGACCTTAGTTAGCGGAGCCTGTTGGTCACTCGCAGATATGAGACAAGCTCAAGTCTAAACCGTGGTTGGCTGCCAAGCGAACAGTTGTAGCAAAAACACGGACATATGTGGAAATAACTTGCTTACACCACCGAAAAAGGTGTATTTTGTGCTTTATACTGTAGATCTAACATAAACTATTAACATTGTTGCATAAATTGAGAGTGGATTATTTTATTATATACAACTTTCCTAAAAAATAACAACAAAAACAAAAGAACAACCTTGCAAATTGATGCGCATCTTAGCGCAGGGTGGCAAACCGAAGGAAATATTACCATACAGCGTATCCCAAAACATAACATTGCATCAAGGTTATGTTCTAATTTGGGATTTACATAATCGTATTTTAATAACGATACCAACATGACGATAAATGAATAATATAAGATTTCCCTAGCCAGGATTCATACCTGAACTAAACGTGCTTAGTTACTTAAAACACGGCATCCAACAAGGAACATCATTTCAGGATAGATTATTATTTATTAATGACCAGTAATTAATACTATCATTTACTCGAATGCAAAAACAAAACACTCACCTCCATACTTTTCGAAGAATCCATCGAAACCTAGTCGAAATATTTCTGTTACTTTCTGCATCGCCATTGTTGCAACAGACAGTTGTAGAAGACTGAATGAGTTGACTACAGTATCATTAAAACAGCTGACGGAACGCTTTGCTCAATTGTGTTACTGTCTGGATAAAAACCCGGACATATAATTAATAATAATGTATACAAGGTTAAAGCTCAAGGTATAGAAGTACGTCTGTCAAAATGATCGCTGAAATTTCAATACGATTAGATTATCTATCCTTATCAGGTATTTAAATGTTGATAGCGGTCGGTTCCTATAGCCTAGTTACATAGGAACTGTTGTTGTTTGTATAGATATGTGAATACACCTTGTCACAAAATATTTAAAAAAAGATGATGAGTATAATCGAACTTCTCTACTGGCCGTCATAGCAACGAAGCACGAGGAAATATGACGTCGGCCGAATTAGCTCTATTGAACTAGAGAGTAGAGATGCACAAAAATTGTGACAACGAACTTTGCTATTTCATTTTTAAATTGCAGTTGTATTCTCAAATTAAGTTTGTACACAAACCACCTGAATCACCTGAATTTCGATTGATTGGGACCAATTTTAATTCTAGAATTTGTTTGAGATATTATATCATTTTATCTTTCATTTTCATTTTGTTTACTACTCATTGGTTAAGAGGGTTGGCTCACCACTCAAAGAATGTGTCCGTGAAAGAATGACTAACATGTTTATATGTATTACAAGTGTGTTAATTCCCTGCTCATCTCCAATAGTAGTAATAATTTATGACGTAATATATATTTTTCTTCAAGCTTCAAAGTGTAATGTAAACAACACAGCTAACATGAGATAACCCCACTACAGAACAACAGAAAAAGAACAATTAGTCAGTAAGTGAGAAAACATCACGTTGTTTATTTTTCCGACCAATTTACATCGTTTTCGTGCTGTTATGTTGCTAGATTGTGATAATGTGCTACTTGCTTGTTCGTGCGTTCAATCTGACACTGTCTTATAAACACACACAAAGCTGATAACTTTTGAAACAGATACGCTAAAATAATCTGAACCAAAATTTTGAGTTTTGAATACCGTTAGTTTTCTTAATTATTCTGTAATTTGGCAAAATTGTGCCATAACACACGTTTGCAGGCACGAATGATGTGCTCGTAGCAACATTTCTACGTTTCTCATAATAATCTCATCTTCACATTTAGTCATCTTAGTGCAGCCTATAGTTCAATTGTTTAGTAAGATTAGCAATCTT
Source organism: Isoperla grammatica (assembly GCA_945910005.1). Classification (NCBI taxonomy): domain Eukaryota; kingdom Metazoa; phylum Arthropoda; class Insecta; order Plecoptera; family Perlodidae; genus Isoperla; species Isoperla grammatica. The sequence continues at coordinate 5,684,786 of OX246739.1, read as the reverse complement.
GACAACGAAATCTTTTCTCACTTTCTAGGGAAGGTCCCCAGCCATGTGAGACTATTCAGATAAAATGAATAAATGAAATAAATATTTATTTGTTGTATTTACCCACTTATTTACAATAGAACAATGGTTCTACAGCAACCTCGTGCTAACATTGTATTGCTCATATAAATGCAAGTGTTTACGCGATAACCTAACAAGGTGGTGTATTATTGTTCCAGTTCTTGATTTGAGATCATCAACAATCAACAACCTATGGCGGGAGGTCACCCATCATTTATGACGTCAAATCAAGAACGATCGATTATAAGCTGCTCTCATAGGACAAAATAATTATCTAAATAGTTAAATAATGTATCTTAACCCAAAAGGGTGTAAGTTACACACACCTTAATAGTGAATAACAATATACATATAATGAGGCAGCGAAAAGCAACCATTACTGTTAGGTTTCCAACATAACCTGAGATAAATCTATTTTGTTTACATGTCCTTGACTGACCATTGCTTTTATCTTCTGAACGTGAGCCATGAGCATTGTTCGTGATTTAGAGTTGCTACTTAAGGTGAGTAGACGGTTGCATGGTCCTTACAATACAGTGGCGACATGAAGCTGTGGGTCCTGGTCGTAGCGGCACTATTGCTTGCAGGCTGCGTGGTGGTGAGACGGACTTTCTTATAATACGGAATATTCCTGCTTTTTCAAAATGATGTAGCGTGAAACACTTGGAAATGTGTATCTTATTTATTTATTCAATGCCTTTCTATTTAGTTATAATACTGATTTACAAGCGAGTATAATAAATATATATATAAACTATAACTATGTAAGCAAATGAGAATGAAAAATCATAAAATAGCAATAATAACAAAACAACAAAACAATGAACAAAACAAAAATTATTTGAGAAATTTAAATATAATTAAAATAATAATGTATATGGTTATGGACTAGTATATACTAATATAACAAACGGTAATGTTGCTGTGATCATTATTATTACTGATTACCTGAATTATAAAATATTAAGTAAGCTACAAACTTGTATTCACCATGGCAACCAGGCTTCCCATTGGTTGTTGTCATGGTGAAAACAATTTAGTAGCCTACTTAATATTTCATAATATCGCTCCTTACTTACGACTAATTGTTGTGCATACAAAATAACAACACAATATATCACATGAAATTTAGAGCGATGTGCCGACAGACGAGAGCGGAAGTACGTTAAAAGAGCCATACCAACCAACGAGACGCACATTTGGTCCTAGAGGAAGTCCTCCGTGGGGGAAAGAGACGGAGGTGAGTTGACATTTATTTAGAAACTGGGAAATAAATTTATTTCGGTCCGTGACTAAGGTTTTAGATCCCTTTTTTGATTAATCATAATCGAAACACAATTATTGATTATACGGTCACAAACGATAACTACTCCTTATGTCGTGTTTATGGTTTGTAACCATGTTTGTCTTTGTTAGCATTGATAATAGTTCTAAGATGGTTATTGTTCGAGGCTTGTTGTGTGCCCACTCACTCATATACCACAGAGATATAGTCCCGGCAAATTAACTTGCAAGGTGTTGTCGTCACGGATTATGTAATAGGGTATAGTGTCACTTGTGGCACCTATTTATTTACACGCACGTATTTAAAATATTTTCAGCCTGAAGCGGATGCGATGCAGATCTCTGACGTTCCATCCGATACAATACATTCGATCGATCACGTAAGATAATACTTCAATATCAATTTACGTTAATACTTTATTTGATTAATAATGAAGCGACACTTATTGTGTTGGAAGCACATCAACCATTCTAAAACGCAACATCTCACTCGTTGTATATATATATGTATTCATATTCATATTCATATTATCTTCTCTTATATATACTAGAAGAAAACATTGTTACGGATAAACCAGTCCTTAACGTTTATTTAAAAAAATTTAACGTTTCTATCGACGTAAGAGTCGTCTTTCACAATATGTACAAACAAGAAAAACAAATACAAAAAAAAAACACAACACACAAGATCACTGCCACATCGAAACACTTTTACATCACTCGGTAACTCTGTCTTGTAATACATTTTTAACCAACAAAATTAAAAAAATATATTTATATAGATAGGAAGATATATGGGAAGAGATAGCAGTTAAAATAAAATCTGGCTCCGACTTGTGTAGCTGCGAAACAATGGATAGAAAACAAGTTTTAACGTTGAAGACAAACGCTTACCACCGATTGTCAGCAAAATTCTCTATCTCAAAAGCTTCTTAGTCTCTGGCAATGTGGTTAGCCAGTAAGGGCCTCATTTTATCGCAATGATTGAATTGCCTACTGTAAGGTGGTGTTCGTTTAGACGCATCGACATGTTTCGACCTGTTGTACAATTGAATTTGCCAAAAAAGCGTGCGGATATTATTATTCATTCGGATGAATCTACGTGTGCATTTATTTCGCCTCTGTGTAACAGTCGCCGCCCGTTATTATAGAGTAAAGACAGTACTGCACTAGCGAACTCCAACAAGCGGCGAAATGTTTCGGACAATTACAGTATCGTTTATATATATATATGTATGTAATGCTAAGGTAATATTTATAAGAAGATAATATGTATTTCAAATATTTCCAGGCTGGAGCGGGTAAGATGGTGAGCCCTGACGTGCCACCTGATACAATATTGTCGATCGATCAGGTAAGATAACACTTTATCAAGCTATGTTTGTACTTTATTTGATTAATAATCAAGCAATACTAATTGTGTTGGAAGCACACCAACCATTGTAAGACGCAACATCTCTCCATAGTTTCACCATAGTCTCAGATCGTAGATTGATAAGAAACAAACTCAGTACATAGCCTACTCAGTAACGGTTCTCGTGGACCAAGCTATGCGACTACCCCTCGAATTACAATCTCAGATCGAACTTTTTTTTAAGTTTTGAATTTCGTTTTTACGACAAAAACAAAGTGTTTCACTCATCTTATGCAATGATATTGTTTACGTCAGTGAACCCGTTAAACACTTCGGGTTTGTCGTAGAAACGAAATGAAAAAAAAAACTTTTAGTATAATCCGAGCTTTTCCACAAATTGGATAAATTAGGTTGATATCGATAAAAATTATTTTTTCAACAAGCGTTTTGTGGTTTTGATGTACACAATAGAGATGTAATAGTACGATAATGGCTACCGAGTCTTGAGTCGCGTCCGGGCTGGCGCGGGGGTGAGAGAATGGAACTCGAGGGGTAGTCGCATAGCTTGGACCCCAAGAACGGCTTAGTGAGTTGCAAGGTGTGGCTTATCATGTACTGCACTAGGGTACAAGTGAAATAATTGCTATATTTTAGAAACGAATACGACTCCCACTGATATTTTGAAGTGTGTATGTAGGTACTTGAACTGTTTTTACGGTAATTAAGACACATTTTATCACATTTCTCACGAATAAATAAAATAAATGAAATAAAATAAATTCACATTTAGAGTCTACCCACGCAGCAACAAGACTGATTTTCAGTACCCACTTTTATTTAAAGTTACTAAACCAACCCTGTAGGCTCCGAACACCATCGACCATTACTTGTATGTCAAGTAACAACACACATGTAGTGGCCTATTTTGTATTTTCACAGACACATAGTTTGAAAAGAGTGTACTTATAATATCATTACAGTTTTGTATGAACATTTATTTGGCGAAGGAAATACATTGCCTCATGTCTACCCCGGCGCTAGCTACTCCCAATCCAACCTCATTGGGTGCAATGCAATTTACAGACTCAAAATGTCTATGTAGGTATCTTCCACTGAACCCCCGTCGACTCCGTGGTCATGGATCAACCGTCAACGTGAGCTAGGGCAACAAAAGTTGTTTCTTATGCAAGAACTGAGGCAGTTTGAAGAGAAACTGGAGCAGGTTAAGCAACAACAGAAACAAATAGAGTATGAACAGAAACAGGCTGATAAAGAAGAGAAGCAGCTTAACAAGCAAAAACAGGAGCAATTAAAGGCAGAACAGGAGCAATTCAAGAATGAACAGAAGCAATTAGAGGATCAACAGAAGCAGGCTGATAAAGAACAGAAGCGGTTGGCAAAGCAAAAACAGAAGCAATTAGACCAAGAACGGAAGCGGTCTGAGCAACAACGGAAGTGGCTTGCAGAGCAATAGAAGCGGCAGAACAAAGCCAGCCTGAAGAGGAGGGGAACTATACACTATATACAGGGGCCCAGATGACGGGACAAGTTATCTCTGAATAGTTGTGCATGCGCTCATGGTATGCGTAGTTGATAATTACTAGAGATGGTATTTTACATGCTATTTTGGGTGCTTCCTAATACATTCTAATATTCTATCCTAATATCTATCTATTCTAATATCTTTCTATAATATCTATCTAATATCTATATCTATTCTAATAGTTTTACTGCTTAATGAGATAAAACATGTTAAAACATTTTTCAGTTATACCTCGTTTATGTAAGAACGATAAATGCTTATACCTTTCAATATTTTGGGGTATATTCTTCATTGTACAATTAACAAAAGTAGTAGTAGTAGTGTTTATTTATTTTAGCTTTCGCTAATGCATTACATAGATGGATACAATATACAGTAAAATATCGAAATTACAATTTCAAATTAAGATACATCATAGATTAAAAATTAAAAAAAAAAATACATACACTTAAACGAAATAATATATAGTCAGAGATTTAAATTTGTAATAACTTACATATTAGTTATATGGGTATTTATTCTTAAGACAGTAGATGCATTCGGCTTTGTACGTATTAACATTTTTATTGAGTTTAGTGGTAAGTGGAAGACTATTGTAAAGTTTGATGCCGTTTATAAACATAGATTTTTGGTTACATGTCTTGTACTGTAATTTTAGGTGGAAATCATTTGCGTGTCTAGTTTTGTAATTATGTACTTCATTGTTTTTGCATAAAAACTCATTAAAGTTGACATTAAAATTTCCAGCAACAATATTTCGAATAAAAATAAGTACTTTGAGCCCCAACCTTTGCTCAACAGTCATCCACTGAAGAACATCGAACATGTCCCTGATATGTGTTCGTCTATGTACCTGCAGAATTATCCTCATTCCTCTATTATCTAAAATTTGCAACCTTGTTTGTTATCAACACCTGACTTCCATAGAATGGAAGTACAATATTCAAAATGAGGTCTAATTATAGTTTTATATATAGTCAGTCTTGTCCATTGGCTTAAATGTTTGCTGATTCTATACAGATATCCTATCTTCTTACTTATCTTTTTTGATATATACTGAACATGTTCACGGAAATTTAAAATATTATCTATTATGACCCCTAAGTACTTAACACTACTAACAAAATCTAACTCAATTCCTTCCAAAGTAATTTTACAACATTCGTTCCCAAGTGTAATTGATTTTAACTAGAGAGCTTGCTATAAGAATACATTGGGTTTTTGCCACATTAAGCTTTAACTTATTTTTACTAAACCATTCACATGATAATTTAATTCACATAAGTCATGAAAAGAAATTGTTATTATCACTATTACTTCAATATACCTAGGGCCTATATTTTAGATAAAAGAATAAGGTATTGTAGGTATAAGGTTTTTTGTAGGAACAAAAATAAATTGTTATACTTAGTAGTAAACGTATTTAATTATTCTCTACTCCATCCATCCACTACAACTACATCTTACATATTGATATAAGACGTTACTGCAGTGGGTTAACACACAAGTAGTGGCCTATATTGGATTTTCACACACAAATAGTTCGAAGAGAGTGTGTATTGTTCAACAGCACAAGGGTTAACTCTTTACGTCTTATGTCAGGTAAGACGTAGGTAAACGTAAGAAGTACGTAGCGCGTAAGACGTTAGAGCAAATAGAAATGAACTCTATTCGAAAAGGGGATGAGTCGCGTTACACGTTACGTATCCTGACGATTGGCCAACGATTTCACGTGATACGGCGGCGTATAGCGTTAGTCGTTGGCCAATCAGGCAACGGAACGTCTTACGCTAGTCCTCCTCTTTTCATTAATTTCTATTTGCCCAACGACGAACGCCGTACGCCAGCGTTGGACCATGCGAACCCAGCATAAGGGTTTGTGAACTCACCATTTCGTTGTGTATTTCTTACGTCAGCGTAAGAGCTTGTGAATCCACAGTTAGTAATTTGGTTACTCAATGTTAGTAAGGGTTACACGTAGAACAGACAGAGCATTCCTTTAGAATGAATACACAATACAGCATTGACATTGACAGATGAAGGGACATAAACTTTGACGGTAAAAACAATTACATAATTTTAAATAGAAAGAAATAATGATGTTGCAGTTATCGATGCACGTTTAAAAAAAGCAATACGACGTAGGGAGTCCCTCCCAACGTATTCATAGTTACCACATGACATCGCAGCGGCCATGATTGCTACACAATTGATGAGGACTTATAGGTCATTGGCAAGTACTATTCAAATTTAATAAATAAGCCTCATTTAAAATTTAAAATGTAAACATAAGTAGTTAAATAATTAAAAATTACCACACATAGCACTTTTATTAAGCTTGATTCCAAAGAACAAAGTGTTTCTGTGTTCTACCACAACAGCTTTCAATTGTTTCTCCATAGCAACGTCAAAGTTTGGTCACAAACGTGGCCGCCACGCTCAAAGATGTGACGTACGTGCAACCTATGAATAGCAAGTCTCATATTGTCCTCGGATCCTTAACTACTGCTCCCTTTTATGCACGCAGTTTAATTAAGGGGTGCATCGACCGTTTTTAGTTTTCTAAAATATGCATTACAAATAAAAGATTAACTCTGAAATTAAAACATTGACTTTAGAAAACACGAAAAATGAAAACACTGGTCTTGGGTATGAAGTATTTTCAGTGCATTATCTTAAACGTTATTTTGTTTAACATGCAGATGTAACCTTAGAGACTTGTATACACTACACGACAACCTTATTACATGATGACAGCAATGTCCTGTTCTGTGGCTTCATTCTCAACCATCTAACTATCATGAAATTCTTACGTACTAGATGGTTCTGTTTTTACTGCAAATTACACTTAAGCTGGAATTCATAGTCGTCCCCTGCCCGTAGGGGCGCCCGCTGTTGCTAAGGACCATATGGATCTTACGGATATTAGCTTTATTTATTTTTGTATATGACACGGTAGTTTTACATTTACATTACATTTTTTAGTAATAAAAATACACATTTTTCTTTTGACTAAAATTCATAAATTCTCAAGTTTTAATTAAACATTGTTGCACGTGTGTATATTGCACATTTCTGGGATCGTCATAAGGGAATCCAAAATGGGGGTGACTATGTTTCAAAATAAAAAAACTTTCTAGATAGTGTTCATGATACAAAAAAGTACTATATTTCGTAGCTGCGTGTGCTGCTGTATCCTACTACTGCCAAAACAAAGTTTATTCCAAAAGCTGAAATATTACGTTATTATATCTATCTCTTTGTATACAATTCCATAGGTGTATAATCGTTTAGCAAAACCTTTTCGTTTGTTGAAGAACATACTGATAAGAAAAATATTTTATGGAATTGTTTCACAATGGCGCGCAAGTGCTGATGATGATTTAATGCAAAATAAAGACATCCAGGTACATTGAATTTGGAAACGCTAAACATCACAAGACCTCATCCATAGTCGATTCCTAGTCCACTGGGAATTAATCCATGGTTGCTACCGAAGTTGCTAATGTGGATTTCCCTATGTGTGTTGGCCGACTATGAATGCGGACCTAACACATGCTCCCATTGATATATAAATATTTATATTTTAACAAATTGATAACCACACTCCGTTTGCATTCTTTTTACTTTGCACGTTTCTAGATTAGTGTATTTGTGTTTGATAACACACTATCTCAATACACGTGCATTTACTGCAACTCTGTGTGGGCCCTGCCATCTTGCAACCTGAAGCCATTGAAATGTTGCTCCAACATCACACTATATGTATATACTCACACAAAGGGCCTGGTGCCACACTGGGAACCAAAACGGCACGTTTGTTTGGTTAGCGGACAGTGGGTCCAATCATAATGGTCCATGCGTTAAATCGTCCACGACATTTGGTCCAATAATAAATGTCCAGGCTGAAACGTCCATTGTTCATAACGGCCACTATATTTTCGTCCACTATATTTTCGTCCAGGATATTTTGTCCACGGTGTTTCGTCCTGTATATTTCGTCCAAGATATTTCGTCTACGACATTTCACCCATGAGTTTTATCATTATTAGATCTAATGGTGAGTTCACAAGCCCTAACGCCAGCGTATATCGTCAAGGCGTTGGCCAATGAGGCTACGTAACGTCTAAAGGGACTCCTCCCCTTCTCTTTGTTGTTGTTTGTTGGTGTATTGTTGAGTGGTGTGTGAAACGATCAGCAGAGAACCAACAATGTCGTGGAAGGCTGGCACAGCAAATTCCCAAAAATGATGATTGTCCATCATCCTTCCTTATGGAATTTTTTGAGGTGATCAAACACGAGCAAGAAAGTGTCGAACAGACAATGACTCAACTTGAGGGAGGGCACACCCGAGTGAGGCCTGCAGTTAACAGACGGTATCGTTTAAACCAAGAGCAAGTAGCACAAATGGCTAGAAATTGTATTACGTACAAAGAGGGAAATGACATGAAAACTTACCTGCGAGGAATAAGCTACCGATTAAAAATAACCCCCAACGCAATTCTACGTGAAGTAGATGGCGAAGTTGGTCAATAAATTCTCATACGCTCTTTGGTCGTAACACACACAAATTCATTATTTCTACTTATTGGCTAGTAGGCTCATTATGTAAAATAATGTTATGTTTGTACTTTTTTTTAATTTTATTGTATTTTTCAAATTTCGGTATTTTATTTCTCTAGCTTACTGTTTTAAATTCATTCCGCGTTGTAAGGTATACCGTGTACATGTACATGTGCATTGCATGCATGAGTGAAGTACCATATTAATTTAATAAAATGTCTGTTTCTTTGGGCAAATTTTGGTAATTTATTTAGTTAGATTATTAATTTTGTACATATTTTGACATGTCCAAGTATATAGGCCCTAGTGAATGCAATACTGAAGAAGCTCAGTATACTACAATTAGCTTACTATACATATACTGCTAAGACATTAAGTTTGAACATTTTAGGATGAGACCTCAATTGTAATTGCACATAATAGAAATGGACATTTCTAATTGGACGCTTTTCCCATGGATATTACAAATTGGACATTTCGAGTAGGACTTATTACTTTTGGACCATGTGGAGCGTGGACATTTAGGTATGTGGACCATTTGTCAAGTGGACCTTTTATCATATGGACTATTATGTACTGGACCCAGTGTCCTGTAACCGTTTGTTTACGTCATATGGGCAAATTATTGTTGAAATATTTCAGATGGATACAAAGCCAAATTCAGTCAATTATTGGAAGCATGAGACAAAATGGCATGGGGCCATTTTGTTTCTACTCATTAGTTGAGAGGGTTGGCTTCACCACTCAAGAATGTGGCCGTGAAAGAAGGACTAACATGTTTATTTATTATGTGTGTTAATTCCCTGCTCATCATCAATAGTATATAGTAATAATTTATGACGTAATACATATTTTTCTTCAAGCTTCAAAGTGTAATGTAAACAACACAGCTACCATGAGATAACCCCACTACAAAACAACAGAAAAAGAACAATTAGCCAGTAAGTGAGAAAACAGCACGTTGTTTGTTTTCACGACCAATTTACATCGTTTTCGTGCAGTTATGTTGCTAGATTGTGATAATGCGCTACTTGCTTGTTCGTGCGTTCGATCTGACACTTTCTTAAACACATACAAAGCTGATAGCTTTTGAAACAGATAAGCTAAAATAATCTGAACCAAATATTAAATGTTTGAGTTTTGAATACCGTTAGTTTTCTTAATTATTCTGTAATTTGGCAAAATTGTCCCATAACACACGTTTGCAGGCACGAATGATGTGCTCGTCGCAACATTTATACGTTTCTCATAATAATCTCATCTTCACATTTAGTCATCTTAGTGCAGCCTATAGTTCAATTGTTTAGTAAGATTAGCAATCTTACAACGAAATCTTTTTTCACTTTCTAGGGAAGGTCCCCAGCCATGTGAGACTATTCAGATAAAATGAATAAATGAAATAAATATCTATTTATTGTATTTACCCACTTATGTGAGACTATTCAGATAAAATGAACAAATGAAATAAATACCTATTTATTGTCTATACCCACTTAATTACAACAGAACAATGGTTCCACAGCAACCATTGTGCTAACATTGTATTGCTCATATAAATGCAAGTGTTTACACGATAACCTAACAAGGTGGTGTATTATTGTTCCAGTTCTTGATTTGAGATCATCAACAATCAACAACCTATGGCGGGAGGTCACCCGTCATTTAATTTTTGACGTCAAATGAAGAAAAATCGATTATAAGCTGCTCTCATAGGACAAAGTAGAATCAAAATAATTATTCAAATAGTTAAATAATGTATTTAAGCCCGGAAGAGTGTAAGTTACATACACCTTAATAGTTTACATACATATGAGGCAGCGAAATGCAATCATTACTGTAATGGTTTCCAACATAACCTGAGATAAATCTATTTTGTTTACTTGTCCTTGACTGACCATTGCTTTTATCTTCTGAACGTGAGCCATGAGCATTGTTCGTGATTTAGAGTTGCTACTTAAGTAAGGTCAGTAGACGGTTGCATGGTCCTTACAATACAGTGGCGACATGAAGCTGTGGATCCTGGTCGTAGCGGCGCTATTGCTTGCAGGCTGCGTGGTGGTGAGACGGACTTTCTTATAATACGGAATATTCCTGCTTTTTCTTCTATGTTACTCAATTATTGACGATGTTGTGAAGGCAAACATATTTTATCATGTTATTTTTGTAAACAACATTTCAGAGTAAGCTGAAAATTCTACTCATAATTATGTTGGGGAAAACAGGGCATCATTTTATTAGTGACTAACATTGATCAGCCTGTCACACAAAGATTAATCAAAAATCGTATTTGTGGCAAATATTCACTCAAACGATTATATTAAAACTGTTAATTATTTGGTTTCAATATGATTTACAATGGTTTCCAGCATCAATTTAAATCACAGGCTTAATTATTTGTATGCGACAGAACTTTAACAAATAATGGGTTTATAGTAATTTTTTGACGAGATCGGACCACAACGAGTATGTTGTTTTTTCGATAGTTATTATTTATTGGTTATTTGTTCAATTACATAAGCAATCATTAGGAATACCACAACGAGCACATCCCTTCGATACAGAATGTGTGTGATACGAGTTTATTCCTAAAACTAATAATACTCACGATACAATTACACAATACTCGCTGTTGTTGCACAAACCATGACTTTCAACATTCCGCACTCATGGTTACTGGATTAGTAATTGACATATTTTACATCGTGATATAAGTTTTTTTTGAGAAATAAGTTACTTGTGATTGTTCATCCACTTGCATTTACACATTTACACATTGTTTTGCCTAAAGCTAAAATAATCAATTAATGTGCCAGGTTCAATGGGTTTTAGTTCTAGAAATACCAGCAAATAACGCAACAATCAAAACATTGCAAATACCGATGTTTCGAGATGAGATTTCACATACAAAAGTTGTGTTACTATAATTGTGTAGAAAATCAGCTGTCATTATGGAATTCTTGCGTTGGATTTGATTTAGACAAACATATTGTTGACAATATTCACCGTGTACGATACCTGGTAAAAAAATTGGAATTAAAAGTAGTTTATCTCGAGAATACCTGGATTGTATTTATTTTGTTGGCAATGTAAATATATTTCGCATCGAACATGTATATTTTACTAAACGGTTGAATGATCGAATGTCGTAAAAATCTTCAATATATTCAACTGATTTTGCTTATATGACTTATTCATACTAATCATAATTACATTTTTGTTGGACTTTGCATATGCTTTTACTTATGCTTACATGCTGCTCAAATGCTTAAATCGTACTTATAATAATTCCAATTGTGTTGGATTTTTCATATGATTATGCTTTTATGCATATGCTGCTCATATGCTTAAATCGTACTAATGATCCTTACAATTTTCTTGTATTTTTCTCAGGAAGCGGACAAGAAAAAAGGAAGACGTTCAAAAGATGACGATGAGGTAGTTTATTATTTTACTTATTTATTATTTTAAGTGAGTCTGAGCCAACGTTAACAGGGCAGGATACCTCTTTTAAATAGCACAACATTTTATTTTTAAATTATATCTCAAGAATTGACTTAGAAAGACTTAAGACACGAGGCCCCAACTCGGGAGGTCGCCGGTTCGATACCGGCCACCGGCAGTCCTGCATGAAGAAAGATTTTTTCCGTGATTGTCCTCTGTCACAAGGCGAATGCTGGGATTGAGTCATATTAACAGCTGTCGGGCATTCCTTTTCAACTATTACAAAGACCCCAATACCTATAGTCTATAGTAAGTCACCGCCCAGGTGACTCATTGCAGGCAAGATGCAAACGGGTTGCAACTTGCGCCCGGGTTACGGAATAGGGGGCGCAACTTTACAACCGGCTACAACTGACTAAAACTACTCTTGAATGAGGGCCCTGAAGAGGACATTCATTGTTCTTGGACATGTTTCCTACGACCAATTATTACACAGTATATATCATGAAATTACAAATGTTTTAGGACAATGACTCGAAAGACGAGGAAAAGGATGAGGACGAAAACGAGTACAAACCCAGATTTGATACTGGAAGAAGTCGTCAGAGGGGGATAGGGTTGGAGGTGAGTTGACGTTTATTTAGAAACTGGGAATTGAATTGGTATCGGTCCGGAACTACGGTTTTAGATCCGGGTTTTGATTGATTATAATCGAAACAAAATTATTGATTATACGGCCACAAACGATAACTACTCGTTATGTGTTTATGGTTTATAACCATGTTTGTCTTTGTTAGCATTGATAATAGTTCTTAGATAAGTTATTGTTCGAGGCTTGTTGTTAAGATATGTTCCCACTCACTCATATACGACAGAGATATAGTCCCGTCAAATTAACTTGCAAGGTGTTGTCGTCACGGATTATGTAATAGGGAAGTGACGCTTGTGGCACCTACCAATCTAAATCTAATTACATCCCGTTCTCTTGTCTTAGCTATTGAAGTGATAATATCGCTTGCCAGTTGTCAGACGTGGTGGGGCCGCATTCCCTTCAAGGTTGGTGCAGTCAATGGAGGGGACAATAACAATGCAGGTATCGGGAATGCCGGCGGCGAATACCGTTGAAATGGACCGTGTGGAGCGACCGTCTCTTCTTAGAATTTTAGGGGACACTTCGCATCTTACGGCGTAGCCAGTGAAACAGTTAACATATTAATACGTTTATATTTTCAGAACAGAAATGGCCGCAACCGCCCCACTGCAGATAGCAACGTCGATTATTATTCCAGCCTTCAGGCAAGTTAAACAAAACATTTGAACACTCGACTGTTTAAATACTGTGGGGGGAGTAATGAAGCAATGAATTGTGTTCACAGTCCGATAGTAATCCACCACATGATACTTCAAACTAAAGTTGGTTGTTTGCTGCAGATGTGAAAACGCTTTTTTGTTCCTATTAATTCGTAGTATACAGTTGATTAGGTATTTCATAACCATCTGATGATCAGTGGGAGTGGATTGATGTTCGAATGTCACATACGCACATATGTATGTATATACAATTATCGTGCATGCATATATGCGGATATTTAAAACATGCAAAAATAAGACCATATATTCTCGAGAGGATGACATATTTTGGTTTTCTTTTTGAAATTTTGAAATCATTTTAAAGAAATTTTAACGGGCAGAAATGGGGGTTTCTGCAGGGTAGTACACACGTCATGTACAATATGTTACAGCCTGCTGGGAGGTTCGAGGGGACACCCACTCCAGACTTCATCTTCCCGACTCTTGAGATAAGCTATCCGTTCATTGTTTGGTGACATATTCCATTGTACTCCTACACTCCACTCCATTCCTACACCCCACTCCATTTCTACACTCCACTCCATTCCTACACTCCACTCCATTCCTACACTCCACTCCATTCTTACGTTCCACTCCATTCCTACACTCCACTCCATTCCTTCACCTCACTCCATTCCTACACCCCACTCCATTCCTACACTCCACTCCATTCCTTCACTCCACTCCTTTCCTACACTCCACTCCATTCCTACACTCCACTCCATTCCTACACTACATTCCATTCCTACACTCCATTCCATTCCTACACTCCACTCCATTCCTACACTCCACTCCATTCCTACACTCCACTCCATTCCTACACTCCACTCCATGCCTACACTCCACTCCATTCCTACACTCCACTTCATTTCTACACTACACTCATCTGTGTATAGAGTTCTGAATGTATATATATATATACATACAACCCACAATATGTCCCTTAAAACTATTATTTTATTATATGTATGTATGAAATGCAAAGATAATATTTAAGAAGATAATATGGTAATATGTATTTTAAATATTTTCAGCCTGGAGTGGATAGGATGCAGATCCCTGACGTTCCATCCGATACAATACATTCGAACGACGTAAGATAATACTTTAATATCAAAGTATGTTCATATACTTTATTTGATTAATAATAAAACAATACTAATTGTGTTGGAAGCACACCAACCATTCTAAGACGCAACATCTCAACCGTTAAGTATATATATATATATATATATATATATATATATATATATATATATATATATATATATATATATATACTAGAAGAAAACATTGTTACGGATAAACCAGTCCTTAACGTTTACTTAAAAAATTCAACGTTTCTATCGACGCAAGAGTCGTCTTTCACAATATGTACAAACAAGAAAAACAAATAAAAACCCACAACAACCAAAAACACTTACACGAGATCACTGCCACATCGGAACACCTTTACATTGCAACCAACAAAATTTACAAAATCATATATATTAATATTAATTTACCAATGTAGTTTGCCAAAAATGTGTGCGGATATAATTGATGTTATTATTCATTCAGATGAATCCACGTGTGTTTTGAAAACCATTTATTTCGCCTCCTTGTAACAGTCGCCGCCCGTTGTGCACTAGCGAACTCCAAGAAGCAGCGAAATGTGCTGAACAATTACAGTGTCGTTTATATATATTTGCAGCCTATGTAATGCAAAGGTAATAATATGTATTTGAAATATTTCCAGGCTGGAGAGAATAAGATGGTGATCCCTGACGTTCCACCCGATACGATATATTCGCTCGATCAGGTAAGATAATACTTTATTTGATTAATAATGAAGCAATACTTATTGTTTTGGAAGCACACTAACCATTCTAAGACAACATCTCACCCGCTTTCTTCTTCTGATGTAGTTTGCAGCAAACCATAGTTTCAGATCGTAGATTGGTAAGAAACATACTCAGTATAAACTCGGTAACAGGGTTCTCGTGGACCAAGCTATTCCCATCTGAACTTGTGTTTGTTTTGTTTTGCGCTATTTGACTTGGCTGGCGTTTATCACTTAATTTCCATTTGGACGTTGTCTTTGTGTTTGCTTGCTCTTTGTTTTGCCCTTGTATTATTAGTTTCTGTATCTGTCTTTGTATTTGTGTATTGGGCTGCAGAGGGCCGTGTTGTGGCCCTATATCGGCCTTCTCGCCTCCGGGCGAGAAAACCACAATAAATTCAATTCAATATGCGACTACCCCTCGAGTTCCAATCTAAGATCGATTTTTTTAAAGTTATGTTTTAAATTTCGTTTTTACGACCAAAAACAAAGTGTTTCACTCATCTTATGCAATGAATGTTGTTTACGTCAGTGAACCCGTTCAACACTTCGGGTTTGTCGTAGAAACGAAATGAAAAAAACAACTTTCATTACAATTTGAGCTTTTCCACAAATTGGATTAGGTTGAAATCGATACAAAATTATTTTTTTCAACAAGCGTTTTGTGGTTTTGATGTACACAATAGAGATGTGATAATGGCTACCGAGTCTTGAGTCGCGGTCGGGCTGGCGCGGGGGTGAGAGAATGGAACTCGAGGGGTAGTCGCATAGCTTGGTCCACAAGAACGGTGAGTTGCAAGGTGTGGCTTATCATGTACTGCATAGGGTATAAGTGAAATAATTGCTATATTTTAGAAACGAATACGACTCCTACTGTTAGTTTGAAGTGTGTATGTAGGTACTTGTACTGTTTTTACCGAAATTAAGACACACGCATTTTATTAAATTTTTTATGAATAAATTTAATAAATAAATAAAATAAAATAAATTCACATTTAAAGTCTACTCACGCAGTAACAAGACTGATACAGTGCCCACTTTTATTTAAAGCGACTAAACCAACCCTGTAGGCTCTGAATACCAACGACCATTACTTGTATGTCAAGTAACCACACACATGTAGTGGCCTATATTGGATTTTCACAGATAAATAGTTTGATGAGAGTGTATACTTATAATATCATTACATTTTAGTATCAACATTTCTTTGGCGAAGGAAATACATTGCCTCAATGTCTACCCCGGCGCTAGCTACTCCCAATCCAACCACATTGGGTGCAATGCAATTTACAGACTCAAAATGTCTATGTAGGTATCTTCCACTGAACCCCCGTCAAGGATCAACCTTATACGTCAGCTAGAGGAACAAAAGATGTACCTTATGCAACAACTGGAGGATCTTGAAGAGCAACTGAAGCAGTTGCAGCAAGAACAGAGGCGGTTTGAGCGGGAACAGAAGCGGCTTGCAGAGCAACAGAAGCGATCGGAGCGACAACAGCGGCTTGCAGAGCAACAGGCGCGGCAGAACAGAGCCAACCTGAGAAGAAGGGGCTGATACAGGGGCCCAGATGACGGGACATGTTATCTCTGAATAGTTGTGCATGCACTTATGGTATGCGTAGTTGATCAATAGTAGAGATTGTATTTTACATGCTATTTTGGGTGCTTCCTAATGCATATTGTTCATATTCTAATATTTTTACTGCTAAATGAAATACAACTTGTTTTTACATTTTTCAGTTATATCTTGTTTATGTAAGAACGATAAATGCTTATACTTTTAAATATTTTGGGGTATATTCTTCATTGTGCTGTTAATAAAAGTTATGATAAGAAACTGTTATTATTACTATTACTTCAATATACCTAGGGTCTATATTTTAGATAAAAGAATAAGGTATTGTAGGTATAAGGTATTTTGTGGGAACAAAAATAAATGGTTATACTTAGTAGTAAACGTGTTTAATTATTCTCTACTCCATCCATCCACTACAACTACACCTTACATATTAATGCCTTGGGTAAGTAGTATTCTTGTTTAACATAAAATGCTAATTTTGGACGTATAGCTTCGATTAAAAACATTCTGCAGTGCAGATGAGTTGCTCATCTCAAAAATAGTTTCGAAACATAAGAAATCTTAGAAATATGTCATTGTTAGGACATAAAGTATCATTCAGGCTGAGTGCGCAACCCCAATTCGGTGGTCAATGGAAGTGCATCGACCACAACATTCGCGTGATTGACAGCTCATTGACTGAGCGCTACGGGACGTCCTCTTTGATTTCCTCAAACACCGCTGCACGGTTACGAAGGAATAGACTGTAGATGGTTCTGTTTTTACTACAATTACACTTAGGCTGGAATTCATAGTCGTCCCCTTCCCGTAGGCGCCCGCTGTTGCTAAGGACCATATGGATCATACGGACCTTAGCTTTATTTATTTTATGACACGGTAGTTTTACATTTACTGTGTTGAATACAAAACATAAACAACGCTCAATTTCCATTCAGTTTTGTCTGCACATATTATGTTGATACAATATTACCTAGTACATTTTGCCTGAAGTTGGTCCATTGCCTCAAAATGATGTTGGTACAATACAACAATACAATGACACCAGCGACATCTGGGAGCCAATACAAACTATAGTTCGCAGGTGGTTTAGAGTTACTCCGCCAGATAGCGCCAGTATAGGATAGTCATAGAACTGGACCCACTCCATCGTTCGGACAAGTGGAGGAACCTATATGACTGGTCAAAGTTACACACCGTCCTTTCGGATGGGACGTAAAGCGGATGGTCTCCTTGGTACGTTTCGACAGGAGTAGGATACGTGCCGGTACCAGGCTTCCCCTCCTCCCTGCCTCATTATCATTCATCAATTATCACTCATCAGGCTAAAGAGGGCAATGGTGCCCTACACTGGCCATAATTACAATAAAGTAAAGTGAAGTCCTAAGAGAGAAAATAATGAAGCTGTTCAAACCAAGGCATGGATGATAACGACCTACTAATCTAAGATGATAACATTTCTTCTATTTCTCCAAATAATTAATAACAACGAATGTTGGAGGGAACATATTCAACCAATCGAACACGCAGGCCTCGGTTCGAACTTCGAAATACGCGCTACATCGTCCTTACAGTATCAGGTTCGAATCCCTCCTTCAGAGAATTACTTGAGGACTATGACCTTAGCGAACTGTATCTCAATAATATGGTGCAAATCTCGTATCAGAGAGTGATTCACTTATTGTGCAAATAAGAATATTATTTGATATAAAGTAAGTGGACACATAAGACCAAGCATGAAAATAGTATTTTATTACTAAAATCCTTGTATGATTTACAGAAAAATGTATACAATACAATTGCATCTGACGTATATGTAAATAAGGAAGTCATCTCACTGTATCATGAATATTATGATATCGGATCTCCTTACTTGGAATAAATTATAATTATTTTTCACATGTTTATTGCATGGTGCTTTCGTTCCGTCCAATTTCCGCTGAACCTCACAAGTATTATAATGAAAGAAAGAAAGAAAGAAAGAAAGAAAGAAAGAAAGAAAGAAAGAAAGAAAGAAAGAAAGAAAGAAAGAAAGAAAGAAAGAAAGAAAGAAAGAAAGAAAGAAAGAAAGAAAGAAAGAAAGAAAGAAAGAAAGAAAGAAAGAAAGAAAGAAAGAAAGAAAGAAAGAAAGAAAGAAAGAAAGAAAGAAAGAAAGAAAGAAAGAAAGAAAGGAAGGAAGGAAGAAAGAAAGGAAGAAAGAATGGAAGACATGCATGTTGCATTTAGGGTACCACAGAACTGACATTTAATGATTTATCATATTGTGTTTCATTGAAATGACGGCCCCAAAGTCACCGTACAAATACAGTATTATCACCACACAAACAATATGTCAAAATGGTCCAATTCCAAAGTTGACAAGACCCAGCCCGAACCGCGAATAGAAAATAAGTGTGTGTCTGCATAAGTCGTATAGTTCCCACGTGACGTCACAGTGGCCATGATAATATGTAGGCCTATCCTAGATCATTGGCGGATATTATTCAAAATTACTAAATACATAGAATTTAGAATTTAAAAAAGAAAATAAGTATTTCTGTGTTCTATGGGTTGTGTACAGGTTTCAATGTTTCTCCATAGCAACATCAAGTTTGGTCGTAAGTGTGGCCGCCACGCGCGCAGCTGTGACGTAAGTGCAATCTTTGGATACACCTCCTGATTCCCTGGATGGGTTCATGGCTGATTGAGAATGCGTGCGACAATACAGCAAAAACACTATCACGTTCTGAAATCATGATTGTTACTTACACAAACTAGTATCAAAGGTAACTTTCGATTGTCTCTGTACTTATAACGAAACGTATTACTATTTAATTCTTTATTAAGATGTTGTAAGTGGTTTGAATAATTAAACTTAACTGCTCCGCATTGCTCAAGCTCAACGCAAGGTTATTATAATTGTTCGTATTTACTTGCAAATTTATAGTGCAATCATGGCCAAAGAAACTGTATAGAACAGTGTAACAGCTCATTGTCAAGAATCAGGATATGAATTAATAAGGTACACTTGCCTCTAAATACTAAATTAAACAATTACAAATTATGGTGTTCAGGAATTGGGTGCAAAATAGCGTTAACAGCTGATTGTATGTACTATTTTTCAGAGCAATGTACTGTTGTGTTGTGGCTGTTTTTTTAAAACTTAAACTTTCAAAATAGTTTAGACTACCCTCCCCCCCCCCCCCACCTTGCCCCCTCTCCGTTGATTCTCTGCACTTATCAGTGTTTTAATGGTAAATTATGGTAGTTCTTACTATGTACATATTTAGCATAATAAATTAATAAATTAATAATAATATCTTTTCATGTTTGGTTGAAGTTGGT
Source organism: Isoperla grammatica (assembly GCA_945910005.1). Taxonomy (NCBI): domain Eukaryota; kingdom Metazoa; phylum Arthropoda; class Insecta; order Plecoptera; family Perlodidae; genus Isoperla; species Isoperla grammatica. The sequence goes on along the minus strand of OX246739.1, from coordinate 5,664,469 downwards.
ATGTTGTTATTTTATTTATGTTTGCAAATCAATCCACTCACATACATCTATGTGCTATGTTTACAAATAAAATAAAAACTTAAATATTCAATGCTAAGGAATTATGACACAGGAGAACAAGGGGTCATGCGTCATACTCATTACTCACTGATAGTACTTTATTGTTTTATGTATAAGATCGGACAAGCGCTTAAATCAATTCCTGTATCTCTCAATTTTCTGGGCCGGATTCACAAGAAGTCTTAACTTAGGCCTGGCCTAACTTTAGGACCACTACGCCATTGGCTGATACGGACCTACACATAGCCTCGACTCGACGTTGCTAAGAAACCCAGTAAGAGGCGACGAAAGGAGACCCGTCTCGGTCCGGGGTAGAATAGGCCCAGAGTGACTCTGCTAGTCGTAGGAGGCGACGAAAGGAGACCCTGTCCCTATCCCCCCCATTGTCCATTGAATATTTCTCCTCCCACTTGGCCCTGCCCACCCTTGCTGGACTCCCGTATGACGACCCACGCGACGTACTATGGATCTGATTCGGATGTGGCTTTATTCTTCATCGTCATCTTTCTCATCTTCATTATCACCCGCTCATCGTCTCGATTAGCCACTGTTGCAAAAATATGAGACGTTAAGCCCCATTAATCAATCAATCAATCAGCTAAGAAACCCTAGTAAATAACAAACACTTGAGACAAATATTTAGGCCCGGTCTGAGTTGGTCTTATCTTTCTTCAAAGATGGTGGCAATGCGTCTATGACTTCGATGTGTGAAGATAAATAAATATCGTTTACTTAAGGATGGTCCACACAGATTTTTAAGACATAATGCATAAGGTTTCAACAATGAAAACAACGTCTTAAAACTAAAACAACGTCTTAAAACTAAAACTTTGTGTGAACGCCAGTACGTGTGTCCTATGATCCAACTTTACGACTACGCGTTAAACCTTAAATCGTATGTCTTAAAAATCTGTGTGGACCAGCCCTTACCTTGACATACACATTTCTCTGTTTTTAGATTGTGGAGGTATAAGAAAACAAAACACTAAACTTTAAAACACCGCCTTGCAATATTTAAAGTTCACTGTGATTTCCACGAAAGTAGCTATCAATTGGGCCGTGTAGTAGGCCTATCATGGATTTATTAAGCGAGCGAAGCGAGCGTTTCCACTTGACTCTTATGGCACTTCGTTCTGTTTTTTTGTTTGTTTGTTTGTTTGTTTGTTTGTTTGTTTGTTTGTTTGTTTTTTTGTTTGTTTTTTTTTTTTTTTTATGTCCGTCGATAGCGGTCGAACGGAAAGTCCGATCAACTTGAAATTTGGACCATCCACAAGCCTCGATGTGGATTGAAGGTGTATAGTTTTGAGGCAAAATCGTTCGAAAAGTTACAAAGTTACACCATAGTTACTGCAAAATATTTTTCTGAAACAAAATGGCGGCAAAATGTGAGATAGGCAGATTTTTCTACAGATTTTTCCGGTCACGAATATGTTAATGTAATGGCGATGTGATAAGTATTGGCAAAGTTACACGAAAGTTACTCGAAAATATTTGTCTAAAACGCAGTAACGGCAAAATGTGAGGTGGCTATCTTATAGTAAATTTTTGTCCGGTCACGAATATACTAATGTAAACGCGATCCAATACGTATTAGAGGCAGAAATTACATTTCTATTGCTGTCAATAAGTGTTAGTAACGGTGGCGTACCGTGTTGAAAACATGACCACGAACATTCTTAGCAACGCACATTGCACTGCATACAACAATGTCGGAAAACATAATAGCCATGGAAATAAGAACAATTTTTGCAATGCGCATTCTTGAATTGTTGTTAATTGTTGTTCGTATTAGCATTGAAAACTTTTCGCCAGAAAGTTCGTAGATATTGACGCGCTCGCTCATCAACGCGTCAAACAGAGCGTTTTCCTAGTAATAGCACATACGGTACAGCAGGACTTAGGACCGGTCCTAAGTTAAGACCTCTTGTGAATCCGGCCCAGCTGAGAACTAGATCATAAATTCGATAATTGTTTCCAGATAGTTCTGTCCAAACTATAATGGGAATTTTTGAAATAGAAGTTGGTTGTAAATGATCTAAAAGCGTTTAACGACAAAGGAATAAAATTATGTTTTTTAATTTACATATGACGGAAATCCAAGTGCATGAAGCGATGTTTCGACCACGTGTCACTACGGAACCCGACCCGGATGTGAGATATTCAGTGGCCAAATGGCCCACATGATATGTCCCACGGTGGTCAAACACCTTGCCTCTGTCTGTTTACCTTTACCATATCGTGTGCCCACAATGGAATACGACGTCTTATTCGATAGGAGGTTGTGTATGTGCACCACCACAGTGGTGGGTTATAGCTTTGACGCTTTACCGCACACATTTCAGGCAGATGACCATTCTACTGGTCAAAACATCTTCAGCAGGAAGATTGTGATGTCCCGTCCCAGGGTGATTGTGATTGTGTTGTGCTGTGTTGTGTTGTGTGACGTATCCCACGACCAACTTACAGAGCTTTCCTCACAGGCGAGACACTCGTGGCCAATCAGGCGAGCAACTCGTGGCCAATCAGGCGAGCAACTCGTGGCCAATCAGGCGAGCAACTCGTGGCCAATCAGGCGAGCAACTCGTGGCAAATCAGACGAGCAACTCGTGGCCAATCAGGCGAGCAACTCGTGGCAAATCAGCGACCGGTATTTGCAAATTGGAGCTCGTTCGTTACCACGACCACTCGTCTATGACGCAAGCATGATAGCATCTGTAAGGTCGGCTCGGTACGCGTTAGTTGCCATTATCATCACCATCACCATCACCATCACCATCACCATCACCATCACCATCACCATCATCATCACCATCACCATCACCATCACCATCACCATCACCATCACCATCACCATCACCATCACCATCACCATCACTATCACCATCACCATCACCATCACCATCACCATCACCATCACCATCACCATCACCATCACCATCACCATCACCATCACCATCACCATCACCATCACCATCACCATCACCATCACCATCACCATCACTATCACCATCACCATCACCATCACCATCATCACCGTCATATGAAAAAGTTGGTTGCATTTAATGCATAGCATCAGATATTGTGCGATTAGGATACGGGTACAACAACACATTAATAACATTTAATTGACGAAATTATTTAAGTACTGATTTCGTAAATAAAATAAATGAGTAGATAAGTTATTTTAACAAAATACATTGATATTTGAGAAATGAAAGGAAAGTAAAATTAACCTCTAAATTTTATTCACTAATAGTTTGTAGAGATGTGAGATAACACGGAATCATAGACTTAAAAAAGGGAAAGATTCAAAGGAAAATATTTTAGAAATATTAATGAACTAAATGCCGGCTTGAAATGAATTCTAAAATATAACAATTCAAAATAAAAACGATATTAATCAGACTAATAGTTTCACTGAGAAAATGATGTTATATTACACGATTTGTAATTTGAACCAAATCTAAGTTGTGCCATCCTGTCTTCGTTCACATCTACACAAAATGTTGCATATTTCGTATAATCATGTCAAAATGAAGGCACCTTTACGTTTACATTATTTTAATATACTGCATATCGGTATAAAATTACGGTTATTGGGTTTTACGAATGTTATAAAAAATCAACGAAATTCATTTCCTTCAATTTAAAAAGAAGAGCTTTCCAACTATTTACACCAGACCATTTTTCTATCCTTCGCTGAAAACTTTAAAACATTTCAGATTGTAGAAAACTCCCCACCCCCATCCTGAACGAGCGGGATACTCGGAATGCCGTGTAATAATTTGATTGTACTCCAACATAGCGAAATAAATCGATTATAAATGTAATGATCTTATTAGCTTCTATACGATTGAGGTAATTGTTGTGCAATAATTCGTGATTCAGGAAAATTTATGGTAGAGAGAACCAAACTCTTTAGGATCTGAAAAGTAATTTTATTTGACTATCAAACCAACGCGATGACGCTTTACGTAATACGTAATACTCCCGTATTTCTTTCAGCATTGACATCACATTTTGATAGCATACATTCACCGACATTGATTACTTACATTATCATAACTTATGATAATAAGGTACTCGGTTTAAGAAAGTCCGCCAGTAACAAGTGACTTCAGTCGCTGTTTAGACCGGGCGGGAGGATGTCGCTGCGCTTCGCTGAGGTGGACAGCGGGAACGCGACCTTCTTTGATCGATATGGCGGTAAGCTTCACTTTATTTATATTACATAAACGCGAAGCGTAACAAAATCACTGTTATTATTATCATCAAATTGTAGTCCATGGTGCTCTGATTATGCAATAAATTACCATTCATTTCTAAGCATGTAATTACTTGATATGTAGAATGTTTAGTGTAGATCAGCACTTTCTCTACATGTTGTGGACTATATTATTTTTACTGTGGATGTCTTTAGGTCAATCCGTACTGCTTTAAATAAATAAATTCACATTTAGAGTCTACCCACTCAGTAACAAGACTGATTTTCAGTGGCGGACTTTAATTTAAAACGACTAAACCAACCCTGTAGGCTCCAATCACCATCGACGAGTGAACGATAACTAACCAAAAATCGATGTCAAATATGAAACATATAAATCAGTGATTGGACAGTGCGAGTACGTGCGGAAAAATGCCAGAACCAACAAGGCTGATTCAGAACCACTTTGAATTTCTTGGGTGATTCGTTGCTAGGACGGCTCCAAAGTCACCGTTTATTTATTGCTACGACAAGAAAGTAATGGAATTGAATCCATATACTCAAATATTCATCATGATTTAGTTTGTGTATCATATAATGTGTTCTTCGCACATCTTTGGAGTGTGTTACGATCTGTAACGCGTTTTAGGGCCGGTATTTCAATGTCCAGTTAAAGTGCCAAGTAAATTTAACTGTCAGGTAAGGCCAGTTTGGTGTGTTTCTATTGGCCGTTGTCATGGTGAAAGCAATTTAACTGAAAAGTAAATTTTAACTGGACATTGAAATACCGGCCCTTAAACGAATACAAATCATTCCTTAAGAGTCATGGCACCTATATACGAACGCGAGTAAATTTGCACAGGGGATGAATTTATCTGATTGTCCTTCATTCTTATCAACCATCCAGCCCTGCCATCGTATTGAGTACAGTGCAGATATTCTTAGTTTGAAGCTCCATCCCCTAGTTATGTGACCACCACCCAGCATAACAAATAATATGTCTGATTATAAATATTATAATACTAATGATATGATTGTCGGGTTGTCACGGGAGTAAGGGGTGGCCACCTCCCGATGGAGGGGAGCAGCAGGGGAGCGGCAAACAAAGAAAATCTCAAGTCTAACAAACAACTCAGATAAGATTATTATCCAGCTCAGTTAGGTTCGATGATGATGATGAGTGATATTTGGGCTTAACGTCTCATATTTTTGCAACGTGGCTAATCGAGACAATGAGTGGGTGAAATATGAAGATGGTGGGGGGTGGTTATTGTGGTATAGGGCCAGTGGGAGGGTGGGGAGGAAAGGGGAAAAGGGGAAAAGGGAGTGGGGAGGATGTTTACTGCATTTCGTCTGGCTTCTCCATGCACCTCGACCTAAGGTGGCCCTACCAGAAGCATACGCTTCCGCCGGCATAGCTCTGGGTACCAGCAAAGCACGCAAACCTGCCCTCCACGATAGGTATCAGTCCTTGGGCAGGAGTAAGGTTCGAATTCACCAAACTTTTTAATCTGCCGATTTACTAATCTCGGAAAGGTTACCATGGTTTCAACAAACATTACATACAAAATGCATGGTGGCTTCTACCCTGCGCCATTTTTGATCTCCGATTAACAGAAAGTCGCCGAATTAAAGTTTTGTGAAACTGGCCCTTAATGATTCTGATTCCAAAGTTAATGATACCCATGTAACCGCTTCATAATAATGTGTCAACGAAGTCTTATCTCCAAAGTCACATCTTCTTGTATTGACAGAAATGTTAATAATATTTTACTATGATGCACACTTTTCAGAATCTATTAAATTAATTGCCCTTTATTTCGTAGAATATCAGTTATACAAGAACTGCCTTCCAGTGGATGACATTTATACTATTAATTACGTGTTCCTTTGCCATGAAGGTTCCAAAGTCACCATTTACGCATATCAGTATCGTAGATAGGCAAAAGTCAATTTCCAAAGTTAAAAACCCCAACTCCGAACCAGGAATCGAACCCTAGACCTTCTGTATTGGAAGCACACGGACTGGAACACGGTTAGCATACAACTCTGGTCAGCTCCTGTAGGCTTATACCACTGTGAAACAGCCGCCCGCTATTTCGCAGTTTTGTCAAACATACACAACTACACAACACCAATTATAATAGGTCTAAAATTAATTAATAACTGCAATTTTGTACACATATTCTCTGATTACATAAATTAAATATTGATATATTCTATGAATGCAAAGTTAATTGAAGGAAGTATACAAGAAGAGATTTTTAACCGACGTAATTCAATTTATGTAATAACTTAATAACGTACATTATGTTTTTGTCATCTGAAGATGTAGTTCGTAGAACTTTGGTTTGTGTGCTCCCTCCCTGTCTACAGAAATACAAAAATACAAAATACAAACAATTTAAGAAATATTAAGTAGAAAATAAGCTATATATGCACATTCAAATTATTTTGACATTATAAATACGATTACGAGTTACTTATACTGCACAGCCAAATACAAACAAAAGACAAGGAAATTTACAAAAAATCTAAAAAAAAAAAATTGCAGAATATGACAGAAAATACAAAATACATAAGAGAATACTATGTAGGCATATTCATATTTCCATGATGTATTTAGGATACCCTTACGGGAATACATGAATGTATAATAAGATCCAATTTGCTCTGGACTAAATTGGACCATGAGGTAGAATTTGTTTTTTCGTCTTGAAGAGACCAATTTGAAAAGAAATATTTACTTATTTTGGTATACTTTTATATGATGCGAATTTAATTACCTTGTGTTGTTGCCTAGATCCCCGGGTACAGGATTGGTTCATGCTCCAAGGACCGGTGCCTATATGTGCTCTTCTGGCCGCATACCTCTACTTCAGCATAAAGCTGGGCCCAAAGTTCATGGAGAAGAGAAAACCATTTCAGCTCAAGACACACATGATGATCTACAACTTCGTTAACGTTGTGGGATGTGTCTGGCTAATCTACGAGGTAAGATGGTGTCATGTGCGATAGAAATCACGAGACTCTCATTCGTCAGGTCACCGGTTCGAGTCCTGTAACCGGCAATCCTATAGCTGAAGAGATTTTCTAATGTTTCCCTCCTGAAGCTGTTAATCATAAGTGTTATTATCATAAACTCAGACGTCCTTCCTTCAAACTTACCTGTCCAAAATACCATAATATAACAGCTATTAAATCCCCTAAAGAGGGCAAGTTGTTTCCGGAGAACAATTATAGTTTCTAGGTATTCATTAAAGATAGCACACGATTCTTCTACGGTTCTCAATCAGACCCAATATTCATAAATCCAGCTTTCACGTTGCAATCTGTATAGGTTCCTTTCTTATGCAATCCAACATATCTTGGCTTCCTGTTCAAGGACATTTCATATTAAGCGTCAATATATTACAAATAATTTGTTCAATGTTTTATTTATTACGCTGACGCGGATTGTTGGTGGTTTTTTAAATAATCTCGTTGGGGTGACTTCCTATTCAACTCGATATCAGAGACAATGAGACAAACCCTTGACTATCTGTTTTTCCTCAGCTGATGGCTGCTGGTTGGTGGAACGACTACAACTTCACGTGTCAACCAGTAGACTATTCGGACAACCCTAAAGCAATGAGGGTAAGCCATACATGCATGCTATAGCAGTAGTATAGTATAGTACAGAAGAAATCATAATAATCACAACAAGGCATCCACGTGTGTATTTTGTTTTCGATCACAGCTTTGTTCTAAAAATGATGCTGTTTGAGGTGAAGGGTGAGAGGGGAGAGAACTACCAAACATGCATCAAGCCCTGTGAAAGCCGCCAATCCGACAGTGTATAGGAACGATGGGACATTGCAAACTGGTGTTTATAACATGTTTTACCTATGGATTCACAAATATAATCTGACAATCGATTGATTTGACAATGCATGCTCTACATTAATTCATTTAATGTATTTATTTACTAGACAGTGAGATGACACGTGCGACTTGTTGACCTTAATTTAGTTAATTCATGTTCATTTAAACCAAAGTTATTATTTTACATGCCTCGAAAATGTGCTTGCATGATCGCATATTTTCTAAAATAAAAATGTTTAGTCTCATGCAGTTGTACTTTGCTTCCAGATGGCGAATGCAGCCTGGTACTACTTTATTTTCAAAGTGGTGGAACTTCTGGACACTGTAAGTGAAAATATATTGTTTTCTTAATTATCATATTATAATACAGATAAATTAAATTGTGTCGATATTTACATCTTATACAAAATTAATACTTCGTGTGTACTGTGTAGAGTTCTTATATATATATTCAAATACAAAATTAAAATACAAATAACTGTTAAAGCAAATTATGCAAACATATTCTCTTCAATGTGCAATGTGCAATGTGCAATATACAATGTGCAATGTGCAATGTCCATGCACTGTTGTATTATATTGATTCATTACATCAATTAAGATGCGTGTCCCTACCACGCATCTGCTAAAGTGAGGACTATGTCTAAGAATGTTTTTCTATGTCAAAGGTTTTCTTCGTCTTGAGGAAGAAGGACAATCAGATCACATATCTCCATCTCTATCACCACTCTATCATGCCTCTCACTACTTGGGCCACCGCAAAGTTCTGGGCAGGTAAGTTATCTCCATCTCTATCACCACTCTATCATGCCTCTCACTACTTGGGCCACCGCAAAGTTCTGGGCAGGTAAGTTATCTCCATTGCTATCACCACTCTATCATGCCTCTCACTACTTGGGCCACCGCAAAGGTCTGGGCAGGTAAGTTATCTCCATCTCTATCACCACTCTATCATGCCTCTCACTACTTGGGCCACCGCAAAGTTCTGGGCAGGTAAGTTATCTCCATCTCCATCTCCACTCTATCATGCCTCTCACTACTTGGGCCACCGCAAAGTTCTGGGCAGGTAAGTTATCTCCATCTCCATCTCCACTCTATCATGCCTCTCACTACTTGGGCCACCGCAAAGTTCTGGGCAGGTAAGTTATCTCCGTCTCTATCACCACTCTATCATGCCTCTCACTACTTGGGCTACCGCGAAGTTCTGGGCAGGTAAGTTATCTCCATCTCCATCTCCACTCTATCATGCCTCTCACAACTTGGGCCACCGCAAAGTTCTGGGCAGGCAAGTTATCTCCATCTCTATCTCCACTCTATCATGCCTCTCACTGCTTGGGCCACCGCAAAGTTCTGGGCAGGCAAGTTAACTTGATCTCTTTTTCTTAATTTATGTACGGTATACAGATAAACATACCTGATTCTATAAGAAACGGTACAAAATATTCTCCAGACAAATCAATCAATTCAATTCAATTCAATTTCATGAACATTTTATTCTCATCACATTCAGTTGGGCTTCATCTATCATTTACAATTTAAACATATTTTATAGAAGCATTTAATAAATGTTATATACAGCCATAACCATTATGTTTAGCAAATCATTGCAATTTACAAATTGAAAATAATGCACCAAATATAACTTTGTAAAGTAAATCTGTTGTATTTGAGATAATAATGATATGACTGTGCTATTACACATTTCAGGAGGTCACGGCAGCTTCGGTGGTTTGATCAACACTATGATACACGTTATAATGTACAGTTACTACTTCCTCGCGGCGCTAGGACCACAGTACCAGAAATATTTATGGTGGAAGAAATATCTCACAGTATTACAGCTGGTAAGACATGTGTGTTTACACTATAGTATAATTATATATATTTGTATTTATTTATTTATTTATTTATTTATTTATTTATTTATTTATTTATTTATTTATTTATTTATTTATTTATTTATTTATTTATTTATTTATTTATTTATTTATTTATTTATTTATTTATTTATTTATTTATTTATTTATTTATTTATTTATTTATTTATTTATTTATTTATTTATTTATTTATTTATTTATTTATTTATTTATTTATTTATTTATTTATTTATTTATTTATTTATTTATTTATTTATTTATTTATTTATTTATTTATTTATTTATTTATTTATTTATTTATTTATTTATTTATTTATTTATTTATTTATTTATTTATTTATTTATTTATTTATTTATTTATTTATTTATTTATTTATTTATTTATTTATTTATTTATTTATTTATTTATTTATTTATTTATTTATTTATTTATTTATTTATTTATTTATTTATTTATCTATTTATTTATTTATTTACAAACAGTATGATATATAAAATATAGCGATACGTTTTTTTTGCGTTTTAAGTTGTAGATGCTAAATCAGTGGATATGTAATTTTGAATACGCTACAAAAACAATAATATGTTCTCATTCTATTCCGCCTACTTACTACAATATAAAATAATAGCCCACCAACAGAATTTATTCATATCGGTATTAAAGCAAGCAGTGTGACGTGAGCTATAAAATTGTCAGAAGAAACGGTCGCTCCACGCGGTCTTTTCCCCGATACCTGCGTGTTATTGTACACAGCATGGAGTACACCAGGGAATGTGCCCTGACGACCAGTGGCGGCTGTGAGACAGTATTACTGATAATACCTAGAATAAAATAGTTACGAATAGAAAACCATATTTCGCCATTCTTTGTCAATAATATAGTGAAATCAAAATACGACAGATTCCTTGGTGAGCCTTGGCCTCACCCGGCGAGCCGCCACTGCTGATAACGCCTGCCAACATACGCGCTGATAGTATCACTAAAATACCGGAGGCGTATGAGCACGAGATGTAACTAGATTTAGGTTGGTAGTGGTCACGTACGTCACTATGACGACACCACGTTGCAAGTTAATGCGGCGGACCTATAATTAATGTCTTGTGCGAGACTGACGTTGTTGTCACGGTAGACAGAATGTGATAGTGGGAATGCCCTTGTCCACCAAGCGTCACTATTTAATTACATGTATATGTGATGAATACTTATAATCGGCGTCAACCACTGTCGTAATGTCCTGAAGTATCCTTTACCTCAACCTTCCCACTTACTGGGTACTCGCGACCCACTGATGAGCGCGATGAGAGAGCTATAGTGTATATGTGTGCGGGGGGGGGGGGGGGGTCAAAACGCAGAGATAGTTCATTGAGATAGTTTTTCTATAACCACACTTTCGTCACAAATTTTTTCAGAACTGAGATTTATGAACACATTTTTCTTTTCTTAAAAAAACAAACTTTTTTGTCACAACACCGCGCAATGAAAGTTAGGTATTAGGTTACGGGCCCAGGGATATTTAGATTTAAACGTTTTCGATATGCTTTCCTTAATACGACAGCTACCAAAATTGATATAGGTTTCATTACATAATGTTTTAAAATGACGTTCATTACTTGTTATATTTAGTTTTTAGTTACGGTAAGAGTGATACGCACAGACAACTGATTTGTTGCTGTGGAATTGTGTTATTACATGCTATTTTCCATAAGAAAAGCAAACTCCATGGCAACCATTTAATTGGAGCTGTTCCCTTTTCTACCAACCCCTATTCATTACGTATCAATGACTTACTGGATTACTAACACCACTAGAAGTGCGTGTATACTGTATACAACTAATATGCACGTGTATACTGTATACAACTAATATGCACGTGTATACTGTATACAACTAATATGCACGTGTATACTGTATACAACTAATATGCACGTGTATACTGTATACAACTAATATGCACGTGTATACTGTATACAACTAATATGCACGTGTATACTGTATACAACTAATATGCACGTGTATACTGTATACAACTAATATGCACGTGTATACTGTATACAACTAATATGCACGTGTATACTGTATACAACTAATATGCACGTGTATACTGTATACAACTAATATGCACGTGTATACTATATACAACTAATATGCACGTGTATACTGTATACAACTAATATGCACGTGTATACTGTATACAACTAATATGCACGTGTATACTATATACAACTAATATGCACGTGTATACTGTATACAACTAATATGCACGTGTATACTGTATACAACTAATATGCACGTGTATACTGTATACAACTAATATGCACGCGTTTCTGTTTCAGATCCAGTTCGCAGTAATATTCGTGCATCAAAGCCAAGTATTCTTCAACGGATGTGATCTACCCAAGTTTATTCCTTTCTTCTTTACATTTAATTCGGCTTACTTTTTATATCTGTTCGGTGCATTTTATGTTAATACCTACAAAAATAAACCAAAAAAAACGTAATAATAACCGACATTTCTTGTGTTTTCAAGGTGTTTTATTACTTTGCCTCAAACATGTAATTATTGACGTTGTACTCAGAAATGAACCAGTGGTGCGTAAAGAAGATGGGCTGCTACAAGTGACCATTTTCCTCGTTTGACACAGCTCACAATTACACAGTAAAAGACTCAATTACATTACAGACATTACAGACATTACAGACAGAGTTACAGACAGAAGTAGTGAATTAGTTATCTGTGGTAAAAGTATTGCGCTAACGTGCGTTTGTCAATGGTTGCCTGAAAACCGTGGATTATTCGGAAGATGGATAATATACTGTTTTCAAATTATTCTGTTTGATACTTTTAATATTTAGTTTACAGTGAGCGTTTTGTAAATAGGCGTTTTGTACGACACAACATAGCTTGAAATGCTACAAAACAAAGAAAGTTGGAATTATGACGGACTTCTGATCCTGATCTTGCAGATAGATATTTAAAAAAAATGGCGTTCAAATAAAATCAGACAATTTCAATTATATATTAAATACATCTGATTTGATCCAAATGAATTCTTTTTTAAAGAATATCTGTAGACTGTGGATCTTGATATTGTAACATCTATAGCCCCGCAACCTTCCAAAGTTTGAAAGTTACGAACTCTCGCGCTTGTGAAGCTATATTTGTGCTGAAAACCTTAATCCTTATGACTGTCACACGCGCTCCTTGGGTATCTTCCCTTTTCTACCAACCTTGTATGACAATTGATGGTCTACTGCGTTGTTACTTCTGAAAACAGTATTCGTCAACGTGGCATGTCGAGAGGCTGCGTAGTAGGCTACTTTTAATGTAATAATATGTGTAACCTGTAAAACCAATCTATTAAAGTTTGATGTGCTTTTAATTGGTTTTAAGTTTAGGTAAAGTTAATGAAGATTGATTTTAAATTAAATTACAAAGTAATCAAAAATAAAAGCGGAGTAGATAATTCCGAAAATAGCTTTAAACTCGCACCACACGTGTATTGGCGGGTTGGGGTTGGGGGGGGGGGGGGTGCTTGAGTTGATAAGCAGGGGCAAACGTATATGAAAAGTCGCTAGCAAGCAAAATGAACAACAAAGTTAGTTCGAAGTAATGAAATCTGTGCACATAGCGGCAGTATTTCTGGTCCATTGAGTGCCAGCCAGGGGTGCCAACCATGTAGGCTTGTAAATGTGATCTAGCTTGAGGTATTTGAAGTGTAGTGTAGTACAACAGACAACAAATACAGATGGCTCAGTGCTACTGCTAGCACACAAGGCTGTAACTTGGGAGGTTGCAAGTTCGATACCCGCTATCGGCAATTCTGATTGAAGGTTCTGTCTGAGATTTTCCTCAGTCAAAAACTGGAATTGAGTCATGCTAACAGCTCTCCGATATTCCTTCCCAACTAATATAAATGCCACAATACAATACCTAGTAAGTAAAATGAAGAAGGCCCTGAATTGTCCCCTGGGCAAATAACCGAAGTCAAAAAAGCCCTTACACCTTGATCTCTTAGCCATTAACGCTTCCCCAAATTTGGTTTGCCTCTTATGAATAGTGGAGTGACCACTGGGACAATCTACCGCGATCCCCGAAAGAGAACCAGTAATATTAAATTAATAAATGCATCATATAGTCCTAATTTCTTAGATTGACATTTTATACCTATCTTCTTCGCCGTGTTATATTGCGCACCCTTCCGTTGCGATCAGTCGATCACCCTCCAGCATTGACACCCCTGTCCAATCGAGCACCGAGCTTCGCAACGTCACCGCATGCGTTTGTCCGTGAAAATCAGCGCCACATTACAGGTTTTCAACATGACTGATTTTTCAACCTGCACGTCAAGCAAATGTGATTTCTTCTCCCCTTGTCAATTTTGAGAACTACCAAGAACTGATTTATTGTACACAAAATAGAGCCGATACGTGATCAAGTTTTGCAAGCAGTTGCCTGCAGAACAGATCGAGGGCCCAGTACAGACGTGGATCGAAAGAATTCGAGTTTCTTTCTATCACATGCGAGGTGGAGGGCGTTCAAAAACGTTTCACTAAAAAAACATGTAATAAATAAATAAATAAATAAATAAATAAATAAATAAATAAATAAATAAATAAATAAATAAATAAATAAATAAATAAATAAATAAATAAATAAATAAATAAATAAATAAATAAATAAATAAATAAATAAATAAATAAATAAATAAATAAATAAATAAATAAATAAATAAATAAATAAATAAATAAATAAATAAATAAATAAATAAATAAATAAATAAATAAATAAATAAATACATAAATAAATAAATAAATAAATAAGTAAATAAATTAATACTACTAAAATATAGAAAATTTCACCGAAATACACGTGGTGTCTACTTTCAAAGAAGACCCCATTATTTTCTACTTTCAACGCTGCCAACTAAACGACTGGGAACAAATGTCGATAAAGAAGTTTTCCCATATTCTAGTGTTTTATTTTCTAGCGTTGGCTATACTGCAAGCATGTGACAACCTTCAAAATAGGGCGAAGCCCGAGCCTAGTCTTGTTATATTAACTTTTAAGTCGGATTACACTGTAAGTTCCTAGTTTTAAAACTCATTTATGAGTCTTTGTGTAGCCTAGATCGAGCAGATTTTGCAACTTTCTTAAAATCTTCTAAAACACGGAAATATAAGCCCCGACTTAGCCCGTAGATCATCTCGATAACCCTTGTTTGGCAGCCTTCAGCCAACTACTGGGTCCAGAAAGTTCTAGGCTAGATGTAGGCCTAGCCTAGCTAGAGTCAATAGCCCCAATTGGCCTCAATAGCCTAGGCCTAAAACTTCTGTTTATTCAGTGCGAACCTTGGACAGCACTAGGCCTAGGCCGTTGCTTCACGTAGGCCTAGGCTAGGCTAGATTAACATAAGCTTGCTAAGCAGAATTTACAAACAAACAAACAAACAAAACCTTAAAATGTTGTGGGTGGTGTGAACATTTCTTATTCAATGTGGGTGGCTAGGGCTAGCCTAAAGGTCGGTGCACAATAGCCCGGGAAGGAGCTCCGGTAACGGTAACGGGAAAATTCGCTATAATTTAACATTGCCCGGTAACGTTAACGGTAACGGGAAGCTCCTTCCCGGGCTATTTTGCACCGACTATTAGGCCCACATCTTTTCTGATGTTTGGTTATGACTTTGGTCTGCGTTCGCCGTTGGGGCTCTACGTTGTCTGTCACTAGCTCGTAGGACGTATCCTAATACCTAGTACCAACACCATTAATTCTTGTTCTCGCTCTCGATTGTACGTCATTAGTCATCAGTGACATCACAACCAACGTCCAAATAGTCGCGCTCGACATGCACGTGCAACCAAGAATAAGAATATGAACTAGATTATTGAAAGTGTACACTTGTTGGGGCAAGCGGCTCTAGAGCAATCCTGCATTGGCACCTCCTCTTTTCTTTATGACTTTTTAAAACTCTGTTATTGCTGTAAAAACTGGAGGTAGACAAAGACGAAGAACAAGAATTCGTATAGGCCTAATAAAATTTGGATACGTTCCTGGAGCGTCTGTGTCCGAAAGCTGGCTCTATCGTTGCTAATTCCAGGTCCCAGCCCAGATATGACGCTATCAACCATCATCAACAACCAATGAACATGCCTGACGTAGATGCTGAGTAGCTCCACACAATAATATTATGCTTATACTTTGACTTGTTTGCCTTCTTTTCAGGGGTCAGTTTCCATCAGAAAGTAATTTCATTTGTACAGAGTACGCTTACACTGTGAGCTTGAGTATTGTTCATGAGACATGGCCCATCAACCATATCTGCTATCAGAAAATGATGATTTGTCACTAATATTCTCGCCCTTAAAGAAAACACAAAGAATAAAAGTAAGTGCTGTTCTGTTATTGTAATTCTCTAAACTAGCCCTTATTTAACAATTCGGTATCATCTATTATTTTGATTGTGAAACGTGAAATATAATAGTTTGTGAAGTAGACTAGGCATAGCTTGGTGGGAGATAATTATATGGATGGTCTCTGGTCGGATTTTAGTGGCGTACCATGATCTCATTGTAATGTAAACATTTAAAAGCAACTTTTTGAAAAACATCTAATTTTCCAACGTTGCATTAAAAAAATGTATTGAATTATTAGTAATAATTAGTATTGAATTAGTTTATATTCAATCACCACTTGTTTATAGGCCTAGGCCCCTAATCTATCTTTATTATTGACTCCTAACTTCTAAGCTAATTAACAATTAGGCTAATTACTTGTTGATATATTTTACTTCTGATTTAACTCTGTCTGAAGTTCAAGCAGGTAAAATGGCCCCTGTCCAAAGCATTTGATAGTTTTTACCATACTGGTAACGTAATATCTAATATTCATTACCTATGTTTACTTTCTTTCAGTATACCTGTTTCAACGTGTCACAGAAGTTCTTGATATTGGGAGCAACGAGTGGTGGTCTCTATGTCTTCAGACGTGACCCTATCTCGTTTCTTCAGCTACTTCCAAATAAAGAAGGTCCAGTAACGGATGTTAGCATATCGCCCAATGAGAAATTGTTTGCGTTTGCAACAGTTAAGGGCACCGTTTGTATTTTAGAACGTAACACTGGCCCTGGAGCGCGTGTAGTACAAATGTCTCGTGAACACATCAACTCAGAAGTCACTGCAATGCAATGGAACACACATAGTAACGAGCTGTACATTGGGGATAACTTGGGTCGTGTTTCCGTCGTAAACATATTAATGTTCATGGCTACAAACATGTTCAACATGCCAACATTCATGTTGATGCACTTAGATTCTCGAATTGTCCAACTTGATTGGCAAGGTAGTCTTCTTCTGGTATCCACATTTACACGTTGTTATTTGTGCAATACTTATAAAGAAGAATACCGCCAAATTGGACAAAAGCTACGTGAAGGTGAATTTGGTGCATGTTTCTTGAATCTGGACGATGAAGCCGTCCCATGCGGTATTGTAAAACGAGAGAAAGTGGGAAGTTTCAGCTCCCTAGCACAAGACACGGCTCTCTGTGGGTATGAAAGCTACGAACATGTAAAGATCTTCTGTGCAAGACCGGGCTCACGTCTGTGGGAAGTCGAGATAGATGGTCTGCTTGTCAAGAACACGCATCAGTTTAAGGAGGCTCTAGCTGTAGAGCCTTCGAATATAGTTCACTTGAATCTCCAGCCTTCTAGTCAAGGCAACTCGTTGTCTCGTTCAGTTACACCTAAGTCAGATGCATTAATGTGGAGTGGTCAATCGTTCAATTTTGTAAAACTTTTTATTTTGTCAAAAAAGTTTTTATTTACCTTCAAAAGTGATGGAATATATATATTTGATCCTGTCACAGCTAGCGTTGTCTTATGGAGTAATGAGTTCCATGATATTGTTGACTGCCGTGTATTTAATGATGCGGTCTATATAAGGTTAGTTACAGGGGCAATGCACTCGATTACATTCTCCTCCCTTGAGAAGTTCTTGTTCTGTATGTACTTGCAGAAGAACTACGTGATTTGTGGTGATTTGTGTGTAAAATATCTTGACTACCTAAGAAGTCAAGTAGGTCTGAGTCACAGACTTCTTATCTTGTCTGATCTTGGTGATTACATTACTGATCCTGATGTTGCTACACAAATTTCACCGTTTCTTCTAGAGCTTGCCAAGTACAAGGGAATACAAAAAAGTCTTCAGCTGAAATCTGGAATCTTCCTCGTTCATAATTCTCACTTGCCTGCTTATTTGGACAATGTCTATGATGCGACAGCCCGCCAGACCCGTCCAGATATGATTAGTCTAAAGAAAACCTTAAAGAGATCTCAATCTTCAAGCTATATCCAGCAAAATAAGGAACATATAGTTTCTGATATGCGCAAGTGTCGAAGCTGTTCGTCTATTCCGGCCATTTTACAACAAACTCAAATAAATGGCAAGAGATTGCGTGATAATCATGAGCTCTGCTTTGTTGATAGAAATAAGTCACTTCATTATGATTTGTGTAATGGCTCAGACTTGCCGCTGCCCTTTTCAGGCCTGGCAACCCCCGAAGCAATTCAAACATTAAAACAAATTGGCCACTCGGTTACCGACAGAATCACGAATAGTACTAAGTCATTGAAACAGAAGTGGCATTCGTGGGAAGACAAAATGAGACATTTAGGGCAAGATAATACTGTGGAGTCGTTTGATATCAAATCTGTAGTTTCCGAAGTTGCACCTGGGACAAGTGATGCACACAAGTCCAGTCAATTGGAGAACAATTCTAGTCTAATATTTGTAGATGGAAGTCACAAGCAATCACCACATCCCATTTCAGAAGTTTCGCACATTACACAACTTTGCACCCGACTTGAAGCTTCTAAAAGTAATGGAGATGACACTTTAGGAACAACATATGAGCTATTTTTTAACCTCGGCTCAATGTATAACAAGTTTTTATTTCCTGAACCAAACAAAGACACGAGCAAGACTGTAATTCCCTTTGACTTAGCTAGTCGACAATTTCCCCTCCGACACCACTTCACGGACGCTACGATCAAAGTAATTCAAGAGACGTTACATGAATCACTTAAATCCAAAGTACTGATAGATTGGATTGAGCAGTTATCAACGGATGTTGATTTTCGTAGTGTCACAATTCCAGTTTATCTCACTACTGTTCACTCACGTAGAAGTTTGGAGACTGATCGCGTACTTAGCAATATTCTAAGAGTGCTTATAGAATTTGTTGACCCAAATACAATCATTGAGTGTTTGAAAACTTGTCAAGTGCCTTGCTATTACCTCTCACTAAGTGCCATACTAGACTTTTACGAAGAAGGTGCCTTCAATTATCTTAACCACAGCCGAACAGATTCCGGAAAGTGGCCTCTTCTGTCGTTGTTAAATGCGATGTTCTGGCTTTTGCGTATGGGGCAAGTGGAAACGTGTTTGAAGATGGGTGAATCCGTCCACGTAAAAGATGTGTTCTATTTAGTTCTAAGACTTGAATCTCATCTCACAAAATCTGGGATTGAACCAAATCGTGCTGTGTTGGAGTGTTACACACAATTTCTTACCTATATTGATAGTACCGATGCTACAACCGTGACATCTGCCTTAGAAGACCCTGAAATAAGGAGCTTTATATTTACTGGATTTCAATGTTTGAATTCAGTTTGCAAACGACCTTGTGTGTGCGGCTTTCCTCTCCTTTCTTCTCCACCTGTCCTTCCTCGTTTTCCCCACCTTGCAGAACTAATCTCGGACCATCTTGCGCCTTGCAACTATGCCGAACTAGTCCAGCTAGCCGCAGAGGTACCGGGGATGTGGTGTTACGTATTGAAGCACAGGCGAAACGAAGACACTACCAAACTTTTACCTCTCATACTACACGTAGGAGACACTACGGAGCTGAAGAGACGTTTGACGTTTGCCGACTCTGAGCTGTGGGAGGAAACGTTGAGACTCTTCGTCAAGTATCGGAAGGGAATCTGTCTCGAGTGCGGACTATGTGCCTTAGCGACTGCTGACATCACTCGAATCTCGTGGACAGACCTGGCCTTGATGGCCGTCAAGTCTTTGGGTTCCACGGCCGCCGTTGATCTTCTTCAGAGACATTGTCTTGAGATCCCGCCAGGGAAACTAAAATCACGGTAACTTCCTTTGTTTTCAAGTATCTTGTAGCGTTATATTTATAGTACACTATGTGACTATATGCATAACTTTACTCTCATAATTTAGAAACATTAATCTTTTAACAATATTTTTGATACAGGTATGAGAAGCCCACACACAAAATAAATTTGTAATTGTTTCGAACCAGCTTGATCTTAAGTACAGGAAACATTTTGAGCTCTTAAAGCTGAAATTTTACAACCAGGTCACTAAATTACAAATAACTATATTTCTGTTTGTACCACCCCACTAATTTGTTAACTTCATTGTTTACATTAAAAATACGTTTAATATTCTATTATTTTCTTTGCAGGTTTTTTCATGGCTGCTTATTGGCCACCATGGTCGACAATTTTACTGCAGGACTGCGTGACGACGTTGTGGACCTCGTAAATAGACCGTTCGAAGGTCGCCCTCAAAGAGTTTTGTCGACACCAAATGTAAGTCTCTTCATTGGGTCATTTACACCCTCAGTATCAATTAGGGATGACATCGGGTAGTAAAATCTGGATTCGATTCCAGCCCCTCAAGGATTCGGGTAACCCGAATCCTAGAAGTGTAAATCACGTCGCTCAACATGTTATAGCGGGTTTATATAACTTACTAGTGATTAAGGATTAGGGACTAAGACCGCGTTCATAAAACTGACTAGCCGCAACAGGCTTCTCTCATTGGCCGACAGTGGGAATACTGCTCTCCGATTGGCTGTGACTTAGGCCCGGTTTCACCAAAGTATTTAAATCGGAGATTGGCTTGATCGGCGCCGTCACCAACTTTACATTAACAAATAACTTTGCATGTATTGAAAACATTGCATGTGGTTGTATTACAAAATTGAGTAATTAATTTGTGTCAGCTATGAGTAGCTATGAAATATCATACTGTTATTACTGGTATTTAAACTAATTTTCATGAAAAACGCAAAAATGTAATCAGTTCGTCACCAACAAAAGTTCTTTCAGATTGGTAATAAATGTCTGACACATGATTAGTCATTTGTCATGCATTATTGGATCCTTTAATAAAATGCATACAGAAGGCCATGACCGAAGTTTATTATCTCAAAAGAAATCCATGCTCTGTCTTCAGATCAGTACAACAATGGATATTCGATCTATCTGTCGAGTCTTTGTTTTGATTTCATGTTTATTTTCAAGAACAAACGAACGTGGCAACAAAATAACAATAAGTAGCAAACTTTAGAATATGAATCTTTGTATGAATTATGAACATAGTTCATTGTCTAGTATAAATAACTATCATAATGGTAGGCTATTTTATACCTACTCAAAAACTGACGCTTATTAATTACTAAATTCTGAAATATAACAATATACACTATTTGTACAGAATGAAAGATTATTTTTTTATGGAAAGTTGGTGATGGCGCCGATCAAGCTAATCTCCGATTTAAATACGTTGGTGAAACCGGGCCTAAGGACTTGACCAAGGAGTTGAGATATTTTCAACTTCTTAGTCAAGTCAAGACAAACCTTAGTCACAGCCAATCGGAGAGCAGTATTCTCAATCGTAGCCAATGAAAGAAGCTCGTGGCTTATTCACGGGTTAATCACTAGTCAGTTATGTAAACCTGCCATTATTTGAAGGCCATTGACTGCCTGTGGCAGAAGCTGCCAGCGTGCGTTCTGTCAGCCAGTGATGACGGTCGGAAAGGGGTAAGGGTAGGCCGAGAGCCAGTGGGAGCACAGGCAAACCAGAACTCGCCCGCAGCAATCACACCACATAAAATAGGCTTAGTCTATTTTTAATCAAGCCGATAATGGGTAAATAACGGAGCGGGAAAGTATTTTATTGAATGGAAACAAGTCATTTTGTTATCACCATTGTTGGCGCATTGTTGAAGCATACAACAATTCAACTAAAAATGTACCAGAACAAGATTCGAATCCTTAGAACGGATTCGGGTAATTTTTGGATTCGGGTAACCCGGATACCCGGATACCCGATGTCATCCCTAGTATCAATTTAATACTTTTTTCTAATGAAGCCCAAGCCAGTGCTAAGCAAAATCAGCCTGCTAACCAAGCTGGGCCAAAACCCAACAGAAAACCAGCCTGGATAGCTAAGCCAAGTTGAGCTGGATGGAGTAATCATGAACTATTAGTATTACCTGTGATAACAGTGTATTTTGTGCCACAAATTTGTAGGTAGGATGTCCTTCCAATTACTTTAACAGTATCACATTACTATTAATAATACATTATTATTATTAATATTAATACAGCAGTAAAGTACCTAATCTTCATTTTTTAATCATAATTCATAAATCATAATATAGTTGTCACAATCTAATAGGCCTATACTATCAATATTTAAAAATGCTATCCATAGAATGCGATAGAATCATTGGTAACAATGGGACAAATGATATCAACTTTGTTTTGATTTTAGCTGGAAGTCTCCATTCTGGAAGCCATAAAGAAAGATCTCACAAACTCTCACTCATCCAATGCACAAGATTCCGACATGCGGTACACTTCAGAAAACATCACAGCCCCATCTCGTGGTGAAAATAGGCCTACATTCACAAGGTATGTATTTGCATGTGTGGATTAGTTTAGTCTCGTCAGTGGCATCCTTTCTTGTGTTGAAGAAGTGCTGTGGGTATTTTTTCTTGATTGAGGAAGATTTACCCAAACACATTTCTCGACAGGCACACATCGCCATCACTACCAGAAACACCGCGTTCACCTGACCCGGCTCCTTCTCCCTCTCATTGGGGATTGTCCGTTGACGTGGCAACAGACAACTGTCCTTGCTGTACCCTATCGCTGGCCTCTCGTGGGCTGGGGTGCGACAGAGGCATTACAGCATTCCAGTGTGGACACGCTTATCACACTGTCTGCGCCAAGCAGGGGGCGCGGGTTGAGTGTTTACTATGCAAGAGTTCTGTAGATGCGTTTCATGCTCAATAAACAAATACTAGTGTGATCACCAAATTGTGTCTTAGTAAAACATGTTGTAACCACCTAATGCTCACACCCTGCATGATATTAGTATGTACGTACATGGAGTGCTGAAGTTACCCCCGAACACAGGTGCGGACTGGCTAGGGATACCGGGATGAAATCGCATCCCGGGCCCCTGGGCAAATCCGGGCCCCCGGGCTGCTACCAGAAAGTTCCTATTATGTAAATTGTAAATACTTCTCTGTATATTGCTAAAAAAATCTTAACCCCACTCTTTAAGTATTATTTCGAAATAATAATAGAATTTATTGTAATATTTATTGTAAATATTCAATTAATAATAATTCAGTAATTAATTGAATATAATGGAAATTATTTTGCTACTGGTAGGGTGGCCTCTGTTAATCGCGCCCTAAAATCGTATTTTAGGCCATAAAATTCAATGCAACCCCAACAATTTTTTACGCATTCGGCGTATCTGCCTCCGGCGGCTGGGGCTATGCCCCAGACCCCAGCTGCCCTACGCCACCTCATGCAGGCCCCCCCAGAAAACCCAGCATCGCGGGCCTTTTTATCCCAGTCCGCCCCTGTCGTAGAGGGAAACGGGGCTTATTCTGGCATCACACAGACAACCTCACTAGACTCCCATTCAACACTGGTGGCTGCTTTGGGATCAATTTTTAATTGCATTTCACAGCTAAACCGTGCATCATAGAGCAAATCGGGGCTTATTCTGGCATCACTCAGGCACCAAATTAGACTCCCTTACCGGTACAACACAAGTGGCTGCCTTGGGATCAATTTTTAATTGCATTTTACAGCTAAACCGTGCATCGTAGAGCAAAACGGAGCTTATTCTAGCATCATACAGACACCCTCACTAGACTCCTATTCAACAGTAGTGGCTGCCTTAGGATCAATTTTTAATTGCATTTTACAGCTAAACCGTGCATCATAGAGGGAAACGGGGCTCATTCTGGCATCACACAGGCACCCACACTAGACTACCATACAACACTAGTGGCTGCCTTGGGATCAATTTTAAAATGCATTTTACAGCTAAACCGTGCATCGTAGAGGGAAACGGGGCTCATTCTGGCATCACACTGGCACCCTCACTAGACTCCCATACAACACTGGTGGCTGCCTTGGGATCAATTTTTAATTGCATTTTACAGCTAAACCGTGCATCGTATAGGGAAACGGGGCTTATTCTGGCATCACACCGGCACCCTCACTAGACTCCCATACAACACTAGTGGCTTCCTTGGGATCAATTTTTTATTGCATTTTACAGCCAAACCGAGCATCGTAGAGGGAAACGGGGCTTATTTTGGCATCACACACGCACCCTCACAAGACTCCTATACAACACTAGTGGCTGCCTTGGGATCAATTTTTAATTGCATTTTACAGCTAAACCGTGCATCGTAGAGGAAAACGGGGCTCATTCTGGCATCACACAGACACCCTCACTGGACTCCCATACAACACTAGTGGCTGCCTTGGGATCAATTTTTTATTGCATTTTACAGCTAAACCAAGCATCGTAGAGGGAAACGGGGCTTATTCTGGCATTAAACCGGCACCCTCACTAGACTCCCATACAACACAAGTGGCTGCCTTGGGATCAATTTTTAATTGCTTTTTAGTTTTTACAGCTAAACAGTGCATCGTAGAGGGAAACTGGGCTTATTCTGGCATCACACAGACACCCTCACTGGACTCCCATACAACACTAGTGGCTGCCTTGGGATCAATTTTTAATTGCTTTTTACAGCTTAACAGTGCATCGTAGAGGGAAACTGGGCTTATTCTGGCATCACACAGACACCCTCACTGGACTCCCATACAACACTAGTGGCTGCCTTGGGATCAATTTTTAATTGCTTTTTACATCTATACAGTGCATCGTAGGGGGAAACTGGGCTTATTCTGGCATCACACAGACACCCTCACTGGACTCCCATACAACACTAGTGGCTGCCTTGGGATCAATTTTTAATTGCATTTTACAGCTAAACCGTGCATCCTAGAGGGAAACGGGGCTTATTCTGGCATCACACATGCACCCTCACTAGGCTCCCATACAACACTACTGTCTGTCTTGGGATCAATTTTTAATTGCATTTTACAGCTACACTTACACTCACACTCACACTCACACTCACAATCCATTCACAATCACACTCGCACACAAATCTTAATTCTTGTTTTGCTTTGTTACACTATGTACTAGCTTCACTTACACTGACTATTATGTATTATGTCTATTATATTGCACTTGTGGGGCTTGCCCCGTTGTCAATAAAGATCAAATAAATAAATAAATAAATAAACGTGGCATATTCTGCCATCACACCGGCACCCTCACTAGACTCCCATACAACACTAGTGGCTGCCTTGGGATCAATTTTTAATTGCTTTTTACAGCTTAACAGTGCATCGTAGAGGGAAACTGGGCTTATTCTGGCATCACACAGACACCCTCACTGGACTCCCATACAACACTAGTGGCTGCCTTGGGATCAATTTTTAATTGCTTTTTACAGCTAAACAGTGCACCGTAGAGGGAAACTGGGCTTATTCTGGCATCACACAGACACCCTCACTCGACTCCCATACAACACTAGTGGCTGCCTTGGGATCAATTTTTTATTGCTTTTTACAGCTAAACCGTGCAACGTAGAGGGAAACTGGGCTTATTCTGGCATCACACAGGCACCGTAATTAGGATCCTATACAACACAAGTGGCTGCCTTGGGATAAATTTTTTAATGCATTTTACAGCTAAACCGTGCATTGTAGCTATAGGGAAACGAGGCTTATTGTGGCATTACACCCCCACCCTCACTAGACTCCCATACAACACTAGTGGCTGCCTTGGGATCAATTTATAATTGCATTTTACAGCTAAACCATGCATCGTAGAGGGAAACGGGGCTCATTCTGGCATCACACAAGCACCCACACTAGACTCCCATACAACTCTAGTAGCTGCCTTGGGATCAATATTTAATTGCATTTTACAGCTAAACCGTGCATTGTAGGCAGGAGCTGAAAATACTTCTCTGTATATTGCTAAAAACATCTTAAGCCCACTCTATAAGTATTATTTTGAAATTATAATTGAATGTATTGTTATATTTATTGTATATATTCAATGTAATTAATTGAATATAATAAAAATTATTTTGCTAAAATAGGTTGGCTTCTGTTAATCGCGCCCTAAAATCGTGTTTTAGGCCATAAAATTCAATGATACCCCAAAAAAATTTTGGTGCCTTCGGCGTATTTGCCTTGGTGTTGGGGCTTTGCCCCAGACCTTAGCTGCGGCACGCCACCTCGAGCGTGCCCCCCCCAAAACCCAGCATCCCCCCGGGCCTTTTTATCCCAGTCCGCCCCTGCCCGAAATAATACATTGTAGCGTGCCTCTTTCTCCTTCTATCCTGTATTATAGGCTGTATGAATGTTCTTATAAGAACTAGTGCTGTTATCTAGAAGAAAGTGAAATGTTGCTCTTTTTCTCATTATAGGTTTATTTTTTATACTCGTACTAGGGTTGTTGTTAATTGATATAAGTTATATGATGCGATAATCGATTCAAGTACTGTATGACATATGTGATGATAGATAGTCAACTCAATAGACATGTTTATCTCCAGTGTAAGTCCTCATTCTCATGGGTGCTAGTGCAGGGGCGGATCTAGCATTGATTTCTGGGGGGGGGGGGGGGGGGGGGCGGTTTCATGGAAAGTAAACAGATACCTACCCTCATGCTGTCATATTACATTCTTATACTCAACCGCTAATCGTGTGCACGCTGTTTCAACTAAAGTAAACAGATACCTACACTCATGCTGTCATATTACATTCTAATACTTAACCGCCAGTTGCGTCACTCTGATTCAACTAAAGTAAACAGATACCTACACTCATGCTGTCATATTCCATTCTTATACTTAACCGCCAGTTGCGTCACGCTGATTCAACTAGAGTAAACAGATACCTACACTCATGCTGTCATATTACATTCTTAAACTTAACCGCCAGTTGCGTCACGCTGATTCAACTACAGTAAACAGATACCTACACTCATGCTGTCATATTACATTCTTATACTCAACCGCTAATCGTGTGCACGCTGTTTCAACTAAAGTAAACAGATACCTACACTCATGCTGTCATATTACATTCTTATACTTAACCGCCAGTTGCGTCACGCTGATTCAACTAAAGTAAACAGATACCTACACTCATGCTGTCATATTACATTCTTATACTCAACCGCCAGTTGCGTACATGCGGTTTCAACTAAAGTAAACAGATACCTACACTCATGCTGTCATATTACATTCTTATACTTAACCGCCAGTTGCGTCACGCTGATTCAACTAAAGTAAACAGATACCTACACTCATGCTGTCATATTACATTCTATAACTCAACCGCCAGTTGCGTAAATGCTGTTTCAACTAAAGTAAACAGATACCTACTCTTATGCTGTCATATTACATTCTTATACTTAACCGCCAGTTGCGTCACGCTGATTCAACTAAAGTAAACAGATACCTACTCTTATGCTGTCATATTACATTCTTATACTTAACCGCCAGTTGCGTCACGCTGCTTCAACTAAATTAAACAGATACCTACACTCATGCTGTCATATTATATTCTTATACTCAACCGCCAGTTGCGTACATGGGGTTTCAACTAAAGTAAACAGATACCTACTCTTATGCTGTCATATTACATTCTTATACTCAACCGCCAGTTGCGTCACGCTGTTTCAACTAAAGTTAACAGATACCTACTCTTATGCTGTCATATTACATTCTTATACTTAACCGCCAGTTGCGTCACGCTGATTCAACTAAAGTAAACAGATACCTACACTCATGCTGTCATATTACATTCTTATACTCAACCGCCAGTTGCGTACATGCGGTTTCAACTAAAGTAAACAGATACCTACACTCATGCTGTCATATTACATTCTTATACTCAACCGCCAGTTGCGTAAATGCTGTTTCAACTAAAGTAAACAGATACCTACACTCATGCTGTCATATTACATTCTTATACTTAACCGCCAGTTGCGTCACGCTGATTCAACTAAAGTAAACAGATACCTACACTCATGCTGTCATATTACATTCTAATACTTAACCGCCAGTTGCGTCACGCTGATTCAACTAAAGTAAACAGATACCTACACTCATGCTGTCATATTACATTTTTATACTTAACCGCCAGTTGCGTCACGCTGATTCAACTAAAGTAAACAGATACCTACACTCATGCTGTCATATTACATTCTTATACTCAACCGCTAATCGTATGCACGCTGTTTCAACTAAAGTAAACAGATACCTACACTGATGCTGTCATATTACATTCTTATACTCAACCGCTAATCGTGTGCACGCTGTTTCAACGTAAGTAAACAGATACCTACACTCATGCTGTCATATTACATTCTTATATTTAACCGCCAGTTGCGTCACGCTGATTCAACTAAAGTAAACAGATACCTACACTCATGCTGTCATATTACATTCTTTTACTCAACCGCCAGTTGCGTACATGCTGTTTCAACTAAAGTAAACAGATACCTACATTCATGCTGTCATATTACATTCTTATACTTAACCGCCAGTTGCGTCACGCTGATTCAACTAAAGTAAACAGATACCTACACTCATGCTGTCATATTACATTTTTATACTTAACCGCCAGTTGCGTCACGCTGATTCAACTAAAGTAAACAGATACCTACACTCATGCTGTCATATTACATTCTTATACTCAACCGCTAATCGTGTGCACGCTGTTTCAACTAAAGTTAACAGATACCTACTCTTATGCTGTCATATTACATTCTTATACTTAACCGCCAGTTGCGTCACGCTGATTGAACTAAAGTAAACAGATACCTACACTCATGCTGTCATATTACATTCTTATACTCAACCGCCAGTTGCGTCACGCTGATTCAACTAAAGTAAACAGATACCTACACTCATGCTGTCATATTACATTCTTTTACTCAACCGCCAGTTGCGTCACGCTGTTTCAACTAAAGTAAACAGATACCTACATTCATGCTGTCATATTACATTCTTATACTTAACCGCCAGTTGCGTCACGTGATTCAACTAAAGTTAACAGATACCTACACTCATGCTGTCATATTACATTCTTATACTCACCCGCTAATCGTGTGCACGCTGTTTCAACTAAAGTTAACAGATACCTACACTCATGCTGTCATATTACATTCTTATACTCAACCGCTAATCGTGTGCACGCTGTTTCAACTAAAGTAAACAGATACCTACACTCATGCTGTCATATTACATTCTTTTACTCAACCGCCAGTTGCGTCACGCTGTTTCAACTAAAGTAAACAGATACCTACACTCATGCTGTCATATTACATTCTTATACTCAACCGCTAATCGTGTGCACGCTGTTTCAACTAAAGTTAACAGATACCTACTCTTATGCTGTCATATTACATTCTTATACTTAACCGCCAGTTGCGTCACGCTGATTCAACTAAAGTAAACAGATACCTACACTGATGCTGTCATATTACATTCTTATACTCAACCGCCAGTTGCGTAAATGCTGTTTCAACTAAAGTAAACAGATACCTACACTCATGCTGTCATATTACATTCTTATACTTAACCGCCAGTTGCGTCACGCTGATTCAACTAAAGTAAACAGATACCTACACTGATGCTGTCATATTACATTCTTATACTCAACCGCCAGTTGCGTACATGCGGTTTCAACTAAAGTAAACAGATACCTACTCTCATGCTGTCATATTACATTCTTATACTTAACCGCCAGTTGCGTCACGCTGATTCAACCGAAGTAAACAGATACCTACACTCATGCTGTCATATTACATTCTTATACTTAACCGCCAGTTGCGTCACGTTGATTCAACTAAAGTAAACAGATACCTACACTCATGCTGTCATATTACATTCTATAACTCAACCGCCAGTTGCGTAAATGCTGTTTCAACTAAAGTAAACAGATACCTACTCTTATGCTGTCATATTACATTCTTATACTTAACCGCCAGTTGCGTCACGCTGATTCAACTAAAGTAAACAGATACCTACTCTTATGCTGTCATATTACATTCTTATACTTAACCGCCAGTTGCGTCACGCTGCTTCAACTAAATTAAACAGATACCTACACTCATGCTGTCATATTACATTCTTATACTCAACCGCCAGTTGCGTACATGCGGTTTCAACTAAAGTAAACAGATACCTACTCTTATGCTGTCATATTACATTCTTATACTCAACCGCCAGTTGCGTCACGCTGTTTCAACTAAAGTTAACAGATACCTACTCTTATGCTGTCATATTACATTCTTATACTTAACCGCCAGTTGCGTCACGCTGATTCAACTAAAGTAAACAGATACCTACACTGATGCTGTCATATTACATTCTTATACTCAACCGCCAGTTGCGTACATGCGGTTTCAACTAAAGTAAACAGATACCTACTCTCATGCTGTCATATTACATTCTTATACTTAACCGCCAGTTGCGTCACGCTGATTCAACCGAAGTAAACAGATACCTACACTCATGCTGTCATATTACATTCTTATACTTAACCGCCAGTTGCGTCACGTTGATTCAACTAAAGTAAACAGATACCTACACTCATGCTGTCATATTACATTCTATAACTCAACCGCCAGTTGCGTAAATGCTGTTTCAACTAAAGTAAACAGATACCTACTCTTATGCTGTCATATTACATTCTTATACTTAACCGCCAGTTGCGTCACGCTGATTCAACTAAAGTAAACAGATACCTACTCTTATGCTGTCATATTACATTCTTATACTTAACCGCCAGTTGCGTCACGCTGCTTCAACTAAATTAAACAGATACCTACACTCATGCTGTCATATTACATTCTTATACTCAACCGCCAGTTGCGTACATGCGGTTTCAACTAAAGTAAACAGATACCTACTCTTATGCTGTCATATTACATTCTTATACTCAACCGCCAGTTGCGTCACGCTGTTTCAACTAAAGTTAACAGATACCTACTCTTATGCTGTCATATTACATTCTTATACTTAACCGCCAGTTGCGTCACGCTGATTCAACTAAAGTAAACAGATACCTACACTCATGCTGTCATAATTCATTCTTATACTCAACCGCCAGTTGCGTACATGCGGTTTCAACTAAAGTAAACAGATACTTACACTCATGCTGTCATATTACATTCTTATACTCAACCGCCAGTTGCGTAAATGCTGTTTCAACTAAAGTAAACAGATACCTACACTCATGCTGTCATATTACATTCTTATACTTAACCGCCAGTTGCGTCACGCTGATTCAACTAAAGTAAACAGATACCTACACTCATGCTGTCATATTACATTCTAATACTTAACCGCCAGTTGCGTCACGCTGATTGAACTAAAGTAAACAGATACCTACACTCATGCTGTCATATTACATTTTTATACTTAACCGCCAGTTGCGTCACGCTGATTCAACTAAAGTAAACAGATACCTACACTCATGCTGTCATATTACATTCTTATACTCAACCGCTAATCGTGTGCACGCTGTTTCAACTAAAGTAAACAGATACCTACACTGATGCTGTCATATTACATTCTTATACTCAACCGCTAATCGTGTGCACGCTGTTTCAACGTAAGTAAACAGATACCTACACTCATGCTGTCATATTACATTCTTATATTTAACCGCCAGTTGCGTCACGCTGATTCAACTAAAGTAAACAGATACCTACACTCATGCTGTCATATTACATTCTTTTACTCAACCGCCAGTTGCGTACATGCTGTTTCAACTAAAGTAAACAGATACCTACATTCATGCTGTCATATTACATTCTTATACTTAACCGCCAGTTGCGTCACGCTGATTCAACTAAAGTAAACAGATACCTACACTCATGCTGTCATATTACATTCTTATACTTAACCGCCAGTTGCGTCACGCTGATTCAACTAAAGTAAACAGATACCTACACTCATGCTGTCATATTACATTCTTATACTCAACCGCTAATCGTGTGCACGCTGTTTCAACTAAAGTTAACAGATACCTACTCTTATGCTGTCATATTACATTCTTATACTTAACCGCCAGTTGCGTCACGCTGATTGAACTAAAGTAAACAGATACCTACACTCATGCTGTCATATTACATTCTTATACTCAACCGCCAGTTGCGTCACGCTGATTCAACTAAAGTAAACAGATACCTACACTCATGCTGTCATATTACATTCTTTTACTCAACCGCCAGTTGCGTCACGCTGTTTCAACTAAAGTAAACAGATACCTACATTCATGCTGTCATATTACATTCTTATACTTAACCGCCAGTTGCGTCACGTGATTCAACTAAAGTAAACAGATACCTACATTCATGCTGTCATATTACATTCTTATACTCAACCGCTAATCGTGTGCACGCTGTTTCAACTAAAGTTAACAGATACCTACACTCATGCTGTCATATTACATTCTTATACTCAACCGCTAATCGTGTGCACGCTGTTTCAACTAAAGTAAACAGATACCTACACTCATGCTGTCATATTACATTCTTTTACTCAACCGCCAGTTGCGTCACGCTGTTTCAACTAAAGTAAACAGATACCTACACTCATGCTGTCATATTACATTCTTATACTCAACCGCTAATCGTGTGCACGCTGTTTCAACTAAAGTTAACAGATACCTACTCTTATGCTGTCATATTACATTCTTATACTTAACCGCCAGTTGCGTCACGCTGATTCAACTAAAGTAAACAGATACCTACACTGATGCTGTCATATTACATTCTTATACTCAACCGCCAGTTGCGTAAATGCTGTTTCAACTAAAGTAAACAGATACCTACACTCATGCTGTCATATTACATTCTTATACTACACCGCCAGTTGCGTCACGCTGATTCAACTAAAGTAAACAGATACCTACACTCATGCTGTCATATTACATTCTTTTACTCAACCGCCAGTTGCGTACATGCTGTTTCAACTAAAGTAAACAGATACCTACATTCATGCTGTCATATTACATTCTTATACTTAACCGCCAGTTGCGTCACGCTGATTGAACTAAAGTAAACAGATACCTACACTCATGCTGTCATATTACATTCTTATACTTAACCGCCAGTTGCGTCACGCTGATTCAACTACAGTAAACAGATACCTACACTCATGCTGTCATATTACATTCTTATACTCAACCGCTAATCGTGTGCACGCTGTTTCAACTAAAGTTAACAGATACCTACTCTTATGCTGTCATATTACATTCTTATACTTAACCGCCAGCTGCGTCACGCTGATTCAACTAAAGTAACCTACACTCATGCTGTCATATTACATTCTTATACTCAACCGCCAGTTGCGTACATGCGGTTTCAACTAAAGTAAACAGATACCTACACTCATGCTGTCATATTACATTCTTATTCTCAACCGCTAGTCGTGTGCACGCTGTTTCAACTAAAGTAAACAGATACCTACACTTATGCTGTCATATAACATTCTTATACTTAACCGCCAGTTGCGTCACGCTGATTCAACTAAAGTAAACAGATACCTACACTCATGCTGTCATATTACATTCTTATACTCACCCGCCAGTTGCGTAAATGCTGTTTCAACTAAAGTAAACAGATACCTACACTCATGCTGTCATATTACATTCTTATACTCAACCGCCTTTGCGTCACGCTGATTCTATTAAAGTAAACAGATACTATACTAATGCTGTCATATTACATTCTTATACTCAACCGCTAATTGTGTGCACGCTGTTTCAACTAAAGTAAACAGATACCTTCACTCATGCTGTCATATTACATTCTTATACTCAACCGCCAGTTGCATCACGCTGATTCAACTCAAGTAAACAGATACCTACACTCATGCTCTCATATTACTTTCTTATACTCAACCGCCAGTTACGTCACGCTGATTCAACTAAAGTTAACAGATACCTACACTCATGCTGTCATATTACATTCTTATACTCAACCGTTAGTTGCGTCACGCTGATCCAACTTAAGTAAACAGATACCCACCCTCATGCATTCGTAATACATTCTTATATTCAACCGCCAATTGCGTGCACGCTGATTCAACTTAAGTTAACAGATACCTATACTCATGCTGTCATAATACATTCTTATACTCAACCGTCAGTTGCATCACGCTGTTTCAACTAAAGTAAACAGATACCTATACTCATGCTGACAACCAACTGCCAGTTGCGTGCACGCTGTTTTAACTAAAGCAATCAGATACCTAAACTCGGCCGTCATATTACATTCTTTATCATAACTGCCAGTTGCGTCTTCGCTGTTTTAACTAAAGCAATCAGATACCTTAACTCATGCCGTCATATAACATTCTTTTTTCAACTGCCAGTTGCGTGCACGCTGTTATATTTTTATAAATAAGTAATGTACATTATGTTTAATTTAATCAATTACATTTTCAAAACGTACTTTACTTTAGTCAATACATTTTGGGTGAAGCAATAACATAGTTGTCACTAATGTTGACGTTTAAACGAACAACACACGCCATTTTTTTTTTTTTTGATTTTGAGATAATTGCGGAAAGTTTCGGGGGTTTCATTCGGAAATAACGTAATTTCACACTAAGTATCGATTTGTAAGTGAACCTGAGGATATTCATTTAATTTGATTCATTTTAATTAATCTCATTTACAACTACTTTAAGGGTATATAAAGTATAAACAAACGTGCATGACATACCACAGATTTAGAGATGATTACAGAAGTTTAACGGGCTGTCAGTGGAAAATTACCTTATGTCACACACAGTAGCGATTTGTAAGAGAACCAGAGTATATTAACTTAATTTGATTCCTGCCAATAAATTTCAATAAGATCTTGTTTAACCATATATAAACATACCTGCGTGACATATTACAGATTTTGAGATAATTACGTAAGTTTAACGGGCTGTCATTCGAAAATTACTTAATTTCACACATAGTAGCGATTTGTAAGAGAGCCTGGGTATGGCATGCGCATACGTCGGCAGGGGCGGATACAGGCTCGATTAGTTACACAAAGCATGGCAACTAAAGTTCGGTAACGACTCCAAAATAATAATTATTCAAAATTTCCATTTTTTTGGGTCATGGGGGGGGGGGCGGTCGCCTCCACCGCCCCCCCCCCCTGTATCCGCCCCTGTGCTGGTGGGTGCTGGCTGCCTCAATAAGAATACTTACAAATGCATGGCACAGTTTTGTTTCACTTTATTAATTTAATTACAAAATAACTGTTGGAATTTCCATTACACTTACTATATCTGTAAGAAATAGTAATTTCCTAAGCCAATGATGTTGAATCTAACTCTAATAAGATCTATCTATAAAATACAAAATCGTATAAAAACGTATCACATTTACATAGCCAGTACTTGTAGTACCTTACTTACAGTACTCATTCAACACTAGCTATTCCAGTATTGCAAATGTCTTTGTAGTTTTTATACATAAATGTGTTAATTGATTACTAACTGACCCTTATTTAAATGAGGCATGTTGCCCCGGTTGTTTATGTTTTGCAATATCTGTTCAATATTTTTATACAATTATTTATAATTTCTTAATTTAAGAAATACTAATATCTAGTGCTGACTCTGTGCTTGAAATAGTATGGTGTGTGAGCATTTTAAATAATTATTAATTGGATCCAGATTGTCATGAAAGCTACAGTGAAGAGGATCATCACGTTAGTGATTGTGAATTACGCTTTCTTCAAGAAATATAAAATATTGTTTTTGTTGGAAAAACATCGCGATTCACAAATGACCGTTTTTGCTTATAGGCTACACTTTAATTGAAATGTCACACACCATCTCGTTATTAACGCAATATTTCAAACACTGGTCGGACATGTTAAGTTTGTTTAGAAAACAGATGCGGATCTTTTAAAACAATGCATTCAGCACATCTTTGTAAACCATACCCATAGTTACCAGTTACGGTTACGTGGTTTGGTTTTACAAGAATTTATTAGCACTAGCGAGTACAATTTCGATGGTGCCTATGTTTGCTGTGTTTTATCTAGTATGTTCTCACAATTCTATAACTTTCCCATTTTGTTGATGAATCTATTTAATGTTGCTTATTAATTTAGCCATTTGTTCCAAAAGATTAGTATAGGCGTACTCTTTTTGTCATGTTCGCTTTGCGTTGAAATGTTCTAAAGTTGTGTGAAAGAGACAATAGTTTTTCTCAACCAACAGCAGTGTCGTCGATATCAGCTCTCAGTTTTCAAACAAACTCGACAGCTTATTATTATTGTTATTATTCTTCGGGTATTAACCTAAAGGCCTCTCGGTCCCGAGACTTCCCTCTTCCTTACGGATTGCAAGCCGAGGTCCTTCTCGCTTCCGACCATCAGTCCGCGCACGCCCAGTGTGATGGATACGCTCTGTCGTTCGAGGATCTCGCGTTTCTCCACGTGATGGTGCTCTACGCTGTTCTCCAGCGCTTGCTGGACGTCTCTCTTGCCGTAGTTGCGTCTGCGATGGTTCGGGTTCACCTTTTGGAATTGCCCTAGAAGAAAATAAAAGTACATACATCAATAAAAAATACAAATAATTAACTCTTTGGCTTACTGTTCAAGAATAAAAATTCGGGGATGTACTGTTTTATATTAATACTTCTTCCTCTCAAGAAAATAAAGTGACAAAAGGGGAATACCTGGAACAGTGTTGTAATGTTTACTTGCACTTCCTTCAACTAGAGGTTTACAAACTTCGCTTCTATTTTTCTAAATGATCATATACCTCGATTTCAAAAAGTTACTAGTTATGCAATTCTGCTGGTAGACTCCCTGTGGTTTTAATATTCACTGTTATCTTGTAGAGATGCCCATCTCTAGCCTAATACATGGTATTGTATTGTAACCAAAAGCATGACACGGTAATAGTAATACAGAGCGGAGTTGTCACTTACATTGGTGGAAAGCGTGGTTATCGGGAATCTCGGGCTCTCCGGGTCGCTCGGTTGTCCTAATGGGCTTCTTGGTTGTCGTCGGCTCTTGACATCTAGGGTCGGTGGATCCTGGATAGCAAACCACCTCGACCGGTCTCTCGTTGGTGTTGCCTCCGAATGGATCTTCACAGTCCAAGGAATTTGAACCCGGTGGACACAACGGTTTTGGCTTTGGTGTTGTTGGGGGTGGCGGTAGGTACGTTGGGGCGGGGGTAGTTCTACGGCAGCGCGGGTCGGTTGATCCAGGGTAACAGCTGAATTGAGTCGTGGGTTGAGGGCAGCGGGGATCCTTGGATCCGGGGTAACAACTGAATTGAGTCGTGGGTTGAGGGCAGCGGGGATCCTTAGATCCGGGGTAACAACTGAATTGAGTCGTGGGTTGAGGGCAGCGGGGATCCTTAGATCCGGGGTAACAACTGAATTGAGTCGTGGTCCGGGGAGTAGTGGTGGTAGTCTGTGGACACCTCTGGTCTGTGGAGCCCGGATAACATTGTGGTGGTCTAGTGGTCGGTGGTGGGGTGGGACAACGTGGATCCCGAGATCCGGGATAGCATGCCGGAGGTGTTAGCGGCCTTTGGGTCACTTGCGGACAGTTGGGGTCCGGACTTCCCGGGTAACACTGTGGAGTTTTGGTCAAGCATTCGCATACTGGCGGTGCAGTTACTGGGGGAGGTGGAGTTGGACAGCGAGGGTCGGTTGAACCAGGATAACATCTTGGCTGAGGTGGTGCGGTAGTGGTTTGAGGACAGCGAGGGTCCCTAGATCCTGGGTAGCAAGAGAATTGCGTCGTAGGTCTAGGTGTTGTGGTTTGAGGACAGCGAGGGTCCCTAGATCCTGGGTAGCAAGAGAATTGCGTCGTAGATGTAGTGGGTTGAGGACAGCGAGGGTCCCTAGATCCTGGGTAGCAAGAGAATTGCGTCGTAGGTCTAGGTGTTGTGGTTTGAGGACAGCGAGGGTCCCTAGATCCTGGGTAGCAAGAGAATTGCGTCGTAGGTCTAGGTGTTGTGGTTTGAGGACAGCGAGGGTCCCTAGATCCTGGGTAGCAAGAGAATTGCGTCGTAGGTCTAGGGGGATGGGGTTGAGGACAGCGAGGGTCCTTGGATCCTGGGTAGCAAGAGAATTGCGTCGTAGGTCTAGGTGTTGTTGTTTGAGGACAGCGAGGGTCCCTAGATCCTGGGTAGCAAGAGAATTGCGTCGTAGGTCTAGGTGTTGTGGTTTGAGGACAGCGAGGGTCCCTAGATCCTGGGTAGCAAGAGAATTGCGTCGTAGGTCTAGGTGTTGTGGTTTGAAGACAGCGAGGGTCCCTAGATCCTGGGTAGCAAGAGGATTGCGTCGTAGGTCTAGGTGTTGTGGTTTGAGGACAGCGAGGGTCCCTAGATCCTGGGTAGCAAGAGAATTGCGTCGTAGGTTGCGGGCAACGACGGTCAGTAGATCCAGGGGTGCAGACAAAGCGGGTTGTTGTCGGAGGGGTTGTCCTGGGGGGTAAATATGTTGGCCCAGGAGTAGACTTGGACGGAGGTGGGGGTGTGGGGCATCTTGGATCTGAAGAGCCTAGGAAGCATTTTGGTGGTGCTGGAGTTGGGGGTGGTGTAGGCTTTGGACATCTGGGGTCATTGGATCCGGGGAAACACCTTGGGGGTGGTTGAGTTGGGGGTGGCGTCGGCTTAGGGCATCTCGGGTCAGTAGCCCCTGGGTAGCACCTTGGGGGTGGTTGGGTTGGGGGTGGCGTCGGTTTAGGGCATCTCGGGTCAGTAGCCCCTGGGTAGCACCTTGGGGGTGGTTGGGTTGGGGGTGGCGTCGGTTTAGGGCATCTAGGGTCGTTAGATCCAGGGAAACACCTTGGGGGTGGTTGGGTTGGGGGTAGCGTCGGTCTTGGGGTTGTTGGGGGAGGTAAATATGTTGGAGGGGGTTTAGGGCATCTCGCGTCATTAGATCCGGGGAAACACCTTGGGGGTGGTTGGGTTGGGGGTGGCGTCGGCTTAGGGCATCTCGGGTCAGTAGCCCCTGGGTAGCACCTTGGGGGTGGTTGGGTTGGGGGTGGCGTCGGTTTAGGGCATCTAGCGTCATTAGATCCAGGGAAACACCTTGGGGGTGGTTGCGTTGGGGGTGGCGTCGGTTTTGGACATCTGGGGTCAGTAGCCCCTGGGTAACACCTGGGGGGTGGCTGCGTTGGGGGTGGCGTCGGTTTAGGACATCTGGGGTCGTTAGACCCAGGGAAACACCTGGGGGGTGGTTGGGTTGGGGGTAGCGTCGGTCTTGGAGTCGTTGGGGGAGGTAAATATGTAGGAGGTGGTTTAGGACATCTCGCGTCATTAGATCCAGGGAAACACCTTGGGGGTGGTTGCGTTGGGGGTGGCGTCGGTTTTGGACATCTGGGGTCAGTAGCCCCTGGGTAACACCTTGGGGGTGGCTGCGTTGGGGGTGGCGTCGGTTTTGGACATCTGGGGTCAGTAGCCCCTGGGTAACACCTTGGGGGTGGCTGCGTTGGGGGTGGAGTCGGTTTAGGACATCTGGGGTCGTTAGACCCAGGGAAACACCTGGGGGGTGGTTGGGTTGGGGGTAGCGTTGGTCTAGGAGTTGTTGGGGGAGGTAAATATGTTGGAGGTGGTTTAGGGCATCTGGCGTCATTAGATCCGGGGAAACACCTTGGGGGTGGCTGCGTTGGGGGTGGCGTCGGTTTAGGGCATCTCGGGTCAGTAGCCCCTGGGTAGCACCTTGGGGGTGGCTGCGTCGGGGGTGGCGTCGGTTTAGGGCATCTCGGGTCAGTAGCCCCTGGGTAGCACCTTGGGGGTGGCTGCGTTGGGGGTGGCGTCGGTTTAGGGCACCTCGGGTCAGTAGAGCCAGGGTAACATTGAGGCGGCCTTGTGGTCGGGGGTGATGGAGGGCGGGGACACCGCGGGTCGGTACTGCCCGGGTAACAGGCTGGGGGGGCGATGGGGCGGGGGGTGGTCGTGGGACACCGGGGGTCGGTACTGCCCGGAGAGCAGGTGAGGGGTTGGGCCGTCAAGCAGGGACAGAAGAACTCTGTCGTCACCTGGGGTCTCGGTGGAGGAGTGGGCTGAGGGCAACGAGGATCAGAAGAGCCCGGGTAACATCTCGGGGCTGGGGGCGGCGTCGGTCTTTGGGTAGTTGGAGGTGGTTTGGGGCACCTGGGATCGTTAGACCCTGGGTAGCATCTTGGAGGTGGTTGAGTAGGGGGTTGGGTAGGTCTTTGAGTGGTTGGGGGTGGTCTAGGACATCTGGGATCGTTAGACCCTGGGTAGCAATTTGGTGGTGGCTGAGTAGGGGGTGGCCTAGGGCATCTAGGATCATTAGAGCCAGGGAAACATCTTGGAGGTGGTTGGGTTGGGGGTGGGGTTGGTCTTTGTGTTGTTGGGGGTGGCCTGGGGCATCTGGGGTCATTGGACCCAGGGTAGCAATTTGGTGGTGGCTGAGTAGGGGGAGGTTTGGGGCATCTTGGATCGTTTGATCCTGGATAACACCTTGGGGCTGGTTGAGTCGGTGGAGGTGTTGGTCTTTGTGTTGTGGGGGGTGGCAGATAGGTTGGGGGTGGTTTTGGGCACCTGGGATCGTTTGACCCAGGGAAGCATCTTGGAGGTGGTTGGGTTGGGGGTTGGGTAGGTCTTTGTGTTGTTGGGGGTGGTCTAGGACATCTGGGATCATTGGACCCAGGGTAGCAATTTGGTGGTGGCTGAGTAGGGGGAGGTTTTGGGCATCTTGGATCGTTTGATCCTGGATAACACCTTGGGGCTGGTTGAGTCGGTGGAGGTGTTGGTCTTTGTGTTGTGGGGGGTGGCAGATAGGTTGGGGGTGGTTTTGGGCACCGAGGATCATTAGAGCCAGGGAAGCACCTTGGAGGTGGTTGGGTTGGGGGTGGGGTAGGTCTTTGTGTGGTTGGGGGTGGTCTGGGGCATCTGGGGTCATTGGACCCAGGGTAGCAATTTGGTGGTGGCTGAGTAGGGGGAGGCGTCGGACATCTTGGATCGTTTGAACCTGGATAACATCTTGGGGCTGGTTGAGTGGGGGGTTGTGTTGGTCTTTGCGTTGTTGGGGGTGGCCTAGGACATCTGGGGTCATTGGAGCCAGGAAAGCACCTTGGAGGTGGTTGAGTGGGGGGTAGTGTAGGTCTCTGCGTTGTTGGTGGGGGTAAATATGTCGGGGGTGGTTTAGGACACCGAGGATCGTTTGACCCAGGGAAGCATCTTGGAGGTGGCTGGGTTGGGGGTGGGGTAGGTCTTTGTGTGGTTGGGGGTGGCCTGGGGCATCTGGGGTCATTGGACCCAGGGTAGCAATTTGGTGGTGGCTGAGTAGGGGGTGGCGTCGGACATCTTGGATCGTTTGAACCTGGATAACATCTTGGGGCTGGTTGAGTGGGGGGTTGTGTTGGTCTTTGCGTTGTTGGGGGTGGCCTAGGACATCTGGGGTCATTGGAGCCAGGGAAGCACCTTGGGGGTGGCTGTGTTGGGGGTGGCGTAGGCCTTTGTGTAGTAGGGGGTGGCCTGGGGCATCTAGGATCATTGGACCCTGGGAAACATCGCGGTGGGGGTTGCGTAGGAGGTGGGGTAGGCCTTTGCGTTGGAGGTGGTTTAGGGCATCTAGGATCGTTTGAGCCGGGGAAACATCTAGGAGGGGCAGGCGTTGTGTTGGGGGGCGGCAAATAAGTGGGACCAGGCGTCGTTTGTGGACATCTTTGGTCAGTGGATCCAGGATAACATCTGGGGGCTGGAGTCTGTGGGGGAGCCGGGCACCGGGGGTCTGTGGCACCTGGGTAGCATCGTGGGGGTGGCTGG
Organism: Isoperla grammatica; assembly: GCA_945910005.1. Lineage (NCBI taxonomy): Eukaryota > Metazoa > Arthropoda > Insecta > Plecoptera > Perlodidae > Isoperla > Isoperla grammatica. The sequence continues at coordinate 5,622,463 of OX246739.1, read as the reverse complement.
GTAGGCGGACGCGTCGGGGGCGGCGTCGGCCTCTGTGTCGGGGGTGGCCGGGGACATCTTGGATCATCAGAGCCAGGGTAGCATCGTGGGGGTGGCTGAGTCGGGGGTGGCGTCGGCCTCTGTGTCGGGGGTGGCCGGGGGCATCTTGGATCATCAGAGCCCGGGTAGCATCGTGGGGGTGGCTGAGTTGGGGGCGGCGTCGGCCTCTGTGTCGGGGGTGGCCGGGGACATCTTGGATCATCAGAGCCCGGGTAGCATCGTGGGGGTGGCTGAGTCGGGGGTGGCGTCGGCCTCTGTGTCGGGGGTGGCCGGGGGCATCTTGGATCATCAGAGCCCGGGTAGCATCGTGGGGGTGGCTGAGTCGGGGGTGGCGTCGGCCTCTGTGTCGGGGGTGGCCGGGGGCATCTTGGATCATCAGAGCCCGGGTAGCATCGTGGGGGTGGCTGAGTTGGGGGTTGTGTCGGCCTCTGTGTCGGGGGTGGCCGGGGACATCTTGGATCATCAGAGCCCGGGTAGCATCGTGGGGGTGGCTGAGTCGGGGGTTGTGTCGGCCTCTGTGTCGGGGGTGGCCGGGGGCATCTTGGGTCATTAGAACCAGGGTAGCACCGTGGGGGGGCGGACGTCGTCGCAGGGGGCAGGTATGTCGGTGCTGGAGTAGTCTGAGGACACCTGGGGTCGTCCGAACCTGGATAACACCTGGGGGCGGGCGTCTGTGGGGGCTTCGGACACCTGGCATCAGTAGCTCCAGGGTAGCATCGTGGGGGTTGCTGTGTTGGGGGCGGCGTCGGGCGCTGCGTTGGACACCTGGGGTCATTTGAGCCCGGGTAGCAAGGTGGGCGTGTCAGCCTCGTCGGAGGCGGCGGCGGTCTCTGGGTCGGGGGCGGCGTCGGTCGCTGCGTTGGTCGCTGCGTGGGAGGTGGCGTTGGACACCCGGGGTCATTTGAGCCCGGGTAGCATCTTGGGCGTGGCTCCCTCGTCGGAGGCGGCGTCGGTCGCTGCGTGGGAGGCGGCGTGGGACACCTGGGGTCAAGTGAGCCCGGGTAGCAGGGTGGGCGTGTCAGCCTCGTCGGAGGCGGCGGCGGTCGCTGCGTGGGAGGTGGCGTTGAACACCCGGGGTCATTTGAGCCCGGGTAGCATCTTGGGCGTGGCTCCCTCGTCGGAGGCGGCGTCGGTCGCTGCGTGGGACACCTGGGGTCAAGTGAGCCCGGGTAGCAGGGTGGGCGTGTCAGCCTCGTCGGAGGCGGCGGCGGTCGCTGCGTGGGAGGTGGCGTTGAACACCCGGGGTCATCTGAGCCCGGGTAGCATCTTGGGCGTGGCTCTCTCGTCGGAGGCGGCGTCGGTCGCTGCGTGGGACACCAGGGTTCATTTGAGCCCGGGTAGCAAGGTGGGCGTGTCGGCCTCGACGGAGGTGGGGGCGGCCTGTTACACCTGGGGTCGGTAGAGCCAGGGAAGCAGTTGGGCGAGGGGGGGTTGCCCTTGCATCGCTTGTCCGTGCTGCCCGGTCCGCAGATGGGGGTCGGGGTCTCCCCGCCACACCGCCCGTCACATTCCCCGTGGCAGATCTGAAAGTAACTGGATGTCACAAAGGTGCAAAACATAGACGCGTGGAAAATTAATTAGATATAAAAGAGGTGATGAATTTCAGACGAATATAATATTGGAAGGATCCTTTTTATCGCGGCTTGGCAACTCGTTTTGATTGCGTGGTTCGTTGGTATTGTGAGTGTAGGTCAATTAATCAATTAGTTAAAGTTGTCTCACACCAAGAAGTAAGATAGGCAGGACCGCCCACAATTAGTTTCCAACTTACAAGTGCGAATCACTAACGTTTTTCCCGATTATATAGTACAATTTGGTTGCATTAAGTTTTTTGACGGAAACCTACTTGTACGTTTTCTTGTGCGTTACCGTCAAAAAACTTACCGCAACCAAATTGTACTAGATAATCTGGAAAAAAGTCAGTGATTCGCGCTTGTTAAGTTTGAAACTAAATATGGGCGGTCCTGATACTATCTTACTTCTTTCTGTGAGAGACCTATAATAACTTCCAATTTAGAAGATCCATGGATTAGACTTCCGGATGGGGCTGTGGTTTCTCAATTTTGGAAACAGATTTGAGTCTTTCTATGCTAATGGCATATTATGTTTAAGGGGGGACCCGTTATAGCAACAAATATCCCTCACTGAAAATCAGTTCTCGAACCGAGCAAGAGTGGAGTATTAACCCCAATCACTTGCCTCGATGTTGCAGGTAAGGAACACCTGCATCTTGTCGGGGAACTTGAAGGCTGTAATGTTGTTGTAGGCGATGATGCTGGCGCCTGACTTGCCGGTTTCATAGGTTCGCTTCCAGAAGCCAATCAGCTTAGGCTTTCTGCAATACACAATTTAATGAACTTTACAAATACGCTTAGTAAACATTGGGTCGTGATTTATAAAAGATGTAGCTTGGATGTTCTCAAGTATGCATTTATCCCGAGCACTCTATCACCCTTCACAATAGCTCTATGCAAAATGTCGCTGTAGGTGTAAGAAACAGTGATGACGGCGATCCGCCTATGCCTTAATATTAAACTTGTGTTTATTTTATTACTAACCTGGGGCATCCTTCCTCGTCTGTCAGCTGCAGCCTGTGTGTGTCTGCGCTCTCATAGTCCTCCCCGTCGTACGCCCAACAGTCGCGCACTCTGATGTCGTACTCGCTGTCGTTGTCCTTGATGTACACAAGGATCGTGAGGGTCTCGCCGATCTTGATGATCTCTTGAATGGGCGCCGTCTAGTGGAAGTAGCAAACATTAGCTTCGTTTGTTTGTCCAGTACCAAGTATACAGACATGTACTCCTGGAACCAGCCGGATGTACGTAGTGAAAACGGAAATGGTAGCACAAAGTTCTCCTACCGTCCGCATGGACAAACAAACACCATTACCACACATGTGCCTTCTTTTTACACATTTGCGAGGCGTATTCGAAAATGGCGAATTTAATCCCTATTCTCGTTCCATTACTTCATTAATTTCATTCATTCATTCTACATCTAGGCTGAAGGCCTACTTACAATAATTGTAGGTATCGGGTAAATCGTTAGTCTTAAACATAGTCTTAGTAATCGTTCTGGACGCGGCGTAAGTCTCTAGGGCTTCACGACTATTTGTAAGACTAGGTTGGAATTCATAGTCGGCCCCTACACCTAGGGGCGCCCATTGTTACCAAGGTAACAATTGTTTGCATGTTATTTCCCATAAACAAAACAAATCCATAGCAACAATGGGTGCCCCTAGGTGTAGGGGCCGACTATGAATTGCTCCCATATTTATTCATAAGGTAGGCCTAGCATTAGTAGGGCCCAGGCTTGTAATACCTAGGCCTTTGTTCTAGGCCTACTTAGGGTCTTTTAGTAATCGTTCTGAAAGCGGGCTTCACGAGTATTTGTAAGACTAGACCTATGCCTAGACCTACACCCTGGTCCCATATTTGTCTAGGCTAGGCCTAGGGAATGAAATGAAATGAAGGCCTATCATTAGTCAAGGCCTAGTGCCTAGGCCTAGCTATATACCCAGGCTTGTAATACCTAGGCTTATGTTCTGGGTCAGGGTATTTTTGTACGGAACCACGCATGTGGTCGATATATTTTGTTGGCATTATTATTTGAACGTGGGGACCTAATTGATGTGTTTTTTTTTAGGTTAGAGGGCAGGCCTGCCCGAGTTTTAGGTTGTCATACATAATAAAGTTTATTGCGTATCTTCCACCACTCAGAAAATATAACAATCATCAATAACCACAGGGTTGTTTGATTCATCTCTTGTTAATATCGCCGTGTACACATAATCAAAGCACTAGTGCTAACGATATCTTCCATGATGGTTTGTCTTTGTATACAAAGTTTTTGGCGCGATTCTTGTTATTCTGCACCCACTCCTACTCAGATAGCAGTGTAGATATCTTACTCCCATCACAGTTGTGGTAATTTACACCCGGACAAAAAAACGCAGTACATTTGCCACTGGAACATTTACACCAAGACAGAAAAACGGGTTTAAAGGACAACTGTACCAGGAATAGTTGAAACTGGACAAACAAACGAAGCTATTGTCATCGAATAGTATCCCACGGTCGGAATCTCGATTTTTAGAATGTGACAATACAGGATCGTTCACACAAAATGACCTAGGATGAATTTTTGACAGGTTGAAGAATATGGAATGAATGTAAAAGCTTACTTACAAAATGTAAAAGTATAAGTGATTGGGAGTTGACTAACATCTAAATTCTCACCGATAGATCCTTGTTACAATCAATCAGAATTTCTCAGTGTGGCTCTTAAGAAGGAATAGACCATTTTCATAATTGATCTAGGAACCTTAGATATAGTTAATCACGGTTTTCTAAATCTTAAATGACAACACTGCACAACAATGAAAAATGTACGTAGACACAACATTTGGAAACTAGTTTTTATTGTTGTGCATTGTTATTGAAGATTTAGAGAACCGTGAACTCCCGATTAAGTAAAGCTCGTTTTGATAGCCATGTTTTTTTCGTAATCACCGTTTACCAGCTAAACTGAGTTTAAAAAGTTGGTGAAAAAAGGTATAAGATCTTAGTTAAGGGGCTAAGGGTCCAAGATCAATTTTGAAAATGGACTATTGTGTTTGAGACGGTGGGAGTTGCACTCTAATGAAAGTGTAGTGTTTTAGGGCGTTGTAGACTTACATTAGGGAACTCGCCACGTTGAATGTCCATCCAGCAGTCGACGGTCCCGGTAGAGACGGGGACTGTGACAACCTCCAACATGTCGACAACGAACGGTTTGAATATGACCGTCTTCTCCTTGCGCGTGGATGTTGCGCACGAGATCTTGCGGGCTGCGTCCCAGATTTCCTGCAAGGTGATTCAATGGTTATTGTGTGAACAGTTTAGTTTGTAACACACATCCCCCCCCCCCCCCCCCCGCCCATCTCTGTTCACAAGGCTAAATACTTGATTTTTATTATTTATTTTCCAGTTGTTGGAAGCTGAGAAGAGGATAATAGAAAAGGGCATTATGCCCCAAACACATAAGGTCTATCATCCTAACAAAATTTCAAAATTTATAATAGTGTCTTATCATCCTAACAAAATAATATAGAAAATATAGAAAAGAACACAAAATATGACCAAATATGTTTTGATTTTGAACTTATTATTTTCCACTGATCTTACATATGAATGTGTAGCTGCGACTATAGCTTGATCTTTATATTTAAGTGTAGATAGTTATCGCTGTTTTGTTTGCGTATCTGTCCAAAGATAGTAATTACCATGGTTAGGTTGTGTACCTGGACAGTATAAATGTATTGCTTGTTTTGTTGCGCTCCTGCTTAGTGTTAAATTACTACTAATTTGGTAGTGTCCATAGTTATTACTGTTTACGTTGCGTACCTGTACAGTTATCTATAGTTAGATTGCACTTGCACCTGGGAAGTACGTGCAGTGTAGTGATTCCGTGTTAAGTTGCTTACCTGAACTGTATCGTCTGACTGGATGACGATAACATTGTCTACTGTTTGACCGAACCCTCCTGAAGGCTTCGTTCCGCAGTCCTTGAGCGGGACAATGAACGAATAGGAAGATTTGGTTCCTCCTGCTTTCACGTATCTAAAACCAAACAAGGAATAGTTACAATTACTTGAAATACTTCAGGATATCATTCGTAGTAAGTATATCACATACCATATTTTTAGGAGACCCTTTAATCTGTCCCCCGGTAAACTGACCCACCGATAAACTGCGCCACGAAAGTTCCAAGGCTATTGGGTCTGGTTGATATTGATGCAGTTTATCGCTGGGTCAGTTTACGGGGGGACAGATTACACTGACCCTTTTATAGTTGACCATTTCTATATTGGTAGTTTCTTTGATTGTACACGGGGCTGCTTATCAGTATAAGCGATGTTGTGAGACAGAGGCGGCTGTGTCCGATACCTCATGTTTTATTATACCTAAACAGTTCTGCTGTTTCAACATTGTAAACGTAAGTGGTCAGACATTGGAGGAGTTTTTTGCGTACAAAGTCCTAACATAGTTTGTAGTGTTTCTAGTTTCTACACGCCCGAACCACTTCTGAAGTCTGTAGCCATTTTGAATCGGTTAGTAGACAACATTCTTTTGTAGTAAGACCTTGACGAGGTGAAGATTTAAACGTAGGCGTACGAACTGACAGATTGATGTTTTATTATCCGGCTAGTACGGGATAAGATATGTGTGTCTACATCCACGCACTATTCAAGTAAAATAAATACATGCGAAATATGTTGTCTACCCACTCATAAAACCTCATTTCCAGTGGCGGACGTTTTGCGAACTATACCGTGTCGTTTATAAAAAGAATGATTTGAATTAAAAAAAAAAAAACACGTGTGGTTTTATTGATTTGGGAGCGTTTGAGCGATGGTTGAGAAAGACTTCGGTAAAAGTTGGAAATGAAAAGACTTCCGGAAAAGAAAACATCCATGCGTGCTATTAGATGGGGAAAATGGACGTTATTTTCCATACATTTACAAAATATAAAAACAAAAACGTCGTTTATGTGTTTTTGTTCGTTTTTGTTAAACAAACTTTATTACTTTATTCAGTGTTGTATTTCATGTTGCATAATTAAATTAAATGTAAACTTGTATTCATGATAATATGTTCGTACAATCCGAATCCGAATGAAATAAAAGGTTGTCTGGTGTATTGAGTGGCTTAGCCTAGACCCGGCACCTCCACCAAAAGACAACAACACCCGTGATAGAGGCAATCACGGCATCTGTACAGCAACGAGCAATATACGTTGATATCTTCAACAGAGAAATTAACAATAACTCTCTAATTTATGTATGACATCAGCCAGCAGGTGTTGTCTTTGTAAAACATATTGGTAACAGGTGGCATTACGTTTTGTTAGTATACCTAATAATTGTCTTTGTAATGTATTCATTTATTGTATTCATTTATTCAATGTATTCAGTGGTTTCCCCCCTTAACTTCACTCTGTGGAGAAAATATCTTCATAGGGATAGGGAATTATAATATATACTATACTAACGCAAATACTTAAATTGTTTAGGCGATGTATTTCTTGCATTGCTTTCCCATGAATCAATAAAACAAGTGGGTTTTTTAAATTGGAAAGTTTTCGGAAGTTTGTATAGCCCTATTATCAATAAAATAAGTACACATATTTTCACTATGAATTTTTTTTTAAGCTCCGTCGCTTCTCTTTGTTATGAGTAAGTTCCCTTCAGTGGACTTTGTCTGTTTGGTCATTTTAAACATTTGTTAGAATCTCCAGTGAAAACAAAACTGGTTTTAGAGTAACCCAAACAATAAATACATGTCCTGTAAACTTATTATCTGACTGCACCTGACACGGTGTCATCAACTAGTCATGACAATTAATATCCTCTACGCTCAAACATGCACACACGGATGTTGGTCCTATGAGACATATCAAGTTACTAGATGTGTCTGAAAAGAAAAAGAAAACTTTCATACATCTGAACGTTGGCACGGTAGCATAAATAACAAGTAAAAGAGTTAGCTGTGATATTTATTGTTTCTCAAGCGGATGCCGGGATAAGGCAAGGCTAACCCCTCTGGCTGCTGGTCGGACCGCGGTATCCTTGACATTTACGAGCTACGCGGAGCATCACTTTCTCGATGGGAGACCGAGCCAGGTTGGCAATGAAGAAACAATGTATTTGCGGAATGTGTTTTGTGACTTCATGCACACAAGGTGTTGAACGATGTTTATCTTGCCAAATTTATGCGTAATTGTATTTTCAGAGATACCCAATTATCATGGTCGTTCCAAGTATTACTTACGTAAATAGTAATCTTGCTGATCATTATAACTGCGCGTCTTGAAGGAATGTGTAATGTGGGCGTGATTAGCTCATCGGTTTAATGGAAGCGATAACAAATATGTGTTGGCCTACTCCTGTATCGTCACACCCTTTGAGGCATTCGTCTGGGTGGTTTCATTCAATCAATACATCGTTTCATAGTTCAGATTGGTAAAAATAACGCATTTTTAAGTTTATTGTTTTGAATAAAATTAATGGGTAGTAATAATTATAATTCTCGTTAAAACCTCCACGGCTAGTGCGTGAGTTCCTGGTTGTGTGGATCTAACAATTACCCGATTTTTCCAAGGGAACTGGGCTCTTGATATGACCCAGACCTTCCGTATATTTATATTGCATTACACAATTGAAATCAGATGCGTGTAATGTTGTAATTAATGATTCCAAAATTTTCTTTCTGGGAATTTTACCTTTGGTAATGTAGTAATGAATTAGTTATCTTGAACTGTACATATTTGTCACATTTGTGCTGTATTAAAATAGACGTGGCAACACACTTTACAAGGAGGAATATGTATAGGAGGGATTTGATAGAACTTTACATCAACCTCAACTCCATTTCATGTTACCTTTACCCCCCCCCCCCCCCCAATGTTATCTTGTTCCGACGAGTCCGAATATTAGAATGAATTAGTGAATGCTTTTAGTATGTGGTTTGTTTTACAACCCAAGGTTTCGTGAATAGTCTAACACGTTCTTCGCGGTTATAAAATTATTTTATATGCGGCATAAAAGTATCACTTATATAAGCGAGCCAAACGTCCTCCGGTTAATTCCTTCCTGATTTGTGTTATATCTCCTTTGAATCAACAACAACACGACCTTCCGTGTGCAAAGTTGATGGTGGTGATAATAAAAAGGACCGAACGACTTCGCATCGGAATATATTCTCAGATATCCGCATCATTTTCGCGTTCAATCCATGAATGCATTCGTTTCTTAGCGCGCTTACCAGGTACCCCAGTTAATTAAGCGAGCGAAGCGAGCGTTTCCACTTGACTCTTATGGCACTTCGTTCTGTTTTTTGTTTGTTTGTTTGTTTGTTTGTTTGTTTGTTTGTTTTTTTTTTTTTTTTTTTTTTTTTATGTCTGTCGATAGCGGTCGAACGGAAAGTCCGATCAACTTGAAATTTGGACCATCCACAAGCCTCGATGTGGATTGAAGGTGATAGTTTTGAGGCAAAATCGTTCGAAAAGTTACAAAGTTACACCATAGTTACTGCAAAATATTTTTCTGAAACAAAATGGCGGCAAAATGTGAGATAGCCAGATTTTTTTACAGATTTTTCCGGTCACGAATATGTTAATGTAATGGCGATCTGATTAATATTGGCAAAGTTACACGAAAGTTACTCGAAAATATTTTTCTAAAACGCAGTAACGGCAAAATGTGAGGTGGCTATCTTATAGTAAATTTTTGTCCGGTCACGAATATACTAATGTAAACGCGATTTGATACATATTAGAGGCAGAAATTACATTTCTATTGCTGTCAATAACTGTTAGTAACGGTGGCGGACCGCGGCGAAAACATGACAGCGAAAATTCTTAGCAACGCACATTGCACTGTATCCAACAATGTCGGGAAGTATAATAGCTATGGAAATTAGAAACATTTTTGCAATGCGCATTCTTGAATTGTTGTTAATTGTTGTTTGTATTAGCATTGAAAGCTCTTCGCCAGAAAGTTCGTAGATATTGACGCGCTCGCTTATCAACGCGTCAAACAGAGCGTTTTCCTAGTTTGTAATTTCACGTTTCTCAGTAACTACAATCGAGTTAAATGCTTACAGCCACCGGCTAAGTATTCGTTTTACGAGTAGAAGACACAACGTAACAAGTTTAAAATGTGAAATTTCTCACTGCGCTTGGTTATTTCGTGTTGAAAGTACTATGTTCTATTGATATCATACTGACAGTCACATTTGACCATTTCGTTTACCACGGAGATCACATATGTTTGCACAGACAGACATTTGGTCTTCATGGTGGAAAAAAGCGAGATTTTTAAGAGATGGTGGGTGAGTTGATTAATTAAGCGAGCGAAGCGAGCGTTTCCACTTGACTCTTATGGCACTTCGTTCTGTTTTTTTGTTTGTTTGTTTGATTTTTGTTTTTGTTTTTGTTTTTTTTTTTTTATGTCCGTCGATAGCGGTCGAACGGAAAGTCCGATCAACTTGAAATTTGGACCATCCACAAGCCTTGATGTGGATTGAGGGTGTATAGTTTTGAGGCAAAATCGTTTGAAAAGTTACAAAGTTACACCATAGTTACTGCAAAATATTTTTCTAAAACAAAATGGCGGCAAAATGTGAGATAGCCAGATTTTTTTACAGATTTTTCCGATCACGAATATGTTAATGTAATGGCGATCTGATAAATATTGGCAAAGTTATACGAAACTTACTCGAAAATATTTTTCTAAAACGCAGTAACGGCAAAATGTGAGGTGGCTATGTTATAGTAAATTTTTGTCCGGTTACGAATATACTAATGTAAACGCGATCCAATACGTATTAGAGGCAGAAATTACATTTCTATTGCTGTCAATAAGTGTTAGTAACGGTGGCGGACCGTATTGAAAACATGACCACGAAAATTCTTAGCAACGCACATTGCACTGCATACAACAATGTCGGAAAGTATAATAGCCATGGAAATAAGAACAATTTTTGCAATGCGCATTCTTGAATTGTTGTTAATTGTTGTTCGTATTAACATTGAAAACTTTTCGCCAGAAAGTTCGTAGATATTGACGCGCTCGCTTATCAACGCGTCAAACAGAGCGTTTTCCTAGTATAATGTTCGACACATCAGCAGCTTGAAAAGCGTCAACATTTACGATCACACAATATGAGTATCTCATTCTCAAGGAGTTTGGAAGGGTTCTTGTGATTAATCCTTTATTTTTAATATTTTTTAAAAATATTTTTATATTTTGAATTGTTATAATTTTTTTGTGTATACCTTTTAGCTAATCTCGTTGGGTTGGGTATATGTACGAGTGAACAATTGTTTCATTTATTACAAAAATGTTACTGAAATTGGGCTACCTAGCAAGTTCCGTCTGAACATGCCTGTAAGATCTAAGAAATGTTTAGGATAACGATAATAATGACAGAGACCGATTGGACACTTGGCCACAGCTCCGCGTGTTCAGAGCAATGTAAGCTCAAGAGCTCAAGGCTGTCGCTGGGTCGGCATCGTACAAGTAAACCCACTGCCAGAGTGATGACTTACGACGCGCGAACTGCAATTATTCAAAACATGTTTGGCAGGCAGTGGGACATATCGTGAGAGGAGTTATGTTTGCATCCGTGAGGAATAGAGTGGGCGGGAAGCTACCGAGAAACCCCCAACACCCAAGAACACCCAGGTCTGTAATTCCCAAGTGATTGACGGATCGTGGAAGCACTACGGCGTCGGAACAGTTTAACGAATGGTAGAAGTCAAAAGGGTTATCAAGATCTGCTTTGTGTATTAAAAAAATCAGAATCAATTAGTAACTGACATGAGTTTGTGGTTTTATGTGCAAGGAACCACATTACTTGAAGCTAAACTTCCGACAGGAAGATGTTTTATCACTAATAAACTCAATGGTTCAACTTTCTATAAGGCTGCGACAAGGATGTCGCTTTATCCAATGATACTAAACAAGGTCTGCCCATGCCTCGATAATTCATCGTTCAATGTGACTCGGTTTAGATAAGTGTGAATGTCAGATATCCCCCCCCCCCCACAGAATGATCCTGACTTTGTGACGTAGATGCGCACAACGAGTAACGGTGGATCACGGATAAGCAGCTCTGTAGGGGTGAAGAAATACATCATTACACCCCCATGTATAACACCCAATTCTTGGGTTCGTCGATGCGCGGGTTTGCTTTGTAGTTAAATGGTGGAGGTGCCAAGTCCGAACTACCAAGCGCCGACGGAGTCGGAACTTCTTGTCATATGGTTCAATAACGTGAGTGATCACGAAGCCACATTTATCAATCACATTAAGCAACTGAACATGAGTTTCAACGTGTACAAGAAAGGTCTTGTGGCGTTTTAAAGGTCATGAGTGGACGCCCTCCACACAGATGGTTTCTGATATTACATCTTCTCTTTTTTATTTATTAATTGAATAAGATTGTTGTGTCACTGTTTTATTGAAATACATGATTTAAGACGTGAATGGTTGTGAAAATACGTTTTAACATGGTATAATGGAATTTCGTATTGCAGCAACTAAAGGTATTCTTCTGTTTTCTACTTTCCATGACAGTATTAATTGTTACATTACGCCTACAAGTTGTTTTGTAAAAAGAAGAATGACAACTTCACAGCCCACTTTGCTGTAAAGCTTACTTCATATGTTCGCAAGCACATACTAAAACGCAAAACTCAATCAAATACTCAATTACTAACAAGAAATATCGCATATCCTTGTGGGAAAATAACATTCCCAATGTTGGTATTTAGACTTGTTCTCACTTGTTGGCAACGATGATAATAGAGACGATGCCGCATTTATAAAGACGTCACATGACATTTTTGTCCAAACGAAGATTCGAACCTGGAGCTCCAGAACCAAGTTTTGACAGACCTACGCTTAAGAGATCCGGCCACTACGCCAGAAATATTCCCTCTCTGATAGATGAAGCATTACATTAGAATTCAAAGTATGTTACCTAAAAATATGTTACCACACTAGAAATTTATAAAAGTGCGAGTATAAGGAATATTTATTTCTTGATTTTACCATTTTAGTTTAATATATTTTGATAGTTACACGAGAAAGGATAAGAAGATTAAGATTGTAATATTTTATTGTGTCTGAAATTTGGAAGCAGCTTGCAAGAAGCAAACAGTGAGCATGAGTAATGTATATCCCTGGCCTCGCGGTGATGTGATATGAGAGGTTATAGACTACTTGGGTGTTTCTCAGACCAGCCAACATGTTATTACTGTCAACTGTGACAGCTCGATCACTGACAACTTAATGCTGGGGTTTTATTGCGAGGCTTCTGCAGATATCGTGCACGTCTAGGAGAATAATGGCAACAGTGTCGACGCTACAATGCCCAGTGATACAAAGTAGCGGCGACACTGTTGCCACGTCTAAGAGAATAATGGCTACAGTGTCTACGCTACAATGCCCAGTGAAACAAAGTAGTGTCTACACTGTTGCCACGTCTAGGAGAATAATAACAACAGTTTTGAGTGTCGACCCTACTTCGTTGTATGCCAATGGCCAGTGTTGCCATTATTCTCCTGGCCGAAGTACGACATGCAGAGCTACACTGGAATCATTCTATCCGGGGAACAAACGTTGGGGGGGGGGGGGTTGAAGTAGCATAGAAGTAAGAGAAAGAACGTTTTAAGTAGAAAGGGGTGATCGGGGTGTATACGGGCAGGGGGAGGACCTCACAAATGGCAGAGTCACCTCTGGGGCAATTCCACCCTGAGCCATGACGGGGTAGTTTATCTTTTTCTCAATATTTATGCCGAAAGGTATTTGGGAGAAGATTCAACGCTATCCATGTTGTAGGTTAGATGGTATTAGAACTATCGATTTTATTGTTAGTATCAAGTATCAACTATCATACTATGAACCAGAATCTTAGGAGTTTCGAGCCGTTTCGCCACTGGTCGCGAGTATCCGCTTAGTTTATCCGAACCGCTTAGTAAAATGTAAATTGTCATAAGTTAAGATTGTTTTGATCAAAATGGCTCCTTCAATCCTGACACAGGGGAACGTGGGATAATAACCTTTAGCTGCACTGTTTGAAGAAATGTTCTATTGCAGCTATAACCCAATGAAGCCGGACCTTAAACACTTTCTAATAGTAATAATGCATGTCACTTAAGGGTAGTTGAAGGTCATATGGTACCGTTCCCCAGTCACCGCCTGCCTGGCTGGCAGCGGCTCGCCGACTGACCCACCGCCTGGTGATGCGTAACGGTGCCCGCGGCCTTGGAAGGCAAGGCAAGCAAGATGGAGTCAATAGGTCAACTCATCCATCTCGTCATCCGTTCTCTTCTCTTAGCGCGCGGTGTAACAAGATGTAACAACTTAACAAGGAAACAACTGTTGCACTTTGGCGTCCGTCGCGGGAAGATGATTTACATTTTACTCAAGTTTTGTTGAAACGGAAAGTTGTTTTACCGGCAATGCGACACGATAAGCTTATTTGGATATAACTGTTATGTAATTGATTTTCTCACAGCTTAAGTTCCATCTACCGTCGTGGCCTTGACTCCACTCGTAAGCTCGCTTGATAAATGTCCACTTAACGATTACTAACGTGCATGTTGTAATCTTCACGAACATGCTTTCGTAATCATTCATTTAATCCACAGGTGTTCTTATTTAACTGTATTCTACTGATAGAATTATGTTCACCAGGGAATATTATCACTTTCGTTATTAATTTTCTACGATGGTTCTATACCCTTATGCCGACATTACACGGCTCAATACTTTCGTCAAACTTATTGAATTCAAGAACAAAAGCGAATCAAAAACAGTTTGTTAAAAAACTGCAACAATGTAGCTTCTGTTAATTTATGCTTTTTTGTCCTTGAATTCAATAAGTTTGACGAAAGTATTGAACCGTGTAATGTGGTTTATTATATCTTATAATTAATATCGAAAATTTTACATAATCTTGCTCCAAAACTAATAGACTGCGCCATTTACGATTTAACAATAATTGCAGATAATAATTAACAGATTGCATCAAGTCTATTTTGAGTAACCATATTGGCAAATAAACTAGATGCATTCTGGTGGCGAGAAAATAAACTATTTTGAGGAGGAGTTTAGATCAACAGAACGAATGATGAATTGGATTGAATTTTGGTACCAGTACACGTTCTAATAATAATATCGATTGGGTAAGATGCTCATTAAGTCATCATATGTAGATCAGGTTAATGTGCATCGTTTACTCTCACCATTTTACATAATATGTCTCACGTCTCTAATGCGAAGTGGCTTCACTCGTATCGCGTTTTTATTTTTACTCTCTACTGACATAACGATGCGAAAAGTAATAAGTACGTATTGAAGGTTGGCGCTAAACACAACATCCACATTATATTGCAACTCATCATCATCAAGACGATGCTCTCAACATACTATGTGGCATTGTATGTTTCATATACAAAATATATAAAATGAATAATATTATTTTAATTTTGCTCATTCGATTGTGTTATATTGTTTTATAGTTTATCAACAAATTTATTAATCTTGTGCTTTCATATAGTAACGAAGGATATAACAAATGTTATTCATTTATTGTAAGTTAGTGGTTAGATCATAAATAACCATTATTGTATGTGAACATGATGTCAGAACATGCATGTTTAGAGTTACGATAATTTAAAACAAATCTTGAATTTATTTTCGAAGCAAACAAGTACCAAGGATCGAGAACCTAAGAAAGACACGAATGTAAGATGTTGCGGCTCAGGACTGATGTATGTTAGACTAGAAGACCTTGGCTATTCACAGAAAACGCTTAAAAAATCAACCATGTTCAAGCACGTGCAGAAACGCGTTTAACATTAATCCCAGACGAGAGCAAAAGACGTAAAAGTGTTACGAACTTGTTTCACTAACTTTAATGTAAAATGTTGTTGATTATTGAACCTTGGAATTGTTTTGAATCTTGACCGAGATGATAATTCATCAACTGTAGACAAACTTACCGGCACTTGGGATTTCTAAAGTGTCCCTTGCTGTAGACGAAGTGAACTTACCGGCACTTGGGATTGCTAAAGTGTCCCTTGCTGTAGACGAAGTGAACTTACCGGCACTTGGGATTGCTGAAGTGTCCCTTGCTGTAGACAAAGTGAACTTACCGGCACTTGGGATTGCTAAAGTGTCCCTTGCTGTAGACGAAGTGAACTTACCGGCACTTGGGATTGCTAAAGTGTGCCTTGCTGTAGACAAAGTAAACTTACCGGCACTTGGGATTTCTAAAGTGTCCCTTGCTGTAGACGAAGTGATCTTACCGGCACTTGGGATTGCTAAAGTGTCCCTTGCTGTAGACGAAGTGAACTTACCGGCACTTGGGATTGCTGAAGTGTCCCTTGCTGTAGACAAAGTGAACTTACCGGCACTTGGGATTTCTAAAGTGTCCCTTGCTGTAGACGAAGTGAACTTACCGGCACTTGGGATTGCTAAAGTGTCCCTTGCTGTAGACGAAGTGAACTTACCGGCACTTGGGATTGCTGAAGTGTCCCTTGCTGTAGACAAAGTGAACTTACCGGCACTTGGGATTGCTAAAGTGTCCCTTGCTGTAGACGAAGTGAACTTACCGGCACTTGGGATTGCTAAAGTGTGCCTTGCTGTAGACAAAGTGAACTTACCGGCACTTGGGATTGCTAAAGTGTCCCTTGCTGTAGACAAAGTGAACTTACCGGCACTTGGGATTGCTGAAGTGTCCCTTGCTGTAAACGATGCCGCCGAAAGGTGCGCTAAAGTCTATAGTTATCTTCATCCCCGAGTTGTCACACTGGACGTCGAGGCGCTCGATGTGCGTGTGATGGTGGTGGTGCCCGACGTCGTGGGCTCCGGCGTCGTGGTGGGCGGCGCCGCGGTGCTCGAGGGGGGCGAGCGCGTTGCTGTCGGGGCCGTCGTCATGGAACACCTGAGCTGTGGCCAGCTGGGGACAGACAAGGCGTTAGTCACTCTACACTCTACACTCTACACTCTACACTATACACTCTACACCGTTGCTGTCGGGGCCGTCGTCATGGAACACCTGAGCTGTGGCCAGCTGGGGGCAGACAAAGCCTTGGTCACTCTACACTCTACACTCTACACTCTACACTCTACACCGTTGCTGTCGGGGCCGTCGTCATGGAACACCTGAGCTGTGGCCAGCTGGGGACAGACAAGGCGTTAGTCACTCTACACTCTACACTCTACACTCTACACCGTTGCTGTCGGGGCCGTCGTCATGGAACACCTGAGCTGTGGCCAGCTGGGGACAGACAAGGCCTTGGTCACTCTACACTCTACACTCTACACCGTTGCTGTCGGGGCCGTCGTCATGGAACACCTGAGCTGTGGCCAGCTGGGGACAGACAACGCCTTGGTCACTCTACACTCTACACTCTACACTCTACACTCTACACTCTACACCGTTGCTGTCGGGGCCGTCGTCATGGAACACCTGAGCTGTGGCCAGCTGGGGACAGACAAAGCCTTGGTCACTCTACACTCTACACTCTACACTCTACACTCTACACTCTACACTCTACACTCTACACCGTTGCTGTCGGGGCCGTCGTCATGGAACACCTGAGCTGTGGCCAGCTGGGGACAGACAACGCCTTGGTCACTCTACACTCTACACTCTACACTCTACACTCTACACTCTACACCGTTGCTGTCGGGGCCGTCGTCATGGAACACCTGAGCTGTGGCCAGCTGGGTACAGACAAACCCTTGGTCACTCTACACTCTAACCTCTACACTCTACACTCTACACTCTACACTCTACACTCTACACTCTACACTCTACACTCTACACTCTACACTCTACACTCTACACCGTTGCTGTCGGGGCCGTCGTCATGGAACACCTGAGCTGTGGCCAGCTGGGTACAGACAAACCCTTGGTCACTCTACACTCTAACCTCTACACTCTACACTCTACACTCTACACTCTACACTCTACACTCTACACTCTACACTCTACACCGTTGCTGTCGGGGCCGTCGTCATGGAACACCTGAGCTGTGGCCAGCTGGGGACAGACAAAGCCTTGGTCACTCTACACTCTAACCTCTACACTCTACACTCTACACTCTACACTCTACAGCTACACCGTTGCTGTCGGGGCCGTCGTCATGGAACACCTGAGCTGTGGCCAGCTGGGGACAGACAACGCCTTGGTCACTCTACACTCTACACTCTACACCGTTGCTGTCGGGGCCGTCGTCATGGAACACCTGAGCTGTGGCCAGCTGGGGACAGACAACGCCTTGGTCACTCTACACTCTACACTCTACACTATACACTCTACACCGTTGCTGTCGGGGCCGTCGTCATGGAACACCTGAGCTGTGGCCAGCTGGGGACAGACAAGGCCTTGGTCACTCTACACTCTACACTCTACACTCTACACTCTACACCGTTGCTGTCGGGGCCGTCGTCATGGAACACCTGAGCTGTGGCCAGCTGGGGACAGACAAGGCCTTGGTCACTCTACACTCTACACTCTACACTCTACACTCTACACCGTTGCTGTCGGGGCCGTCGTCATGGAACACCTGAGCTGTGGCCAGCTGGGGACAGACAACGCCTTGGTCACTCTACACTCTACACTCTACACTCTACACTCTACACTCTACACTCTACACTCTACACTCTACACTCTACACTATACACTATACACTCTACACTCTACACTCTACACCGTTGCTGTCGGGGCCGTCGTCATGGAACACCTGAGCTGTGGCCAGCTGGGGACAGACAAGGCCTTGGTCACTCTACACTCTACACTCTACACTCTACACTCTACACCGTTGCTGTCGGGGCCGTCGTCATGGAACACCTGAGCTGTGGCCAGCTGGGGGCAGACAAGGCCTTGGTCACTCTACACTCTACACTCTACACTCTACACTCTACACTCTACACCGTTGCTGTCGGGGCCGTCGTCATGGAACACCTGAGCTGTGGCCAGCTGGGGACAGACAAAGCCTTGGTCACTCTACACTCTACACTCTACACTCTACACTCTACACTCTACACTCTACACTCTACACCGTTGCTGTCGGGGCCGTCGTCATGGAACACCTGAGCTGTGGCCAGCTGGGGACAGACAACGCCTTGGTCACTCTACACTCTACACTCTACACTCTACACTCTACACTCTACACCGTTGCTGTCGGGGCCGTCGTCATGGAACACCTGAGCTGTGGCCAGCTGGGGACAGACAAAGCCTTGGTCACTCTACACTCTAACCTCTACACTCTACACTCTACACTCTACACTCTACAGCTACACCGTTGCTGTCGGGGCCGTCGTCATGGAACACCTGAGCTGTGGCCAGCTGGGGACAGACAACGCCTTGGTCACTCTACACTCTACACTCTACACCGTTGCTGTCGGGGCCGTCGTCATGGAACACCTGAGCTGTGGCCAGCTGGGGACAGACAAGGCCTTGGTCACTCTACACTCTACACTCTACACCGTTGCTGTCGGGGCCGTCGTCATGGAACACCTGAGCTGTGGCCAGCTGGGGACAGACGAGGCCTTGGTCACTCTACACTCTACACTCTACACTCTACACTCTACACTCTACACTCTACACCGTTGCTGTCGGGGCCGTCGTCATGGAACACCTGAGCTGTGGCCAGCTGGGGACAGACAAGGCCTTGGTCACTCTACACTCTACACTCTACACTCTACACTCTACACCGTTGCTGTCGGGGCCGTCGTCATGGAACACCTGAGCTGTGGCCAGCTGGGGACAGACAAGGCCTTGGTCACTCTACACTCTACACTCTACACTCTACACTCTACACCGTTGCTGTCGGGGCCGTCGTCATGGAACACCTGAGCTGTGGCCAGCTGGGGACAGACAACGCCTTGGTCACTCTACACTCTACACTCTACACTCTACACCGTTGCTGTCGGGGCCGTCGTCATGGAACACCTGAGCTGTGGCCAGCTGGGGACAGACAACGCCTTGGTCACTCTACACTCTACACTCTACACTCTACACTCTACACCGTTGCTGTCGGGGCCGTCGTCATGGAACACCTGAGCTGTGGCCAGCTGGGGACAGACAAGGCCTTGGTCACTCTACACTCTACACTCTACACTCTACACTCTACACCGTTGCTGTCGGGGCCGTCGTCATGGAACACCTGAGCTGTGGCCAGCTGGGGACAGACAACGCCTTGGTCACTCTACACTCTACACTCTACACTCTACACTCTACACTCTACACTCTACACTCTACACTCTACACTCTACACTATACACTATACACTCTACACTCTACACTCTACACCGTTGCTGTCGGGGCCGTCGTCATGGAACACCTGAGCTGTGGCCAGCTGGGGACAGACAAGGCCTTGGTCACTCTACACTCTACACTCTACACTCTACACTCTACACCGTTGCTGTCGGGGCCGTCGTCATGGAACACCTGAGCTGTGGCCAGCTGGGGGCAGACAAGGCCTTGGTCACTCTACACTCTACACTCTACACTCTACACTCTACACTCTACACCGTTGCTGTCGGGGCCGTCGTCATGGAACACCTGAGCTGTGGCCAGCTGGGGACAGACAAGGCCTTGGTCACTCTACACTCTTCACTCTACACTCTACACTCTACACTCTACACTCTACACGCTACACTCTACACTCTACACTCTACACTCTACACTCTACACTCTACACTCTACACTCTACACTCTACACCGTTGCTGTCGGGGCCGTCGTCATGGAACACCTGAGCTGTGGCCAGCTGGGGACAGACAAGGCCTTGGTCACTCTACACTCTATACTCTACACTCTACACTATACACTCTACACCGTTGCTGTCGGGGCCGTCGTCATGGAACACCTGAGCTGTGGCCAGCTGGGGGCAGACAAGGCCTTGGTCACTCTACACTCTACACTCTACACTCTACACTCTACACTCTACACTCTACACTCTACACTCTACACTCTACACTCTACACTCTACACTCTACACTCTACACTCTACACTCTACACTCTACACTCTATACTCTACACTCTACACTCTACACCGTTGCTGTCGGGGCCGTCGTCATGGAACACCTGAGCTGTGGCCAGCTGGGGACAGACAAGGCCTTGGTCACTCTACACTCTATACTCTACACTCTACACTATACACTCTACACCGTTGCTGTCGGGGCCGTCGTCATGGAACACCTGAGCTGCGGCCAGCTGGGGACAGACAAGGCCTTGGTCACTCTACACTCTACACTCTACACCGTTGCTGTCAGGGCCGTCGTCATGGAACACCTGAGCTGTGGCCAGCTGGGGACAGACAAGGCCTTGGTCACTCTACACTCTACACTCTACACTCTACACCGTTGCTGTCGGGGCCGTCGTCATGGAACACCTGAGCTGTGGCCAGCTGGGGACAGACAAGGCCTTGGTCACTCTACACTCTACACTCTACACTCTACACTCTACACTCTACACTCTACACTCTACACTCTACACTCTACACTCTACACTCTACACTCTACACTCTACACTCTACACTCTACACCGTTGCTGTCGGGGCCGTCGTCATGGAACACCTGAGCTGTGGCCAGCTGGGGACAGACAAGGCCTTGGTCACTCTACACTCTACACTCTACACTCTACACTCTACACTCTACACTCTACACTCTACACTCTACACTCTACACTCTACACTCTACACTCTACACTCTACACTCTACACTCTACACTCTACACTCTACACTCTATACTCTACACTCTACACTCTACACCGTTGCTGTCGGGGCCGTCGTCATGGAACACCTGAGCTGTGGCCAGCTGGGGACAGACAAGGCCTTGGTCACTCTACACTCTACACTCTACACTCAACACTCTACACTCTACACTCTACACTCTACACTCTACACTCTACACTCTACACCGTTGCTGTCGGGGCCGTCGTCATGGAACACCTGAGCTGTGGCCAGCTGGGGACAGACAAGGCCTTGGTCACTCTACACTCTATACTCTACACTCTACACTCTACACCGTTGCTGTCGGGGCCGTCGTCATGGAACACCTGAGCTGTGGCCAGCTGGGGGCAGACAAGGCCTTGGTCACTCTACACTCTACACTCTACACTCTACACCGTTGCTGTCGGGGCCGTCGTCATGGAACACCTGAGCTGTGGCCAGCTGGGGACAGACAAGGCCTTGGTCACTCTACACTCTACACTCTACACTCTACACCGTTGCTGTCGGGGCCGTCGTCATGGAACACCTGAGCTGTGGCCAGCTGGGGACAGACAAGGCCTTGGTCACTCTACACTCTACACTCTACACTCTACACCGTTGCTGTCGGGGCCGTCGTCATGGAACACCTGAGCTGTGGCCAGCTGGGGACAGACAAGGCCTTGGTCACTCTACACTCTACACTCTACACTCTACACCGTTGCTGTCGGGGCCGTCGTCATGGAACACCTGAGCTGTGGCCAGCTGGGGGCAGACAAGGCCTTGGTCACTCTACACTCTACACTCTACACTCTACACCGTTGCTGTCGGGGCCGTCGTCATGGAACACCTGAGCTGTGGCCAGCTGGGGACAGACAACGCCTTGGTCACTCTACACTCTACACTCTACACTCTACACTCTACACTCTACACCGTTGCTGTCGGGGCCGTCGTCATGGAACACCTGAGCTGTGGCCAGCTGGGGACAGACAAGGCCTTGGTCACTCTACACTCTATACTCTACACTCTACACTCTACACTCTACACCGTTGCTGTCGAGGCCGTCGTCATGGAACACCTGAGCTGCGGCCAGCTGGGGACAGACAAGGCCTTGGTCACTCTACACTCTACACTCTACACCGTTGCTGTCGGGGCCGTCGTCATGGAACACCTGAGCTGCGGCCAGCTGGGGACAGACAAGGCCTTGGTCACTCTACACTCTACACTCTACACCGTTGCTGTCGGGGCCGTCGTCATGGAACACCTGAGCTGTGGCCAGCTGGGGACAGACAAGGCGTTAGTCACTCTACACTCTACACTCTACACTCTACACCGTTGCTGTCGGGGCCGTCGTCATGGAACACCTGAGCTGTGGCCAGCTGGGGACAGACAACGACTTGGTCACTCTACACTCTACACACTACACTCTACACTCTACACCGTTGCTGTCGGGGCCGTCGTCATGGAACACCTGAGCTGTGGCCAGCTGGGGACAGACAACGCCTTGGTCACTCTACACTCTACACTCTACACTCTACACCGTTGCTGTCGGGGCCGTCGTCATGGAACACCTGAGCTGTGGCCAGCTGGGGACAGACAAGGCCTTGGTTACTCTACACTCTACACTCTACACTCTACACTCTACACCGTTGCTGTCGGGGCCGTCGTCATGGAACACCTGAGCTGTGGCCAGCTGGGGGCAGACAACGCCTTGGTCACTCTACACTCTACACTCTACACTCTACACCGTTGCTGTCGGGGCCGTCGTCATGGAACACCTGAGCTGTGGCCAGCTGGGGACAGACAACGCCTTGGTCACTCTACACTCTACACTCTACACTCTACACTCTACACCGTTGCTGTCGGGGCCGTCGTCATGGAACACCTGAGCTGTGGCCAGCTGGGGACAGACAAAGCCTTGGTCACTCTACACTCTACACTCTACACTCTACACCGTTGCTGTCGGGGCCGTCGTCATGGAACACCTGAGCTGCGGCCAGCTGGGGACAGACAAGGCCTTGGTCACTCTACACTCTACACTCTACACCGTTGCTGTCGGGGCCGTCGTCATGGAACACCTGAGCTGTGGCCAGCTGGGGACAGACAAGGCGTTAGTCACTCTACACTCTACACTCTACACTCTACACCGTTGCTGTCGGGGCCGTCGTCATGGAACACCTGAGCTGTGGCCAGCTGGGGACAGACAACGCCTTGGTCACTCTACACTCTACACTCTACACCGTTGCTGTCGGGGCCGTCGTCATGGAACACCTGAGCTGTGGCCAGCTGGGGACAGACAAGGCGTTAGTCACTCTACACTCTACACTCTACACTCTACACCGTTGCTGTCGGGGCCGTCGTCATGGAACACCTGAGCTGTGGCCAGCTGGGGACAGACAAGGCGTTAGTCACTCTACACTCTACACTCTACACTCTACACCGTTGCTGTCGGGGCCGTCGTCATGGAACACCTGAGCTGTGGCCAGCTGGGGACAGACAACGCCTTGGTCACTCTACACTCTACACTCTACACTCTACACTCTACACCGTTGCTGTCGGGGCCGTCGTCATGGAACACCTGAGCTGTGGCCAGCTGGGGACAGACAACGCCTTGGTCACTCTACACTCTACACTCTACACTCTACACCGTTGCTGTCGGGGCCGTCGTCATGGAACACCTGAGCTGTGGCCAGCTGGGGACAGACAAGGCCTTGGTTACTCTACACTCTACACTCTACACTCTACACTCTACACCGTTGCTGTCGGGGCCGTCGTCATGGAACACCTGAGCTGTGGCCAGCTGGGGGCAGACAACGCCTTGGTCACTCTACACTCTACACTCTACACTCTACACCGTTGCTGTCGGGGCCGTCGTCATGGAACACCTGAGCTGTGGCCAGCTGGGGACAGACAACGCCTTGGTCACTCTACACTCTACACTCTACACTCTACACCGTTGCTGTCGGGGCCGTCGTCATGGAACACCTGAGCTGTGGCCAGCTGGGGACAGACAACGCCTTGGTCACTCTACACTCTACACTCTACACTCTACACCGTTGCTGTCGGGGCCGTCGTCATGGAACACCTGAGCTGTGGCCAGCTGGGGACAGACAAAGCCTTGGTCACTCTACACTCTACACTCTACACTCTACACCGTTGCTGTCGGGGCCGTCGTCATGGAACACCTGAGCTGTGGCCAGCTGGGGACAGACAAGGCGTTGGTCACTCTACACTCTACACTCTACACTCTACACTCTACACTCTACACCGTTGCTGTCGGGGCCGTCGTCATGGAACACCTGAGCTGTGGCCAGCTGGGGACAGACAACGCCTTGGTCACTCTACACTCTACACTCTACACTCTACACTCTACACCGTTGCTGTCGGGGCCGTCGTCATGGAACACCTGAGCTGTGGCCAGCTGGGGACAGACAACGCCTTGGTCACTCTACACTCTACACTCTACACTCTACACTCTACACTCTACACTCTACACTCTACACCGTTGCTGTCGGGGCCGTCGTCATGGAACACCTGAGCTGTGGCCAGCTGGGGACAGACAACGCCTTGGTCACTCTACACTCTACACTCTACACTCTACACTCTACACTCTACACTCTACACTCTACACTCTACACTCTACACCGTTGCTGTCGGGGCCGTCGTCATGGAACACCTGAGCTGTGGCCAGCTGGGGACAGACAACGCCTTGGTCACTCTACACTCTACACTCTACACTCTACACTCTACACTCTACACCGTTGCTGTCGGGGCCGTCGTCATGGAACACCTGAGCTGTGGCCAGCTGGGGACAGACAACGCCTTGGTTACTCTACACTCTACACTCTACACTCTACACCGTTGCTGTCGGGGCCGTCGTCATGGAACACCTGAGCTGTGGCCAGCTGGGGACAGACAACGCCTTGGTCACTCTACACTCTACACTCTACACTCTACACCGTTGCTGTCGGGGCCGTCGTCATGGAACACCTGAGCTGTGGCCAGCTGGGGACAGACAACGCCCTGGTCACTCTACACTCTACACTCTACACTCTACACTCTACACTCTACACTCTACACTCTACACTCTACACTCTACACTCTACACCGTTGCTGTCGGGGCCGTCGTCATGGAACACCTGAGCTGTGGCCAGCTGGGGGCAGACAACGCCTTGGTCACTCTACACTCTACACTCTACACTCTACACCGTTGCTGTCGGGGCCGTCGTCATGGAACACCTGAGCTGTGGCCAGCTGGGGACAGACAACGCCTTGGTCACTCTACACTCTACACTCTACACTCTACACTCTACACTCTACACCGTTGCTGTCGGGGCCGTCGTCATGGAACAACTGAGCTGTGGCCAGCTGGGGACAGACAACGCCTTGGTCACTCTACACTCTACACTCTACACTCTACACTCTACACTCTACACCGTTGCTGTCGGGGCCGTCGTCATGGAACACCTGAGCTGTGGCCAGCTGGGGACAGACAAAGCCTTGGTCACTCTACACTCTACACTCTACACTCTACACTCTACACTCTACACTCTACACTCTACACTCTACACTATACACTCTACACTCTACACTCTACACTCTACACTCTACACTCTACACTCTACACTCTACACTCTACACTCTACACTCTACACTCTACACTCTACACCGTTGCTGTCGGGGCCGTCGTCATGGAACACCTGAGCTGTGGCCAGCTGGGGACAGACAAAGCCTTGGTCACTCTACACTCTACACTCTACACTCTACACTATACACTCTACACCGTTGCTGTCGGGGCCGTCGTCGTGGAACACCTGAGCTGTGGCCAGCTGGGGACAGACAACGCCTTGGTCACTCTACACTCTACACTCTACACTCTACACTCTACACTCTACACTCTACACCGTTGCTGTCGGGGCCGTCGTCATGGAACACCTGAGCTGTGGCCAGCTGGGGACAGACAACGCCTTGGTCACTCTACACTCTACACTCTACAATCTACACTCTACACCGTTGCTGTCGGGGCCGTCGTCATGGAACACCTGAGCTGTGGCCAGCTGGGGACAGACAAAGCCTTGGTCACTCTACACTCTACACTCTACACTCTACACCGTTGCTGTCGGGGCCGTCGTCATGGAACACCTGAGCTGTGGCCAGCTGGGGACAGACAAGGCCTTGGTCACTCTACACTCTACACTCTACACCGTTGCTGTCGGGGCCGTCGTCATGGAACACCTGAGCTGTGGCCAGCTGGGGACAGACAAAGCCTTGGTCACTCTACACTCTACACTCTACACTCTACACCGTTGCTGTCGGGGCCGTCGTCATGGAACACCTGAGCTGTGGCCAGCTGGGGACAGACAAAGCCTTGGTCACTCTACACTCTACACTCTACACTCTACACCGTTGCTGTCGGGGCCGTCGTCATGGAACACCTGAGCTGTGGCCAGCTGGGGACAGACAAGGCCTTGGTCACTCTACACTCTACACTCTACACTCTATACTCTACACTCTACACTCTACACCGTTGCTGTCGGGGCCGTCGTCATGGAACACCTGAGCTGTGGCCAGCTGGGGACAGACAACGCCCTGGTCACTCTACACTCTACACTCTACACTCTACACTCTACACTCTACACTCTACACTCTACACTCTACACCGTTGCTGTCGGGGCCGTCGTCATGGAACACCTGAGCTGTGGCCAGCTGGGGACAGACAACGCCCTGGTCACTCTACACTCTACACTCTACACTCTACACTCTACACTCTGCACTCTACACTCTACACTCTACACTCTACACTCTGCACCGTTGCTGTCGGGGCCGTCGTCATGGAACACCTGAGCTGTGGCCAGCTGGGGACAGACAAGGCGTTGGTCACTCTACACTCTACACTATACACTCTACACTCTACACTCTACACCGTTGCTGTCGGGGCCGTCGTCGTGGAACACCTGAGCTGTGGCCAGCTGGTGACAGACAAAGCCTTGGTCACTCTACACTCTACACTCTACACTCTACACTCTACACTCTACACTCTACACCGTTGCTGTCGGGGCCGTCGTCGTGGAACACCTGAGCTGTGGCCAGCTGGGGACAGACAACGCCTTGGTCACTCTACACTCTACACTCTACACTCTGCACTCTACACCGTTGCTGTCGGGGCCGTCGTCATGGAACACCTGAGCTGTGGCCAGCTGGGGACAGACAACGCCCTGGTCACTCTACACTCTACACTCTACACTCTACACTCTACACTCTACACTCTACACTCTACACTCTACACTCTACACTCTACACTCTACACCGTTGCTGTCGGGGCCGTCGTCATGGAACACCTGAGCTGTGGCCAGCTGGGGACAGACAACGCCCTGGTCACTCTACACTCTACACTCTACACTCTACACTCTACACTCTACACTCTACACTCTACACTCTACACTCTACACCGTTGCTGTCGGGGCCGTCGTCATGGAACACCTGAGCTGTGGCCAGCTGGGGACAGACAACGCCTTGGTCACTCTACACTCTACACTCTACACTCTATACTCTACACTCTACACTCTACACCGTTGCTGTCGGGGCCGTCGTCATGGAACACCTGAGCTGTGGCCAGCTGGGGACAGACAACGCCTTGGTCACTATTACATCACTACACAGTACACACCCTAGCAGTGGCGCATACAGGGGAGAGCCGGAGCCCGGGGTAAAATATGTCCCAGGGTTACTCTGCAAATCGTAAAGAGCTACGAAATGAGGTCCTATACCCTTTTAATTACCCTCACATTAACCATTTTTAACCCCCCATCTTGGATCTTTCCTCCAATACTTCACCGACGTCGAGGAAGTCAGCAGATTCGCTATGATTGACGAAACTGTTATCTGTTTGGATCGATGTGACACAAACTGGTCAAAATGTTTAAAGTTGGGTGGAGTTAAATGTATACTGTAGATATTCAACATGTCGTAGATAATAGTACTTACGTAAACGATGCAGTGGACAGACAATGACTGGCTTTTTAGCTTTCGCTAGTTTTATAGTCACGATAACACCGCTCAAGTCTTAACGTTTAAGGGTGACAATGCACTTTCATTTTGTATCACTCGACCTCAGAGCTTTCTGGATGTTGGGTACACACGCACTAAAAATACCTACAAGCAGCGCAGGGCCTGATTATCAAACTGAACGACATTAATAAATATAAATTGAATTCGAATTGAAAAAATTATACCAAAATATGTTTTCCCTTTCATATGTCGTTCTGTATTTCTAATATTTACATCAACTGCATGGTCATATATTACTCCTTTGATTCTTTTGAAATATATGAGCGGCATGTTTTTTTTTTTTATTTGTGTCATTACGTTTCCTTGAAACTTTCGATGTGCATAAAAAGTAGTCACTCAGAAATAAATTAAGCTGCTTGGAGATTTGGACTGTGGATGTATCAGCCACAACAGAAAAAGCAGTGACAGATATAAAGGATGGAATCTTCATTACGCTCTCTCGTGGGGTTATTTATGTTTTGAATTTATTAAACCGGTTAGTTTATCAGATGTAGGCCAACGTTGTATCGGTAACTTTTGATAAGATTTTACATAATAATAAATTAGCAAGTTATTAAAATACATTACACGAATTTTCAGCCTGTTGCAAACGTATATCAATCTTAAAAATGTCCTTGCATGATTTCTGTTCGAGGGTTGAGTAGATTTAAGCCTTCGATTAAATGCTGACTTAGCGAGGGGTCAGATCCGTGCACACGTGGCCATTATATTTTCTCTGGCGTGAATTACTGCCGAATTTCTCTGCGACCTGGGTGAATATGGGTTCACGCGACGTGTTGTCGGAACTGCGAAGAAAGCTGCGTCCACGTGCGCGCAGTAGTGACCGCACTTTATGTTCAAGTTATGCAGATTTAAATATCGGTAGTATGAGGTTGATGTGTCGAGGCCGCCCACGCAAAGGTACGGCTGTCCTGTATCGAATTCGGTCACTTCTTTCAGGCTAGTAATCAACTCCCACTACGATCAACAGTCATATTAATGTTATATTTACATTGTGTATGATCGTTGCAACCAAATTTTTGTTCAGTTTTTTAAATCTTAAATATTTTGAGAATGCAATGCTACATATGGATGTTTATTATTGCCATTATTATAGTTTTCGATATCAACTATCGGGTTTTCAATGTTTCTACCATTTTGAAAACGTAAGACTTTATTTTTTTTTCTTTTGCGACAATCTTTCTGTAGCGTTCGACGAATTTTTGCCGGCAAATCTATACGTAGGTTGCACAGTTGGTTTAAGTTTAGTCCTCGTGGTTTAAAAGGGATGATATTATTATATATTTTAATATACTCAGATTATTATAAATGTGCAGAATGCCGTAACGCATAATACGTAATTCACTCACCAGTTATGATGTATAATAGTAAAATAAGTTTGTGTGCATTTCTGTGGTTATTATTATTTACTGGTGCTATGAATAATGATAACTTTTCATATGAAAACGTAAATCGGACGTAGAACGAATATTCTTAAAGCTTGTACCCCTCCCTCCCTTCCCCTACTGTGTCAACTGGCCCGGCTCGCTGGCCTTGATCTGTCTAGTCGTGTCATCAGTAAACTTTTTTTAAAGAATTCTCCTACTTTACATTTACTTTTTGTATCATCTATTTGTAAATAACCAAAATAATATTAGGCAATCACTAATTTTCTCGGATAAGTAGTAGGTATTTTTAAATTATGTCTATTCCCACGGTCATTGCGAAATAACCACTTACGAATATTTCCTCATCCTTATGGAAGGAATGTGTCCTTAAATATTTGATATTCAAAACATGATTTCGCAAATAATTGCGAAATACTAGGCCTATAATAAGAAGTTGATCTGGCAACTTATAGCTTCTTAACTGTCTTTTTAAAGGTCGAATCCTGCGAGGAAGTTTAAAGATGTAAATAGAACTAAACTCGTCCTAGTTGTTAGGGTTGCCACAACATAGTGGAGCAAGATAGTTTACAACTCTTCAAGGAGCCTTCAAATGCATTGATTCTTTGTCTTACTTTTGACTTTGTTGTTTGTTGACTTTGTCTTAACATAACAGACTATTGTTGTTTGAGAAACCTACTGAATGGGTTGGAGGGACGCAACACACGCACGTAAACAAGCCAGTGATTTATATATACCCTTTTTCTAGCCCCCCCCCCCCCTTCCCTTTTCAAGAAAATCTTTTTTCAAGCAACTTTTGTAAAAATCCTTTGAAAAAGTTTTGATTTACTTTTGTAATCAAAAAGCGTAGATACTATGATTTGTGGCGGGAAACTGTGGGAAGATTTAGCACAATTTCCAATCTTTTCACCTTACCAAACAGCTGAACAATTAGTGTTTTACCACAAGCCAACAAAACCCTCGTGGCCATTTCTACTATGGCGCAATTTCGATTTTTACGATCGGTTGAAACATAAATGCTGACTCGACGTTCCAAAACTTTCTTTGCGATCTGTTGTTTCGCACACTCACACAAATGAAAAACGACGTGAAATGTTTTATTTACTTTTACATATGCGTGGGCGGACCACAGTGTTACGTGAGAATTTTATTGCCGTGATGTAAAATAGTGAGCTGTGGGCAGAGGTCTCCACCTCAAATTCGCTTGGAGAAATGTATTATCCTATTACTAACGTTAATTGATTTGTTTTGAAAGTTTTAAACAGGCGAATGCAAAATGTTGTAATATCAATGTTAAAAAGCTTTGGCGGGAATTTGACAAAAGGAAGTATATATTGAACGAAAAGCTTACTGACTATTGATAATTCACATACAAAAAATAATAGTTTGACAAGTATCATAATAATCAGGCACGTTATATTCCGTATAGTCCTGCTAAAAATGTAAACATGTTTCAAGCTAATTAAAAATGAAACTATAGAATATTATAACGAGTCACGTTGTTGAATGGAATGTTTCGCTCACAAATGATGGGTGGGTTGGTTTTTGTTCTCTGCCTTAGAATTAAGAAACAATTGAATTAAATAACTTGTTATGCAGAAGTGCCCCGTAACATTTCCACGGGTGTCATTATTTTAAGTAGACTCTTCGGTATCACTTTCCGCGAACGGTTTCCAGTTTCCATGACCATTGATCGAAACCACCACGAGTTTTCGAGACGAAAAGGTCACCGTCGGGTGAAAATCACGCAGACACCTGACTACTACGACTGGGAAAATGTCAGAGGTCGTCCCAAGAAACCACGCACGCATTCAGGTCATTGTAGCGATCCGAGCACTGGCCACCGCGCATCGAGCTCACCCGGCCGCTGTTATGAGTTTCACTCCTATCACTTTCTTCTATACCGACAGATGAGTCGCATCTTATGCAACGCGAATGACCGCCGGCTAATTAGCCAGTGATTATCACCGTGTTAGTTTCATTGTTTGTGCATTGCGTAAGATGTGGTAATTTGCAGAACAAACTTACTTGGCATGGTTTTGTTTTGGTTCGTGCAAAAACCGTTCAAATATTGGCAAGCGTAGAAAGTGTTTACTTTATGGTTTAAATTGTGTATTGTGACTAGCAAATCTAAAACACACGTTGTATTTGTCTTTGTATTTGTACTGGAAATAAATAAAACAAATTAGCGCTATTGTTCTAACCTGTCGATATACAGCTTCAAAACATATCGGTGGCTGTCATATTTGATTACAAGGTCTCTTATAGGTCTTCGAGCACACCGTCACCAACTATTAAAAATGAATTAATCATTGACCAACAGCTAGTATGTCTAGGTTTATTTGTGTCTAGAAGGTTTTATATTATGTATGTGGTCCTTGGTTTTTTTAAATTTTAATTGTTGACTTTTGTTGTGCTTAACGAGCTACGAGGCCATAGCGTGATGCCACACAAAATTAAATGATCTAAGTATTTATATTTATAGTGTGGATCATTGTGCAAAAATTATTTGATACAGTGATGATGACATCAAATTCACAATTAAATTAGTGGTTAAACTTTGATTTAAAACGTGTATCAAATCGAGAATCGAGCCTATATTCTCGATTTATAGATCAGAATCACAAGGGAAGCCAGAAGATCAACGAAAAACGTCAAGGAACCTACCCATTGTGTCTCAAAAGACAGAGACACGATCAGACGATAGTGTACATTACCGAAACCAGCTTTATTGGAGAACACATCATAATTCCCAAGAAAATTGGAAGGTTATAATTATTTAAAAACTTATTTTCTCTAATTTCTAAAGTGTGCGTGGCCAGTATCTAACAAGACTAACCATTGATTTAAGATTTATCTCTCTAAACTAGTCTCCATTAATTTAATTTGAAATAAGAATTAGGCCTTACTTTTCAAACATTTATCCTGGT